>CM071595.1:227898079-229098079 GCA_036435485.1 Saposhnikovia divaricata | reverse complement strand
AAAAACTAGCCCAATAATACAAGAAGCCCCCCCCATCCCCCCAACACCACCACCAAAGCAAATAGCTATGATAACACAAACAATTTTGAGTAAATTTCAACATTCAACACTTAATATTATTAGCCTTCAGCATGTATACAGTAGATATATTAATGTGTTTGAAGCAACCAAAACGATATAATCACACTGCCAAAGAAAGATTACACATTGTCTGCCAAAGATTCTTTTAGAAATTACCACATTAGAGAATTTTATATCCTGTACCTTAATAGCAGCAAATTTGCATGGAGCCAGCAGCAACCACGTTCTTTACAATCTGCCAAGTTCAAACCACGAGTAGAAAGTTCCCCTCTCATTTTGTTCCTGTTTAAATATCATGAATGTTTAAAGGGTAACCAAATATAGGTTTCATTCTCAAGCTGTCTGACACTGGAGTATAGTGGTGATATTTTCTTCACACCAGCAATCCAAATCAAAATGTAAAGACTTGCAGAAATGAAAATACATGCAGATGAACATCAGCATCAGATATGCAATCATACATTTGTCTCAGACAAGTATTTGAAACAAGTTATATCGTTGGCAATTTCTAGATTTTCACATTGATTAAGATGCAGTTACATCCCTACTGTAATTTTTTTTTATCAGACATACGTCATGGTTTCACCCAGATATCAGTCCCCTTCCTCATCTTAAGAAACAGGATGCATTACCTCCCCACAATCTAACCACAAACACTCAGACACATCCTATTATAACTATTTACAGGGGTGTTTGAGAGAACCTAGTACATAATCTGGCTCAACATGAAAACAAAATACACAAACAAGAATAATCTAAGACAAACATAGAGAATAAACAGATAATGCTACATGGACTGATTATAAAAGATTATTCAGGCTGAAACACATCTAGCGGACACAAGCTTCTGAAGCAAGAAAAAAAACCCGGGGAGACACATGTGTCAAAGACAACCCGTCTTACAGATGCAACATCTAAATGATATTTTATCAGAGCTTCCACTTAATAGGAGTGGCATAGTGCAGAAATCGCTTTTTATCTATTTCTCTAACTCTTCCAACCCAATGCTTTAAGATGAGTTTGCTTTAATTCCATGTGCTTCCCAAGACTGCAAAAACAACATAGCAAAACTGACTCATCTTCTGTATACAAAAAATTGTACAAATCGGGCTTCTTCTTTATGTTTATTATCTTAATTCTGTCAAGCCAATGAAGTGAAAAAATTACATTTACATATATAGTTTCTGCAGTCACAACGTAAAAAGAGGGTGCATGATTTGCTATCCATTTTGAGTCAGTTTCTATATTTTAGGTTAGCTAAGATAAACACTCCTATGGACCAACATCAATTTGCATTATTTAGGTTAGGCTCATAATATCCATAATATCCACGTTGATAAGTATGAAGGATATCAACAAGTGAACTTTTCAGGTGGCTACAAAGGAAAGAAATAATTCTTCGGAATACATTCTCAGGGGACTTTCATCAAACACTTGACAAGCATATAATTCAAAACTTACTTTCATCTATCAACACAAATAAATCAACACATCAATGAATTAAAAACAAATCAACAAAAATACCCAGAGATGTAAAATTATTTGAAACACTTTTAAATTGTATCAAATCGAATAAATCTAATCCTAAATTAAACTGCAGAGATGTTCGATTCCTAAATTAAGCTCCAGTAAACTGTAATCGATTCAAGTAGTTGTTCTAACAACTTGTACATACCTGTAATCCCTCAAACTGAATCCCAAGCAGCGAATCCCTCAAACCGAAGCCATATTCAATTGAGAAGGCCTAATTTGAACCAAATATGTACTAACTAAAGAAAAGTAAAAAAGAATGAGTGTGAGATAGAGTTTTACGACAGAGTTGAAAATGAGAGAGAGAGAAGCAGCGAGAAAGAGAAGGCAGCGAGAGAGGAGAATGAGAGAATGAAATTTCACTTTTTTGTTTTAAGGCATTGAGTTTTTCATAGAGCGCGCAATTTTGGCCGCTCTAAATTTTTTCTAAATTTTCACCGGTAATTGTGCCTATGTCATGTTTCTGTATTTTCTTTTGAAAGAATTTCTATAATTTTTTTTTCAAAATTACATTTCAAATTTAATAAAATAAAGAGAATCTGAAATATTAATATATTTTAATTTTTTAAAATATATTTTTGTATCTTATTGGTAAATTTTGTTGTTTACAATAGAAAAATTATTATTTTTATATAATTTGTTTAACTTGTTATTCTAGAAAGGTGTAAACAATTTTTTTGATAAGCGTTAACCAACCAACCTACTAACCAAATATACTTTGTCTTGTATATAATAGTATTATATAGATTATTCCAAAATATTTATGAATTTTTATTTTAAAAAAAATTACCACATCACTAAAATCGTTATATTTTGACATCAATCACACAAATTAGTGAAAATTAGTGAAAATAAGGTAACATTCATCACACAAATAGTGAGTATGACTAATTTGGTGTGTATGAATTTATTTTCAAAAATTGGAATTTTTCCTATTTTTATTTAATTTTTTGATTTATTTGAAAAACTAGTTAAAAATGGGGAAAAATAAAAAAAATGGAAAATTAAGGAAAGTAGGGTAACATTCATCACACAAATAGTGAATATGACTACTTCGGTGTGTATGAATTCATTTTCAAAAAGTGGCATTTTTCTTATTTTTATTTAATTTTTTTATTTCTTTTACAAACTAGTTAAAAATAGGGAAAAAAATAAAAAAATGGAAAATTAGGGAAAGTAGGGTAAAATTAATCATACAAATTGTCAGTATCACTAATTTGTTGTGTATGAATTTATTTTCAAAAATTGGCATTTTTCCTATTTTTATTTAATTTTTTGATTTCTTTGACAAACTAGTTTAAAAATGGAGAAAAATATAAAAAAATAGAAAATTATTGAAAGTAGGGTAACATTAATGAGTAAAACTAGTTAATATTTTCGTTGTATTGAATGGTTTATTTTTTAATGGGATTAAAATTGTGTTTAGACTTGTTTGGTGTTCTTAGATTATATTTTGTAATGGTGAAATTCCACTTTTGAAATAATTATTTTTTTAAAAAAAATTGACCTATAGCGTCGGTCATTTGAATGGGCGACACTATAGGCTGTTTTTAAAAAAAAACATTCACCTATAGCGTCGGCATTTTAGGGGGCGACGCTATAGGTAGAGCCTATAGCGTCGCCCCTAAAAAGGGCGACACTATATGCTATACCTATAGCGTCGGTTAATGCAAACAACCGACGAAATAGTTTCTGGGTATAGCCTATAGCGTCGCCCCTTAAAAAGGCGACGCTATAGGTTATACCTATAGCGTCGGTTAATGCAAACAACCGACGCAATAGCTTCTGCCAGATGACCTAAGGCGTCGGTTAATGCAAACAACCGACGCAATAGGTAAACTGGCGACGCTATAGGTCAACAACCGACGCTATAGGTGGCGACGCTATAGGTGTATTCTGTACTAGTGATAATATTCAAAAATTTTATGGCAAAGAAATTGTGGGGAAGATTTCAAACAAGTTTTAATTTATTTTTTTTTAACATGGGAACCCGTAGCCGCTACCCTTCGGGTGCGCTCTGGGTAAACCCATGGGCCTACGCATTAGCCTGCAAACCACGTGATTCAAGGCAAACCGCACAAGTGCGACAGGTTCTGTCCCAGGATAGCATAATCACAAATCCGCCTTCCATGGAAGTCGAACCTGTGACCAAAAGGTGAGATGACCTCTTTTTAACCAATTGAGACAACCCGGACAAAGTTTTAAATTTTGGCGCTATGTTGACGTTGAATAAGTTGTATGTGATTAATATTAAAAGAAACTATATTTAAAAATTGAGAGGTCGATGTTAAACTTGGAAAAAGTATTTTTCCGGTAGGCATTTTCGAAATACTTGGAGGAGTTTGTAAGTTTAAATAATCTTTCATTTTATATCGTCACATGTACTAAAATTAAAAAAACACATTATTAATCTTTCTTACTAGTATTCATGATGACATGTATTTAATTAATTTAAAGAAAGTGGTGGTTGTAATCTACTATCTACTATATATATAATGTGGCAACATGTCACATTTTATTCAAGAATATATTACCTTTTTACCCTTTATAATTAATATATATCAATTAATAGCTCAATATTTAATTGGTCCATTTCTATTTATTAACTATAACATTTTAACTGACTTGCAATTAATAGTATCAAACTTATTATTGCATATTAAATTTCACAATTTATATATTTGTATTTTTTATTTCATGATAAAAATGTAGATGCTACCGGTAATCGATTGAATTACAAAGTCGTAATGTAACATAATTCAGAACGTATAATTTCGAATAAGGTAATGAAGATAGATAGAAGAGAGTAAATAAAATACATTGTCTATGAAAGATGATTACAACTTTAAGATAAATTATTTCATGAAATACTCTGCAACGAATGATGCTGACAACGGGTTGGATATTTCGAAAAACACTTTGAGTAAAGATCAGAAACACTCGGTTAACATTTCGAATACGAGCAAAGCAGATACTCCGATTGAACTGAACGACGAATACGAAAGTGGTCCATTGTCAAAATTGTATTGTGTACTAGAATGAGTTACGTTGTATTTTACTTTTAAATGATTATATTGAGAAATTTAAAACATTTTGTACATCCAAGAAATTTAGTAATAACTTCACTTTCTGTTTAAATGATATCTTTGAAATTAGAAAAAATGGACACGATTTAACGAAACTCAGTTAAAGATATATAAATATATAAAAAATTATATTACATATAATAATTATCTATATAATTATTATACCGATTATTATCTCAATAATCAAATATATTGAAATAAGCCCGTGCCTTGCACGGGTATAAAAGCTAGTTTCTACTAATATGCCACTAAGTTGAAGTTATTTTATTCTTTGGATCCAACATAAAAAATTAAATTAAGTTATTTATTCAAATGTGAGAATGTATTTCTCACTTTTTTCGAAAACTATGTACAGCAAAATAAGCTTTTGACCTCACCTTCAGCATATCTAACATACAAGACACCGAGAACTTTAGACCTTATAATCACAGAAGGATAACCAATAAGTTCATATAATTTTGTTCTATTAGTTCAACACACGTTTGATTTATATTGTTACGAATTTTTTTCAATAATATGTGATCCTAAAAGGAGGGTACAATTTAATTATTCGTAGAGGACAAATAATTATAATTATGTGCCTGTTTGGTTCACCTTATTTTAAGGACTTATGGACTTATTTTCGGGTAAAAATTTTATATTTTGAAAATTTTCTTTTATACAAATATTTAATGTATCTTTGAGATTCAATAAGTTGTAAAAATAAGTTGGAAAGTTAGGAATCTCTAACTTTATCTTAAAATAAGTCGATTTATTCTAAAAAAAAGTTTCCCCAAAACACCCCCTATATTCGGGGAGGCTTTTGAGTTTTAACAGAACGGACTACCACAGAGGTGGAACGTATTGGCTACAAATTCAATAAGAAAAAGGAAAAAATTACGACAGGAAGCGATTATGCAAGACCATGCCCCTATACAATGTTGGATAATTAATCTAAATTTGGTTGTCGTCTAATCTTGGTAAATTGGCACGTAATAAGGCTCTGCAATATCTTGAGATTTGCTGGTTGAAGAAGTCAACAGCGTGTAGAGTATTTTTAGTAACTTGTTTAGCATTGTTCTATCATGAGTTGTGATTTACAATCATTTGTTTCCATTCCTAGTTTTTAGGTGTTTACACGTTTTCTGTTTCCTATATATGTAATCAGTTTCTTCATGAATAAAGCCAAGACGTAGACAGTAATTCATTCTCTCTTGTTTCTACTGCAAATATACATATTGTTTTCCAACAATCTGTTATCAGAGCCTTAGACGTTCTTGGTGTATGCCAAAGTATATGCCCAGAAACACTATGACAGAAATAGGGAAGAATAAGGATGGATCGCTGAGTCTCAGTTATCCTATGCTGACTAAGGAAAATTACACAGCATGGGCCTTGAAGATGAAAGTATACATGCAAGCGCATGCCGTTTGGGAGGCAATTGAATCAAATGGTTCGAAAACCACAGTTGATGACAGGACCGATAAGATAGCTTTGGCTGCAATATACCAAGGCATTCCTGAAGATATTTTGCTTTCTGTAGCAGAGAAAAGGACTGCAAAAGAAGCCTGGGAGGCTGTAAAAACTATGTGCCAAGGCGCTGATCTTGCAAAAAAGGCGAGAGTCCAAACACTCAAGGCGGACTTTGAGTCATTGAACATGAAGGAGACAGACTCGTTGGATGAGTTCTATTTAAAACTGAATGGGCTTGTTGCAAATATACGGGCCCTTGGAGAAAGTATTGACGAATCGTATGTGGTGAAGAAAATTTTACGTGCTGTTCCTGGTAAATTCTTACAGATTGCTTCTACTATCGAGCAGTTTGGAAATCTCGAGACTATGACAGTAGAAGAAACCATTGGCTCCTTAAAAGCTCACGAAGAAAGATTACGAGGTCAGACTGAAAGTGGCAAGAACCAACTACTCCTTACTGAAGAAGAATGGATCAAGAAAGAAAAGGAAGAGGGAAAACTATTATTGACCAGAGAAGAGTGGCAGAGGCGAAGCAACAAAACAGTAGAAGGTTCACAGAGTCAGAGATATCGTGGAAAAGATAACACCAGGTGGGGTCGAGACAAAAGCAGATTCAGATGTTTTAATTGTAACGGGTTTGGTCACTTTGCTGCAGAATGTAAAAAACCCAAGCGAGAGAAGGAGGCTAAGGAAGTGGCTCATTTTGCTAACATCCAAGATGATGAACCGACACTACAATCATTGTTCTTTGGAACCACCATTCATTAGTGCTCTTTAACCACAATAAGAAAAGTTTTAATTCTACCCAAAATTCGGGTTATTACTTGGTTCGATGGTGGAGATAAATGGGAGAGGCTCAATTGAGTTACAATGTAAAAATGGTGAAAGCAGGACCCTTGTCGATGTTTATTATATTCCTTCGTTATGCAGCAACATTATAAGTCTCGGACAACTTTCGGAAGAAGGATATATAATAACTCTTAGTGGTGTTCTTCTTTGGGTTCGTGACAATAAAGGGGAACTCATTATGAAAGTTAAACGCTCGACTAATAGACTGTACAAAGTGATCCTCCACAACAGTGAAGGAAAATGCTTATTGGTAAAAGGAGATGAAAACAATTGGTTGTGGCATTCACGTCTCGGTCACGTGAATTTCAATGCAATGACGATGATGTCAACAGCAAACATGGTACATGGACTTCCAAAGATCTGTCAACCAAAGGGTGTTTGTACAGGGTGTTTGATGGCCAAGCAGACAAGAAAAGGATTTCCTCAGCAAGCAAAGTTTCTCTCTACAAGGCCATTAGAATTGATTCATGGTGATCTATGTGGCCCCATCAATCCTATCACTCTAGGCGGAAATAGGTACATATTTTTACTTGTTGATGACTATAGTCGTTTTATGTGGTTTTACCTGCTGAAAAATAAAAGTGATACCTTCGAGGCTTTCAAAAAATTTCGTGCATTGGTAGAGAAAAAGGCAGAAAAGGGAATAACAATCCTTAGAACCGACAGAGGTGGTGAATTCGTATCAAAAGAATTTCTGCAATACTGTGAAGAGGCTGGCATTGAACGTCAATTTACTGCGCCCTACTCACCACAACAAAACGGTGTGGTTGAGCGGAGGAACAGAACCATGATAGAAATGGCTCGCAGTCTCTTAAAAGAAATAAATTTACCCATAAATTTCTGGGGAGAAGCCATACGTCATTCTATTTACTTGCTCAATAGGCTCCCCACTCGAGCAGTCACTGGTATAACACCTTATGAGGCATGGTTTGGAAATAAACCTAATCTTGAAGATCTACGGGTTTTTGGATGCCTAGCACACATGCGAGTGCCAACTGAAAAATTGACAAAGCTGGATAACAGAAGCAAGGAAGCAGTTTATCTAGGGAAGGAATCGGGTACCAAAGCATATAGACTATATGATCCAGACTCTAAATCAATATGCATCAGTCGTGATGTGGTATTTGAAGAAAGTGAATCGTGGAACTGGAGTCAAGAAGGTACTGCACAAGCTATACCCTCAAAAAGTTTTGTGCTGATCAATACTAATGCAGGAGAGCCAGAAGAAAACTTTGAGGAAGGAGAGAATTATGAAGATGTGCATACTCCAGTGTCTACTCCTCGAAGCACAAACACAGGGGATTCTGGTAACATATCAGAGTCGAGCAACTCAGTTAGTACCACTGACTCAATATCAAGCAACGAAGATGAAAGTCATCCAAGGCATTATCGATCTCTCAAGGAAATTTATGAAGTCACTGAACCAGTGGAAATGCTAGACGAAGAACTAATGATCATGGGAATTGACGAGCCTATAAATTTCAGTCAAGCTGCAAAAGGGAGTGAATGGAGAAGAGCAATGAAACTCGAGATGGAAGCAGTTGAAAAAAATAACACTTGGGAACTAACCTCACTGCCACCTGGTCGCAAGGCAATTGGCTTGAAATGGGTTTATAAAATTAAACGAGATGCAAGTGGTGAAATCATCAAACATAAAGCCAGAATTGTTGCAAAAGGGTATGTTCAGAAGCAAGGGGTGGATTTTGAGGAAGTATTTCCTCCCGTTACTCGTATTGAAACCATACGGTTACTTCTTGCATTAGCTGCGAAAAATTGTTGGGAGGTACATCATTTAGACGTTAAAACTGCTTTTTTGAATGGTGAGATCGAAGAGGAAGTGTATGTCACGAAGGCTTTGTTAAACGTGGTAAAGAACATCTTGTGTATAAACTCTTGAAGGCTCTATACGGTCTTAAACAAGCACCACGGGCGTGGTACTCGAAGCTGAATAAATGTCTCTTGGACATTGGTTTTGTCAGGTGTCCTTATGATCAAGCTGTGTACACTAAGAAGATGGGAGATGATGTTCTGATAGTCGGGGTGTACGCAGATGACCTGCTAATAACTGGTACGAGCATGCGTATCATTCAAGATTTTAAGAAGCAAATGGCTAGCAAATTCGATATGAGTGATTTGGGTAAATTATCATACTATCTGGGCATCGAGGTTGAGCAAGGAAAGGGATACATTCAGTTAAAACAATCTGGGTATGCAAAAAAGATCCTTGAGAAAGCGGGTATGAGTGATTGTAATCCTACGAAGTATCCTATGGATCCCAAGGAGGTGTTGCACAAAGATGAAAGGGGTGTACCAGTTGATGCTACTGAGTTTAAAAGTATCATTGGAGGGTTACGATATCTTGTACACACAAGACCAGACCTGGCCTATTCCTTTGGCATTGTCAGCAGGTTTATGGAACAACCTACGTTGTTACATCAGAATGCTGCAAAGCGCATTCTCAGATATGTGAAAGGGACAATCGATCTTGGTTTGATTTACACAAAAGATAATCAAAATAACATATTAATAGGATACTCGGATAGCGATTTGGCTGGACATGTTGATGATCGTAAAAGCACTGGAGGCATGGCTTTTTATTTGAATGAGAGTTTGGTGACATGGGTATCTCAGAAACAGAGGTGCGTTGCACTTTCTTCCTGTGAGGCGGAGTTCATGGCCGCCACTGCAGCAGCCTGTCAAGCTATATGGCTGCGGAATCTGCTTGCTCAGATAACTGGTAAGGATGTGGAGCCTGTGACAATCTATATCGACAATAAGTCAGCTATTGACTTAGCAAAGAACCCAGTCTTTCATGGTAGGAGTAAACACATTGACATTCGTTATCATTTTATACGTGAATGTGTTTCAAAGGGTGAGATTATAGTTAAGCACGTGAGCACAGATGAGCAACGAGCAGACTCTCATAACAACTAAAGTCGTGAATACAAAGAAATGCAAACCAACATAATACAAAGAAATATGATGTATAAGCCTAAGACAAGAAAAGACAATGGGATAAGTCCATGACAAGAAAAGGAAATGTAAAACTAACATAATTCAAAGAAATATGATGTAAGGCCCAAACATCAATGCTAAAGAATTAGTGCCAAGAAATTATATAATATAATATATGATTTATTAATTTATATTTATAAAAATATATAACATAAAACATATATATTTTTAATTATATATATATATATATTGCGGTTTGCGGGTGTGGTTGCGATTTTACGGTTTTTCAATATGCAAATCCGCAACCAACCCGCAAGTATGCGAGTGGTTGCGATTGCGGTTGCGATTTTGCGGTTTTTCGATTTTGGCGGTTTTTGCGGTGAATTTTTACATTAATTCTATTCAATATAGAAGTCCTACATTGATAATTGATGTAGAAAACCTAATTATATATGATTTAAATCATTGACATATACATTTTCGTATTTCAGTATAAATATACTTTTTAGTTTATAACATATTAAAATATAAAACATTTTTTTATGCTCTATCCAACGGTTTTCATCTATTTATTTTAAGATCTTTGTCGTACGGAAGACCAGACTACCGATTATCAAAATTTTGGACAAAATCTCTCTTACACTTATTATTAAATTATATTTAGTTGTTAGTAGAACTATCTTCAAATAATTACAATGGTATTTTTATAATCAAAACGAATTATAAGCAGAATTCATAAATCAAATAGAATTTTCAACGTAAAAAATCGTCAATTTTTGCGTAGGTTTAATTGGAAAATAATTGTTAAACCGTTACTAAATTAAAGATTATTTTGTTAATTTTACGTGGGATATAAAATCGTTCAAATTAAATTTCAAGAATTCAAGATAGAGTATAAATATTAAATTGAATGTGTAAAATCTTATATAAATCAATTTTTTAGCAACAATTTAATGTGTAAATTAATAACATATAAAATTAATATAATTATAGATATTAAAAAAGGAGCCGTGCATTGCTCGGGTTATAAGCTAGTAAGAATAAGAGTGATAATAAAGATATACTATCATAAGTCAATGAATCAATTCTTACTAGCTACATAATAAATAATAAAACAAAATTATAAGACTATATAAGGTTCTTACACATCACGTACTAACAGTAACCGATAATAATGATATAATTATGTGTTAATTTTACCAAACAAATAATGTACTAATACTTCATCTCAAATATTTTTTTTACAATTAATCTCAATATTACAACCACACAATTTAAAAAATAACTACTGGCTACGAACGAAGAATCTATATATATTATAATGGCCGGAGATCAGAAATGCACCAGAAGAGTTCAAGCATTTTTCTTGATTTTTCGTTTTTTTTATTAGTATATTTTTTTTTCTTGCATTAAATAGCTATTAAAATTATTTTAATTAGTCATTTATTACACCTATTAAACATATATTAAATTTATTCTATTTAATTTGTTTAAAAATTAGTAAACTTTATTTGAACGTTATAGTTATTCTTTAAATATTGAATATTAAATGTATATAGTTAAATTTATTTTTTGATAAAATGACGACTAAAATTTTTTTATATTCCGTTCTTTTTTATTCACTATTCAAGATCACTGTAATTTCTTTTCGAATGACTTTAGGGCAGACGACTTTAACTTCTCAAACAATTTTTTATTATCAATAATTGTGAAAGCCGTAATAAAATATGGAAGTACAAGATCTTTGCTTAATATCTGGAATTTGTATACAAACAATATAAATGGATTTTTAATTTTGCACATGAATAAATTACACATGGGTTATGATCAGATCAATTAAATCTAACAAGCCCAACCATTTTATCGGAAGATAAAATCGATAAAAAAGCTATACATCCATTGTCATTATAGTGTGTCGAAATAAATTAGTATACTAATTAAATAAATTCTTCCATTATTATTGAAAATGTATGTTATGAAAAAGATATCGGCTTCTCAAGCAATCTTTATCATCAATACTCGCGGAAGTCGTAATAAATATGGAAGTACACAGATCTTTACTTAATATCGAAAATTTCTATACGTATAATACAGACAGATTTTTTACTTTTGCACATGAATAAATTGCACATGTGTTATGACCAAACTAATTAAATTTATATACCCGTTGTTTCATTATATTGTGTAAAAATAAATTAATATTCTAATTAAAAAAAGTTTTACACTATTATTGAACATGTATATTATGGAGTAGTGTCGGTTTTAAAAAAAATTATTAAGTTATATTCAATATTTGTAACTTTTGATCGTAAAGATTACGTTCGTATTGTAATTTTTATTTCTAAATGTTTGTGATCTTTTTAAAATTATCAATACTTTAGATATACAATGTGAGTATTTTTCCAACTAATATTTCTTGTAAATTGTTTTTAAATCCATTTTTTAGGAAATTCATAATAGACCAATCAATTTGTAAAAGTAATAGAAATTAATTTATCTATTTCATTACTTTAAAATAAAAATTTATAAACTGCGTGAAGCGCTTATATATATATATATATATATATATATATATATATATATATATATATATATATATATAATAATAATAATAATAATAATAATAATTTCAGGTTATCAAAAAGTTACCAGAAGCGTTTGAGATAGTTTTCTTAATTATTCATTTTTTTTGATTTTTCATTAAAATTCTTTTAATACATTAAATAACATCCTAATAATTCATTATTTATACCTATTAAATATATATTAAATTTATTTTATTTTATTTAAACAATACTTTAGAAAACTTTATTTTCGCAATATAATAAATATTTCCATATAAAATGACGACTTAAAATTTATCACTAAAACTTTCAAGTCCAAAGTAAGATTATTTTTAGATAAAAGGTGACTTAAAATTATTAATATTATGTCATTTTTTTATTTCATATTTAAGATCATTGAAAAAAAATCATTTTCTCTTTTTTGAATTTTTTTAATAAATCTTTTTGTGGCTTTTGATAGCATCCTTTTTTTTTGGACAAATTTAAATTAAATTTCATTAACCTTAAAGAAACTCATCCGGGTCAAATCCCCAACCGGCTATGCAACCAGGTTGAAAAACAAATAAACGACCTAAACAATTAGCCGATTCGTTTCCGGATTGCTTAACATACTGAATACAAATATTCTTGATACTCAAGACGAATTCAATGGTCTACCGAGTAATACAATCTATACCAACTTTCGATTTCTTCCTGAAAATAGTACTCCCTTCGTCCCCCTCAATTGTTTACATTGGGGGATGGGGGCGTGACACGCATTCCAAGACTCCTAAAAAGTATAGTTCCATGATTTATTTTTAATTTTTTTCTTCTGAATAAAAATTTAATGTTTAAACCTTTATTCAAAAAAAGAAAATTTTAAAAATAAATTATGGAACTATACTTTATATACACCATAAAATGCGTGTCAAGTAATGCTAAAAACATGTAAAGAATTGAGAGGGACAGAGGGAGTAGCATCATAATTGATCTTCACACAATTAAATCTAGATGTAGTCCATTGTTCAGATATTTTAGTTGCACTAACTGAGATCGGAGGTACAGATACCCCCATAATATGAACATCTTATATTGTGAAAGGTTAGCGCTTGCGATATCCACCACCGTTCTATTCCACACGACCTCGATGCGAGCATTCCAAATCCCCTAATACACCATATTAATCATGCATTCTCAACAAAACAACCAACACAAAACAACTCAAAAAATACCAAAACGTACTAAGCTCTCACAAGAAGATATAGCACACAACCTAAAAAATTGGGTACAAAAGACACACCTCACCCAAGAATGAATATTATTAAAAAAAAAGATCAAAGCAAGAAAGAAAGAGGGCCTCCGGCCGGTGAAGAATCCACCGTCGGAGGGGGAAGGATGAAGAGAGCTTTGTTTTTAATAGCATCTTAATTAATCATTAATTACACCTATTAAATATCTATATAATTTACTTTTATTATTTATATAAAAATTTAGCAAAATTTATTTTGGCATTATAATTATTATTTCAAAATAAAATATTAATTTCTATAGAAAAATAAGAGCATATCCTACAAGATGACGACTTAAAATTACTTAGATCGTGCCATACGATTTTCCATTTAAGATTTCTGCAAGTTTTTTCGGGCGATTGGAGGACATGCGACGTTTATTTTTGGGGAAAAAATTTTACTAGTTGCCGCGTAAATCGTGTAAATCATATAAGTTATAGATGTATATAAAATTATACAAGAGATGTGACCAACTCAATTAAATTAAATCAACATGATTATTTTCTCGGACAGTTGAATCAATAAAGAAATTGTACATCCGTTATTCCAATATATTGTGACGGATTAAACTAATATTCTAATTAAATAAATTATTATAATATTTCTGAGCATGTATGTTATGATGAGGGTGTCGGCTTTTAAGAAAGTTATTTAAATATATTTAAATTTATTATTTTTTATCGTAAATATTATGATCATATTGTAATCGATAATTTTCATGTTTATGATTTTTTAACATATTAAAATTTTAGATATATAATGAAAGTATTTTTCCAACTAATTATTCATGTGAACTGTTTGAATCAATTGAAAATAGCTATCAATGTTTTTTTAAAATGAAAATTAGTGACTTGTTTTTCTTTTTCTTCCTTTGATAAATTATTAAAATATAATATTACCATCAAAAAATAGTGCTTGAAATGTTTTTAGATATTTATTTTATTTCAAATTTTAATTTAAAATTTGTTTTAATACCATAAAAGTTTTATTTTTTATATGTTTGAAATTTTTTTGACTAACATCATGTATAATTTATACGTATGATTCCATTATTTTTCATTGATATTCATGAATTATTAAATATAGTTTTCTGAAGCCGCGCGATAGCACGGCATAATTGACTAGTTCAACGTAATAAATGACGACGTGAAGCATATAATAAACAAACAAACAGAAAAGGAACGAAGCCAAAGAAATAAATTAAGGCGTGCCCAATAAAACAAACATAAGAGTGATATACAACAGGAAGTTAACGCTGGTAATTTCTTAATCCATCCTTAAAAAATCTTTCATTATAGTGTTTACGTGAACATATAAATTTTTCTGTTATTAGATTATCTAACGTTTTCTAATATATACAACTTGCACAACTGATTCTTGCATATTACACAATTTCTCTAACCACTGTTGACAAATTTGACAAAGTCATACCATTCTGAATTTGACGAATTACAAGCAAGCATAACAAGCGCCTTTTTGAACAAAATACTTCTGCTCCATCCATTGTATGTACAGAACAAATTCCAGTCTCTAAAACTAAAAGACAAAATTTTTAAAATAAAGGTAAATATTTTTGTTAATCTAAATATTTAGATAAATCATGTGTGTTACAAACAGTATTTGCGGACATGTAAAATTAAATAAAATCTTATATATATTAATTTTAATAATTCAAGATTGAATATAAATATTAAATCGAACAAGTAAAATCTTGTATATATCAATTTTTTAACAACAATTGGATATGTAAATTAATAATATATAAAATTAAAAAATTAATAAAATTATAAATTATAAATATTAAAAAAGAAATCGTGCGCTGCACGGGTTATAAGCTAGGTTATAAGCTAATAGTAATGATAATAATAATAATAATAATAATAATAATAATAATAATAATAATAATAATAATAATAATCTTGCTCACGTGAGAATACAAAGAAATATGATGTATAAACCTAATTTAACAAAAAAATATTTGCCCGTCCAGTTGGCTGTGAGAATAATGATTAAACTAAAGGATGATTAAATCTATTAATAAGAAATAAAACAAACAAAAAAAAATGCAAGACATGAATTCGGCCTGAAACATTAGTTTGATAAAATGGTGAATTGAGCTACAATTAACAAAATAACTAAATAAAAAGAACTACTAAAATGCATTAAACATTAATGACTATATATGAATAGGATGAAGAATAAACAATTTAAAAGTGAACAAATAAGTATTACTGAATAAGCAACTAAGCACTGAATCTGCGAAAATATTACTTTAATAAAACACCAAGCCAAACCCAGAACACCACATGAGACTATGCCGGAGTAGTAAATAAATCGGAGACTTGATAAACGAAAAGAAATTAAATAAAGAAATGTAAACGGACGGTGCAAGAATGTAAAGAGAGCTATATGGTTAACAAAACGGAAAACAACACCCCTCACACCAAACCAGTTTGAGCCGAAGTAATGATTTCACCGAAAAATGTAGATCTTGCCGGAAATATAAAAGATGGGGAAGATGCAATAAAAGGGTGAAGCTTGAATAACATTAATTATAAAAGAGTGTTTACAAATTGACAGCCACTAATACAATAACAAAAATGAAAGAAGACTTAAAAAAAACGTGCTAATACTAATTCTAATGGGCTCCCCCTTTAATTACTAGATAAGATATGCTATTTATAGGAAATAAATTGTAGGATTTTGGTTGGTGTGGATTAATCCCCACCATTCATTTTTGTTTAGTGTGGTTTAATCCTAGCCTTCCATTTTTCCTTGCACCACACCCCATTCATTTTTCTTTTCTTCTATTTTGGTCCTTCTTCTTCTTCTTTTTCTCTTTCTTGACATTTATTTCTTTATTTTACAATTTCTTCAATTTTTTTCTTGAATTTCCTGAAATGCAACAAAATAATTTATTAAAATACGAATTCAAACAATAAATAGGTAATAAAAATATGCAAAAATATGCACTTATCAATTGCCCCCATACCTATCTTTTGCTCATCCTCGAGTAAAACACAAAGAAAAATGCAGAATGAAAAACCTATACTCACTGTCGTAGGAATCACGGGTAATTTTAGGTTTACCAACCCGTTAAACCAATAGACGATCTCTACAGGAGGAGTGTTGTCTCCTAAGGGTTTACAGAAGATATACCCATAAAATCTTTGAGATAAGTCAGCAAGTATCCAACTTTCCTCTTTTAATCTAGCTTTCATTGGTGTCAACAAAACAATTTTGTAGGAAAATACATGCCTTAAAGATTATTCTAATAATTGCCACGTTATAAGTTCCCACAATCCACTTGATTAGACTCTAAAAATTTGCAAAAAAGTCCCAAGGTGTGTAGTGAATTTAAGGCCTATGATGGATAAAGTGCATACGAACATTTTCTTTTTTTCAACCAATATTGAACTGACCCAATCTCTATTAAAACAAGTATCTAGCCAAACTTCACGTTCTTAGTAGTTAGACCGACCGTGCAATGGTTGAGGTCCCAAAAGACTTTTGCATCAATACCCATTTAGCGAGTTTTAGGTCAACAATCCCAGACCACAAAGGACCTTAGGTTGCTAGGCACAAAGTCACCTCGGACTTACATACTCGGGTTATTAATGAGCCCAACCTAGCCGACTTCCCTACTAAGAATTTATTATTACAAAATTACACTAGCACTCAACAATTACAAACATTTATTGACTCTTTTTTTTTTGATTTTTTTTGATTTTTTTTTGACACTATAGGAACCAAATTTCGCAAAGGTTTGATTCGACATTGTTCTAACATGTGGGTTCTCTCTCAGGTATCGAATAACATTCCTATACAATTTTTCCATCAAAAGTCTTGTGCAAATGTGTCGTCTTGGTCTTTTAAGCAAAAATTTGTTCGGCACAAGTTTCATGAGGAAAAACCTTACCTGACAATGTTCAAATTATCTAAAGGCATTATACATATAATTTTCGAAAAATAGTCAACACCAACTAGTTCTAGAATTTAAAGAGTGGGAAGGACAACTAAGCTAAAATAACTCTATTTTTGGATTTTTAAAATTTTTCAATTTTTTTGGATTTTACATTTTTATGTATTTACACTAAAACCCTCCCCCATACCTAAATCATGCATTGTCCTCAATGTATGCAAAATGCGAGATAAATGACAAGGGAGAATGGTGAGAAAATACCTGATAAGGATGAAAAAGAGTTTACAATTACATACTGAAGAAACTTACTTGAATCATGGATCGATGAGGTAGATAACCTCTTCCTCGGGATCAATTGGCAGCTCTAAAAATGGTTTGAGTCTTTGTCCATTAACTTTAAATATATCACCATTTTTAGGATTTTCAATTTCAACAACACCGTGAGGAAAAACGACCCTAACAACATAAGGACCTTCCCACCGGGATCTCAATTTCCCGGGAAACAAATGAAGCCTAGAATTGTACAAAAGAACTTTTTGACCAGGAGAAAAAGATTTTCTCAAAATATATTTATCATGAAAAAGCTTAGTTCTTTGTTTATAGATTTTAGCGTTCTCGTAGGCTTCATTTCTCAACTCCTCGAGTTCAGACAATTGCAACTTCCTATGACTACCGGCAGTTGGTAAGTCAAAATTCAACTCTCGAATGGCCCACATGGCCCTATGTTCAAGCTCAACGGGAAAGTGACAGGCCTTTCTAAAGACAATCCGATAAGGGGACATGCCTAAAATGGTTTTAAAAGCGGTCCGATAGGCCCACAAGGCATTTATCAACTTAGTTGACCAATCCTTCCTATTCGAGTTGACAGTCTTTTCTAAAATTTGTTTAATTTGACGATTCGAGACTTCAACTTTCCCACTAGTTTGAGGATGGTAAGGGGTGGCTAGCCGATGAGTTATTGAGTACTTTTTCAAAAGAGACTCAAATTGACGATTCTTGAAGTGCTTGCCTTGGTCACTAATGATAGCCCTAGGTGTACCGAAACGAGAAAAGATATTCTCTTTGAGGAATTTAAGAACGACCTTGTTATCATTGGACTTAGTAGAAATGGCTTCCACCCACTTAGACACGTAATCGACTGCTAACAGAATGTAGAGGTTGCCAAAGGAACTAGGAAAGGGGCCCATAAAATCGATACCCCATACATCGAAAATCTCAATGATTAAGATGGGGTTCATTGGCATCATGTTTCTCCTAGTGATCTTTCCCAAGTGTTGACACCTAATACACGCGGCACAGTATTCAGCAGCATCTTTGAACAAAGTAGGCCAATAAAAACCGCTTTGGAGGATTTTAGCGGCTGTTTTCTTAGCACTAAAATGCCCTCCACAAGCTTGGTCATGGCATAAAGAAAGGATATTCTTGAATTCATGATTAGGGACGCACCTCCGAATGATTTGGTCGGGACAGTATTTAAAGAGATACGGGTCATCCCAAAAGAAGTGTTTGACCTGTGAGAAAAATTTCGATCTATCTTGAGAGGACCAATGAGAGGGAATGTCACCGGTTGTAAGATAGTTGACAATATCGGCGAACCAAGGGGGAGTAGAGATGGACAGAAGTTGCTCGTACGGAAAAGATTCGTTTACGGGAGAGTCAATGGTGGACTCCACTATCAAGCGGGAAAGATGATCGGCGACAACATTCTCAGAACCCTTCTTATCCCTAATTTCTAGGTCAAACTCTTGAAGCAAGAGAATCTACCTAATCAATTGGGCTTTAGAGTCTTTCTTAGAGAACAGATAACGAAGAGCGGCATGATCGGTGTAGACAATGATTTTCGAACCAATAAGATAGGACCGAAACTTGTCGAGAGCAAAGACTACGGCTAGAAGTTCCTTTTCGGTGGTAGAATAGTTAAGTTGGGAATCATTCAAAGTCTTGCTTGCGTAGTAAATGACATGGGGCATCTTATCGATTCGTTGCTCTAAAACGGCTCCTACCGCATAATCAGAAGCGTCACACATCAACTCGAATGGGAGATTCCAATCGGGAGATCGAATGATTGGGGCAGAAGTCAATTCTTTCTTAAGATGCTCAAAAGATTGTAAACAATCGCTATTGAAATCGAATTTGACATCTTTCCCGAGAAGATTGGTTAAGGGTCTAGCCTTCTTGCTAAAATCCTTAATGAAACGCCTATAAAAACCCGCATGGCCTAGGAAAGAACGAATGGCTTTGACCGACTTGGGTGGGGGAAGGTTTGCAATGAGGTCAACTTTGGCTTTATCGACTTCTATCCCCTTTTCAGAAATTTTATGACCGAGAACGATTCCTTCCTTAACCATGAAATGACATTTCTCCCAGTTGAGAACGAGGTTGGTTTCTTTACACCTTTTTAAAACTAACTCAAGATGGTTTAGGCACTGGTGAAAAGACGAACCAAAGATGGAAAAGTCATCGATAAAGATCTCGAGAAAATCCCCTACCATGTCAGAAAAAATGCTCATCATGCACCTTTGGAAAGTGGCTGGAGCAGTGGTTAGACCAAAGGCTAAACGTCGATAGGCAAAAGTTCCAAAGGGACATGTGAAAGTGGTTTTTCCTTGGTCTTCGGGAGCAATGGGAATTTGAAAATAGCCAGAATAACCATCTAGAAAACAATAGAACGAATGACCGGCTAACCTTTCTAACATTTGATCGATAAAAGGCAAAGGAAAGTGGTCTTTTCTAGTGGCACAATTGAGTTTCCTATAGTCTATGCACACCCTCCACCCGGATTGAACACGGGTGGGCACTTGCTCGTCATTCTCGTTGGTGACAACGGTAATGTCAGACTTCATCTGAACTACTTGAATGGGGCTAACCCAAGAGCTATTAGAAATGGGATAAATGATCCCATTATCGAGACACTTAAGAATTTCTTTTTGAACGACTTCCATCATGGAGGGGTTCAAACGCCGTTGAGGATCTCGAACGGGTTTCGCATCATCAACTAAGTGAATTCGATGTTGGACAATGGCCGGACTAATTCCTTTGATATCAGAGATACTCCAACCTATGGCCTCCTTATGTTCTCTAAGTACCCTAACAAGCTCATCCTCTTGTGAATCGGTCAAATCAGAGGCGATAATAACGGGAAGAGACTCATTAGGACCTAAAAAGGCGTACTTAAGAGTGTCGGGAAGAGGTTTGAGTTCTAAATCGGGCGGTGTTGACTCAACGGGTTCACTAGTTTCGAGAAGAGACAGGGGAGATGGTTCATCATCTCGATTATTTGTAGGAATGGTGGATTCTAACATTTGGTTGACCTCATTTGTATATTCGGAAACATCCCAGTTTTGACCAAAGTGGTTTAAACAAAAATCAAGAGCATCATTAGGGGTCATGAAATTTCGATCAACTATTTCATCAATTAAATTGACATCCATAGGTTGATCATGAAAATCATCGGGTTGTTTCCCAACATGAAAGATATTGAGGTCAATGGTCATGTTCCCAAATGTTAGTTTCATTAATCCATTTCTACAATTAACCAAAGCATTCGAAGTGGCTAGAAATGGACGTCCTAGAATGACGGGAATTTGGTATGTCGGATTCCTAACCGGTTCGGTTTCTAGTACCACAACGTCAATAGGAAAGACGAAATCTCCAACTTTAATTAGCACGTCCTCGATGATCCCTTAGGAATTTTGATTGATCTATCTGCTAATTGAAAGGTAACGTTTGTCTTTTAAAGTTCTCCTAACCCTAGGGTTTGGTAGACAGAAAATGGAAGCAAGTTCACACTGGTGCCTAAATCGAGTAATGCCTTGTCCACAAAAGAATTACCTATGACACATGAAATTGTGGGACAACCGGGGTCCTTATATTTCACGGGAATCTGGTTAGAAAGAATTGAGCTCACTTGAGAGGTCAAAAAGGCTTTCTTAGGGACTTGGGTGGTTCGCTTATGAGTGCACAAATCTTTTAGACATTTTACATAAGAGGGAATTTGTTGAATTGCGTCTAAAAGAGGAATGTTGACTTTAACTTGCTTGAAAACCTCTAAGATCTTGTCTGATTGAGCAGTTTGCTTATTAGAGACGAGGCGTTGTGGGTAAGGAGCCTTTGGTTTATAGACTTGTTCTTCGGGAACGGGCTCCAAGGTTGTTCCACTCTGAAGAAGACGGCTGACTAGAAAGGGGGTGAAGAGACAGGAATCGGAGTTTGATCAGAAGTATCGAGAATAGGTGTCGGTGCAACATTTGATTCTTCTTCTTCCTCTTCGGGGGACTCGACTCCTACTCGATTATCAACATGCTTTCTGGATCTCAGGGAAATGACAGCATGCACATTATCAGGAGGTCTTTGATTAATAGGAAACTTAGGGTTAACCTCGGGCTGATTTGGAAACTTATTCTTCTCACGTTCATGGATGGCATTAGCTAATTGGCTCAGTTGAACCTCTAACTTAGATATGGCTTGGGTGCTAGCATTTAAGATCTGCCTATCTTGAGTCATGGTTTGCATGAAAGTCTGTTGTGATTGAGCCAAATTAGTGGTGGTTTTGAGAAGCGCATCAAGATTTTTCTCCAACGATGTAAGTCGATTATCCGACTAAGAAAAACCGGGAGGGTGGGAAGGAGCATGAGTCGGATAAGGAGCATGATTTTGAGGGGAGAAAGAATTCGCGTGAGGTTTATGAAAAATAGGTGGTTGAGATTGGAAGTTTTGGAACGAAGGAGGTTGATTTTGGAATTGTGCGGGGTGAGATTGTTGACCTTGACTTTGATTCCAAGAAAAGTTCGGGTGATTTTTCCAACCGGGGTTATAAGTAGGATCATAAGGATCATTTCGAGGACCCGATTGGAACATCGCATTGACTTGTTGAAAATCTTGAGGATTTTGTATCCCTTGATTGGTTGAGTTAAAATTTGAGCACATGGATACTTGGGAGGGGGACCCGTTGGTTTCTAAGGCTTCTAAACGTCGAGTAAGAGTGGCTAATTTAGCCTCGGTCGCAATAGAGTTACCAACTTGATGTAGCCCTCTTTGATGCATGGTAGCTATTGAATCGTTTGATTTCTCGGGCTCTCGAGTGGGCTCCCTAGTTGATTCCCACAGCATAGTCTTTTCCGCGAACTCTTCGAAGAATTCCCATCCCTCGACCTCGTCTTTCTCCATGAATTTCCCTTGGCACATAGATTCCAACAATGCAGTTGTTGAACCATCTAAGGCCTCGTACACAATCTTACAGAGCCTCCATTCTTCGATTCCGTGGTGGGGACATTGGGATAAAAGATTTTTAAAGCGGTCAAAACACGTCCAAAATGGTTCGTTGAGTTTTTGACGAAATTGATTAATCTCATTAGTAAGTTTCGTAGTCTTATGGCTTGGAAAGAATTTTTTTCGAAAAATGACGACGAAACCCTCCCACGTGGAAATCGAATTGACAGGTAGACTATACAACCATTTTTTTGCATTATCTTTTAGATCGAAGTTGATTAGTCTAAGCCGTATGGAGTCCTCGGAAAGTTGTTGGAGTTTTTGCAAAGCGCAGACTTCCTCGAATTCATGTAGAAAAAGATAAGGATCCTCACTGTCACTCCCGCGAAAATTAGGCAACTCTTCCTCAAAGAAATAACAAACCATGCCTCAGACCAAGCCAAGTTACACATGCCAACTAAAGGACTGCAAAAGAAGCCTGGGAGGCTGTAAAAACTATGTGCCAAGGCGCTGATCGTGCAAAAAAGGCGAGAGTCCAAACACTCAAGGCGGACTTTGAGTCATTGAACATGAAGGAGATAGACTCGTTGGATGAGTTCTATTTAAAAATGAATGGGCTTGTTGCAAATATACGGGCCCTTGGAGAAAGTATTGACGAATCGTATGTGGTGAAGAAAATTTTATGTGCTGTTCCTGGTAAATTCTTACAGATTGCTTCTACTATCGAGCAGTTTGGAAATCTCGAGACTATGACAGTAGAAGAAACCATTGGCTCCTTAAAAGCTCACGAAGAAAGATTACGAGGTCAGACTGAAAGTGGCAAGAACCAACTACTCCTTACTGAAGAAGAATGGATCAAGAAAGAAAAGGAAGAGGGAAAACTATTATTGACCAGAGAAGAGTGGCAGAGGCGAAGCAACAAAACAGTAGAAGGTTCACAGAGTCAAAGATATCGTGGAAAAGATAACACCAGGTGGGGTCGAGACAAAAGCAGATTCAGATGTTTTAATTGTAACTGGTTTAGTCACTTTGCTGCAGAATGTAAAAAACCCAAGCGAGAGAAGGAGGCTAAGGAAGTGGCTCATTTTGCTAACATCCAAGATGATGAACCGACACTACTCTTGGCTAAGTGTGAAGGAAACAAAGACACTGTAATGCTGATCAATGAGGAGAAGGTTATGCCAAAGCTGAGCCCAAGAGACGATTCAAATGCTATGGTATCAAATTTTTGGTACCTTGATAACGGTGCTAGCATGCATATGACCGGACAGCGCTCAAAATTCAGCATACTGGACGAAAGTGTGACAGGGAAAGTCAAGTTTGGAGATGGTTTATGACGCCCCCAAATCTGAGGTCAAAGATTCAGGTCGTCACATCATCATCCAACCATATCATACCCGTATTAACTTTACAACTCAACAATACATACGTCCAGACCTCAATCTTACGCACAAACAAGTTAGAGCCTCAGAAACGATAATCAAAAGTAACACTAAATATTACAATTCATCTGTACAATCCAGAGTCTTACGCACTTCCACTTATACAACTATACTTGAAGACAAGTCTTACTATTACAGTTGAAAACCTATCAGACTTACTCTGTAGTATTTATCAGGAACTAAATCATCTCCGGGGTAATTCTTCTACTCCTCTTCTGCTGGTGCGGAGTTAATCGGCCAAATTCTTCTCTTGCTGAAAAGTTTTTATAAAGCAAGAATGAGCTACATAATGCTCAGCAAGTACACCATTTTGTAAAATAATAATGTGGTTTATTTCGAAAACATTCCCAACTATATGGGTATATATCTCAGATTTCAAAACATAATTGGACAATGTATATGTCCGAGTTTGAATAAAACATCTATACTCATTAAGGAGCTTTAAGAATAACATATGAACCCTTTATAAGGTTCCCATTTCAATATATCTCAAGTTTGAAAATATATACATATGAGTATATCATTTTCGGCAAAACACTCTACGATTAACATACTGTACAGGGAATACATCATTGCAAACCTCTTTCCTTCCATTAGCTTAGAAGGTTTCTCATTCAAAAGCATTTCATTCTTTGAAACAATTGCAAGAGTGCACTAACACGTGCCAATCTTTATAGAAAATCTTGCAGTTCTAGATACTGCACGATGTCAATATTTTTCTTATCAAAAGCCACACTATCGGCAACTTGGCACTTAGGCCCAAGAAGCAGTGTTGGAGTATTTTTCCAAAGTGGAGGATGGGACTGGAAGAAAACATAAAAACCTGACAGGGATTGACGATGATCAGTCGCCACATCCAAGTCCAATAATCCGCGGGTCTTCTCTACCGGTAGAAGGATAGAAACTACATCCGTAACTATCCCCGGGTGAAAACTACATCCGTAATCACCCTCGATGAAAACTACATCCGTAATCATCCTTCGGCAACACCTCGGCCGGAATAATAATTGATGGACCGCCTGGCTCACGGCCGCTTACACATCCCGGGAATCGTTCGTCAACGGTTCCCACACCTGCCAGAGTCCCTTTTTCTTTTTCTTTTAAAACTTGATTTCGATTGAAAACTGAGTAATTGAGGTCCGACATCAGTCGACCGATGATTCTTGAAATCATACAAGAAGCAAACCTAACCGGGGGTTTTCGAAAATGTTTTGAGTTCGAAAGAATTCGAGTTTGAAAGTGCTAAAGGTATCTTAGATTAGCTTTGTCTTTAAAATAATGAACAATAATTAATAAATGATATTTTAAGATTTAATATTAATAATTAATAAAATAATTATTTAATTAAATAAGCTTTTAATCCAAGATAGGTATTTTGAGTATTTACGAAGATATAAAAATAATTACTTGAGTATACGATACTCCCCGAATGACCCTTCGGGTTTTCGCAATTTAATTACTATATAATAATATACCGCTCCCCGGTCAATAGTATATACGGACCGCTACGACCTCTATTGCTAGAGTCGTTGTCCGAAAAAACATTTCATTCTAAGTTCAAGGGGTGCAAACATATATGTACTTATACATCTCAATTTCATCGATATTTCGATAAACATAAACATTTGATATGATTGAAAACTACAAACACAACAGTGAAAGTCCTTGTATAAGTAAGTTTTGAAAAGTAAACTTGCATAGGTAGAATCAGGGACATAATATCTTGAAAATAAATGCTTAGGGTTGGAAAACTTGCCTGATGCTCGAGAAGTGGTAGGGCTCGTGACGATGTCGGGCAATCTAGACAAAGCCAAAAAGAAAACGTACGATTATTCCCCTAGATAATCCACTTAATATCTAAAGCATAAACACGTACGCGAATCACAACCAAGGCATTACTAACTCGCTTTCGGCTCATACTAAGTCCATGTCAATCGACAAATACTTAGGTCGAAGGTTCGTTTTAGAAATCGAATCTCGTTCGCCCTTTTCACAAAGTGGTTTACAAGGTTATAGTCAGGTGTTCCTCTAAGGGGTTCCTTCGTACTTAACCTTGATTCAAATATTTTTATAAGATCCAAAAATAATCTTTTTGACACGAGGTCTTCTCTCATATATTCATTATGACCTCTAGTATTTGATTACTAAGATTCGCAACCGAATTACTCGTTTTAAAGGGGTTCACTTGAAGTTACGAACTGAAGCGTAGACTTACGAACTGCTTTTACGGATTTTACCATAACGCCTAAGCCGTAAGTAAAAATGCTACGATTCTTGTGCCAAAATGATCTATGACTCGAGATCTTCGAATACATGTCATATACTCAATAAGTTCGGAAGGTTACATCTACTGTTATGAATGGTTTTTAAGGGTCAAAGAAATTTCGCCATTACGACAGCTATAACTCGGATATTTCCACCAAATAATCATCCAATCCACCACCAACACTCATGGATACTATTCATTGTCTCCCTCACTATCTAAACAGGTCTTGGAGCTGTGCAACATATTGTAACATCTAACAAAACTCTTACATAGCTCTAGTGCTCTAAACATGCATATAACTCAAAAACTCATCCAAAAATCCATTAAAACTCATGATTCAACAAAGGGGTTTCAAAGATTATACCTTGGTTTGAAGTTCAAGGATGATAATAAGGCCTCACAACTCTTGATCATTGGTTAGAACATCATTTGGAAGCCATAGAATCAAGAAAGCAAAACATGAAAATCAAAGTTACTATTCATCATCAATCTTGTGAAAATCATATAAAATCAAAAACTAAGAGTTTGGTTCTAAAAATTTTTACCACACCTTCTACTCTTCAAGGGCTTTCTTTTGAGCTATAGAACACAAGAATCCAACAATGGGAGCTAGGGTTTTGAGCCCCATCTTGCTACTGTTCAGAACTTGGACAGTTTTGGTCCTCCAACTTTAAGCATGGATTTGACTAGGCTATACTACTTGGATTTCCATGAAATTTGGAACGAATCTTGCCCATGGAGTGGAGAAGCTATGGTTAAAATTTGGTGATTTTATCATGGATAGAAATGGAGATATGAATTTTTCTTTAACCTTGGTTTCTGCTGGACAGTTTGTAGAAAATGGAGAGTGTTCTTGGTTTTCTCTTTTTCTCTCCACTTTAGATCTACTTTTGTGATATTTTATGATATGTATTGCTGTGTATAAAGCTTGGTAACCACTCTTTGATAAGCTTCTTCAATACTCTTCTAATAAAGTAGCTTTAACAAATAGCTAAAACACCATCCAAGTTGTAGTTGTCTTTAACCTAGCTCATTCTAGTTTCTTTTCCTTTCTTCACACCAATCTTGACTTGTATAACCACTTTATGAACATAATATCTTGATATTATCAGTTGGGTGGCTTTGTTTGATCCTCTTGGGGCTTGTGTAAGGAGTCTTGGAGAAGCTTGGTAGATATTTGTTTTGTTTCTTGTTTGATTTAAGTGATTTAAATCACTTAACTCCTAAATTGTTTTGATTTAATCCTTGATTAAATAATTTAATCCACTTGATATAATTCTCTTGATGATCATATAGGATATTTAATCTTGTCACAATCTTGATCCTTAATCCCTGATTCGTTCTCTTAATTGCTTAATCCCGTTGTAAAGTTTCAGCGGTTTCTAGAATGCTTGATTCACTGTCTCGGTGATTTTCGTTCTAATTTCTAAAATTAAATATAATAAAATTCCAAAATATAACTCTTCAATTTCTCAAATTGAATATCTCATTTCTCGAATATAATAATATATAATTCACTGCTCGGTCAAATATTACACCAAAAATTAAAATAGGAATTTCTGAATTCCGATCGTCTCTGCATTCACTTATTTCCTCCGCGTATTACTAATATGACTTCGAAACATCCATATCACGTCCCGTACATAGGTTGGCATGAAAAGTTTTCCAACTTACAAAATCACTATTCCTCCACCGAATTACTATGCACGTACGGGAAACACTATGCACGTACGGGAAACACTATGCACGTATGGAAAATACTATACCATCCTCATTTCCCTTCTCGGGGCTCATTAGCTCATTTCTTGGACGATAGATTATTCTTTTCTATATCGTCAACCTTTGAATTACTCTATTCTGACAATACATATACGAATCGGGATCATCATCCATAGCAATATCCATTCACTACAATCATTGTTCTTTGGAACCACCATTCATTAGTGCTCTTTAACCACAATAAGAAAAGTTTTAATTCTACCCAAAATTCGGGTTATTACTTGGTTCGATGGTGGAGATAAAGGGGAGAGGCTCAATTGAGTTACAATGTAAAAATGGTGAAAGCAGGACCCTTGTCGATGTTTATTATATTCCTTCGTTATGCAGCAACATTATAAGTCTCAGACAACTTTCGGAAGAAGGATATATAATAACTCTTAGTGGTGTTCTTCTTTGGGTTCGTGACAATAAAGGGGAACTCATTATGAAAGTTAAACGCTCGACTAATAGACTGTACAAAGTGATCCTCCACAACAGTGAAGGAAAGTGCTTACTGGTAAAAGGAGATGAAAACAATTGGTTGTGGCATTCACGTCTCGGTCACGTGAATTTCAATGCAATGACGATGATGTCAACAGCAAACATGGTACATGGACTTCCAAAGATCTGTCAACCAAAGGGTGTTTGTACAGGGTGTTTGATGGCCAAGCAGACAAGAAAAGGATTTCCTCAGCAAGCAAAGTTTCTCTCTACAAGGCCATTAGAATTGATTCATGGTGATCTATGTGGCCCCATCAATCCTATCACTCCAGGCGGAAATAGGTACATATTTTTACTTCTTGATGACTATAGTCGTTTTATGTGGTTTTACCTGCTGAAAAATAAAAGTGATACCTTCGAGGCTTTCAAAAAATTTCGTGCATTGGTAGAGAAAAAGGCAGAAAAGGGAATAACAATCCTTAGAACCGACAGAGGTGGTGAATTCGTATCAAAAGAATTTCTGCAATACTGTGAAGAGGCTGGCATTGAACGTCAATTTACTGCGCCCTACTCACCACAACAAAACGGTGTGGTTGAGCGGAGGAACAGAACCATGATAGAAATGGCTCGAAGTCTCTTAAAAGAAAGAAATTTACCCATAAATTTCTGGGGAGAAGCCATACGTCATTCTATTTACTTGCTCAATAGGCTCCCCACTCGAGCAGTCACTGGTATAACACCTTATAAGGCATGGTTTGGAAATAAACCTAATCTTGAAGATCTACGGGTTTTTGGATGCCTAGCACACATGCGAGTGCCAACTGAAAAATTGACAAAGCTGGATAACAGAAGCAAGGAAGTAGTTTATCTAGGGAAGGAATCGGGTACCAAAGCATATAGACTATATGATCCAGACTCTAAATCAATATGCATCAGTCGAGATGTGGTATTTGAAGAAAGTGAATCGTGGAACTGGAGTCAAGAAGGTACTGCACAAGCTATACCCTCAAAAAGTTTTGTGCTGATCAATACTAATGCAGGAGAGCCAGAAGAAAACTTTGAGGAAGGAGAGAATTATGAAGATGTGCATACTCCAGTGTCTACTCCTCGAAGCACAAACACAGGGGATTCTGGTAACATATCAGAGTCGAGCAACTCAGTTAGTACCACTGACTCAATATCAAGCAACGAAGATGAAAGTAATCCAAGGCATTATTGATCTCTCAAGGAAATTTATGAAGTCACTGAACCAGTGGAAATGCTAGACGAAGAACTAATGATCATGGGAATTGACGAGCCTATAAATTTCAGTCAAGCTGCAAAAGGGAGTGAATGGAGAAGAGCAATGAAACTCGAGATGGAAGCAGTTGAAAAAAATAACACTTGGGAACTAATCTCACTGCCACCTGGTCGCAAGGCAATTGGCTTGAAATGGGTTTATAAAATTAAACGAGATGCAAGTGGTGAAATCATCAAACATAAAGCCAGAATTGTTGCAAAAGGGTATGTTCAGAAGCAAGGGGTGGATTTTGAGGAAGTATTTCCTCCCGTTACTCGTATTGAAACCATACGGTTACTTCTTGCATTAGCTGCGAAAAATTGTTGGGAGGTACATCATTTAGACGTTAAAACTGCTTTTTTGAATGGTGAGATCGAAGAGGAAGTGTATGTCACCCAGCCTGAAGGCTTTGTTAAACGTGGTAAAGAACATCTTGTGTATAAACTCTTGAAGGCTCTATACGGTCTTAAACAAGCACCATGGGCGTGGTACTCGAAGCTGAATAAATGTCTCTTGGACATTGGTTTTGTCATGTGTCCTTATGATCAAGCTGTGTACACTAAGAAGATGGGAGATGATGTTCTGATAGTCGGGGTGTACGCAGATGACCTGCTAATAACTGGTACGAGCATGCGTATCATTCAAGATTTTAAGAAGCAAATGGCTAGCAAATTCGATATGAGTGATTTGGGTAAATTATCATACTATCTGGGCATCGAGGTTGAGCAAGGAAAGGGATACATTCAGTTAAAACAATCTGGGTATGCAAAAAAGATCCTTGAGAAAGCGGGTATGAGTGATTGTAATCCTACGAAGTATCCTATGGATCCCAAGGAGGTGTTGCACAAAGATGAAAGGGGTGTACCAGTTGATGCTACTGAGTTTAAAAGTATCATTGGAGGGTTACGATATCTTGTACACACAAGACCAGACCTGGCCTATTCCGTTGGCATTGTCAGCAGGTTTATGGAACAACCTACGTTGTTACATCAGAATGCTGCAAAGCGCATTCTCAGATATGTGAAATGGACAATCGATCTTGGTTTGATTTACACAAAAGATAATCAAAATAACATATTAATAGGATACTCGGATAGCGATTTGGCTGGACATGTTGATGATCGTAAAAGCACTGGAGGCATGGCTTTTTATTTGAATGAGAGTTTGGTGACATGGGTATCTCAGAAACAGAGGTGCGTTGCACTTTCTTCCTGTGAGGCGGAGTTCATGGCCGCCACTGCAGCAGCCTGTCAAGCTATATGGCTGCGGAATCTGCTTGCTCAGATAACTGGTAAGGATGTGGAGCCTGTGACAATCTATATCGACAATAAGTCAGCTATTGACTTAGCAAAGAACCCAGTCTTTCATGGTAGGAGTAAACACATTGACATTCGTTATCATTTTATACGTGAATGTGTTTCAAAGGGTGAGATTATAGTTAAGCACGTGAGCACAGATGAGCAACGAGCAGACTCTCTTACAAAGGCTCTTACCACTGCTAAATTTGAGAAGATGAGGAAACTATTGGGTGTGAAGACTGCAGTTCAATCAAATTTCGATTAAGGGGAGATTTGTTGGATAATTAATCTAAACTAGCATCGTTACCCGTGCAAGGCACGTGGATATTCTAGCTTTATTGTGAAATTTTGATTTTTAATATTTGTGATCATGAATATTCTTCAATTTGTTGCAATGTTACCTAAATATAGATTAACTTACTCTTTTTTCAAGTGCTCTCGCTTTCTAACAGGTTCGTGTCCAATATATTCTAATATCCATTTAATTAGTCATATAGTTCAATGATTTTAGTTATAAATTTAAATTCTTTATACTTAGAACTGGATGTCACATTTTCGATTCTGGACAATGTGAAGATTAACTAACGTTTTCATAGCATTTGACTTTAGGGGGATTTTAGAGTTAAATCATAGAAAATTGGAAGGCATAAATGTGAAATGATATTAAATAAAATGTGGAATATTGTGATATTTTGGATTTTAGTAGTTCGACTTTGTAGCCGTGAACACCTTTCAATTTGTAGCGGTGTTGCCTAAATATAGCTTAGCAACTCTCTTCTCGAGAGCTTCATTTTCAACATGAATTGTCTAAGATTTATAATATCTATTAAAATAGTCATCTAATTCAATGTTTTCAGTTGTGAATTTAAATTCACTTTATTCAGAACTGAGAATTTAAATCTGATTACTCGCTGTGAACTTTTAAATAGTATATTTTATTACAAATTAGACTAATACATTAAATACTATTATTACTAAAATATATATGTTTATTATTCTTGTTATTACCAAGCTTAATTCCTAATCGTGAACCCAATCGTTTAGTTCTGATTCTCGAATTTTATAAGTATTTATATACAATTATTATTCATATATTGGCGTAATTATATAATAATTTACCCAAGAATTTTAATCTAAATATATGCACCAATATAAATTATTAAAAGTTAATGGCTATTATTAGTTTGTTGTAATTAATTACGTAATATTAAAGTAGATATTAAATAATCATATTGAATATAAGTTTATTAAATGATATATATTAAATATATGAAGGGTTAAAATAGTAACTTTGCCAGGAATAAAATGTGACATGTTATGATATATACGGAGTATCTAAGTTCACTATATATCATGTATCACTAATTTATACTAAACTATAACGTATAAAATATCTTAGAAATTAAAATACAAAATATTCTTCATTCATCACCCGACTTACATAGCATATTTATGATTTACAACATAAGTGATTGGTTAGCCTAGTGGTATGGTGATGTGTATATGAATGGAAAGACTTAGGTTCGATTCTCCACAACAACAATTTTTTGGAAAAAAAACTAAATGGATTAAAATGCAGGGCTAAAATAGTAAATTTGTAAGGAATAAAATGTGACATGTTGTGCTATTATATATATAGTAGATAGTAGATTTGGTTGTCGTCTAATCTTGGTAAATTGGCACGTAATAAGGCTCTGCAATATCTTGAGATTTGCTGGTTGAAGAAGTCAACAGCGTGTAGAGTATTTTTAGTAACTTGTTTAGCATTGTTCTATCATGAGTTGTGATTTACAATCATTTGTTTCCATTCCTAGTTTTTAGGTGTTTACACGTTTTCTGTTTCCTATATATGTAATCAGTTTCTTCATGAATAAAGCCAAGACGTAGACAGTAATTCATTCTCTCTTGTTTCTACTGCAAATATACATATTGTTTTCCAACATACAATAGGGAGGCTGTTTTCGAAGGACCCCCGGCCATTACAAATACAGAAAGAAAACCTAATACAAACTAAAAAATTCACGCACACGCAGGAGTCAAACCCCTGACCTCCTTCAAAGGAGGCCAGTGGCTCAACCACTGCACCAACATGTTGTTGGCTGAGCGTACATCTACTACAGGTTACAATGTTTATTATGGTACTCCCATCATCGAAGAAACAAAAAGTTGTTGCTCCCTCTTCCACAAGGGCTTAGGGGCCATTTGTTAAATCTGAATCATACTTTCTGAACCAGCTAATTTCATACGAACGATTCATCGAAGAATTTCTACACGACTCGTCCAGCTAATTTCTCCCCCTCGTCCAGCTAATTTGACTCGTCGAGGACCAAAAATAAAATACCCAAATGGTCTGAACATATCAATGGTCCAGTAAAAGCCCATTCAGATTTCATACCCTTGTTAACAAATGGGGCCTTAGTACTGTGTTGTTGTCACTGCGTTGGCTGGATAACTAATTTGCTTCGGGAACTTCATGTCATCATAAACCACAAATTTCCTGCAATAACGTTGGAACTACCATATTAAGTGTTGTTTAACATATTGTATTCTAGTATTTCGTTGCAAATGGGTTTTTTTTTTTTTTTTCAAATTAATGAATATGTGTAAACCTGTAAGTGGTAAGCAGTAAAAAAACTTCGTCAGCACCGTTTCTTAGCTTTATGATATTTTTTCCGCGAAGTAAAAAGTTGAGGGAAGTTGTGTACTAGATTGTTCTACACCATAGGCAAGCGAAACTAGCTAGCATTATCTGTCCAGGTGGTCTTTTGTTAAATGCTTGCTTGTTATTTAAACACCCACAGAGAATCATTTTTGTAAAGCGACTCAAGTTCAAATATGAACTCCATCAGAGACAATGATTTAGTTACAGAGCAAATCACGTTCACGTATTTCGAGCCTACAAACGCAGTTTTTGTGTTGTAGAAAGAGTGAATTACATAAAAACCCATTTTGCTGCAATTAAACGTAGTATGAATTTGTGTCATGTTCTCATTCTAGGAAATGAACAATTGATATTAGTAGCAAGTTTTCCGAATTAAAATTGCTATATTCCTTACGGAATTAAGAACCTTTATTAATAAGCCAAACCTGGTATCACTATGTAGGTTTTATCACTATGTAGGTTTTATCCCTAAAATCTTATTTTTTGTAATTAATTTTTGTATTGTTTTTTTAAATAAATAAAAATAAAAATAAAAGTCCTACTGTTATTATAATTCTTTTATTTTTTGCAATTTTTTTAATAAAATCTTATTTCCCCTACAATTCAATGTTCCTTTAAAAAACATAAAAAACATAGTTTTTATGATAAAAATAATTGTTTTATTTATAATTGTTTTATTATAAAAAGACTACGATAAAAAAATACGAACAAATACAGGTAAAACACCAACGAATACAAGGTACAATCTTAGGTAAATTACTATAACTTTTTATAAAACACGAACACATAACCTCATGAATCTATAATCTATAAGCTTTATTAATAAGTAAAACCCTCTTTTAAATGGTATTATGGTACCAAATTTGGCTCTACCCTTTTTTTGGTTTCACCATTTTATTCCTATTTTTTCGAGAACCTTAAACATAATCCTAGAACAATTATAAGTCTTTCCGTCCCTTTACTCCTATTTCTTCCGAAACTCTATGTTATCTTTAATAAATCAAATAGTAAAATTATTGTAACCCTAGAGCAATTGTAATTCTTTTATTATAACCGTACTGAATTACAAAATAATGTATCTACGAGAAGCATAAATAATCTTAAATTAATATTGAATTAAACAATCTTTATTGATAAGTAAAATATTATAACTAATGATATTTCAGTGTCCAAATTTAATTTCACCCCAAGATTCGTATCCACCGAAATTATTAAAATTTTGTTGTAAATATAATTGTTTTTTTATTATAACCTATTGACTTGTATAATTAACATAATTTTTTAAGATCCTTCAAAATTACAAATTAGTTATCACTTTAAATTAAATTTCTTTAATTACACGGATTATCATCTAGTATTTATTAAAGAAAATATATACCTCCTGCACTTCTGTTATAATTTTCTTAGGAACACCCATAAGTTTTGGCTTCCTTGTTATATTAATATACGTTATGGCAGACTCATCCTCAATGCAGACGACAACCCGGTAATGAAACTAACAAACATTTGTCAAAACCTGAATCTCAAATATTCTCAATGCAACATAGTTGAATGAAGATGAGGGTATCTATTTATGCAAGAGGTAGTGTTTTGCGTTAATATAATTATTTACCATTGTGTGAATGGGTTGGCATCCTAGCTCGGGCGCAGGTATCGCAATAAAATTTTCCTCTCAACTGGAGGAACCATGAGTGCACACTTTGGGCAGCACATACAGTAGAAGCCATTTCCATTCAGAATAATTACTTTTCCTTAGCAGAGACCGTGACAACCCAGGTCAAATTCCGAGTCTTTTTTCCGAAAATCGAGTCAAGTCCCGAATCCGAATTCGAAATAAGCCAAACTAAACTATCCCAAATGCAACCAACTTGGGTAATCCACAAGCCCACCATAGACCCCCAAAAATTCATGATTTGTTGGTGCAATTAGTAGTAATACTTTTGCTTATATACTTTTGGGACTGGGGTGTTACAAACTCCCCCACTTAAACTCTTGACGTCCTCTTCAGGCCGAACGGATATCCCATATATAGGTCAAAGATCGTTACTCTCTAGCCATTGTGGGAATATACCGATTGGCTTCGTGTCCCCACCTCCGGATCTCTGTCCATTGTGGGATAATACCACCAGGCTTCGTGTCCCCACCTCCGGTAACTTGATGAATCAAGCTTTCGAGAGTCTCTGCAAGAATGTAATTAGTAGCCTCGTAATAATGCAATCACACAACAGAGGTCCTGACTTCTTGCATCCATCGGATCATCTTCAATGGAGGTTGTCAAAATAGTTGTCAATATCTATTACATCATCACATATATTATATTTTAGTCTCTTTTCCCATCCATCTCATTATTGGCAACATTTTTTAAAAATCTACTCCAATAATTGGCAACTTTAAAAGTTGCTAATATGGTCCCATACATAAATTTTAAAAAAATGATAATAATATGAGAGATGTATAATTAGTAGGTAGAGTTAAATACACTTTTGAGTATTTGTATGTGTTTTTAACTATACGAGGAGGTTTTCAACTTTTGGCTATTTTGGTTGGCAACTTGTTGGCAACTATACAACTCCATTGGGTTGGCAACCAAGGATGCCATGTCACATATGATTTGGCAACCTCTTGACAACCCATATTGGAGATGCCCTCAAAATTGAATAGTAATAGATCATAGATATAGTGAATCATAATAATATATACGGAACAAAACGATCTTAAAATTTCTTTAGCATGGTCAAGAACTCACTACACTTTTAGGATGTGATAAACCTGTTTCAAATATGTGATAAGCAATCTGGATTACTAAGGGGAAATGATGAGATCCAGAGGCTTTACAATGTTCAAATGCAACCTCAAGTAGCAAAGAAATCCAGTTTTTGTCAAGGTCAGCTTACTTAGCTATGATGCCTCTGTTTGTGCTAGCGCTTAACAACTTCGTGATATGTTCGTCTTGTGGTAGGATTTGAATATTGAATCAGCGACCGCGTGCCAGCGACCGAAATCAGCGACCGACGGCGGTAGCTGATGGTTAATTAAAAAAAATTTCATTTTTTAAATTTATAATTTACCAATGTTTTCTCATATACAAAATATATTAAACCCAAAATCAAAATTCAACTCTTTGATAACAATGAAGGTGAAAAAAAAATCATGAAGGTAGAACAAAAATTCTATTGCCAATTCAACAGCATTTAGATTTAAGCACTTTGTACAATCAAATAGTGTCAAAATTTTCATGTACCATCTAAAAGAACTGGTACACAATACCACGAGATACACAATCTAATTGGTAGGTCAAAAAAAAATAAGTCAAGATTGGTAGGTTTTTTGCGAAGTAGGATCTCTTGTATCTAACGGAGATGATGCATCTTCATTTGGAATCACAAAGCTTTGTTTAGCTTAGCTTAGGAAAGAAGTAGAGAGAATTTGAATGAGCAACTAACTAAATTACCATAGCTTAGCCCATGAATACTTGACATCTTTTACAATGTTACTGGTCAAGCTTAGCTTAAGAAAGAAGTAGAGAGAATTTGAATGAGTAACTAACTAAATTACCATAGCTTAGCCCTTGACATCCTTTTTTTCTATGGAAACCCGCAGCCACTACCCTTTTCGGTGCGCACTGGGTAAACCCACGGGCTCACTCAATAGCCTGCGTGAACCAGGTAAACCATGCGACAGGCTCTGGTCCAGGATGGCATAATCACACATCCTCCTCCCGTGGGATTTGAACTTGTGACCAAGAGGATGATATTCCTCTCTTTAACCAATTGAGCCAACCTTTACGAGTTGAATACTTGACATCTTTTACAATGTTACTGGACAAGATAGAAGAAAGTGAGTCTCAATGTTACTTGTTGATCTTAATGATACCATGTTAGATGTTGAAATACACTTAAATCTATGCAGTCCGCTATAAAAGATTAGCAAGCTTGACGAATATATACAAAGTACTTCACTTTCGATCGACATAAAAGTTGAACGTGCAATCAAAATTTATCCACATGAAGAACAACTGCACAGAAATGTTTGTTGTAGTTAGAATTCAGTCAAGGCTGTGATTCCCAAATCCCGGCTACTTATGGCTTATGTTGTTAGAAACCGTTTCACCCAAAACCTTAAGGTGTTGGGGAAGGTCCTTTCAAGGATCTTATACTCATATATACTAGCCTATAACCCGTGCGATGCACGGCTTTCTTAAAATTAAATAATTTTTTATTTATATTTTAATAATTATTTATCTTATATATATATATTACTTATTATAATATTGACGTAATATATATTATTAAATAATAATCGTTTCATTATATGATATATTATTCAAATTATGACTATATTTTATCATAATAATATAAATATGAATGGAAGTATCGTATATACTTACATTCAAATTTTTGTTGATATTATCATATTCAAATTATGATTCTATAATAATGCATAATGTAATACTCCGTATTTGTTTAAAATAGAATTTAATATTAGTTTGTAATTGTGTGAAATTTTTATTGTTTATTATATAGTTTTAGTTTGTTTTCACTTTGTTGATTTATAATTTGTTGTAAATTTGTTAATAAATATGTGATATTAAAATTGATTTTGAAAATATTTGGTTTTCAAGTAATTAAAGAGTCTAAAAAAGTTGGGTGTAGATGAAGAATTTTAACTCAAATATAACCAAAAGAGTATGTAAGTGAATATTAATTGGAGTGATTAAGTTAAATATGTGGTTTATCTTTTGTAAAATTACATTTTATATTTTATATGTATTTTAATTTATTATTTCATTTTTGGAAGGTGTTAGCAAAATTTTTGGAAGGTGTTAACCGACCAACCAACCAACCAACCAATTATACCTTGTTTCGCTTATAATAGTATAGTATAGATTTAACATTCCCCCTCACTCGCAAGCCCACTACGGGGTAAGAGTGGTCATTAGGAGCCCATTTTTGGAGCAATTCTTTAATGCCAAATTAAATTGAGAATATTGGGGGCGGTGGGGTTCGAACTCGAGACCTCCACAAACACCAGAGCTCTGATACCATGTTAGAAACCGTTTCACCCAAAACTTAAGGTGTTGGAGAAGACCCTTTCAAGAATCTTATACTCATGTATATTTAACATATGTTTCATATGAGCTTTATCAAGATTTTCTAACCTCTTGCACTTCTTTTAGTTGAGGTCTGATCTGATAGTAGTAATTATATTTTCATACCTTATTTACTTGAACTTTTTACTAAGAAGTTTTCAAGCTGCCTTTATAAGATTGCATAACTTGTTAAAATTGACTTGAGGTATTTAACTATTTGAAAGGTTGAGATTTTTTTGGATGAAGCATAGTTTTCGTTGAACTTGTGGGGAAGAGCAGAGTTTAAATTTTGTCATTGCATTATTTGAGTGTTATTTGTACAATCTCTTCTGCACGACATGGTTGAGCCGTAGATCGTGAATTTGTAAATTTTTGGATGTATTTCTTTTAAATGTGTGACAGTGATTATGTTATTTAGTTTTGATTGTGATCAAATTGTATTTGAAAGCTGGAAAATTTTGATCATCATAAATTATGATTGAACAAAATTTTGTTAAAATATTGTTGGTTTTACAAGTAACAGGCCTTTTTCTATTCTTTCTCTATTCTATTTTCCAATAACCATTCAGGAGGCTCTCTTTGCTATTTACAGGCGTCTTCAGTTAGAAGGGCTTTCATGAATGAGCCTTGTGGGTTGGGCTCTTTATTCCTTCGGTTTAGGCCCAACAAATAAGTTTTTTTTGATTGTTTAACATGTTTCTGGGAATGAATATACACAAATGAAAGAGATTTTTTAAAAACTTTTTTAGGATAACATACGTTAATTTCTATATGGACAAGGACAACGTATAAAACATAAACTATATATGTCGGTTTATTAAACATGTTTATTAAAAATTCATAAATTATTTTCTATGTATATAAGTAAAATCTTTCTATATTCTTTCGATTAGATAATATTTTTTTGAATGAAATAAATTCTATTTCTTGAACATTATATTTCTGAACAATTAATTTATGTATAAGTAAATTTTGTCAAAAAAAATTAATTAAAGGAATACATCTACTAAAAAAGTCTACAAGATATTATAAGCACTTGAACCAAACAGGCCCTCAAATGTAAGGAATCAAATCTGTACTCAATTCTTGTAAACCTAAAATAAGCAGTGACTAAAGGGTACATGGATTCCATGGTTTTCTGTACAAGCAGCATCTTCAAGTCCTTTCTTTCTCGTAAAGGTATAACTTATTACATTTTCATTGTAATTCATGTCTTAGATTTTAATTTGTGTTGTTTTTTTTGCATAATTTACTATTAATTGTGATGTTTGGAGTGTATAAGCTCAATATGCAGTTACAGGCAATGTAAGTATATTATTCTAAAACATGTTTGATGTGCTTTAGCTCAGACACTGTGTTCTGGTGCTCCTTCTGTAGTTGATTTTGAGTTTCGCTAGTGGCGTATGTAATTAAGTATACGGTATTACTAATCCGAATAAGTGGCATACTTGGCGTGTCGATATTTAGTTTGAAATGTAAAAGAAAGGGACTCATTTCGGAAAATTAGCAAGTGGATAAACTTTTTTGTTGATTTGTGTTAAACTGGTAGATGATTTCTAGTATTGTAAACGATGCTCGTAAAATGTTTGGATAAGTTTATAGTAGTTGGTGTGTAAAGGGCTTTAATATGTGTGTAAGTATGTTCCAGAATCAATTCAAACAAAAAAAAGTTCCAGAATTGATATGAAGTTATATATACATGCATTCTACTTATATAATCACTAGGCTGTAGTGTATATGAAGTGTTGTACTTGGCGCATCGAGATCTTGGATGAAATGAAAGAGGTTGCTGGAATTAAAAAAAAGAAAAGCCATAGATTGAACTTTCTTGTAGGCTGTTCTTTTAGTCGAAGTGATTATACTAGTTCCAAAATTCTGAAATTTGTTTATAATGCAAACACATTTATAAATGATGGAATTAGTTATTGGAGTTAGGCAGTTAGCAGAATTCTATTCCCTAACAAGTATGTAATAAGTTTATCATTGCCGATATTATATATGTTTAAAACTCAAGTATTTGGAAAGGGGTTTTCGTACAATGTAAATAGGCATGAATTAGAACTGAGTGATCATTTTTTGATGCAGCTTGTTCAATTTGGCAGAGATTGCAAGTGGGTCTTCAACTTTGGCATCTCAGAGATCCCACTGTCACACAAGTAACCTGAGCTTCAGAAGATTTAATGGAACTAAGAGTGGACATGATTCCCTAACAATTGCTGCATCGGGAAGATTTCGGAAAAGAGATGATGAGAAGATAACTCAATCATCTGATTCCAACTCGGCAAATCAGGATGAAATAATATCTCTCTTTAGACGAATACAGTCTTCTATCTCCAAGGAAGAGTCCATGACTAGGAAACAAAATTCCAAGTCCTCTGAGGAAAAACCTTCTGCAGAATCAGTTTTGGATGTTTTAAGTCAATCGAGAAAGCAAATGAAAGGTTAGTAGTGGTATACATATCATACTAGATGCATGAATTAGACTATATTAGATCATGAAAATTAGTACTCAATACAAATATGACTATTTCTGAATTCATTTAAATATCGTTACCTCTAGTGTAGCATGTCGTAAGTAGTTAAATATAAGATAAATAAATGACAGAATTCTGACAATTTCTCTTTTGCCTACAACCAAAATAACCTTAGAATTTTACTTCCTAAAATGATAGTTTTATGTGGTTCATGGTTGAGTAGTAGTTTTATACATATTGTCATTATGCGAAAGCCTGGTTATTTTAGTTGGGTTGCAGCTTCAATGAAAATTGTATCTTGGCAAGGAAATGTATACTTTAGGGAGAGGGAGGGGGGTTAGGTTGATACTCTGTCATACACTTCAGGAGCAGCATCTTACATTTTCCGAGCAGCTGACTGTTAGTTGCACAGTGGTAGCAAGAATGATGTGCACTAACCTGTAAACAGCTGACATTAGCCTTTACATTTAGTTTATTTACTCTGTTGTTTTTTAGCAACATTTTAGTGACAATATCACAGGTATAATATTTTTAATCAAACTGTATCAGCTGTTAGTAGTAGCGTTTTGTATGCATTTGTTTCTTTTTAATTGTTGGTCTTCACACTGCAATGTCTGATATGTAATTTTATTATGGACAGTTGTAGCTAATTACATTATTCTCGTTGTTTAATGACTACACTAGAAAATACTTTGAACGAAAGAGGTGAGAAGGTTTTGTCAATTAGACGTGGTCAATGGAAAAATGACGAGAAAACAGAATTTCCTTCTGTGCCAGACCTAAAGTCAACTCGACCACCATCTAATTTTGTGAAAAGGTCTCCAATTCCAAGCTCAAGACCAAACACTGAAGATAACAAAGCATCACCTGATGATGCAGGTAGTGAAAATGCATTAGAGTTGGAGGAAGTTGAGAAAATGAAGCTTCCTGCATTAAAGGAACTTGCAAAATCTAGAGGGCTCAAAGGATACTCGAAGCTGAAGAAAAGTGAGCTTCTAGTATTATTAAGGATGTAATGCGGAGTATCAACAGTGTTTGTTTTTAGAGACTAACGCTTTCCATCTTCTTGCTTGGATTGTTTAATTTAATTATGTTGCACTTGCTTTTCCTCTACCCTCACGGTGCCATGTATTCGCTGACTTATTGGATCCATGTTCGTGAGTTTAACTAGGCAAATAGACATTAGAGCTTTATTCTTGGCAATCTTGAGGTTTTGCATTTTGTGGAGTTCCAACCATTAAACCATGTCAGGAAGTTGTATATTTGGTTCCTACAGCAGACCAATTTTTATTTATATACAATTCTAATTTTATAAATCAGTTTAAACTAATGAACCAGTAATGTTCCCTTCATTCGCAGCAACTAATTTTATAGGGAAAGTTATTACCCCAAAATGAAAATATCATTTTTGAAAAGACACAATAATTTATGATTTAATATAAAGTTCATCCGTATTTCTTAAAAAATGGTGCTTATAATCACTCCTATTCTTCTCTCCGTTGTTTTTTGTAATTAAGTTTTTTCTGAGCACCCTAGTGTTAATTATTTCGGTGCAGACATAATTTAAATTAATTTGGTGAGCCATTTTTTTACTTATTTTAACATCATTAAAGATAATTAGCAAAAACAGAGATCATGAAATTTCAAATGGACCTTCGTGCCTATAATCAACAGTCGAGCGGACTCTCATCCTTTATATTGTTTTCTAAAATCTGCATTTCAATTTTATTTTACTTCTTAAACAGTTGATATGTTTCAAATATAGGTAAGGGAGTTAAAGATCTTGCTCTAAACTTTTTCAAGTACATTTCTAGTTGCACCGGCGCCAAGAGAAAATTCTTGGTTCTTGAAATGAAAAAACCAAAAACAAACAAATTTATATGGAAAAACAGATGCTATTTAGCATGCCTTGTTTTCTTTTAGAAGTCAAGTCAATGCCATAACGATTGACAAAGAATTCTGGAGAGGAAAAAATTAACATTACCGGACAGTTATCACAAAACCGTGCTACCTATAATATTCATTATTCATTAAAGCCGAACTGTACATCATTTGTCGTCCAAAATAAGTTTAGGATAAAACCATGAACCGTTACTCGGAGACTAATGAGTTGAAATAATATGGAGTATTGACCACTACACTAAATAATCAACTATTTAGTATAGAACATGGTCTTCTAAGCCTAACGGATTTAAATAGGATTCAAATGTATGAATTTTCATAACAATTATTAGTTTATAATATACAGGCTTGTACATTGCATGAGCTTTACAATACTTATGTATGGCAAACGGTCTGGTGCATAAGCAAACGGTCTGGTGCAAACGTATGCACCAGACTGTTTATGGAACATACGGTTCCAGAGCCGTTGGATCGTTGATCCAACGACTCTGATTCAAAAAAAAAAATTCATCGTACCGCAACAAGTTTCCGCGGTACGGGGCAATTACCAAAATGCCCCCTGTTTTCACATCAAAAATCTACTGTTCACCGTACCGCAGAAAGTTTCTGCGGTACGTGAACAGTAGGGATATTTTTGTAATTTCTCCGTACCGCGGAAACTTGTTGCGGTACGGTGAATTTTTTTTTTAAATCAGAGCCGTTGGAACCGTATGTTCCATAAACAGTCTGGTGCATACGTTTGCACCAGACCGGACCCCCTTATGTATTAACATACACAAAGTTAATTGCTAGAAGTACTGTAGGGTATGTATTCAGACTTTGTAATTATGAAGAAAAAGGAAACTTGGCCAAACGGACCCTTCAAACTAAGTATTTTGTATGACAGTCTTGTATATCGAAATAATTGAACCTCTAACCTTTCCATAATCAACAATGAAGTAAATACAAGAAAAGGCATGAGCCATGACAGAATGACAACATAGAGTTGACCTCTTCAGTAAAACATATTTATGCGGAAAAACCAAGGTAGAACAAAGGCGATTACCAGGCATGCCAATAAGAAGTTACAAAACGTTTGTCCACTCCAACACCCTCTACTCCCTTCAGATGACTGAATACCATAACCGTTCAACATTCTGATGTTCCACTCCTCCATAAATCTGTTATCTGCAATACCTGTGATATTTTTTGCAGTTTCACCACAGATTTCGCACAACCTGCGTGAAAGGATACTGCTTGTCATTATTCACAACATATGCCTTAACTGTTCCCTGGTTACAAGAAAATATACATTCAGAACAGAAAGCTTAAAGTTGCGAACTTGTGATATTTCTGTGATAATCCGCCATAACAATTATAATTAGAATTGTGTTCTTGAAACTTTACCTTCCACTTTTCTTACAGATTGCCGTTGGTCAATGATAAAAAAGGAGAAATAGTCGAAGGGAAAAAAATTACTTGATTTTTCAATGGAAAAATACTGTACATTGAAATATAAATGAGCTTAGGGCCTAACAGCAATGTCAAATCTTTCAAATGAAGTTTTTCTTATGTTTTAATGCTCGAAATTGCAACAACTGCAAAAAAAACTAGGCAGAAAAACCAAATACCAATCGAGTTTTAACACCTTCCACGTATATTAAACTAGCTCTTCTATTTCAAATTTTCAGTTTAATTTGCAACGAAAAGTAGGCATGAACTAACATTTAGACTAGAACTGAATTTAGTTTACAGAAAACAATAATTCTTTATTTTGATTAGAAATCATATTAACAAGGTCCACAAGTGGCATATTAGATCCAATACCCTACTAAACAAGTAGCTACAATAACGAAGTGCAGAAATATTAGCATACAACAAACTAAATTTGTATCCTTATGAACACTGTATTTAGCAAATATCTGCAAATTAAGTGCAAGTGCATACATAGCATATTTCAATTTGAATACCTAAAGACCCTAGCAAAAAGTCTGAACATATAAGAATACAGTGAACTCCAAAACAGTTGTCTGATCACACTCGAAATTATGTATCTACTTATCGTATTTTTGCCCCTGCTCGGTAGTTCCGTAGCAGGTTTTTTCGAACGTTTTCTACAGCTAACAGGGGAATGGGACAGCACAATTAACTTATAAAACACAAGCATAGAAACATCAAATAGTAGGTATCATAAGAGAAGTAACACGTATAATAGTGGTTACCATAAGAGAAGTAATACGTATAATAGTTGTTATCATAAGAGTAGCAACACATATCACTTTTTCAGTACCTATTTCCTTTCAGCTTGAACCACGCCTCTGCACAATACGAGTGCGCAACCCCAAGCTCATCTTTACAACCACATCCAAGCTGAATCAATTCCTTTTCATTACAACTAGTACTATTAGTAGTCTCTAATGATTGATCAGATGTCAAATGACATATCCTACAAACCCATTCCAACTCCGAACTTTCGCCTGCCCTTACATCAATCACACACGACGAATGCTTATCATCCTCTAAACCTTTTACCTTCACCTCATCCTCTAATACCTTACTCACCATGTCACCATTCTCACTCACCCCATCCTTAACTGGTTTGATCATAATTTCCATCTCCAACGCAACCCGATTACCCAAACCCCTCGAATCATCTACCATTTCTTGATTAACTGAACCATGACCTGAACTCAAATCCACATTTTCACCAATAACTCCTTCCTTCTGACTCACAAATTCGATTTCCGACGCAACCCGATTATCCAAACCCCCTAAATCCTCAACCATTTCTCGATTAATTGAACCATGAGCCAAACCCAAATCCACATTTTCACTAACAACTCCTTCCTTCTCACTCACAATTCCCACTTCCAAAGCAACCCGATTATCCGAACCGCTTGAATTCTGTACCATTTCCTGATTAACTAAACCAGGAGCTGAACTTAAATCAACATTTTCACTAACAACTCTTTTCTTCTGACTTAATACTTCATCCATAACTCTCTCACTCATTTCGTCAAGCACTTGGTGAGCAAAACCCAATAAACACAATCAGAAATAAAATTGAGTAGTCATAACTACATTTTAACATGTAAATTCAACGACCCATATCTCTCAACATCAAAAAGATTGCTCAGATCTTTACACTAAATTAATTATAATACTAATGACTTAAATAAATGTAGATATATTAAACCCAAAGAAGACATGAAAACAGGGAGTCTCAAACTCAATCGTGGATTACTTTTAATCGAAGTCGCTGGTTTTTGTCAATTATAAATTGGTAAAATAAGTTTAAAAACCTTCCATTCGAACATCAAAATTTTAAGATTTAAAATTTATTAAATCGGACACATGGACCATTAATGATTTAAAAAACCGAAATTGCCAAACATACCTTCTATATTGGTTCTGGAAAAAATTTGTAGTTCTGGCCTTCTGCAATTATATTCTTACTAGCTTAAAATTCGTGCGATTCACGGATTTTTTTTAATATTATATGAATTTTTTTATTAATTTAAATTAATTTTTCTAAAATATGAATTCTGGAGACTTAAATTTTTATATGAGATGATTTGATAATAATTATATAAATGTTATCTGTGATATTTCTAGAAAAAGATGGATTTTAGTTAGAAAATATAGAAAAGATGATTGGTTTTAGTTGAAAAAGTTAATCGGTTAATTATTAGTATATTATTATTTTATTTTATTAAATAAAATGTCCGTGATATGATTAGAAAAAAAAAGATAATTTAGTTAGAGAAAATTAAAAAGATAACATGTTCAAGGTGAAAAAGGTAATTGATTAGTTTATAGTAATTATAATTTAATTACGTTATTTTACTAAATACAATTACTCGTAATATTTTTAAAAAAGGAGAAATTAATATTGTCCGTGATATTTCTATTAAAAGAGTGATTTTAGTTAGAAAATATAGAAAAGATGATACGTTTTAGCTGAAAAAGGTAATCGGTTAATTAATAATACTAGCTTAAAGCCCGTGCGATACACGGATTTTTTTATTTTAATATTATATAAATTTTCTCATTTATTTAAATTAACTTTTTAAAAGATGAATTTTGGAGGCTTACATTATTATATCAGATGATTTGATAATAATTATACAGATGTTATCCGTGATATTTCTAGAAATGGAAGGATTTTAGTTAGAAAATATAGAAAAGATGATAGGTTTTAGTTGAAAAAGGTAATGGATTAATTATTGGTAATTATAAAATTATTATTTTTATTAAATAGAATGCATGTGCTATGATTAGAAAAAGATAGGATTTAGTTAGAGAAAATTAAAAAGGAAACATGTTATAGGTGAAAAATATAATTGATTAGTTTATAGCAATTATAATTTAATTACCTTATTTACTAAATACAATTGTACGAAATATTTTTAGAAAAGGTAAAATTAATATTGTCCGTGATATATATATCTATTAAAAGAAGGATTTTAGTTAAAAAAAATATAGGAAAGATGATACGTTTTAGTTGAAAAAGGTAATCGTTTATTATTAATATTAAAATATTATTAGTTTATTTTATTAAATAAAACCTCCCTTGATATAATTGGAAAAAGAGAGATTTTAGTTAGAGAAAATAGAAAGGTAACGTGAAAATTAAAAAAATGACATGATATATGTGAAAAAGGTAATTGATTAGCTTATATAATTATAATTTAATTATGTCATTTTACTAAATAAAATTGCTCATAGTTTTTAGAAAATGAGAAATTAATGTTGTCCGTGATATTTCTAGAAAAAAAGAGAGTTTAATTAGAAAAAATAGAAAAGATGATACATTTTAGCTGAAAAGGTAATCGGTTAATTATTAGTATTATAATATTATTATTTTATTTTATTAAATAGAAACATCTGTGATATAATTAGAAAAAGAGAGATTTTAGTAAGAGAAAAGAAAAAAGATACCGTGTTTTGGTTGAAAAAGGTAACCGTTCATGATATAATTGGAAAAACAGAGATGTTAATTAGAGAAAAAAGAAAAGGTAACGTGTTTTGGGTGAAAAAGGTAATTGATTAATTAATAATAATTATAATATAATTACGTTATTTTCTTAAACAAAACTGCTCGTACTATTTTTTAAAAAAAAGAGATATTTTAGTTAAATAAAATGTGAAAGATATTCTATTTTACTTGAAAAAGAAAATTGTTTAGTTATTGAAAAATATAAAAGGTAATATGTTTAACTTGAAAAAGGAAATTAATTAATAAAGGAGAAATTTTAGTTAGATAAAATATAAAGGGATATTATATTTTATTATAAAAAGAAAATTATTTAGTTTTTGAAAAATAGAAAAGATAATATGTTTAACCTCAAGAAGGAAATTTATTAGTTAGTAGAAAAGGTAATATGTCTAACCTGAAAAAGGAAATTGATTAATAAAGGAGAAATTTTAGTTAGATAAAATATAAAAGGATATTGTATTTTAGGAAATTAGTTAGTTAGATAAAATATAAATGGATAAAAAGGAAATTATTTAGTTTTTGAAAAAGAGAAAAGATAATATGTTTAACCTTAAGAAGGAAATTGATTAGTTAGTAGAAAAGGTAACATGTCTAACCTGAAAAAGGAAATTGATTAATAAAGTAGAAATTTTAGTTAGATAAAATATAAAAGGATATTATATTTTAGGAAATTAGTTAGTTCTTGAAAAACAGAAAAGATAATATGTTTAAACTCAAGAAGGAAATTGATTAGTTAGTTTATCTGTAATTATTTATTAGTTAGTAGAAAAGGTAATATGTCTAACCTCAAAAAGGAAATTAATTAATAAAGGAGAAATTTTAGTTAGATAAAATATAAAAGGATATTGTATTTTAGGAAATTATTTAGTTAGATAAAATATAAAGGGATATTATATTTTATCATAAAAAGAAAATTATTTAGTTTTTGAAAAAGAGAAAAGATAATATATTTAACCTTAATTGATTAGTTAGAAATTGATTAGTTAGTAGAAAAGGTAATATGTCTAACCTGAAAAAGGTAATTGATTAATAAAGTAGAAATTTTAGTTAGATAAAATATAAAAGGATATTATATTTTAGGAAATTAGTTAGTTCTTGAAAAATAAAAAAGATAATATGTTTAAACTCAATAAGGAAATTGATTAGTTAGCTTATCTGTAATTAAGTAAGGGTAAATAAGTAAAATCAACAGTACCGACCGACCGACTGACCGACCGACCGACCGACTAACCAAACTTTTAATGTTTCGGAATTTATATAATAGTATAGATTATAATATTATTAGTTTTTTGTATTATATAGACCACCCGTGATATAATTGGAAAATAGATATTTTAGTTAGTGAAAATAGAAAGTTAACGTGAAAATTAAAAAGATGACATGATTTATGTAAAAAAAGGTAATTGATTAGTTTATAGTAATTAAATTTAATTATGTTATTTTATTAAATAAAATTACTCTTACTTTTTAGAAAATGAGAAATTAATGTTGCCCGTGATATTTCTAGAAAAAAAAAAGAAATTTAATCAGAAAAAATAGAAAAGATGATACGTTTTAGCTGAAAAGATAATCAGTTAATTATTAGTATTACAATATTATTATTTTATTTTTATTAAATATAAACTCCAGTGATATAATTGGAAAAAGAGAGATTTTAGTAAAAGAAAAGAAAAAAGGTATAATGTTTTGGCTGAAAAAGGTAACCCCCCATGATATAATTGGAAAAAGAGAGATTTTAGTTAGAAAAAAGAGAAAAGGTAACGTGTTTTGGCTGAAAAAGGTAATTGATTAGTTAATATTAATTATAATGTAATTATGTCATTTTATTAAACAAAGTTATGTTTGTAGTGTTTTTAAAAAAGGAGAAATTTTAGTTAGATAAAATGTAAAAGCTATTGTATTTTCAGGTTATTGAAAAATAGAAAAATAATATGTTTAACCTGAAAAAGGAAATTGATTAATAATGGAGAAATTTTAGTTAGATAAAATATAAAAGATATTGAATTTTACTTGAAAAGGAAATTATTTAGTTATTGAAAAATAGAAAAGATAATATGTTTAACCTGAAAAGGGAAATTGATTAGTTAGTAGGATGGATTTTATCTGAGTAAGGGTAAATATTTAAATCAACAGGTATCGTACCGACCGACCGACCAACCAACCAAATTTTTAATGTTTTAGCTTTTATATAATAGTATAGATATATAATAAGCATAAAATGGATCTTATCCAAATTTTTGGTGTGGTCACTGTACTACCAAAATCATATGATCCGTTGGATTAAAAATAGACGATCAAGATTAGATCACATTAAAAATAAAATTATATTCTAAAAAGGATATAATTAAAAAAGATGTATTAAAAGTGAATTTTAAAAAAATATAATCTAAAAAGAAAATAATTAAAAAATGTTGTATTAGAATTAAATTTATTTATTTTTTTATTAGTATTAAAAAACATTCATATTTACTATGTGGACTCTATCTTGAGATCTAGAAATCAGATTTGGATGATTTTTACAATTCACGCGAACCTCATAAAATTATCTTTAATTTAGTGATGCTTTAATAATTATTATTCAAATGGAATAATATTTGGATGATGCACTCATATGTTCTCCACTATATATATAATATATATATATATATATATATATATATATATAAATATATATATATATATATACATCAATACTTCTTAAGAAATGAACCCTTGAGTTCTCCATCATACTGAATATTATCCATATACATTGGGCGATTATATACTTCCATTACTACTGATGGACCCTATTCCGGAGATTTCCCTTGTCATCTATCCGTAAAGGACGATCAGTCCTATTACATCTGCTATTTGCTACCGGTAGAGGATGAGTACGCCTCATCACCCTAAGTGCTACTGGTAGAGGATGAGTACACCTCCTCACCCTAAGATATACTGGTAGAGGATGAGTACGCCTCCTCACCCTAAGATATACTGGTAGAGGATGAGTACGCCTCTTCACCCTAAGATATACTACTATCATCTATATTATCTGGATGACAACAATCAACAGCAAGGTATATGCATTAATTGCAAGAAGAAAACATCTCCGATAAGTACTCAACTAGATAGAATAATTTCATTAAATCATCTTTGTTATTTCTCCTAAACAAAGCGTTTTAAGAAAACGTTTTGAAAATGATATTCATCTAATTAAATAAATTTAATTAGACGAATAAGGTTTATTTGCGATGTTGCCTTTAGGTTAATTATTGTGAAATTCTTTTAAAAAGCTTTGTCCGAGTTTTCAAAAATTCAATTCTCCTCAGCACTTCGTGCTCATCGCCTACTCCTTATGTTACATCATCTACTTGGAACATAGGTTACTTCTAACCATACTTCCATTATCTCCTCATTATATTTACTAGCATTTAACTACTATTACGAACAACTTTCATTACAAAATATCTCTACTCCGAACGATAGAGTAAGAGTTAGTATACTTGCAATTAAGGATCGAAAACTTAATCAATATATTTCCTGCATTTTAATATATATATATATATATATATATATATATATTGAATGATAGAGTATGCATAAGTAAACTTGCCTAGTACTCTGGATGCAGTACGGCTCGTACTCTGGATGCAATACGGCTCGTGACGGTGTCCGACAATCTTCCTTGATACTCTCACAACACTAACAAAGCTTTGTACACCTTATAATAGACTTGGGTAGTCTTAACAAAGCCACACCTTCTACTCTTCAAGGGCTTTCTTTTGAGTCCTAGCTCATCACCAGGGGATGCTTGAAGCTCGACTTATGGGCATGCTAATGTGAGAGGTCGAAACTGCCAAGGACTTGGACAGTGATAAGTGGGTATTTTATCTACTTAGAACGTTTCCATTTAGCTTAAAACGATGGATTGTACTTGAGTTGTGGTGTTTTTGATCTCTTTTAAGGGTATTGTGCAGGGATATCAATCATAGGTGTAGAGGAACGAAGCGTAGCAATCGAAGTGCAAAACGGAGTTATATTAAAGAAAAGAAAAAAATTGAAGTTGCTGGTCAGTAGGCTCGGCGCCGCGTCGCCGCAATTGTACTGGAGGATGGCGCCGCATCGCCGTGGTGGAGGTCCTGGCGCCGCATCGCTGATTTTGTGCTTGAAGCCGGCGCCGAGTCGCCGTCTCGTCTGACCCGGTTCCTGATTTGTTTTGGGTGAATTAAATAAAAAAAAAACATTTCTTCTATGTACTAGCACCTGGAGGCCTATATAAAGGAAGTAAAGAAAACCCTAGAAAAAGAGGACAGCTTGTTTTATGTACGTAGTTTTTTTTAGCACAAAGAAGGAAGGAAGAAGATAGTTCCCAATTTATTCTTGTATTCTTCCTAGTTGTGGATGCTTAACCTTGGTGTATTCTTTAAAACCTTTGATATTTATCTCAGTCATTATTCATTTCTTTCTATCATGTTTTCATTGGAACCCATGATGATGATTAATTCGATCATGAACTAATTCGTTGTCATGGGGGTTTAGTGGATTTATTCATGAATTTTATGTGTTGAATCTTCTCGATGCCTATAGTGTGATTGATGTGATATCCTATCATGGTTGATTTTAATTCGTTATAGGAGAGTAGCTAACTCCTGTAATTGTGTGTTAATTCTTGTTGAAGCGAAAGTGGAAATAAGAGTTTAGAACTTGCCATGTTAGCGTAGGTTTATGCGTGATAATATCATTCGTAATTAGTGTCGTAACTCTAATCGTTTTATGACGACTATGTGATCAATTGAATGCTTGCACCTCAACCATTATGTTTTATTCTTTATAGACATATGAAGACTCGGCATAATCGGAAGACTAAATGATTTCTATCTTTATTGTGGATATTGTTTAGGATGGTATTTGTGTAACGGAAGTTGGCTTATATCAGTTTTGTGTGTTCGATCAGGTGTTAATAAATCACATGAATAAGGCTAGGGATTTGGAGACTATAGATGGATTGTTTAAAGAAACTAAATTCCCATGTTTTATTTGCATAAGTAATTCGACCTAAATCTCAGTTCAAGCAGTTGATAATTAGTTATAATTCTTAGATAAATTTTAGTGATAACAACAATCCACTTTATTATTTGTTTTAGCATCGGAAAATAATCATACATTGGTGAGTGAATTAGCTAGACAATACAACGAGTCCCTGTAGGAACGAACCTTATTTGCTATCTGTATTACTTGAGATCACGTGCACTTGCGTGTTGAGTTGGTCGTAACAAGTTTTTGGCGCCGCTGCCGGGGACGCGGTTTTTTTTGTTTAGTTTCAATATTTGCCATCAGTGGTCATTGAATTTCGGTGACTAGGACGTTTTCATAAAATTTCTTGTTGGTGAATTTCAGGTACGTGTAGAGAGTTTATGCGTACATGAGCTCGGGCACGTAGAGACGAACTAGCTAGGAGAAGACTTGATTTCGGGTTAGAAAACAATCTTGAAGCAAAGGAAGTTATGGCAAATCAAGATCAAGCAGCGAAGGCTTTGAGTGAATTCTCTCAGCCGAAAGTGGAGGACATTCATACTAGTATTGTTCGCCCAGCTATAGGGTCTAACAATTTCGAGCTAAGGCCAAACATCATTCAGATGATTCAGAACACAGTCCAGTTTGGGGGTAGTCCTGCTGAAGATCCCAATGCTCATATTAGGGACTTCCTTGAGATCTGTGACACCTTCAAATTCAACGGAGTTATAGATGACGCAATCAGATTGAGGCTATTTCCCTCCTCTCTTAAGGATAAAGCCAAGAGTTGGTTACATTCTATGCCATCAGGCTCTATTACAACATGGGCAGACTGTGCTCAAAAGTTCTTGACCAAGTATTTCTCCATGGCGAAGACAGCAGCTTACAGGAATGCCATTTCTCAGTTTGCTCAGCATTCCCAGGAATCTTTGGGAGAAGCTTGGGAGAGGTACAAGGAGATATTGGCACGTTGTCCTCATCATGGAATGCCGGATTGGATGATAATCAGCAATTTCTATAACGGGTTGGGAGCTCAGTCCCGGCCTATGTTAGATGCAGCTTCTGGAGGTGCGCTATGGCAAAAAGCTATGAGGATGCTTATAATCTGATTGAAATGATGGCGGCCAATGAGTTTCAGAATCCTACTCAACGCTTGCCACCTGCGAAAGTGGCTGGAGTTCTTGACTTGGATGCAGCTACTGCTATTGCTGCCCAACTCAAAGCGTTGACAATGAAGGTAGATTCCCTTTCTAATCTTGGTACTAACCAGGTTGCTATGGTGTGTGAATTGTGTGCAGGGGCACATGACACAAATATGTGTGCTATCTCAGCTGAATCCGCACAATTTGTTGGTAATTTTCAAAGATCTCAGCAACCAGTGCCAAATTTTTATCATCCCAACAATCGGAATCATCCTAACTTCAGTTGGAGCAACAATCAGGGAGGTGCTCAGCAACCACAAAATCAGCAGTTCAATGTAAGGCCAAGTAATCAGAACTATCAACCACCACCTTATGCTCCAAGGCAACCATTCAATCCACCGGGGTTTCAACCATCTCAAGGAACTTCATTGAATCAGTCTGAGAAGTCGGAATTGGAAGAGCTTCGAATGATGTATAAGAGTCAGGCAGTGTCATTGAAAACTTTAGAGAATCAAATTGGCCAGCTAGCCAATGCTTTGTTGAACCGTCAACCAGGAACGCTCCCGAGTGACACAGAGGTGAATCCAGGCAAGAAAGATCAAAAGGAACAGGTTCAGGCAATAACATTACGATCAGGAAGAAGTCTACAAGGTCAGAACGAAGAAAAAGCAACCGAGGAAAAAAATGAAATTCCTGAGCAGGCCCTACGGCGCCGCGGCGCCGCCTCACAGTACAAAAACGGCGACGCGTCGCCGGGCTCTCTGGAGGAAAAACTTGAATTTTCAGTTGAGGTCGAATCTGGTTCTGATTTGCTTCCTAATGCTACTCCTTCAACTCCTATCATTCACAAGAGTGTTAATTCCCAAAAAGAAGTAGAAGATAAGGTGTTTCCACCTCCTCCATTCCCAAAACGAATTCAAAGGCAAAGGTTAGACAAGCAATTCGCTAAGTTCTTGGATGTATTCAAGAAGCTGCAGATTAACATACCATTTGCGGAGGCTCTTGAGCAAATGCCGAGCTATGCGAAGTTCATGAAGGGTATTCTCTCGAAGAAATTGAAACTTGAGGAGTTAGAGACCGTTGCCTTGACGGAGGAATGTAGTGCCATCTTGCAACAAAAGTTGCCTCCTAAGTTGAAGGATCCTGGAAGTTTCACCATCCCATGCACTATTGGAGACCTCTCATTCAGCAAATGTTTGTGTGATTTGGGTGCAAGTATTAATCTCATGCCCTTATCAGTTTTCATGCAACTTGGTCTTCCAGAGCCAAAGCCCACTACCATGACTCTACAACTTGCTGACCGTTCTGTTACTTATCCGCGAGGGATAGTTGAGGATGTTTTGGTGAAGGTCGACAAGCTTATCTTTCCAGCCGACTTTGTTATTCTTGACTTCGAGGAAGACAAGAAGATCCCTATCATCTTGGGACGACCATTCTTGGCGACAGGCCGAACTCTTATCGATGTCCAAAAGGGGGAACTCATTATGAGGGTGCACGATCAAGATGTCACTTTTAATGTTTTCAATGCAATGAAGCTTCCAACTGACGATGAAGAGTGTTTCAAAATTGATATGGTCGACAAGGTGGTTAACCCCGCAACTCAACACTTGATAAAAGCTGATGTGTTGGAAAGAGTTCTTTCTAATGACTTGGAGGTTGAGACCGAAGAGGATGAAGAACAATTGCAATATCTTAATGCATCACCATGGAAGAAGTTTCAAAGTTCATTTGAATCATTGGGGTTGTCAGAATTGAAAAAGTCTCATGTTAGACTTAAGCCATCCATCGAGGAAGCACCTACATTGGAACTTAAGCCATTGCCTGAACATTTAAGGTATGCCTATCTTGGTGATTCTTCTACCTTACCTGTTATTATATCTTCTCAGCTTTCAGGAATAGAAGAGGAAAAACTATTGCGAATCTTAAGGGATTCCAAATCAGCCATTGGGTGGACTATAGCAGATATCAAGGGTATCAGTCCGTCGTACTGCATGCACAAAATTCCTTTGGTAGAGGGAGCTAATCCTACAGTTGATAATCAAAGGAGACTGAATCCTGTCATGAAAGAAGTTGTGAAAAAGGAAATTCTTAAATGGCTTGACGCGGGCATTATCTACCCGATTTCTGATAGCTCTTGGGTGAGTCCGGTACAGTGTGTGCCTAAGAAGGGGGGCATGACAGTGGTGACTAATGAGAAGAATGAGCTCATTCCTACGCGAACAGTTACGGGTTGGAGGATTTGCATGGATTATCGGAAATTGAACAAGGCCACTCGGAAAGATCATTTCCCACTTCCATTCATTGATCAGATGCTCGACAGATTGGCTGGACATCAGTACTATTGCTTGCTTGATGGGTATTCTGGTTACAATCAGATTTGCATAGCACCCGAGGATCAGGAGAAGACTACATTCACTTGTCCATTTGGCACATTCGCATTCAGACGTGTTTCTTTCGGGTTATGTGGTGCACCAGCTACATTTCAAAGGTGCATGATGGCCATCTTCTCTGACATGATTGGAATTAATGTGGAAGTATTCATGGACGACTTCTCAGTCTTTGGGGATTCTTTTGATGAGTGCTTGGAAAACTTGAGTTTGGTTCTAAAACGTTGTGTGGAGACGAATCTTGTTCTAAATTGGGAAAAGTGCCATTTCATGGTACAAGAAGGTGTCATTCTGGGACACAAGGTGTCGTGTAAAGGTTTGGAAGTTGACAAAGCAAAGGTGGAGACTATTGAGAACCTTCCTGCCCCTGTCTCAGTCAAGGGTATTCGCAGCTTTCTTGGTCATGCGGGGTTCTACAGGCGCTTCATAAAGGATTTCTCAAAAATTTCTAAGCCGTTATGCAATCTTTTGGAAAAAGATGTGCCATTCAAGTTTGATGAGGCTTGTTCACATGCGTTCGAGATCTTGAAGAAGAAACTAATTTCTGCTCCAGTTATTACAGCTCCTGATTGGAGTCAACCATTTGCTTTGATGTGTGACGCCAGCGATTATGCACTTGGGGCCGTTCTAGGCCAAAGGAAAGAAAAAGTGTTCCACGTTATTTACTATGCAAGTAAAACACTAACTGATGCTCAGTTGAACTACACGACCACTGAGAAGGAGCTACTTGCTATTGTCTACGGGTTTGAAAAGTTTCGCTCTTATCTGCTTGGTACAAAGGTGACAGTTTATACGGATCATGCTGCCATTCGCTATCTCCTTACGAAGAAGGACTCTAAGCCAAGATTGATTCGTTGGGTTCTTCTGTTACAAGAATTCGATGTGGAAATCAAGGATAGAAAGGGGACGGAGAATCAGGTAGCTGACCATCTCTCTAGATTGGAAGATCATGGCAAGTCACCTAAAGACAACACGGTCATTAATGAGTTCTTCCCTGATGAGCAATTATTCAAAGTGCAAGATGATGAACCATGGTTTGCAGACTTCGTGAATTATCTAGTAAGCAACATCATTCCACCTGAGCTCTCTCATGCTCAAAGGAAGAAATTTTTGCACGATGTCAAACAATATATTTGGGATGATCCGTTTTTGTTCAAGCAAGGAGCTGATCAGATTATTAGGCGTTGTGTTCCTTACAGTGAGACCGAGGCTATTCTTAGTGATTTTCATGCTACAGCTTATGGAGGTCATTATGCGGGTGAGAAGACAGCCACACGTATTCTTCAAGCAGGGTTCTATTGGCCAACTCTATTCAAGGATGCTCATCAGTTTGTGTTGAGGTGCGATCGATGTCAGCGAGTTGGTAATATTTCTCGTAGGGACGAGATGCCTCTGAATGTCATGATGGAGGTAGAGATCTTTGACGTGTGGGGAATCGACTTCATGGGACCGTTCATTCCGTCATGTGGTAATCAATATATTCTTCTGGCCGTGGATTATGTGTCTAAGTGGGTGGAGGTAAAAGCACTTCCAACGAATGATGCTAAGGTGGTGCTTAATTTTCTCCACAAGAACATATTTACTCGATTTGGCACTCCACGAGTTATAATCAGTGATGAGGGTACGCATTTTTGCAATCGGAAGTTTACATCTCTGATGGCACGCTATAACATCAATCATCGAGTTGCTACAGCTTATCATCCTCAAACCAATGGGCAAGCCGAGGTCTCTAATCGCGAAATTAAACGGATTCTTGAGAAGGTAGTTAGTCCTTCTAGGAAGGATTGGGCATTGAAGCTGGATGAAGCAGTGTGGGCTTATCGGACAGCCTATAAAACGCCGTTGGGAATGTCACCATTTCAACTAGTGTATGGGAAAGCTTGCCATCTTCCAGCTGAGTTAGAACACAAGGCATATTGGGCATTGAAGAAGCTGAATTTTGATCTTACAGCAGCAGGTGAGAGGCGTATGGTTCAGTTAAATGAAATGGACGAGTTCCGTTTGCAAGCTTATGAGAACAACAAACTCTACAAAGAGAAAGTAAAAAGGTGGCATGATCGTCGGTTGGTTCTTAAGACGTTTGTACCCGGACAATTGGTTTTGTTGTATAACTCTCGGCTTCGGTTATTTCCTGGGAAGTTGAAGTCACGTTGGTCAGGCCCATTCACAGTCAAAACAGTTTTTCAACATGGGGCAGTGGAGATTTTTGACAAGTTACCGGAACAGTCGTTCAAGGTCAATGGTCAGCGGTTGAAACCATATTTTGGAGAGAAGTTGAATCGCGAAATTGAGACTGCGGTTCTAATTTGTGCAAATTAAGGAAATGAAGCTACGTCAAGCTAATGACGTAAAAAGAGCGCTTTGTGGGAGGCAACCCACTTGGTAGGTAGTTGTTTTGTTCAGACTCAGGAGTTACTAAAAAAAAAAAAAAAAAAAAAAAAAGAGAAAAAATTTTCAACAGTGAGCAAGGCGCCGCGTCGCCGTTCCCCAGTGTAAACCTGGCGCCGCGTCGCCGAAGTCTCTGCCGAAAGAAAAGTCCCTGCCGAAAAAAAAAAAAAGAAATTGATGTTGTAATTGTTGTTATATACTACCTCCGTCCCATTTTGAATGAACTAGTTTGACTTTCACGGAGATTAAGAAAAGGTTGTAGAAAAAGTGTAAAGTTAGTTGAAAAGTGGGTAAAGTGGTGGGACCTATCAATATTTAATAATAGATTTGAGATAGTGGAGAAAAATAGTGGGTGTAATAATGTTTATTTAATAAAAAAGTGGAGAAGTAATGGGTGTAATAGTGAAAAGTAGTGTTCAAAAATAGTAAGTATATTATGTTCATTCTTTTTGGGACGTCCCAAAAAGGAAAGAGGTTCACATAAAATGGGACGGAGGGAGTATATATACCCAATCCCAACCCCATTAACCTTAACCTATCTCTTATCCACATCCCTAACCCTAAATTTCTCCTATATATACACTTATACACCTCCACCTATACATACACATTCCTTACAAATCTCAAACCCTATAACACTCTAAATACATCCTCCATTCAATTCAATGGCATCCAAGCGACAAAGGGTGGTAATTGGTGGCGGTGAGGGTGCTAGTGGAAGTGCGGGTGGTGGTAGAAATCCTCCTTCTTCTTCTCCATCTGCTTTTGGGGGTGGCAATGGTGGGCCTCAATTTATCTCTAATGAGGCTCGCGAGAGGTATATTGAATTGTTGGAGTGTCCTATTGCCCGTGAGAGGGGTCTTTTGCCTACTATAGATGATGGGAGTATGTTGGAGAATATTCAAGAGAGAGGTTGGGAGCGCGTTTGTGAGATTCCGGAACCTGTTCCGATGACTGTGGTTCGCGAGTTCTATGCGAATGCTAGTGTGGACAAGAATGGTATTAGCCGGGTTCGTGGAGTTCGTGTGGATTATCGGCCGCGGGCTATTCGTCGTGTTCTCGAGCTTCCGGGTATTGATAAGGCTCGAGAGGATTGGTCGGGGAAGACTCGTGATGGTGTGGATCTTCAGATGATTATTCAGCAGTTATGTGTTCCAGGTACTGAATGGAAGTTGAGTAGGGGCACTAATGAGCCCACTACGTTTGTATCGAAGGCCTTGAATCAATATGGGCGTACTTGGCACTCGTTCATCTGTGCCAACCTCATCCCTACTAGGCATTCGAGTGAGGTGACGGTTGAGCGGGCTATTCTGTTGTATGCTATATGCAGTAGAGAATTCGTGGATGTGGCTAGTTTGATCCATCAGGGTATTTTACGGTTCATGCAAGGGAGTTCTACTGCGGCGATGCCTTATGGTTCGGTCATTGCTAGGTTGGCTAGTTTTCATGGTGCTGTTTGGTCAGAGGCGGAGGCGGTGCAGCAGCCACAGGCAGTGCTAGATCATCAGAGTATAGAGCGGCTGGCTGTGTGGGCTGGTGGTGCGGCCGATGATTGGGGCCTTGGGTATGTAGTGCCGGAGGAGCAGCCGGAGGAGCAGCCGGAGGAGCAGCAGCACGAGGAGCCTAGAGATTTTGTTGATCAGAGGCAGTATAGGCGTATGATGAGGCGTATTGACGCAGTGCACGATATGCAGGTGGGTTTTGCAGCAGATTTTAGTCAGTTTGCACAGGCTTTGAGCACGGCTTTCCGTGCTAGTGGAGTGGACGTGACTTTTCCGCCGTTTGGAGCAGGAGCTGGCGCTGTCTATCCGCCACCGGACACTCCCGATGGGAGTGCTTCGGACGACGAGTAGGTATGCCTTGCACTCTTTTGATTCTTACCTTCAATGTGGACATTGCAACTTTTCAGTTTGGGGGTGGGGATTAAAGGTGCATTTGTATTAGTTGTATAATAGATGTGTTGCATGTCATGTTAGGAGCATAATGGAGCATAATGGCATGTTAGTGTAGAGTGTTTTTGTTTTGTTTTTATGTATGCCATATAGGACATTCTGTTTATTGTGATATTTATGTTCATATAGTTGCATTTGCATTGCATAGCATGCATTTTTCATGATCCCTTAGAACGAGCTAATTCTGATTGGTAGATAGATGTCTAATTGGGTGTGGTAATGATGAATAGAGGGTTGATTTATAGTTTCCATGGAATTGACTTGCATGTTACGGAAACAGAATCTTTTCACTAGTCTCATTAGGTGCTTTTGGGCTAGGTTAGGGTCATGCCTGATTAGATGTTTGAGACTTAATCACTTGATTATAATTAGAATTTTCGTTATTCCCTTGATGGCATAGGAGCAATAAAGTCTAAGTTTGGGGGACACCAAGGATTTCATGCTAGTGTTAATTTTGGTCAATAATGGCTAGGCGTCAATTGGCTAGTAGCCGGCTCATTTTTATATGAGTAGTCTAGGGTTGGAATTGAGAATTCTCGTTCCAGATTGCATACATGAAAAAAAAAAGAGAAAAAAAAATGAAAAAAAAGGGAAAAAAAGAGTCATGTAAATAGTTTAAATGCAAAATTAACCACGAGTGAGCTCTTTAATACTCGAGTAATTAAGTCTGAGGGGACTTAGTCCTAGTGACCTAAGGCTTTTATAGTCTGGGATCCACTGACCTAACACTCGCTACATGGGTATTATTGTATAAGCCTTTTGGGGTCTCACTCATTGCACGGTTAAATAAGCATGCGTAGTGTATATAGTATTTAGTGTCGTAGTAATAAAGCATGAATTCTTGGTTAACTTGAATAAGGATGGTGGTGTTCCTAGGTTATGAAGTGTCTACAGTCTATTCTGTTTATAAACCTGTGATTGTCTTGGCAAAGATAGGTATGGTTTTTGACCTAGTGTTGGGAGCATTTCTGACGAGCATTGCACACACATACGTTTCTGTTCATGTATTGTTAGTATACGGGGGCTTAGTCGAGCTCTATTCGGATTTAGTTGCATTCTTTGAGGCAGCTGGTTGCTAGTTGGTTTTGGTCAGTTTAAAGGGGATTGTTGCATTTTCATATAGTTGCATTCATGTAGTTAGTTGCATTGTTAGTTGCATTATTAGATGGATTTTGTGGGTACATTCACTATAGGCCCTCACGAGACCTTACTCGTCCACTAGGGCTGCCTAGGGGTTTAAAGGGCTTGTTGCATATGCTAAGTGCAACCGTGATCACCTACGGAAGTGGTACTAGGTAGTTGTAAATATTTTGTTTGTTATGCTTGAGGACAAGCATCGGTTTAAGTTTGGGGGTGTGATAAGTGGGTATTTTATCTACTTAGAACGTTTCCATTTAGCTTAAAACGATGGATTGTACTTGAGTTGTGGTGTTTTTGATCTCTTTTAAGGGTATTGTGCAGGGATATCAATCACAGGTGTTAGAGGAACGAAGCGTAGCAATCGAAGTGCAAAACGGAGTTATATTAAAGAAAAGAAAAAAATTGAAGTTGCTGGTCAGTAGGCTCGGCGCCGCGTCGCCGCAATTGTACTGGAGGATGGCGCCGCATCGCCGTGGTGGAGGTCCTGGCGCCGCATCGCTGATTTTGTGCTTGAAGCCGGCGCCGAGTCGCCGTCTCGTCTGACCCGGTTCCTGATTTGTTTTGGGTGAATTAAATAAAATAAAAAAAAAACATTTCTTCTATGTACTAGCACCTGGAGGCCTATATAAAGGAAGTAAAGAAAACCCTAGAAAAAGAGGACAGCTTGTTTTATGTACGTAGTTTTTTTTAGCACAAAGAAGGAAGGAAGAAGATAGTTCCCAATTTATTCTTGTATTCTTCCTAGTTGTGGATGCTTAACCTTGGTGTATTCTTTAAAACCTTTGATATTTATCTCAGTCATTATTCATTTCTTTCTATCATGTTTTCATTGGAACCCATGATGATGATTAATTCGATCATGAACTAATTCGTTGTCATGGGGGTTTAGTGGATTTATTCATGAATTTTATGTGTTGAATCTTCTCGATGCCTATAGTGTGATTGATGTGATATCCTATCATGGTTGATTTTAATTCGTTATAGGAGAGTAGCTAACTCCTGTAATTGTGTGTTAATTCTTGTTGAAGCGAAAGTGGAAATAAGAGTTTAGAACTTGCCATGTTAGCGTAGGTTTATGCGTGATAATATCATTCGTAATTAGTGTCGTAACTCTAATCGTTTTATGACGACTATGTGATCAATTGAATGCTTGCACCTCAACCATTATGTTTTATTCTTTATAGACATATGAAGACTCGGCATAATCGGAAGACTAAATGATTTCTATCTTTATTGTGGATATTGTTTAGGATGGTATTTGTGTAACGGAAGTTGGCTTATATCAGTTTTGTGTGTTCGATCAGGTGTTAATAAATCACATGAATAAGGCTAGGGATTTGGAGACTATAGATGGATTGTTTAAAGAAACTAAATTCCCATGTTTTATTTGCATAAGTAATTCGAACTAAATCTCAGTTCAAGCAGTTGATAATTAGTTATAATTCTTAGATAAATTTTAGTGATAACAACAATCCACTTTATTATTTGTTTTAGCATCGGAAAATAATCATACATTGGTGAGTGAATTAGCTAGACAATACAACGAGTCCCTGTAGGAACGAACCTTATTTGCTATCTGTATTACTTGAGATCACGTGCACTTGCGTGTTGAGTTGGTCGTAACAGACAGTTTTGGTTCTCTAACTTGGAGGAGAGATTTGACTAGGCTACACTCCTTTGTTGGCCATGAAATTTTAAACATGTGTTCTCCATACAATGAGGAAGCTATGGTTCAAATTTGGTGATTTATGAAAGGATAGAAGTGGAGATATGAATTTTTCTTTAAGGTGGGTTTCTGCTTGGCAATTTTGTGGAATGGTGGTGTTCTTGCTCTTTTCTTTCTCTCCCTCCAATCTTAACTTGTCAACTCTACTTTTGATGATAATATCTTGATATTATCAGTTGTTATGGCTGTGCTCAATTCCTTGGTTCTTGTGCAAGGTGTGTTTAAGAAGCTTGGTTGATATTTGTTATGTTTTGGATTTGATTTAAGTTATTTAAATAACTTAAATCCTAAATTCTTTTGTTTTAATCCTTGAATTAAATCTTTTAATCCACTTGATATAATTCTCTTGATGATCATGTAGGATATTTAATCTCATTATGAACTCAATCCAAATTCCATAATTCGTTTGCTTAATCGCTTAATCTCGTAATAAAGTTCTAGCGATTCTTAGAACGTTCGTTATACTAACTCAGGGGTTTTCGCTCTAAATCCTTAAATCACCTTTAATAAAATAATAAAACATAAAACCCTCAAATCCTCAATTTAAATAAATCTCTTGTCTTGGTCGCATTGAAATGCTCTTCCCTGCCCGGTCAAATATTCCATAAAAATAAACTTCGAATTTTCTGAATTCCGATCGTGTTTACATACACTTATTTACCTCGTAGATTACTAATATAATTTTGAAATATCCACTTCCTATATCGTACATAGGGTGACATTAAAAATTTCTTAATCCTCAAAAATCACTATTCATCCATAATTTCACTATTCATCCATCCAAATTACTATTCATCCCTCGAATGAAAATTTTTCTCAAGTACAAAAATTTGGATTATTACAATTAATCCTATTCAATGTAAAAGTCCTACATTTATAATGTTATTCAATGTAAAAAAAACCTAATTATACATGATTTAAATCATTGACATATATATTTTCGTATTTCAATATAAATATACTTTTTAATTTATAACATATTAAAATATACATTTTTTTTTAGTACTAGATACAGCGGTTTTCATCTATTTATTTTAAAATCTTTGTCGTACGGAGGACTAGACTACTAATTTGGACAAAATTTGTCTTATACTTATTATTAAAATTGTATTTTATTGTTAGTAGAACTATCTTCAAATAATTGAAAGGGTATTTTGATAATCAAAATGAATTGTAATTAAAATTCATAAATCAAAGAAAATTTTCAATGTAAAAAATCGTCAATTTTTGCTTAGGTTTAATTACAAAATAATTGTTAAATCATCACTAAATTAAAGATTATTTTGTTATTTTCACGTAAACTGTAAAATCATCCAAATCAAATTTTAATAATTCAATAGAGTACAAATATTAAATCGAATGTGTAAAATCTTATATATATCAACTTTTTAACAATAATTTAATATGTAAATTAATAACATATAAAATTAAAAAAATTAATTTAATTATAAATATTAAAAAAGGAGCCCTGCAACGCACGGGTTATAAGTAGGGATGGGCATTCACCCCGATCCGCCCGATCCCGATCCGATCCCCGCACCGAACGGGACAGGGAATCGGAGATTTTTTCGGGTACGGGTCGGGGAGCAAGGAAATTTTTCAAAAAAAACCGGGGAGCGAGCCGGGGCTGGGATTCTATGTCTCCCCGACCCGATTCCCGACTCTCGCCCCGATTTTCAATCCCCGACTCGATGTCTCCACATTATAATATATATAATTATATATATTAATAATCATATATTAATATATACGAATTTCCAATACTTTATATTTTTTTTGCTTAAAAAAAAAATACGAATTTCCAATACTTTATATTGGAAATAAAATGATATTTTAATCTTAAATGTTTATCTTTCTAGTAGTTAAATAACTTCATTTCCATGTTATTTATAATTGTTTATTTAAGTAAAAGTTTTTTTAATCTTAATTTAGTGCATATGAGCTACTGCTTTGTAATGTTTAGATTTCAAAAAAAAAAAATTAAGAGGTAACATATATGCATGTGAATATGAAGATATACTTATTATGAGATTAATGGTGATGAAAAGACGTTGTAACTTAACATCCACTCTAGTTATAGTTGCTAATTTCACTATATATCACAACAAAAAATTATTTCAAACTATAGTTAGTGTTTAAAATTATTTAAAATATTATTTTTTGTTTTAAATGAAATTCCCCGATTCCCTATGGGGATCCCCGACGGGGCAGGGAACGGGAAATAAAAAATAATCCCCGACGGGAATCGGGCCAGGAACAGAAATTGTATTTGAATTCGGGAATGGGGACGGGGATAGCACTCCCGGACCCCGAAGTACCCCAATGCCCAACCCTAATTATAAGCTAGTATGTGACTAATATTTCCATAGAATTATTGTGATAAGATAGAGTATCCTCGGCTTGAGGAAATCCTCAGGGTTATAGCCTGAAATTAAAATATAATACATTACAAGTTGGTTGTTTTTGTAAATACAAGAGGGTTGATTTTATTATTAAAAAAATATCATTCATTATTTGTGTTAGAAAACAACATAACCTCAAGTAAGTGGCCTGAGGTGCCATTTTTCTCTTATATAATATTTAATATAATATAAAATTTATCAAATTTAAGTAATGATAAGTTATGTAAATAATTTTTTTTGATTAATAATTAAGTTACTCATACGGTTGAACGTAAGGGTTTCACAATTTTTAATATTTATTTACATTTTTTTTAAAAAATTGACTTTTTCAAAAATGTAAATGTTTTTCCTTTGAACATGATGATAGCCATGGGAATTTATAAAAAAATGCTTACGCCATTAATATTTTTTTTTGATACGCATATTTTGAAAACTGATTAGTATTTTATTGATATTTAACAAAATAAAGATATAGAAAAAATTATGTTATTAAGTACGTTTAGGATCATTTACAAAAAAATGTTCCGATATCTCTCTTTTTTTTTTTGAAGCATGTTCCGTTATCTCTTAAAAGTCAATATATTTTATGGATATGGTGGGTGGAAAAAAGTAATCCAAACTAGGCTCAGTTTTACATTTTTATATGTATGTGTCCTATCATATCAAAAAATAAAATTTAATCGTATAAATACACATTGGATAAGGAGAATTAGTAAAATTTAATTGTATAAATACACATATTGTGGAGAAGGAGAATTCGTTTTGAATATATCAAGTTAGAGTCCCACTCTAGAGAGACCATGGAAACCCATAATCTAATCAATAATCAACTAACGGCTGTGATTTAGTTAAATAAAACAATTAAAAATCAAAATTAGTACAACAGTTATACACACATAATACATGCAATACAGTCAATACAAGACAGAGAGGGAGAGAGAGAAAGCGCGAGAGAGAGACAACCAGAGAGGAGAGATTATCGCAAGCATCAATCGATCAGAAAATATTGGGAAAGGTAATAATCAACATCGATTCTCTGATTTCGATTTGTTTTTCATCAATTTTTTGATTATCGTGAGCTTGTTTATGTGTATATGTTTATTCATATTAATTTTCTACGATTTCGATTTGCTTAGATCTGATTCTACATGCATATGTGTTACTAAGATAGAATCAATTTCGTAGATCTGATTCTATTTATACTTTTTAAATTAAGGTTCTGTAATAGAATCAAAATTTGTGAACTCGTGCTTCTAAAAATAGACATTAAATTATTAGGTATAAATTATGGTTCTGTAGTAGAACCGAATTTTGTTACGTTGTTGTTCTAGACTAGAAGCATGTTTGAATTTATTTAATGCTTATTTTTGTTTTAAAATTAAGGTTCTGTAATAGAACCAGATTTTGTGAAGTTGTGCTTCTATAAATAGGCATTAAATAAATACGTATAAATTGTGGTTCTGTAATAGAATCAAATTTTGTTGCATTGTTGTTCCAGAGTAAAAGCATGTTTGAATTTATTTTAATGGTCATTATTGTTTTAAAATTAAGGTTATGTAATAGAACAAAAAATTATGAAGTTGTGCTTCTATAAATAGGCAGTAAATAAATACATATAAATTGTGGTTCTGTAATCGAACCAAATTCTGTTACATTGAAATTTTGTTACATTGAAATTTTCATATGACACAGAAACTTAGTCTGAACTGTTCAGGTCGACATTGAATTGTGTCATGCTTGTTATTACTTTTACTCCATAATAGAAAATTTTCAGCTGTTCGTTGATTGTGTGCGGAACGCATTAGCTCATTTTGAATTGTGATTAAAATATGAGGATAGAAGGAAAAGAGAAAGTGAGTTCCCCTTTCTAGTTTCATTAAATCATTAGTTCATTTTGATGAAAATCTTAGATAGCTTCAAATTGTAAAAGTATATAGAATTGGAAGTAAAGTCAGAATTACTAATGTTTATGAGTATTGAATGCAGAATGTAAGTATTCCAGATTTCCAGTTGATTCTTGGCTTTCTGATGTAGACAGTATGTCCTACCACACCAATAAAAGCGTAACCTGTCAATTAGGCAAGGTCCCAAGTTATGTATAATATTTAGTTTTTACAGAATTTCTTGGTGCTAGACTGAGTTTAAAAGATAGTAGTGATGACGAAGAAATCATGTACCAACACTAGAAGTAGAGCAAGACTTACATGAGCACATCATAAACTGAATACGGTTGTGCCATATGAAAATTGAAACAACACACCTCACTCACCTCTCACATAGTGCTTGTTATGAAATTTTTGTTGCAGGCATACAAACTTTACAAGTTGGATAGAACTCTAGGGGTTGTGGACACAACATTGGCTTTATCAGTGGTTCCTGCACATGTAGCATTGTGCATAAAAGTCGGATTGTTATGCACACAGTCTGATCCTCACTTACGCCCCACCATGCGTCGGGTAGTTGTAGTGCTTTCATAGAAGCCAATAACCCTTGAAGAGCCAACAAAACAGTATATGTTGGTACAACTTATAGAAGATCTCGCAGGCACCATCCTTCATCTTTCACAGCCGGAGCTAGTTCTAGTCTTTCGGTCCAACCACAAATTTGAGAATTGCCTCACTATCTGCTATTCCTACTACTAGCGCTACTGCAATTGTAACGGCTAGAAAACCAGCTCTCACAAGTTCTTCTGGATTAGTAAACCCTCGAGGTAAGAGACCTATGGAAGGTTAGTCCAATCTTTTGGGTTTTTTACCTTATTCTTTGTATGTACATTGTTGGTTAATACAATTTTTTAGGCAAATAACTTACTAGCATCCTATAGAGGTTAGTTTTACACAGAAATAGGACACTGAATAATTTATGAAACAATTTGGAGAAGTAGTATAGTTTTTTCTTATGATGGAGTTCAATGTTTGCTCTGTAATGGAGTACACCATTAAGGCTTTCTATGTTTTTATACAAATCAGAGTTACAACATTACATATAAAAAATCATTTGTTCCACATATGGATAAATTACTACGGATAAATTACTTCTACTTTGCTAGAGTATCAGTAATAATGTTTGTAATAAAATTGCAGATGTGTATGTACATGTGGGGATTTTTCACTCCTCCTCCTGAAACTGTCAGATTTTTTCCAAAATAAATAAAAAAATAAAAAAAAGTGGAAGGTAGCCAAATGTCTTGTCATCTATACGCCATAGGCAGGTGCTCAGTTGATCTGTGATGGAATTAGACTAACTAATATAAATATGTAGGTGGGTTTGAAATAACTGGACTGTCAATCAAATGCAAAGGATGGAAAGTAGTATATTACAATCCAGAAAGAAAAGGGTTCTTAGGTACAGATCCAACTAGTCTGTGACGTTCAACTTGAATTATTAGTTGAGCCTTTGTCTGAAGAGTATTTTTAGGTAAATCATTTATTGCTTGTTATGTTTATGACGCACCATGAACAAGTGTCTATGTACAACTTGGTAGTTTATAGGAGTTTGTAAGTGAATCTGGTGTACTCTTGTATCTATATTATATATGCCAGTTTTTTTAAACTTCTAGTATGCAATCTTTGTGATGAATAAAGGTGTATTGTACATGTAAAATGCAATGTGCTAGCTTATGTTATCATTTCTTAGAGCTAGCTTGTCTTTTAAGAAAGCTTTGTTAAGTAGATTCTTTATTCCTTGATCACCTGATGTGCCTTGGTCTTATAAGGCACATAAAAGTTTGTGCGAAGGAAGATGATTAAACTGGAAAATACAATTGTGCCTTCAAGAGAGAATGCCAATGAAGTTTCAGAAGAAAAAAAATACATGTGATGGCTCTACTGAGTTCACAAAGAAAGAAGTCTCTTCAAATCCGAATGACAGATCTGATATTGGCAATCAAGATGAAGTTAATTCAATCCCCCGAGATGAGAAACAGGCTCAAACAGATATGAACACTCTGCCATATGGTGGAACTTTATCTATTAATTATCTTTTATGTTCCACTTATCCATCATTTTGTCTATTAATTATCTTTTATGTTCTAGTTATCTATCATTTTTGAAATCTGGTGATGCTCATATCTTAAATGTTTAGTGTGATGAAAGAACTACTTTGAGGGAGTAGCTTGATGCAGCTCCTCTAGATTTTTATTACGTGTACTTTCATGATCAATAGAGGGTACTAGTAACGCCGTTGTTTACCACTATTTTTCCCAAATAGAGAATATCTTTAAATTGAGTTCGGTAAATTTTTCAAAAGTTTGTTTTAAAATATATGTTTTATTTAAATGAAAATATAGTTGACCATGTTCCATATTCAACACTAAAATCAAAATATTTCATTACACTAATTTGGTTCTATGATAGAATCGAGTTTTAAAAATCAATATATTAGCTACCTAGTAATTCGATTGTACGATATAATCGAGCTTTAAAAATCAAAATATTAGCATTATATTAATTTTGTAATAACCCGAAATTTTGGTAGAATTAAAACTTTTCTTATTACGATTAAGTACATCAGTGAATAGTGATTTCAATGATGGTGTTTGTAATGAATGGATATTGCTATGGATGATGATCCCGATAAATATGTGTATTTTCAGAATAGAGTAATTCAGTGATTGACGACATAGATAAGAATAATCTATCGTTTAAGAAATGAGTTAATGTAACCTCGAGGGAAGTTGAGAAGTGAGTTAGAGCACTCACAATAATAACTACGAAACAGAAAGATCAAGTATGCACTAGTGAAGTACAGAAAGAATGAGTGTATGTAAATGAGGACAAAATTCAGAGAATCCAAACTTTATTTTATTCCGTAATTGACAGAGGATTCAGGAATATAATAATTGGATTATAAGTTAAGGATATTAAATATTAGATTTCTAAGGAAGGATATATTATGAGAGGGAAAAAGAATTGAGAATATAATCCTAGAGAAAAGAGAATGCAAACGAGTTAGTGAGCGAGTTAGAGAACGCTTGAGAAATCGGGAGAGCAATTTCTGAGATAAAGAGAATATACAAAGGATATTGGATTTAATATCTATTTGAGGTTTAGAACCACCCCAACACATTAAAATATAATGTCGAAGAGGATAATATACATCCAAGAGATTTACAAGAGAGAAACCACTGAGACGATCACAGAAATCATTCGATGAATCAAATGATGAGAGAACCCTGAACAAAGCCCAAACAAAAGGCCCAAAGACAAGGTGAAGGCGCAAAATTTCAGCCTAACACTAAAACAAGGAGTTGGTTTATTGATTTAATTGAGTGGCTTATGGGAAAATCCAAGGGGCAAGGGCATTGGTGGAATAAATCATGAAAGGGCAAGGACATGGAGGTAAATGGCATAAAAAGGAATCAAACAAGCTTATCCAATACTCTTTGCACAAGCCCCAAGATGGTTAGCACAACCATATACAACTAATAATATCAAGATATTATGTTCATAAAGTGGTTGGACAAGTCAAGATTGGTGTGAAGAAAAGAAAGATCAAAACATCACCAAACTATTCCTAATTCTCGGCCAAAACTACAGCATCTCGGTAAAACGGCCATATCTCCCTCATTTCTCAATGAAATTTTGTGTTCTATATCTTGTTGGAAAGGTATTGAGATGATCTACAATTCTTCTTCGGGAGCCTCGACCAGAAAAGCATGTAAGACCCTCAATTTTGCAGTTCTTTGAAGAGGTGAATAGTAACTCTGAAATTACTAAGTTGTTTTCTTAATTTGTTTTTAAGGTTTAAACTATATAAGGACTATCTAAGGCTTGTTAAGTGTTTATAAACACTTGATAGTATTTCTAGAGCTTCCAAGAAGGTAAACCCTTAACCCACCTTTGAGTTTTATATAAGATTTGATGGTGTTTATGAGTTGTATGCATGATTTAGGGCATGTATGTTATGTGGGTGTTATGGACAAGTAAAAATAATTGTTGTGGCTCCAAGAACTATTGAGGCAGTAAGGAAGATGATGAATAGTCTCCATGAGTGTTGGGTAGTGATTGAATGTTTATTTGGGTTGTTTGAAAATTGGATTATTCATTTTTAAGCCGTCGTAATGCCAAAATTCACTTAGGTCTTAAAAACAGAGCATGTTCGGGACATTAACTTTCTGTCAAGGTCGAGAACCTGCCATGAATTTGTAGATCTTGATTCATAGATCATTTTGGCGAAAGAATCGTAGCATTTTGATTTACGGTTTGGGAGATATGGTCAAAATCGTAAAAGTGGTCGTAAGCGTAAGTGTGAGTTCGTAACTGCAATTGAACCCCATTAAATTGAGATATTCTGTTGCGAATCTTAGTAATTAAATATTAGATGTCATAATGAAGATGTGAGAGAAGACCTCATGTCGAAAAGATTATTTTTCGATTTTATAAAAATGTTTGAATCAAGCTTAAGTGCGAAGGAACCCCTTAGAGAAGTACTTGGTTATAACCTTGAAAACCACTTAGTAACACGGGCAAAACGAGATCCGATTTCTAAAGCGAACCTTCGATTTAAGTAATTGTCTATTAACATGGACTTAGTATGAGCATAAAGCGAGCTAGTAATGCCATTCGATTGTGTCTTTAAGCGTTGATTTATAAGTGGATTATCCAAGGGATTAATCGTACGTTTTCTTTGACTTTGTCTAGATTGTCCGACATCATCGCGAACCCCTATCACTTCTCGTGCATCAAGCAAGATTTCTAAATCTATACTTTGAAGTATTGATTATATAATACTGTTTTTGCCAAGTATAAAGTTGTACAGTTTTGCGATATATCTTATTTCCTGTTGAAATAGAATTTGACCTTTGGATTATATACGATCGTTTGAGTTAAGTATTTATGAACCAGTATACCTTGTAGCTCTAGATATTAAAGCATATTCATTGTTTTTGACTCTAAACTGGGAGTCGGTAATTTGAGATATAGAGATAGTCGTGGAAACCCGGAGGGATTCCAGCGGCAGATTATTGTTTATTTTGAGGAATATTATTTATAAATATTAATTATATTTCCATAAAGTATTAATTACTTGAAAACCATGCGAGGACTGTTATTTGAATATGATATCATTCGAGGAATGATATTTGCTTACTATATATTTCGAGGAATGTTATTTGAGTATTATCTCAGTCGTGAAATACTATTTGAATATTATTTCAGTTATATATGCTAATGGAAGGCTTAACTATTTTCGAAAGTACATATATTGTGATACTTGAGCAATGATTTGATTATTGGCTTATAAGCTAGATACGAGATATTAGTTATAAGCCGGGTTTTTGCAAAGATCCTTAGTGTAGGGCGTATGATTCATATTCTTTAATATAGACCGGGAGTCGATATTTCCATATTTCTTGAGATTATTTTCCGATAAAAATATCGAATAAATATTATTCATTTATTATTTATTAAATGAATATTATTTTGAATATTCATTCAAGGATTATTTATTTAATGGATATTATTTTAAATATTTATTTAAAGGTTCGTTTATTTAATGAATATTATTTTGAAATATTCATTTAAGGACTTATTTAATGAATATTATTTTATATATTCTCTCGAGGGTTAATTATGAGCAATTATTTTGACTAAAAATAATATTTGAATATTTATGATTTAATAAATATTATTTGAATATTTAGTAATTACTTTTAAATTGGTTTTAAAAATGGTTTATATTATTTAAATCTATCTTTGATCTTCAATAATTATGAAGAATATTTTTGAGCCTTATTAAGATTATTTTATCAAAAGGAAGGTTCCCAAACTCTGTTTTCCATTTAAATATATCCTCTAAGGAGATTTTAATGTTCGCTCAAACTTCCCAAAATATAGGGAACCTCACTTGAGGGACTGTTATTTATTATGGTTGACTGCCCGGTCACAAACTTTTGAAAGTATTATTATTTTCATCAGCAACTTTAGTTGCTACAAATCAAAATGAGTCTTTGTTATTTCCTCAACACTCGAGGAGTAAAATTGATGGAACAAGTTGATTTCCATTAACAAGCAATAGATTGAAAAATATTGGTGAATTTTCCTTTCCAATTAGATACGACTACTTTGTGGAGTCCTATCAACAAGTATCATACTTGGGGAAGGGAGGTTGAACTTTATATTTCAGAGTCATGGATTATATTCGAACTAGGAGTAGTGTAAGAGGCCGAGTGGCGCCGGTCCATCCCAAGGCCCAACCGTTGGCCAGGGAGTTACTAGAAGGCGGTAGACAAGTAAATCCGTCAGTTCTTCCTTCTACCGATAGTAAAACTATATCCGTGCTGTACAATTTGCGACTGATCATCGAAGGTTGGGCAGCTGGCGCGGTGAATACTCCAGTATCAGTTCATCATCCAAATTTTGATATTTCCTTCAACACGTATCGAAGAGACTTCCGATCAGGTTGATGGGTATTTCCTGCAACACGTATCGAAGAGACTTCCGATCAGAGTAGCAGGGTTTGAAAAGTGTTCAAAACTGACGTTACAATGAATCGCCTTGCAACTTCATCTTTTATCTTATATTTTATGACTCTGTTGATACCTTACATAACATGAGTTGTGATAAGGAGGTTTTTGATATTGGATCACATTATAACTTCATCTTTTAAGTTATATGTTAATATGTTGCTTATATTTTATATAGTAGATATTTTACGGAAAGGTTATATTGGATTACCTTGTAACTTCATCTTTTATATTATGCTAGAACTTTGTTCATAGTATGAATAATAAAAGTTTGCAGAGATATTATGATAATGATATTTGAAGTACTATGATAGTACTGATTTTTAATATATTCTGTTAAGGGAATAATTTCAGTATCAAGATATTTTGGACAATTATTGTCTTATACCCGCTATATATTCTGGGTTTGAATTAAATGCAGAATTATGCCATGCTATCATTACCTTGCTGAGCTATCGCTCACTTTTGCTATTGTTTTATATATATTATAGAGCAGTGAAGCAGGATGTCAAGGATACAACACATACCTCGCCAGCGAGAGGTAACCGCAAGACGTTTTCCAGAAGCAGCTTCTAGCAGTAATCCCGGGAGTAGTATGAACCAGTCGGATCAGACTGTAGTTTTGTTATTCATCTTATGTATAAATATGAATAGGATGAGAGGATTGTAAGCATCAGAAGACATTTGGGTATTGTAATAATAATCATTTATTCCGCAGTTGTTATATTCTGTCATTTCTAAGACTCTAACATGTGTGTGTGAGTGAGATATATATTGTGGGGTCACAAGCAGTCGAATTGTGTACATTGCAAGTAATACAGGTAAGGCAAGGAGTAAATGGATCATGACTACTCTAAATCCCTGACCCCGGATTTGGGGTTGTTACAAATTTGGTTCTATAATAGAATCGAGCTTTAAAAATCAAAATATTAGCATTCTATTAATTTGGTTCTACAATAGAATCGAGCTTTAAAAACACAGTATAGTGGATGGGCAGCTTTGATAAATAACAAGATCTTTCTTTTCCAAAAATTTTAGTTCTCTTTATCAAAGACTAGAATCTTGATACCACTTGACTTCTGAACACTCGTCATGATCTTTAGATTTGTATATCAATCTGTAGCTCTGATACTAGTTGTTGGTCCCGGAGTATATTACAGAAGGGGGGTTGAATGCAATATAGATAATTTCAAATCTTTAGCTCAAGAACAATGATAAAGATTGTAAACTATTTACAAAAGAATTGCAAACACAAGTAGTAATTCAAGATATTCTCACAAAATAAATATTTTAGTTATTTTGTAATGTGTTGCTACAACCTCGAGAAAAATGGTTTTCTCAAGCTTCGATTTCTTGAAAGAAATCACTTTAGAAAGAATGAGAGATGTGTCTTTATATAGACTAATCTTTCTCTAGCATCTCAGTCACATTGGTCGTGGAGCTGTTTTCGTTTTCAAGTGGCAGCTCCTCACAAGTTGCCCACCCATCTGACCTTTCCTATAATGCTATACAAACAGAGTTATCATTAAGCATAAGGCATTCTGGGTTCTTTCTAAAATTAGCTATAACAATTCTAGTAGATGCAGACTTGTCATACTCTTGAATTGTCGAATCTCATCTTGTGATCTCTCAAGCTTCTGTCGTAGTCTTGCAGGTCTGCTACAATCTTTGACGAATTGCAGCAAATCTGTTTCTCGAACATCTAAACTGTCAGGGGGGTTTGACTGAGATAAAATCTCCAATCAAATAATTCAGTGAGACAGTAACCTTTGCCGCCAAGTTTGCTGTCATAGGAATATTCAGTAGTTGACAGTATGAGCTCCCACCAATATTGTTGTCGGAACTCCAAACTTGTTGTCAAGTGTGAGAATGTTGCTGTCCCATGCTTCAGCCAATGTTGCTGTCAAATGAGACTTGCTGTCGTGACCTTGCAGCATGCAGTCTTCTTGTAACGTTACCATCAATTAATTGACAGTAACTTTATTATTGCTGTCGAACTGATGTATTCTCTTGAGGCTTGAACATATCAATGAACTTCTTCCAAGATACATACTTATTACATTTCAGCAATTATTTGATTGCAAGAACACACTATGGCTGGGACAGTATGTTCTACTTAGCCTATACAAATAAACTAAGTACTAGTTAAGTTGTCTCTACGCTATCACCCATAAATCCTAACAATTACCCTGCAGGCTGCAGTACTTATCCTCATGAAACACTCAGCCAAATAACAAAAAGTCAAAATTAATAAACTCAACTAGATAGAAACTAAAATTCAGGCCAAAATAGATTTGTCTAATGCCCTTTCAATACTATCAGAGCAACTTAGTTTTTCTAACCAATTTATAATATAGCTATCTTGAAGTTGTGAGTTCTATACAAGATAGCTTGACCACACGACAAGGCTAGCAAGACAAATTGTAAATTTTATTCAACACCTAATACCAAAAGAAGAGTTGCGGATTAACCAAGACAAACATAAACAAAAAAACACTATGCCAGGCATATGAAATTGAACATATGAACTGAGCACCTAAGCCAAACATGAATCAAGTGAATCAACATACATAATCATCCATAATTAATAGCAAAGTAGCAAACTAATCAACTAACTGTACTGTAAGAACCCGGATTTTTGTAATATTATAAAACCCTAATGAATATTGATTCTACGGATATGGAAAAAAAACTCTATAAGCCCACCTTATATAAATGTGGTATTTTTGAAGTTCCAAGTATGTAAGGTTATTGTACTCAGAAAATAAGAGAATGTAAAAGTCGTCAGAATTCGAATATTTTACCTTTTACGAATCGTTTCATAAATTATGAGATATCAAGGAATAGGAAAATCTCGGGGCAATATAAAACCCATAATATGAAATTTTATGGAATTTAAGATACAATTGAAAATGTTAAAAATTAAAGGTACTTTTGGTAAGACGTCAATTTACGGAATCGTTTTGATATCGAACACCGAGCGAATAATGAATCAAATGACATAAGTTGATGGAAAAATGAGCTAAGTACTTGAACCCATGCAAGGTGGCAAGCAAGAATACATGCAAACTACCTAGTTAGGAACCAACCAACTGATTAGAATCTAGTTAGGAAACAAGTTCCTTGAAACAAGCTTAGTTAGCTACTTTGTAAAAACTACTATTTTGCTTTTAGACTTTGATGATCACAAGGACATACACCATACCTTGGAAAGGCTAACATCTGATATACACTACAATACATATCAATTATACCATACCTATTATTACCAACAAAAAGAAAAACACTCCCTTCTTCAAGAAAACAACTTTCGACCCCATATAGTACCAAGGAAGAAGAGATTTTTCAAGCCAACTTACACTACTCCTAAAATCACCAATTAATAACCAAAACTTCTCCATAGGGTGTATAAGGTATGGTAATTTTTCCAAGCTCATCCATAGAGTTTCAGATGGTATAAAAATTTCTAGAAGTAGTGATGAATAGTATACTAATTTGTGTTCTTGATTTCTTTGTGAAAGTTTAAGGTTGCTAAGGCTAGTTAAGGATTCTATAAAGGTTGAAAAGCTATTGTAAGAGTAGTATCAAGATCCAAGAAGGTATAAACTCTCTCCATCATCTTAGTATTATCTGAGTTTTTAAGCTTAAGTACAAGTATGTTCATGTATACCATGATTCTTGAAGTTTTGGAGTTGGTTTGTAATTCTTTAAGTTAAATGGTTGATGGTTGTATGATGTTGGTGAGATTTTGTGATGTATGGACTGATTATAAGAGTTTTAGGTCATGAGAGTGATTAATTTGGTTGTTGACGATTTTACAAGATGTAAAATCGAGGATTGTTACACGTCTAGCCGTTATGCCGTCCGTTTGTATTTATGCTTGTTTGATAGCTTAATCTCGAACTGAAAAATATGAATTTTTGAACACCACTGGCCATTTCAGGAAAGGTCTTGGTTTGTAGTTTGTATGCATATAAAGTTCATTCCAAGATGATTTATGGTTTATGAGTTATGGTCTTTTTAATGAAAGTAGTTCAAGAAAACAAGACTGCAGTAAATCCTTGTGTTACAGACAGAATTCGAACCCCTTTAGAATGTTATAAAATCATGAAAATTTGAGAGTAGGTAGCCTGGTCAGTAAGCAAGATAACCCAAAAAGAATTAAGTCAAAATATGAAATTTCCGATTTTATAAAAATCAAAGAGTCGAAACTGTACAAGTAGAATTCACAGCAGGGAAAGGTCTTCTTTAGGGCCTTGGTTAAGGGCCTTGTAAAAGACCATAAGTCATGAAAAATTGATAGTTGGAACAAGGTGCAGTAAGGAAGGCCTGGGAAAAAGAAATTCATAAAATGATTAATTTTTCAATTTTATAAAAATGTTCGAATCAAAGTTGCGCGAACAAAAAATACCTTTAGGGGACGAACAAATAATATCTAAAGGACTCGAAACTCGACCCGAATAAAATTGGTAATTTTAATTCGGTCAAGGAACGTTACCATAAGCGTATGAGTTCAACATAAACACTAGGAGTTCTCTTAGGGAATTAGTTTCTTTATATGAACATAGATTGAATGGTTCGGGTACGAAACTAACCCTAGCATTTCCTTGTTGAATATAGATCGTTACCCTAGGACGCACGAATTGTAACATCTCTTCCCAAATAAATAGTTACAAATCGTTATTGATTTATATTTTGGTTTTTATTTTCGGAAAATTTTGTGAGACAAATTATTTAATTACGAGTTACCGAATCAAGATCAGATATTTCGGATAAAGAAAAGAGAATAAGAAAATGGAAGTTGGAGTTTTTAAACTGTCAATTATTTAGTGGGTAGTTATATAATTAAACGGTGGATTAAGTTAATAGGATGGGAAAGTTTTAAAATAAAGGGCATTTTAGTAATTTCCCAATTAAATGACTGATATTAAACAAAGAAGTCATCTTCTTTTTCTCTAGAGAATTCTACCATTATCAAGATAAATCAAGAGAGAAAGAGAGAAAGGGAGAAAAGAGGAGAAGAAATCAAGGAGAGGAAGAGGAAGAAGAAGAAGCCCTGGACTGTTTTAAAAAGAAGAGGGGAAAACACCATCAATCTTCCACTTTAAAATCTTGATAAAGTCACTATAATCTCTGGGAAATAAGGGACAAGTAAGGTATGGTTCCAATCTTTACAAATTATCTTTAATAAGTTGCTTATGTGCTTAAGAAGTGAGATGAAGTTAGTGGTCCAGAAAGTTTCAATTTCTACCCCTGTTTGTACTGCTAATTCGGGAGGGTTATTCTCTGTTTTGGACAAAAGTTTTGTGATCAAAGTTGTTCTCCTTGGAGTCTAGAGTGTGTAGGAAAAAATGGTGTGTCGTTTAAGTTAACGAGCTAGGAGAAAATGATGTTTTAGTAAAATCTTTGCAGAACAGAGCAAGGTCTCGGGATTCTAACTTTGGAATTGTATTTTACCTAGTTAAACTTTGAATTCTGGGTTGAAATTTTTATTGAAGAAAGAGGAAGGAACTATAAATATGTCAGAGGAAGATTTTCACAGAAATATTGATTTTTAAATTATTAAAAATGTTTGAGTGTGACTGTTATAGAAAAGTTTGCCCTGTTCTTGAATAAAATTTGGATGGATGATTGTCCTAGATAATCTAAGTTTCTCAAATCCAAATTTTTATAGTGTAAATATATTAGGTTCAGTTTTGAAATGGCAGAGGTTTGGTAGGCAAATATTTATTTTTCAATTTATGAAAATTTTTAGAAGACAAGCAGCGCAGATTTGATAAACTGTTTTTGCATTGAGTTTGGATTAATGATCCACTTAGTTAGAAGATAGTATTACCTTGGAAATTTTTATGAGATCTTTATATGATATCCAAGAAGATCCTGGGAAATTTTTGTAATTTATGAATTATTTTTGGATTTACTAAAAATGTTTGAGTAAAGTGTGTGCGATAGTGTTTTACGTTTTTTAGTTTGTTTTATGTTTGTTCTGTTATGGAGAATTGTTTTCAATGAGTTAACAACCTTATTTGAGGTTGGTCAAAAGATTAAAGTTGTTAGTTTTGACATTGTCTAGTTGATTACAAAGTATGTGATGTATGGTATTGATGGTTGAAGTTTTGATATAGAATTACAATGAAGTTTTAGTTGAAAATGATGAAGGAATTGTGAATGGAGATGATGTTAAGTCTTATTGGATGTTGTGGACTGTTGGGGAAATATCTTGAATTGATGTGAGATTTTATTTGAGGTGTTTACACCGGGCATAGTCCAATTTATGAATAGGTCATGCCGAAATTTCGTTAGAAATAGGCATATAAGGGAGATAGTATTAAGGGTACACACGAGTAGTAAGACTCAATTATTTCTTAATCATTAATTATGGTTTATATTTGTTTAGGCTCTTAGAAGGGTGTCGAGTTTGTGACAAACAATCCATCAGCTTAAGTCATCGAAAGAGTCAAGGTGAGTAATAATTAAATATTCTCTCTGTCTGTTAATTGTGTGTTTAATGTGCGACTTGGATGACTTATTTGATTACATGACTTTACATGTTACATGAACAATGTGATTACGTGTTGATTCGATCTCTGCATGAATATAGTTACTACATGACAAAATTTGGAAACATGAATACACGTGCATGCATTTTAGTGGCATGGGATTAATTAAAGGCGTTGTGACCATCAATGCTGTAGCATCAAATATGGGCCTAGCTAGCCTTTAACGTGAATTTTGAGCTTTTGTGACTATCAACGTGAATTATCAGCCTTTGTGGCTATCAACGTGAATTTCTATCCTTTGTGGCTACTAACGTGAATTATATGCCGGCTAATAACGTGAATTATGAGCCCTTGTGGCCATCAACGTGAATCCCGGGGGATGCTATAGTAAATTGACAGGTCACAACAAATAACGTGAATAGAATAAACAAAAGCACATACTTAGGTTACATGTATTTCCATTGTTTTGTGACTGATCTGTTCACATGATTATACTTTTCAAATATGTAATGTATGATTATTTAACTTTATTTCTTTTTAATTAATTATGTCTGGAGTATAAATTGTAAAAGAGATTATTGCTCATTGAGTGGCATCTCATATAAAGCGTAATTATTTTTCAGGAAATTTCTAGGAGATAGGATTTCACTAATAGAAGTGCGAAGTTGTAGATCAAGTTCGAGTCACAGGTTGGCCAACAGATGCTCGAGACTCCCTGCGTTTCATATTTTGCACCTATATATATATATATATATATATATATATATATATATATATATATATATATATATATATATATATATATGATGTTATGTGTAATGTTTTTGAGTATTGTATCAGATATTATGGATTTGTCACCTAAAAATGTAATATCCAGATAATGAATATGGTTGTGACTATGTGTATTATATAAGTTGTTTTGGTATTTATGAATTAGAAAATGTTGCACTTATTAAGATATTAATTCAGTGTCTTATGATTATCATATGGTATAAGGGTGTCACACGAATCCACTTCCTAGACACTATTAGGCAAGTTTTCGATATCCACACTTTAAGTATGATTAAAAACTGTTGTTGTTGTGATATAAATGCATGCACTGTTGGTTTCAAAAAAAAATGCATGCACTGTTTTATATATATCTTGTGAGAAAATCTATAAGTGCATGCATGATTTTATGTAAGTACTTGTAAAGTTTTCGTGCATGTATACACACCCCTATGGCTTATACGTATATATATGGTGATGATCAAGGCTCGGGTAGAGCGTAAGTACTTTTGATATAAGTCGGGAGTCGGAGTATTTTATGTAAAACCCGGTAATCCCGGAGACGTATATTTTCGATAATCGAGTAAGTTCCGATAATTTAAAAACTTATGAATATCGGAATTATTTATATTAAAATTCTTTAATAAATATTATTTGAATATTTATTAAATTAAATTAAATTAATATTAATTCAAATATTCATTTAAAGTTAATTTATTTGATTATTTAATTAATGATTACTTATTTATTTATTTAATAATTAATAATTAATTAATTATTATTTAAGATGGTTTAAATATTCTAAAATTATTTAAACCTATTTGGCCTATTTAAAAAATTATTTATGGCCCTTAAAAAAATTATTTTACATATTTTCTGACCTTCAGGAAAATATTCAGGGGTTCTCAAATATTTTTATAATTACCTATACTTCGTAAACAGCACCCCAACGGCTTGCGAACTCATCAAAACTTGAGAACCCAGGGTGTTAGGAGCGATTAAAGATGTTTTCTCCCTTCGCTACAAACCAAAGCAGTGACCCTGCCTCGTCAAGGAGGGTCAGGCTTTAAAAATCTTCAAGAAAACTCTGAATAACTCCCAAGCTGAATTGAAAAGAATTCCCTGAGTAGAGAAAATCAGTTGACGGAGGTCAACTTGTGAAATGAACATACTTCCATGTTTTCTTTCGGAAGTGACGATTTAAAAAGGTTTCAAAGCTGGTTTAGTGACTCTGGGACTGGAGGGTGTTTTGGATGGGAGTGACTTGCGGGTAGCAAGCCCATCCGGTTATGCATATATCGACGAGGGTGGCGGGTAGCCATCTCGATACTTGCACTGGCGGGTAGCCAGCAGAAGACCCGTATGCGGTCGGGCCACGGCCTCTTTAGTAGGTACGTCACCCGTCTACTAGTAGTGAAGTGTTGTTTTGTATGGTACAATGGCTGATCACCTTGTATCGGGTGTGCTCCGGAATAGTCCCATCCTTCCAATTGGAATTGTGCTGCTACACTGTACTGGAAGCCCAGGTGCTCCAGTACCGATAGTGTTGTCAGTGTTGAACTCATCATGAAAGATTTTGGAAAACCAGAAGGTTCTCGTTTTAAAATGACTCCGGGAAAGTTATGGCTATTTAAAGGATGAATTATATGCTACTACCTCGTTTTCAAACGAAATAAAAAGTGTCTTTACAGTACTATTATTATCTTGCTGAGCAAATATGCTCACACTTGTTTTTCTATATATATCACAAACAACAACTGGTAAGCATGGCAAGGACCCGTTAGACTGCCAGGAAGCGCGTGGGAAACGCGCAGCTATTTCGCAGACTGTTCGGACATTGATTGCTTCAGGTGAGAGGACTTAGTAGGATAGGCTACCAACTTAGATGTAACAGCCCCAGATCCGGGGTCGGGGACCTGGTCGTTACGGTCTTAATTTCCATAAACAATCCTTGACTTGAGTCCAAATAAATAAACACATGATGTGACCCTGCAGTAATATCCAATCACACACACACACACACACACACACCAGTTATAGTCCTAGATATGAAATTGAAATAAGTCTTCTAATTATAGGATCCACGAATAAAAGTTATTACAATCCAAAAGGTTAACAACATAAGTTTAAAAGTTCTTACCGTTGATTAACATTAATTATACGTATAATTAAGGCTGAAAACAAAAGCTGCCGGTCTAGGCTACCTCAGCAATGGCAGCGATAAACTCAGCAGGAAGTCCTCTGGCTGGAGCCACCTGCTTGCACCGAGTGCGCCTTACGCGAGCCATCAGACCTAGCTGTTGTTGTGATATAATAAATAAAGCAAGGGTGAGCAATAGCCCACCAAAAGTAATATATATGTGAACAACAGTATATATATAACAATTCAAATATCTGTGAAACCATATGCCATGCATTAACGAACATAGTACCAGTATAAGGTAAACGATGAAGTTGCAAGGTATGCAAAGGTACTTTCAGTTTTGAACAATTCTCAAACTCTGTCAACAAGAGTGATACTTCATGTTGCAGACAATAAATAAATTTGAATAATGAACTAATGCTGGAGTATTCACCGCGCCGGCTATTCCAATTCTTACGATGATCAGTCGCAGATTGTACAGCTCAAATTAGTTTTACTACCGGTAGAAGGAAGAATTGACGGATTTACTTGTCTACCGCCCTGTTAGATCTCCCCGGCCAACGGTTGGGCCAATGGGATGGACCGGCGCTACTCGGCCTCTGAAACGTAAAGTTCGTTCTCCTTTCCCCAAGTATAATACTTGTTGATAAGACTCCACAAAGTAGTCGTATCTAGTTGGAAAGGAAAATTCACGAATATTTCCCAAGCTATTGCTTGTTAATGGATATCAACTTGTTCCAACCACCTTACCCCTCGAATGATGAGGAAGTAATAACAGATTCAAATGGATAAATAGGAACCAAGTTGCGAGTACAAAGAGTAGTTTTAAAGAATTTATGACCGGGAAGTCAAACAAAATAGATAACATTTCTCAAGTAAGGTTCCCTTATAATTTGAAAGATAGATTTGAATGAAGAATAAAAGTTTTGAGAACCTTCCTTGATAAAATAATAATAATAATAATAATAATAATAATAATAATAATAATAATAATAATAATAATAATAATAATAATAATAATAATAATAATAATAAGACTCATAAATATTTTACATAATATTTGGAGGTCGAAAATAATATTGAATAAAATGAATCATTTTAGAAACAAGTTAGAAGAATTAAATAAATATTCCAAGAATATTTATTAAATCATAAATATTTAAAGAATATTCTTAATATAAAATATTGCTCAAAATAACCATTGAGTATTTATAAAAATATTTATTAAATAGATAATTCCTTGAATAAATATTCGAAATAATGTTCACAAGAAAATAAGACCTTAAATGAATATTTAGAATAATATTCATTAAATAAGTAAACTCAAATGAATATACCAAAATAATATTCATCTAAATCAATAACCTCAAATGAATATTTATTAATAAATCAAGTCTTAAATGAATATTTAAAAATAATATTCAAATAGTATTTCTCGACTGAGATTATACTCAAATAACATTCCTCGAATAATTTTCAAGTAATTAATACTTATGGAAATATAAATAATGTTCATAAATAACATTCCTCAAATAATCGATCACTGGAATCCCTCCGGGTTTCCACGTCTAACACTATATTACAAAATACCGACTCCCGGTCTATATTTAAGGAACGAAGATCATATGCCTTTCACTAAGGGTCTTAGTAATATCCAGCTTATAATTAGTATATTATCTATCTATCTATCTTATAAGCCAACATTAAGTCAGGGAACAATTGTCTCAATATAACTTGAAAGTAGGCATGCATGCCATGGCATATGTATAACAAAATCAAATCATATATATATTATCACAACAACAGTTCCAAAGTATTGGAAACTTGCCTGGTAGTCGAGTAGGGGTAGCGTGTCCTGGGTCTGCTTGGTGATCTATAAACAATCAAAGCATTCGAGATTAATTACTTAACGTTTTTAAAGGCTAAGTATATACTTAACTTAGGTCGAAACACGTTTTCAAGTTATCTCGTTATACCCTTTCTAGTGTAACTCTTATTAACACCGTTATGACCCGACATTGGTTCGCTATTAAGGCATGTCATTACACTTACACTTGGTAGGTACTTAAGCCATATAAATTCTAAGGTCTAAAGATTATATCTCGAGATTTATCGATCGTTATCTAAGTGATTTTCCAAAGTTATAACCAAGTATCCTTTTTAGGGGTTCCTTCGCACTTAACCTTGATTCGAACATTTTTATAAAATCGAAAAACGATCTTTTTAACATGAGGTCTTCTCTCACACCTTCCTTATGATCTCTAATATTTAATTACCAAGATTCGTCACTGAATTACTCGAGTTAAGGGGGTTCAATTTCAATTACGAATTTGAATTTTCGGTTTCGAACCACTTTTAGTAAATCAGCCATAATTCCTAAACCGTAAGTCCGTTTGCTTCGATTCTTTCGCTAAAACAATCTATGACTCGAGATCTATAAGGGTGGGTCAACTATTCATCATGTTCAGAAAATTATACCAATTGTTATGAACGAATTTTAATGGTTAACGAAATTTCGGCATTACGACGGCTATAAATCGAACGTTTCCAAATTGTTACATCACTCACCAAGCCACACCGGGCATACATACTTCTTATACACATGATTCTCATCTTAAAGAGTCCAAGAACATCTTACTTAACCATCATTATCATCATATGGTCAAATCAACTACAAGATCATGCTAACATGCTAATAATAACACTATAACCATAACTAAGCTAAAAACCACCAAGAACATCCATAATCTCCAAATAAAATCTAGGGTTCTTAAGAATTATACCTTCCTTGGAGAGTGTAAAAGCTCTAATAAACCTTGATTTGTCCTTGTGTGTGCTTAAGCTAGCTTAGATCAACCAAAGAAATCAAGAAAACAAGATTAGTTCATGAGAGTTGCTATTCATCCTCCACTTTGATGATTTTTTTGAAAATGGAAAAAGTGGAGTTTGAAGCTAAGATTTCTAGGATAGCTATTATATGAAATGTAGTACTCGCCATAAAAGTTTCAAGATCACACAATGGTTGGAGATTGGATTTTTGTTTTTGAATTTGTGATGAGGCCGAATGGAACTAATGGCGGGGAGAGTTTGCTTGCTTGCTCTTGGATAATAATGCGTAAAGTGATTGTCTTGGATAATATCTCATGTAAAGTGGCTTTATTAAAGGTGCTATGTCATGGATGATGTATTTTTGGTGGACAAGTGTTGATATTTTGGTGATCGGATGAGAAAGTTATGCTAAGTACTAGTTTGATCCTAATGTTGCTAGTTTCTCTTGTAACTAACTTGGTTACTTGCTCTTATCCACTAGCACATGCATGCACCTTGGTTCCCTGCTTGCTCTTTTGTCCGGTTATTACTCAATTTCATTGATCGTTCGGAGGAATAACTCAAGCATTTCTAGTTAGGGTTTTACCGGAAACTGTCTTAATATTTTTGCTCACATCTTTAATCCTCCTTTATAATTCTTGAATTTAAATCCCTTAAGTCTTTATATTAAATCCTTCAGTGTCCAGGGAAATCTCGGAGAAAATAAAAGTGCTATTTTTCTGAATTTGATATCGTTTACAAACACTTATCTTGCCCCTAGATCATGAATACGAACTCCGAAATCCGTTCTGAATACTTCTATACAGCGTCGTCTAATAATATTCTAGTTTCCACCAAAAACACTATTCATCACTTATTTTCTTTTATTCCTTATATATTGTAAAAATGTCATTGTCCTCTTTCGAGCGTTCCTTAACCCTTTTACGGAACCACTGGACTTATAACAGATATCGATTTGGATGACATGAGAATAATCTTCCTCTTTGAAATTTACTATATCTTTCTTTCCAGGAGATAGATTATTCTAATCTAAGTTGTCAACCAATTGCATTGCTCATGGAATATAAACATTTGAATCAAAATTCATTCCATATTCATTTATCAGAACCACTGTTACACTTATACTCTATTATATAACAAAAGTTTTAATTACTACTAAAAATCTGGGTTCTTACATTAGACTGATCAGGTTTGTGTACCAGTATGACTTGTGTAAACTTTTAAAAACCAGAAAACTATCTCGCCTCTACTATCACCTCAGGTAGCAACTTTTGTGGATTTTAAGTCTTTCCTAGACAAAAACATTTGGGTCTGTAATAACTTAACACTTTGGATTGTATTGGTACTCTAAGTAATATTTTGCTTTCTCTCTGAGCTTATAACTTATGATGGATGTTATTGACTTAGGGGTCATTGCCAACGTAGAATATTTGTGATTAGTAAAATGGTTAATAAATGGGAATGGTAATTGATAAAATTGGAATCTAGATCGGCGTAACAACCTGGATCGTTGACCCCGGATCTAGGAGTGTTACATGTACAAACAAGCAAATAAACTACATATGAAATTGAGCAAGAAAAGGACATACGTAGAAAAGTTTTTATCAGCGGAATTAGAATCAATCGAAGGCGCAAAAGATGAAGAATGAGAATCGAAAACGGAAGCCAAATCAATGATCATAATTTTGGTGTGATTGATGCGGGAGAAACTCTCAGGCAAACTCTCCAGATTAGTAACAACAGTGAATGAAAAATTCAAACTCTCCAGATTAGTAACAACAGTGAATCGAACCCAATCAAACAATTTTCAACCCAATCAAAATACCGAAGCTTAATTATGGTTCATGCTTCCGATTTGTAATTTACGGTTTGGGAGATGACAGAGTGTTTGGGTAAATTAGGGTTTAAGATATGAAAGAGTTGAGAGAGGTGAGATAGTCGAGAGAGATGAGAGAGTTGAGAAAGATGAGTCAGAGAGGAGAGAGGAGAGAGTCGTTTTATGAAAGGGGGAAATGGGGGGGAATATTTTGTTTAAGGGGGAAAATAATTTTTTTATTTAAGGGGGAAATTTTGGGTAATAAAGGGGGAAACTGATATACTTATGCTTTTCAATTTTTTAAAACGGATAAAAAACAACGGCTATTTTACAAAGCGATGTCCGATGAAGTTAAAAATACATTTAACATCAGGGACATTTCTAACTGATGTTAAAGGTCTGACTTCAAATTGACTGAAGAAAATCCGATGAAGTTAATTCTGGAACAGGTTGAAGAAATAGTGGTATTAATTTCCTCAAAGGTTTACTCCATAGGATCCCACTAATATTTCGGAAGCTGCGAAAGAAGAAATTAATTTGGATACAGTTTTTGGTTAATTTGAGTTGAATTTTTTGGATGAAAAATCTTAAGGGTTAAAAGGTTAGAGAGAATATAAGACATACCAACATCTCAGTTACAGAAATTAATGTTGGAACCTCAGAACAGAATAGAAGAGTACTAGTAGTTGAATCAGAGAAAGCTCAGGTTGATGAAAGTGACTTGTACACTTTAGAAAACCTTTAGAGACTGGACTACAATGTAGTGTTTCACATGTTAGTAAAGTTTAGTCACATCAGATTCAGAAGGAGTACAAAAGCTATATCGAGGGATCAGGCCTATTTATTCCGAAGCGAAGACTCTTCAGATTCAGTTTATAGGTGGTTACAAGACTGTGGTAGAAGACAGAAACAAGATTGATGGTTACAACGATGTCAACAGATTTGTGACAAGTAACTATCAGGATTTTGTTAAACAATTTTATAAAGTCTGAACAAGCAAATGATGACAGAGACTGTGTTGGGTTAAAGCAGAAATATCATGCATTAATGAGGATGCAGCAAGGGAAAGCATTTGTTGGTAAAGTTCTAAATGCAAGGTTGATTCTATCAGTGAAGTGATGAACCACATGGATATCTGGCCTCAGTGACCAATATTGGAGATGAATCACTAAGCACTTCACAGGTACACATTCTAACTAGTATACCTTTATCTAATTCATAACTATATGATTATTAAGTTTTGAATTGTATTAGACTCGTGTCAGCATGTTAGCATCTTAGGACTTAAATGCTTAATTGATTGCTAAGAATAAGATATTGCATGCTAGGACTTATGAGTTTAGTTAGTACATTTCATACTTAATCTTCTATGTAGTAAATGAATATCTAGAATTAGATAAGGTTGTTCTAGACGGTTAGGTGTATCCCTGAACGTTTGCTAGAACTTGATTTAAATCTTATGTGATTTAAAAATCATGAGGGCATGGGAACGAAGATAACGATAAAGCGAAAACACAACGATGACGATGTTGATGGGCGTGGTGGATTTGTACAAAAGATTATCTCATACCAATGATGACAAAAATAGGATTAGACAAACATGACAAATTAAAATGATGAAGGTGACATCGATATCAAAGACGGAGATGAGAACCAAGATGGAGAAGATGATCACAACGAAGAATATGGATGAAACGGGGGTGATACTCTTGATTGAAGCAGACGATTCTATTTTTTTAGAAAGAAGGTATACAGATATGCCTAGGGCTACTCCCATCATAAACACAGGAAAGAAAATGGGAAAGAGAAGAGAAGGGAAAAGTAAAACTAAAATAATCTTACCAACAAGTCAATACCATCAACGAGAGAGAAACAAAAAGTGTGTGAGAGCCCCAACCAAACAAAATGAAACCATTAGGAAAAATTTAACCAAAATCAATTTGTACCCAAGAAAATTCAACCAATATGAAGAAGAAGAAAAAACAATAGAATGAAAACAACCAGAGAATTCAACTTTACTGATTCGAGGGAAAAAATCACTATTAGAAACCTAAATCAATATCATCCAAGTAAAAAACATAACCAATTCGAAGAAGAAGATGAGAAGAAAAAAAATAATTGAATCACATGTTTTAATCCAACATGCGAAAGACATCACGATTAACCCTCGATTAACCGATCCCAGATCGAATAAATCTAGCTCTGATACCATGTTAAGTAACCAGTCGGTCTAAAACCTTAAGGTGTCAGAGGAAGGTCCCAACAGGATCATATGCTAAAACATATATTATTTAACACTCCCCCTCAATTGTATAATACGTTTCGCTACGACTGATCAGACAAATGACTAACGGAATGGCAAATGCAGATAATGAAGACAACAAAATAATGAATTAAATAAATAGGGGTGGAGGGACTCGAACCTGAGACTTCTCCTAAACCGAGCTCTGATACCATGATAAAGTATTGGGAGAACAGAGAAAAGTAGAGTTTTATTTTAATGAAACGTGTTCTCAATTACAATAGAATAGGGGCTTATAAAGCCAATATTCAACGATCATAAAAGAAATAATTCTAACAAGAAAACCAACATAATAATAGAATTATTCAATAATACACTAATATTATGTATGTTAACAAAGAGTAGATACATACAGGGGCGGAACCAATGGGGGATGGAGCCCCGGCTAGACTAAAAATTTTTTTTCTTTATTCCAAGATGTTTTTAAAAATAAAAAAATCTGAGCCCCGGGTAATTTTTAAAACTCCATTTGCATACGGATTTTTCTCATGATAAAATCAATAAAAGTAATGATATTAAAAATTATATATTTAGTATATATATTATAAGAATTATAAAGCCCAAAGGCCAAAGCCCATGTATGCAGTATCAGTGCTAATGTGATATGCTATCAAAATTGAACTAGCCGACAAGAACATAAAAAGAGGGGAAACTAAAGCGCTTCTGTATCTCTCGCATAAACTCATCATTCTCGTGCTAATTTTTCTGGGTGCTCTTCAACTCTTATTTCTAATTAAATCACTCTCTCTATTCTCTACTAAATCTCACTGCTTGGATATTTACAATTTACAAATTCCAATACTGAGTTATCTAAGGTTTTACACTCTTGCCCTAATTTTAATCCTTATTTTTGCAATTATGTTTAATTACTGATTTAGTTACTAAATTAGTGAGTTCTTTATTTCTTTATACTTGCCTAGATTCAGTTGTATATTGTGTTTGCGTTCTTAGTTTTATGAATTAGTTACTATTTATTTAGTTTTTAGCTTACTGAATTAGCATACTGATTGATTGTAGGATTCAATGGATAAGTATGTTACTAAAAGGCCAAGGTCTCCTTCATTTCAAAACCAATCTCAGGCTCAAGCTTCCACACTGATTTCAGCAGCTGATGTAAATTGTAGTGCTTCAGGTTCTATGAATTATTTACTATTTATTTAGTTTTTAGCTTACTGAATTAGAATACTGATTGATTGTAGGATTCAATAGATAAGTATGTTGCTAAAAGGCCAAGGTCTCCTTCATTTCAAAACCAATCTCAGGCTCAAGCTTCCACACTGATTTCAGCAGCTGATGTAAATTGTAGTGCTTCAGGTTATGGGCTAGAAACTCTTGCAGCTAAAAAGGCTGGTATTGATTTTTGTTGTGCCCAAAATCTCCATGGGCTAGATTTGGGTCCATTGGGCTTAAGGATCCAATCCGTATGATTAATATGGGTTATGATTGAGGTTCCTTAAGATAAATGGGGCCAAATAGCATGTGAAATGGATCTGGATAGGTTCAGGTTCCCGAGGTCCCCACGAATTAGGAACCATCATGCCGCCTAACCAGACTTCTAGTCTAAAAATAACTACGTGAACTTGATCCCTATATATACAAGGGTACGTAGGCACCTTGGGAACATGTTTTTACAAGCCTCGCAATACACCTACGTGATTCTTGAGAACACACGACACAAGCCTCAAAGGAACTCGCGAGATTCTTGTAAACGCTCTCGAGCTCAGTTCAACCCCCATAAAAAAAACCTCCATTCTCCATAGATTAGTTGATCGTTAGCCTTTACAACTCACCATAAACCTCTCAAAAGTTGTTACGAAATCCACTCATCAACATTGGCGCTAGAAGGAGGGGAGAGTTATCATTTTATAAGTGGAAAGATGGCAGGCAGTTCAGATAGCGAAGCAACACAATCTGTAGAGAAGGAACCCCAAGGAGAAAGACTCACAACCCTCGAACATGCAACACAAAAGAAGAAGAAGAAGAAGTTGAAGTTGGCATCAAGAAAGAAGGGTAAGAAAGCTAAGAGTTCTTCAAAGAAGTTGGACATTGATGAAGAAGAACGTGAAGAAAAGGCTGAGGAAGAGATCGAAGACCCAAAGAAAGATGCTGAAGGTGAAGAAGATGGTGAACCCAAGGATGAACAGCCTTCTGTTAAGAAAACTCGATTACAGATCTTGGCAGGACTTAAGAGTAAGAAGACTACGAAATCAGGAGCATCTTCTCAGAAAAAGAAAAAAGCGAAGGAGCCTTCCATCGAGATAATTAAAGATGATTCAAGTTCAGAAGAGACCACGAACGATTTGAGCCTGGCAGATTCACAGGAAGTCGACGACAAAGATAAGGAATCAAAGGATGATAGAGCCGGTGATTTGAATACTGAAGACCTCAAGAAGATTCTGGTAAAACTCAAGGAAGAAAAGCAGTCAACGACAGATGCAATAACCTCATCTCCATTCACCAAGAAGGTTAGAAAATCCTCGTTACCTAAATCCTATCGTATGTCAAATGAGTTTAAATTTGATGGTACTACGGATCCTGTGGAGTATCTGGGTCGTTTCAATACCGAGATGGAAGTTTATCAAGTTAAAGAGCCAACACGGCGTAGATTACTAGCTGCAACCCTTCATGGTGGAGCCCATCAATGGTTCAAGAGGTTACCATCAGATTCAATAGATTCTTGGGAGAATATGGGGAAGCTCTTCGTTACTCAATTTAGAGCTTCCGTGACTTTTGCACCCCCAACCAATACCTTGGCCAACATCAAACAGAGAGCAGATGAAACCTTGACAGAGTACCTCAAACGTTTCAATACAGAGGTTCCCAGAGTTAAGAAAGCTCCTGACGAGGTCATTATGAGCTTCCTGATTGCTGGAGTTAGAGCTGGTTCAGACTTATGGAAGGAGTTACAAGTACGTGAACCTGGTACACTAGCTGATTTCTACAAACAAGCTGAACTATATAAATGTGTGGAAGAATCCTTGTTAAAGTTGAGAGAAATAGAAGATCTTGGAGATGAAGTTAGTCACAAGGGAAGCAAGCGAGAGAGGTCTCCAAGCCCGCAAGCATATGTTATTGGGGATCGAGCTCCCTCCAAAAGAAGTAAAGCAAAATTGAAGACAAAGTGCGATAATTATACCTCTTTGGTTGCTCCAGTGGACCACATCTTCACGGTTTATGGGAAAGAAGGAATATTTGTGAAGCCTGCACCTTTACCTATAGGAGCAAGGAAAGATCTGATGAAATATTGTGACTTCCATGAGGATAATTGCCATGATACTTCCGAATGTAGAGCACTAAAAGACCAAATTGAGGAATTGATTAAAGCCGGGAAGCTCGTGGAATGGATAGTTCGAGGTGACCAGTAGCTGAAAGTTTGAGAGCTTCCTTAAAGTAGAGTTAAGAGACCTTTATTTATATATTTATTTCCTTCTTAGAACTGGGGGGTAGTGCATGTATACCTCCCCAGAAAGCAAACCTATTTCTTTCGAGTAGTTTTCAACGAAATTATGAGTAGTTCTTTTCCTTGTATTACGTCATACATGAGCTTATATTTAGCTAATAAAACAAAGAACGTACCTCATTCAATTCAGTGACCTGCTAGAAATACCTCACAAGTAATCTCTTTAATTATCTCTTGTTTCTTACAATGAGTTAGCTCGCGTAAGCTTAGAGGTACTGTATTGGGATATTTGTATTAGATATAGAGGTTCATTCGATCTCAGTGTGTTTCGTAAGAGGTTAAAGAAGAAAAGGGAAGACATGTTAAAGCTACAAGCAAGAATGATGTGAAGAAATTATAGTATCTATTCAGGCGTTAAGGAGAATTCAAAATGGTTGAGGATTTTGAGGAAGAGTAGCTACAAGAATCTGATATGAGTATTTTGAAGAAAATACACAGTACTCAACTTCATGGATGAATATTCAACGACTTATTAGAGATTATCGAAGAATTATGAAGCTTCTTGGAGTTAGTTCTTCATCAAAGACAAGCTTCCCTGAAGAACTGGGGGGTAGTAAAGTTAATATAGCACATGGTACTTTGAAAATTGAGGATTTCAAAACTTTAAGAATTCAGGTCCAGGAACCTCACCATCAGGTTTAGGAAGCTCACGATTTGGTTCAGGAACCTTACGGATTGATTTGGTCTAGTATCTTGAAGAGCATCATGCTTGCATCATGAACACGTCAATGAGTTTTCAAATCTAACGGAGGCTTCCACCTCACATCTGATCAGTCTACAGAAAGATCCAGGTGTTTCCTCTCCTTTTATGCTTACATATTCGTAGAAAACCTCCCAGGTACGCTTTGCAAACTCTTACTATTCATAAAGCATGTTTAAATATTTATGTTGTTGAGGTCTTATATGCGATAAAGCTATGATCATGTCTTGATTACAAGGTTGTAAAAATCGGAAATCGGACCAATTCGGTTTTGGTCCAGAAAAATGAGTAATCGGAAACTCGGCGAATACTCGGAATGAGTACTCGGACTACTAATCGGATATTGTTTTTTAACTTTTTTTTTCTCATAATTTATATGTATTTATTCTAATTTTAGTGTACATGTGTTAAACTTAAAACTTAACAATAATATTAATATTACTAATAATATTATTACAACCCTGCTAAAAAGTAATAATATTAATATTACTAATAATATTTAGAGCTTTTTTTAGAAATATACTAGATTTCTGAAATTTTTGCATATTCTAATTTTAGTGTACATGTGTCCAAGTAATAATATTAATATTATTAATAATATTAAAACGTGATATAAGTGTATGTATAGAATCTTTGAGAGAGAGGACTTTTAATTGGACCGAATCTAGATTATAACTATAGTCTATAAGTTGAGCAATAAAAATTATATTTTAATACTTAGCAAAAAAAAAAATTAGTCAAACCCGAGTTTGACCCCGATTACTCGGAGTCAACCCGAGTCTTGACCGAGTTATAGCAAAAACCGGTTTTTGGTCCGATTAGTCACTACTCGGATCGGTTTAGGGGTCCAAAACGAGTACTCGGCCGAGTACTCGGACCGAGTTACCGATTTTTAGAACCCTGCTTGATTATGTTTCTTGATGTTAGAATGCACATGTACCTAACAGATTATAGGTTCCTAGATATTTACTTGTAGCTCACAGGTTCCATGATATTTACCTATACCTTGCAGGTTCCTTGTTATTTACCTGTAATTCGTAGGTTCCTTGATATTTATTTGTAGCTTGCAAGTTCCTTGATATTTACTTGCTGTATACAGGTTCCATGTATTTACCTTTAGTTAACAAGTTTCGTGTTACTCACCTGAAGCTCAAAAGTAACGGCTTCCAGGTCTAGTTGTATTTATATGTGTCTAGTAGATTACTCGTTATTCTCTTATAACTGACATATTGCAGGTTCATTGATATATACCTGAAGCTTGTATGTAATAGCTTCCAGGTTCATTGACATTTATTAGAAGCCAATTGTTGATAGTTTCTGATTAGCAGCTTCCTACTTGAAGTTCCCAGCCAGTTGATACCTGAATAGAAGAGAGTGTACTTACAGCAAGAGCTCCATGCCTTTAGAGGATTAATCTAGTGCCCTTCTGGATTCTCTTTGTGCTCTATTCAAGGATTCAATTAGAGCCCAGAAGGACTCACTAAGTTCCCTAAGCATATCCATGAATTCACCTAGTGCCCTTATGGATTCTCTATGTGCCCATATAGGTTCACTTAGAGCCCAAAAGGATTCACTTGGTGCTTCATGCATCGACGTGAATTTGTTTGGTATCTTGATGGATTCTCCTTGTACCCTTCTATGGATTCATTCGGTGCCCAATTGGTTTCGGTTATTGCCCTTAGCAGCGGTTCACATAACGACCAGTTGGATTCACCTTATGCCCTTATAAGGATTTGCATAGAGCCCAGAAAGATTCACTTTGAAAGCCCTGTTAGCCGCAGGTACTTGATAGCTAGAAAAGATTTGCAAGCACGAAAGATTTACTTCGAAAAGCCCTATGAATCGTAGGCACGCATTCAAAAGTCCCATAAGCATGTGGGCACCTAGTTAAAGTTTTGGGAACCTAAGCATGGGTAACCTAACCTAAAGTTTGCTTGTACTTGAAAAGCCTTCAAAGGGATTCATCTTTTGCCCGTACGGATTCACTTGGTGCCCCTAGAATTTGAAATGACTCATCATGTGCCCTATAGATTCTCTTTATGCCCTCTTCAGGATTCACTTAGAGCCTATAAGGATTCACTTGATGCCAGAAAGGAATTAACTTAATGCCCAACCGGATTCTCTTCGTGCTCTTTCCATGATTCACCTAGAGCCCGGATGGATTCACTTCGTGCTCCCTAAGTGCCCTTCTCAGGATTTACTTAAAGCTCAACTGGATTCGTCTTATGCCCTACTAAGGATTCACTTTGCGTCCAATTGAATTCTCTAAGTGCCCTTCCTAGGATTCACCTAGAGCTCAATTGGATTCGCCTTGTGCCCTCATCAAAGTGATACATAGATGAATATTGTCACTTATAAAGCTTGTGTATGATCGAAACATGTACCGTACTACTAACAGGTTCTTGATAAAGCAGCTTGCAGCATCCTTGATGATCATCAGAAGCTTTTAGTTAATAGCTTCCAGCTTCCGGTTTTTGACCCATAGTTTATAGCTACAGCTTCCAAGTTTAGTGATATTCAGCCGAAACAAGCAGCTTTCATTCCACCGCTTCAACAAGCTATAGGAGGTTCGCGCGTCATGACGGCTCGGGGGGTACCTCAATTCCCCTATGTAAGCTTGCATAGAGAAGAGATTCCATCTTCCAGGTTCAGTAACGGAACCTCAATCCATATCGGCACGATGAAGCACAGATAAGTTCTACTTTCATGCCTTTATATCCTTAACTATCATGCACATTTCCTGTTAATGAGAGCTTATATTCTGTCATGCTTAGATACATGTAGCTTTTAATGCGTATATTGCATTATCTTTAGAAATGAAATTTATGTGAACTTGTACTTAGGATGTTATCATGCCCTATAGGTTTACAGTTTACGCAACATATATGCTTAGTTTATGATCTCGAACTTGTTAGTTGAATCAGCCAAGTAGTTAATTGATATGCCACTTGAGAAGGTAGCAACATATATAACGTAGATAATTATTCATACTTGCATACATGCATCACTTATATGTGAGCTAGTCAGATCGTATTACTAATCTATATTTCTTAGTTTTTTAGTGTTGTGCCCAAAATTACCAGGGCTTGATTTAGACCTATTAAGTCATAGGTTCCAATCCACAAGTAGTGTATAAGTCAGGAGACAAATCCAGTACTCGATATGAAGACCAAACGCGGAGAAATAAGCATTAGCTGAGAAGACAATCAAAAGGTTATGAGTATCAAGACGTTTCTGATGAAGCAGTAGTTGAGAAGATTACGAATGGACCAGGTTCCTTCCCACATAAGAGCCCGAGCCAGCCTAGCAGCAACAATGAGGACAACAGGTTTCCTGTAGAGAGGTTCCTAAGCACCAGGTTCCTGAGTATAGACAACAGAGAGATCTAGAAGCCAGCTAGAAAGAAGCAGACTTATTACTGGAAGAGTACTTCTAGGATGCAGTTGATCCTAGATTACCTCTAATAGACGGACAGTAGATAGTCAAGCAAAAAGCAGCTTAGAGATGAAGAAACGTCTCGAGCAATCAAGTTATGATTTTCAAGGTTAACCTTGTGAGCTTTTAAGGATTCATCCAGTGCCCTATTGGATTCGTTTTGTGCCCCCAGCATAGGTTCACATAACGCCCAACTAGGTTCACTTTATGCCTTTATTTGGATTCACGTGGTTCCCTTGACAATCTTAAGATTCGCCTTATCCCTTTTAAGGATTCATCTAGTGCCCTATTGGATTCGTTTTGTGCCCTCAGCATAGGTTCACATAACGCCCAACTAGGTTCACTTTATGCCCTTAATTATTTGGATTCGCTTGGTTCCCTTGGTATTCTTAAGGCTCACTTAGTGCCCAATTAGATTCGCTTTGTGCCCTCGTCAAAGGATTCACTCAGCGCCTAATTGGATTCACTTTGTGCCCTTGTCACAATTCAAGGAAGAAGATAAAGACCTGCACGGTTCACTCAGAAGAAATATGGGAGCACTGAAGGGATTGGACCTTAAAATATCAGGCTATTTAGGTTCCTCTCGCATCCTATGACTTCGAGGAACTGGGGGGTAGTTGTTGTGCCCAAAATCTCCATGGGCTAGATTTGGGTCCATTGGGCTTAAGGATCCAATCTGTATGATTAATATGGGTTATGATTGAGGTCCCTTAAGATAAATTGGGCCAAATATCATGTGAAATGGATCTGGACAGGTTCAGGTTCCCGAAGAGACAAGTTCCTGCAGACAGGTTCCTGAGAGAGAGCTTCCTGTACGAGAAAAGATTTATTCCAGCAGAATTCTAGTATGATTAAGCCTCCTATTCTTTAGGAGCAAGTTATGAATGTCAACTCCTTGTTGGAATGTATTCCTTGGGCGTAGATGATCCTTGAATACTTCTAATTGAACTACAACTAGTAAATACACTCCTAGTAGGACTAGAACTCGAGTTCTATTCGACTTAGCTCGCCTATTCATGGTTGATTCTGGAGAAAAGGAGGTCCCCACGAATTAGGAACCATCTTGCCGCCTAACCAGACTTCTAGTCTAAAAGAACTACGTGAACTTGATCCTTATATATACAAGGGTACGTAGGCACCTTGAGAACATGTTTTTACAAGCCTCGCAATACACCTACGAGATTCTTGAGAACACACGACACAAGCCTCAAAGGAACTCGCGAGATTCTTGTAAACGCTCTCGAGCTCAGTTCAAGCCCCATAAAAAAAACCTCCATTCTCCATAGATTAGTTGATCGTTAGCCTTTACAACTCACCATAAACCTCTCAAAAGTTGTTACGAAATCCACTCATCAACAATTTTAATCTCGATGATATTATTTCTGATCCAGGGGATCGAATTCCTATTGATAGTTATGAACCTAATATTAGAGATCAAGTTCGTAGAGCATATCTTGTTAAGGGGCCTTATCAACCGTCCAATATTGCACAGAATGATTTTCCGAAGAAATCAAATGGTAGAAGTTTTCAGAAAAATTGGTTTACACAAAATGATTGGTTAGAGTACAGTGTTTCCAAAGATGAGGCATATTGCTTATGGTGCTATCTTTTTGAGCCGAAGAGGGCACATTACCCCGGGAAGGATGTTTTTACAGCAACCGGTTTTAGCACTTGGAAGAAGGCATTAAAAGTATTCAAAGAACATGTTGGTTCCACTAGTAGTTTCCACAACGAAGCTACAAGACTTTGTCAAGCATTTAAAAATCAAAGGCAGAGCATATCACATGTTTTTTCAGCACAAGGGTATGAGATTGCGGTAGAGTATCATAAGCGTTTGACTTCAATTTTAACTGTGATTCGGTTGCTTTTGCGCCAAGGTTTTTCTTTCCGGGGTCATGATGAGCCTGTGACTTCTTTAAACAAAGGAAACTTTCTTGAAATTCTTGAATGGCGTTATGGCCACGAATGTCTAAAGAATGGTCCTGCGAATTGTCAATTAGTATCTTCAAAGGTGCAAAAAGAACTTGTAAATGCTTGTGCGAATGAGACAAGATCAGCCATATTTTCTGATATTGGGGACAAATTTTTTTCACTTATGGTTGATGAGTCTCAAGACATCTCTCTGAAGGAACAAATGGTCGTTGTCTTTAGATATGTGAACAACAGTGGCGAGGTAATTGAAAGATTTATTTCAATGGAACATGTGACAGATACATCTTCTTAGTCATTGAAAAATGCCATAGACATGTTATTTACGAGACATGGATTATCATTATCCCGACTGCGAGGTCAAGGTTACGATGGAGCTTCAAACATGTGTGGTAAATTCAATGGTCTTAAATCTCTTATTCTAAAAGAAAATTCATTTGCATATTTTGTTCATTGTTTTGCGCATCAGCTCCAGTTAGTAGTGGTTGCAGTGGCAAAACATTCTCCTTTTGTAAGTGATTTTTTTGATTTGTCTCGAATTGTGAATCTTATTGGGGCTTCATGTAAAAGAAAAGATATGTTGCGACAAATACAACATGATAAAATACTTGACCGTTTGGAAAGTGGTGAAATTACTTCTGGTAAAGGAAAAAATCAAGAAACTTCTTTGACTCGACCAGGGGACACACGTTGGGGTTCACATCATCGAACAATAGTTCATCTTTTTCAAATGTGGCCATCAGTAATTGAGGTACTTGGGGATATACTTGAAGATGCTGCTAATCAAGAACTAAAAGGTATTGCACAAGGTTTACTTGAAAAAATGGAGACGTTCAAGTTTGTGTTTATGATTTATCAGAAGCCTTACAACAGAAGACTCAAAATATTATCAATGCAATGACTTTGGTTCGAGCTATGAAGGTGCAACTACAATCATTAAGAGAAGACAAATGGGAGATCTTTTTAGAAAATGTTAATAGTTTTTGTGTTGATAACTTCATCGAAGTACCTAATATGGAAGACAGAATACCAATTCGTGGTCAGTCATGGCGTGAAGGACAATTTGTCACTTACTTTCATTTATATCGTGTTGAAATATTTTGCGGGGTTAGTTATTTACTTTCATTATATACTATGTATTTTGCTGGTAAGTTTCATTATTTATCTATTCGAGTATGCCATGTTGATATCTTTTGTTCAAAATTATATTTTCAGGTTATTGATCTTATTTATCAAGAGATGGAAAATCATTTTACAGAGGGAAATACCGAGTTACTTACTTGCATTGGCTCTCTTGATCCCCGAAATTCATTTTCGGATTTTGATCCCACAAAGCTTCTTCGATTAGCCCAGTTTTATCCGCATGATTTCTCTTTGATGGATCAAGAGTGATTGGGTAATCAGTTAAACAACTTTATCTTTGATGTTAAAAGTGATAAAATCTTTTCAGAACTTAGAGATTTGGGGGAGCTTGCTATTAAAATGATGAAGATGCATAGACATACAACTTATCCTCTTATTTATCGACTAATTGAGTTGGCACTTGTTCTGCATATTGCGACAGCCAGTGTTGAGAGAGTTTTTTCAACAATGAAAATAGTGAAGTCTTATTTACGTAACAGGATGGGGGATGAGTGGCTAAATGATAGTATGGTGGTATACATCGAGAAGGCTATATCTGCAAGTGTGGATGATGAAGCTATTTTACAGCGTTATCAACATATGTAAACTCGAAGGATTCAATTATCATCCCTTAATTCTTCAAGCATGGGAAGCACAAGTGCCAAAATATGAGAAAAGGTACGTTTACTTTTATGAAATAGTAACAAAAATTTTTGTCATTAAATATTTGAGCCCCGGATGATTTAAACTCCTGGTTCCGCCACTGCATACATATAAATTGACACATATGCTTGCAAATTTAAATGGTTCTGGCGATGTTTATTTGTCAAAAGCAAAATGGAATTACATATCGCACTTGCTACATCGTGCCCTCACCGGTCCAACAAAAGTGTGGAATGTTAAGAATTTCAATCATGTATACATAGAGTTGTAATGGAGGTTTTGACAAAGTATGTTCCATCCATCCAAGATTGTAACCTACTATTAGAACATAGCATAGATTTTTCAAAAAAATGTTTATCTACTATTATCATAAATTTGAGTTTTTGAAGAACCTAAGAGGAGTTTGGGTGCACACATTGTTGATATTGATAAATTTTACAGATTTTTAAAATCTGTATTTTGAAAAATTTGTAGTGAAATGTGTCCTTGCTTTTTTTAACTATAAAATTAAATATGGTGCAGAAATGTTTATATAAAAATCAAGCAAAACTTTATAAAATATTTGTATATATGTTACACGGCCGGTTCAAATCATACAATGTTAAAACTACATTTGTGGAATAAACACTGGATTTTTACATGCAACACAATTTATCATACATGTAAACTATGTGTGGTGGAATAGACATGAGATTTTGAAAATAAACAATCAAAGATAACCAGATATAGACCACATCTTCAAACGTACACAAATAACAAGAAAAGAAAGATTTCTTAAGGAAAAAAAAAAGTAAACGGCCTCCTGATATTAGTGTTCACAGTGCTCTCAAGCGAGGTCATACATCATCAAGTTCATGATCCATCAGTTTCCACGATCCGTCATCTAGTTGAACCATCCCCTTGTTCTTTTCGATCCACCACGATACTGGAACACCATACTCATCTTTCAAAGAATCAATACCCTTATTAACTAGACTGATATCTCGATCAACTTCTAACTTGAATCCTCCTTTGGAACCTTGTGTTCCAGCAACTCCATGCAAATAACCCTCCATGTTATGCCAACTTGATAAGTTTCCTGGGCTCTTCAAGTAATGAGATTTAGTAGTATCGATAGCTAACTCTTGGCCTACATCCGAGTAACCTAGTATAGGATAGTTTGGAACAACATCTAAGTTATTTTTAACACGTAATACTCGAAGATCACTCAAATTTGAGAAAAAATCTTTGAAGCTTGAATCTCCAACGCGAGGACTGGCAAAGACAATAGCTGTCACCGGACATGATTTATTTGGCTGGTCTTTAGGCTTGTTGAACCCATTAGCAACTATGTCAACTGCATTTAGAGTTGCAACGGCCGCCCCTAGACTGTGACCGGTGGTGGTTATGCTTATTTCTTCGTTCTTGTATTCTTCCACTAGTCTCTGAACCTCTGCAATAACCTTTAGATAGAATTATCATTTTAGAACTTTCCTCTTACTTTTAGTATAACCGAAATTATGAAACTTATAGCTTGCTTGGATCGAATTGACATTTAGGGCATGTTTGCCCCCTTTAAATCTAACTTATAAGGTACTTATTCCAAAAACTAAGTATGTATTTATATATTTTTTGTAAAAATAAATATTTATGGGGAGTTTAACATTCATTATCTTGCAAAAATAAGTTAGTTATTAGAAAAAAATACATCTCTACTTACTTTTATTTTTTTTGATCTTTTATTTTAATTAATAAATAATAAAATAATATTACTAATGTTAATTAGTCAATTCTTTTTTCTAATTAAAACAAATTAATTTTTAATTCAAGATTTTACATTTTATAAACATCTAAAAACATCAATTATGTCATTTTTTCAATCATCAATATTTATTTTCCAATTAAAACATGATACCTTTTAATTTAATTTAGAACATAATTTTGCAATTATTAATATATACCCAAATATATCACACCTTATTTTGTAATTATTAATAAAATATATTAAAAAATCGAACGTTTATAGTAAACCAACATAGTATAATTGTATGTTTTTTCGTTCAAGGGTTCAACCATATAACGAATAGTGATTGTTTGATTTTTAGTAAATAATTAAGAATTGTTGGATCTAATAATAAAAAAAAATATATTTTTGAATTGCTCTACTAAAAACCCAATTTCGAATCACATCGACAACATGTTTAAATTAATAATTTATAATATAAGTTTTTAAAGTATTAAATTGTATTAATATTAAAAAAGTCATTTAATTATAAAAACATAATTATAACATGAAATAAATTTATAACATATCAAAAAAACTCTGTGTAGAATACGTGCATGTAATGTGATTTATAGTAGAATTAGGTGTCTTTCATCGGGTATGATTATATATTAACATTAATAATAATAATAATAATAATAATAATAATAATAATAATAATAATAATAATAATAAATATTATAATAAATAAATAAATATATTGATAACCAAAATTTGGCTTATTAATAAAGAGTATTGATGGCCTATAACAAAAAAATTAAAACTTTTTTTTCCAATTTATTACATCAAATTCAAATGAAATTGATGAAGAGATATAGTGCGTGTTTGGGATATCTTAAATTGTGTGGCTTTCAACTTAAAATGAATAAGCGTCGTATAAGTGATAGGTAAAAGAATATTTGTAAGTTATATGGATATTTGGATAAATTTACTTATAAATTAGTGATTTGTTAAATTAAATTAAAATTTTTATTATTTAATTGAGTAATCCCAATACATGCATTATAAATTAAAAAAAAATTAAAACATAAATTTTAAATTTTAAATTATTAAACTACTAAATAAGTTTGGAAAAAAGGTCGTCGTTTCACCATAGTCTATCATTACCGTATTAATTTCTATAATCCATTAAACTAACCTGATCTCTGGCACTACTCTTATTGAACTGTGATTTAGGATCAGCTGAAGTATATATAGACTGCCATCCTTTGTGCACCTTGACATCATTATCATTACCAAAAATTATGGGATCCGAAACTAATACAAATTCCAAATCATTCACCCATTCCAACGTTCTAATTGTTCCTCTCCAAGCAATAACAATGTCTCTCCTTCCAATTGCCTCCTTGCCTTCATCCGTAGCCACCGCAACATATCCAATCCAATTTGATTCCTTGCTCCAAGCCTCTCGAGAAACGGGAATAATTATGAATGCATCAGGCACTTGAATCGACGAGGTGGCATAAAAGTACTTAGTCACCCGATATTTAAAAGGATTGTTCACATGATCAAGGCCTACTTCAGAGAAGAGATTTTTCTTGGAATATCTGCTGCCACCTTCATATTTTGAAGCCTTCTCCGAGTTGAAATTGTCGTAGGCTGCTTGAGTCATTTCGCCGTAGTGAATAATGTATCTACGGAGATCAATGTCCAAGGGATCCAAGAGGTGCTTCCAATTGGTTTCACCGCTTAAAATCTTCCATCTTTTTGCTATATTGCTAGGCTTTCTTGTTTTTGTTTTGCCATGAACTGTGCTCTCTTTCTTTCCCAAACAGTTTATTATAAGTGACTTCATGCCTAGTGCTCAATGATGAACATATATGTTTACATTAGTTTGGATTCGCAAGATGTATATATATTAGTAGATGAGGATATATATATATATATATATATATATATATATATATATATATATATAGGGTTACTCCAATACAAACCTCCTTAAAATACAAACCTACAAACCAAGCATAATCTAATATTTCAAGCTAATCTAATGACCAAACTAGGGGTACCCCAATACAAAAAATGCTTAAAATAATTGGCTCTATCCAACCAAAAAAAAAAAAAAAATAAAAAAAAAATCACTATTCACGTGATGACGTGGCAGTGGATTTCACTGGTTAACGGTGCTTCGCACCTTCTTGTACGGCGCTTCGCGCCTTTATCATTCTAAAGTTGTAAGGAATGACAATCAATGGTAAAGGCAATACACGATTGACGGGTGTGTCGAGAGCCTTCGGCCCTCATGACTACCTAACTCATCCGTTTACTGTCTTAAATGCTTCGCATTTCCACGGCAAGTTTTTTTTTTTTTTTTATGGATAGAGGCAATTATTTTAAGCATTTTTTGTGAAGGTACCCTTGGCGGGATCCTTAGAATAAATGAAATATAATTAATTTAGTGTTGGTTTGTAGGTTTCTATTTTAAAAGTGGTTTGTATTTGAGCACTTACCTATATATATATATATAGGCTAGCGTTCAAATAGAAACCAAACTTAGAATAGAAACTAGAAACCTACACTAAATAAATTATATTTCATTTATTTTAATGGCCCCGCTAGGGGCACCTTCACAAAAAATGTTTAAAATTCTTGGCTCTATTCAACAAAAATATAAAAAAAAATAAAAAAAAAAATTTTAAAAAAAGTTACTGTTCACGTGCCACGTCATCACATGAACAGTAACTTTTTTTTAAATTTTTTATTTTTTTTTATATTTTTGTTGAATAGAGACAATAATTTTAAACGTTTTTTGTATTGGAGTACCCCTAATTTGGTCATTAGATTAGCTTGAAATATTTAATTTAGGTTTAGTTTCAAGTTTCTATTCTAAGTTAGTTTCTATTAGAACAAGACCCTATATATATATATATATATATATATATATATATATATAATAATTGAAAAGTAGGGTTTGGATAGGTTGTCATGACTTGCGGTTAACTTCTATTTTTGTAGCTACACTTTGCATTCTTTAAATTATTATACACATACGTATATTGATGTTACAAAAGCGTTTGTAAGAATAATATAGACAGAGTAATTAATTAATAAAACAAACATAATTAGTAGTAGAAAACATAATGACTTGTAGAGTATAGTATTGACTTTATATACACCCAGGAGTGAGAGGTGTGTTAGGTTATAGTTGAATTGTCTTGAAGCAACTACATATTACGTGGAGGGTTTCCTTGCAGTTAATTTGTCCCATTCATTATTAGAGTACATTTTAATTTTAGGAAAAGTATCTGAATTTTAAGGTATATATAAAATATAGTTTTCTAATTTATTTTTATAATTTAATAATTTTGAATTCAAATTAAATGTTTAAGTTTTTATTTAGAAACAAAAGAAAGAAAACTTTAAAAATAAGTTATAAAATTAAACTTAATAAATATATCTTAAAATCTTAAAATATGTGCCGGACATTCTAATAAAAACGTAAATAAATGGGCGGGCGGGAGGAAACTTCTGTCTTACAAGGTAATCCGTTGTTTTATGTAACCAAATCATACCGTAAAATAAATTTTATGATGAAAATTCAAGTCATAAAAGAGTTTATTACTATATTAATTTTACATTTTTTTCTTCCCAAATTTTTGTCCTGTTTAATTTTTAATGATCAAATTAATCAAATTTTAACCAAATATTACATATATTATATAAATGAAAATTATAATAAAAATTATCATTAAAAACTTTATTATGAACTTTTCAAATTTTTAAAATTATAAAAAAATTATACATAAATATTAGTTAAAGTGTAATCAATTTAATTACAACAATTAAACCGGACAAGGAAAATGATAAATAAATCAAACCGAACCGAACACCGGATAAAATGTAGCCGCCATAACACGATGGGATGACAATTTTCGTCAAAACACCAGCGAGTGTGTGATACGTAAAAATTGAATGATAACAACGCATTACGCATCATATACATAAATATGTTAAAAAAGAAAAAAGAAATGTAGCTAGCAATTGTAATTTCATTATTTACACGAGTACAAAATCTAATTGTGACTTGAAACTTAAGAAGATTGTTCAAATATTTGTTGCTTTCTCATATACGTATCTGTGTTGTTGTACAAAAGAATTGTGCCTACTGTAAGATACAAACTTTTTGTGTACAGCATTTTAAAATCAAAATCTATATCGTTGCTTACAATCAAACTTTTTGTTCAAATATTTGTTGCTTTCTCATTTTGTTTTGAGTCATAAATTCAAAATTCATAATTTCGAAATCAAGATGGAAGCGGCTGAAATGAGGATGTTGCGGTGGTCGTGTGATCACACAATGCTAGATAAAATCCCAAATAGGGTGTTTAGGAACGAGCTCGAAGTGGCGCATTTTTCTGCGAAAATTAGGGAAGGGAAGTTGAGATGGTTCGGCCACGTCCGTAGGAGGCGTGCGGAAGCTCCGGTGAGGAGGGTCGACAGTCTTTCGGTTGTTGGGATGAGGAGGAGAGGTAGACCGAGGAGGTCGTGGGAAGAGCAACTTAGGTTGGATCTGAGGGCGTTGAACCTAAGTGAGACCATGACTGCTGACAGGTGTTCGTGGAGGCGGCAGATCAGAGTGGTGGACTCTCTTCTAGGGGAAGGCGCTGTAGTGGAGAGCCTCAGAGTTGGGTTGTCTCGGCTGGCCTTATCTTAGGACCCCGACTTTTTCGTTATCATTCTGCGTTAACTTTTTTCGTTTTTGGTATCTTCTGGTTCCCGGTTTAGCAAGTTCAGGGAGCTTAGCTATACGGTATCTCGGCGAGGGGAAGGTAAGGCCCATGTGCAGAAAGCCATGTGGTAGAGTGGAGCGCTTCAGGAGTCGAGTAAATGATTTCGTGCAGGTGGGTAAGTCCCATGTGGAGAACGCCATGAGATCAGGTATGGATTTGAACAGTCGCGTAACCATATTCGATTCCTCTGTATATAGCACCCACTATATATGTCGTGCACAGAGTCGAGGGTCTCGACGGAAACAGCCTCCCTGTCCTAAAAAGTGGGGGTATGGTCTGCGTACAACTTACCCTCCCCAGACCCTGCTCTGAACGAGATATACTGGGTATGTTTGGTTTGGTTTGGTTTGATTTCATAAATTCAAAATTAATCGGCAGTGATGTCAACTTTCACCTCTTAATTCATGATCACAATTTTGGCAGGATATTAACGTTAATTCATTCGCACCAAACCACGTTTTGATCAGTAACGTTTAAGTTGAAATTTTGTTGCCAAAGTGGGACTTGCCTTGTAAAGCTTTGCAAGCATCATTTTTTATTCTTCTTTCAGTTTCTAACTTCCAAGCAAAGATTATCTCTTTGGATCCTTCTAGATTACGTTGACTTCTAATATTTTCTAGGTTTATATATTATTAATAGTCTAAAAATATTACCAAGACTAAGAGTAAAAATTTTCCCATTCAAGAATAATCTTCTTAAGTTTATATTATAAGTATATATTGCAGAAAACTTCCTAAAGAGATAGCAACGATAACTTGTGGATGTCCGCACTAAAAAAAACAAAATATATATACATACAGGGATATGTAGACATTTCTTGTAGGATACCACATTTTCGTTTTTGACAAGAGTAGGAATGTAGGATATCATTTTATTCATTTATAATAAAACGAAATTAGGATTCATGTTTAGTGGTATCCAATTTTTTTTTAGCGTAATTGCATTACTTCAAACTTATCAGAATCTGAGTACAGGAGGTGGAGTAACAATCCATTTCCCCAAGCCTTGTAAGGAAAAAAAACTAAGAATATGTATACTGAGTGTTTAACAGAGAGGAAAACTACTCATCTTCACATTGATACAAAATAACAGATTCTATGACTGAGACCATTGATTAAACACTTGGCATGCAGAACCAATGATAAAAGCTCAAGAACAACATTAACAATGGCGGAAACAAACGGAACGAGGTCCTCGAGAATCGCCCGCTTTGATACCAAATGTAGAAAATAAAACTTATACAAGACACCTATATCTATATGTGTATGTACATGTGAAGAAACAGAAATTAAAAGACTACATTGTATTCTCTTCTTCTCATTTTATTACTGCAAATACTTCACAATATATAGTGCAATACAAGGAAACTGCAAGCTAGAAAACAGAACACGACCCACCACTTCTTCGACTGTCATCACCTTAATATCCCCAAATTGCTCGATGCTTGAAGCTATTTGAAGAAACTTATCTGGGACTGCACGCAAAATTTTCCTCACAACACTTGATTCCTCCATTGTTTCACCAAGAACCCGTATGTTCGTGACAATTCCGCTCAGCTTCATACAAAAGTCATCCACCTGGTCTGTTTCCTTCATGACCATAGACTCAAACTGTCCCTTTAATGTTTGCACCTTTGCCTCCTTTACTCGTTCCTCTCCCATACACATCGTCTTAATCGCTTCCCATGCCTCCTTAGCAGTTTCTTTCTCAGCAATGGCCAACAATATTTCCTCGGGCACACCTTGATATATTGCTGCAAGGGCTACCTGCACCATCCTCTCGTCAATGGCTACCTTAGGATCCTTCTGCTCAATTGCACCCCAAACTCCTTGCGCCTTCATGAACACTTTCATCTTAAGGGACCATGTTGTATAATTGCTTCTCGTTAACATGGGATAGTTCAAACCCACAACACCTTCCTTTGCCTTGGATGCTTCCATGGCTCTGATACCAAATGTAAGGAAAAAAAACTAAGAATATGTATACTGAGTGTTTAACAGAGAGGAAAACTACTCATCTTCACATTGATATAAAATAATACGATTACATTGTTTAAATAGAAAAACAATATTCAAGACTCCTATAATCTCTCACCACCTATAATCTCTCAATAATATCTTATCTTATTCTTGCTGCTCAAGACAAACGTATTCAGACTCCTATAATCTCTCAATTACGATTGACCAAATCATGTTGACATATCAACACTTTATTTCTATAACTAGAATAACAGGATATATGTTTGAATTAAACAAAATATCCCAACAAGCCTCACAAAAAATATGCAATCCTGGCTAACAAATGTGATGCACCATTCCAGACCTATAAATAAACTCAACTAGTACATGATCAAAGTGCTTAAAAATCAATATAATTCGAGACGATAGTGTCAAAATATGTTGTCCCTTCAGTCTTCTTACAAGCCCCTGCAAGTGTTTTGCAATCAGTTTCGAAGATATAGTGATGAAGATTTAGAGATTTTGCCCATGACAACACCTCCTTCAAACTAAGAGCTTCTGCTTCACCTGGTTTCCACGCTCCCTCAATCATCCACATTTAGCTCTTAGAAAATTTTCCTCAGAATCATGCATGATGCTACCAATACCTATAAATCCTTTGTTAAACGTAGCAGCATCAATGTTAACTTGACCCATTCTTCAGGTGGTTTGCTCCATTTCCTCGGGTATGCTTGTAGATGACTACTGTTCTTTACACCATTTACAGCTTCTCTCCAATCCATGAGTAAATGCACTGGAGCTTCCTTAACTCTAAACACTGAACCATTCGCCTTATCCTAGACCCACTTATTTCTTCGATTCCTCCTTTTAACACATATTGTTCCCTCGTAGCCGTAGAAAACACCCGTACTAGCATATCAAAACTTGTGTCATTTGGTTGTAACTGTATCAAGTGGTGTAGATCCGTATTCCCTTATACAATTCTTGCAAAATCGCATTCAAAAAGCACATGCACACTAGTCTCTATATATCTATGGCACCAAGGATATTTTCCATTGATACCAACCTTCTTTGTCAATAGTGCTTGGGTTGTAGGCAAGTACCACGACATACACGCCACAAAAAATTAATCATCGTCCCTGGTAACTATAGAGACCATAACCATTTCCAAAAGCTTGCGTGTATGCTACCTTGTTCGCCCTGCAATCTTTTATAACAACTTCTAACAGTAAACTGGCCTTTATGGTCCAATACCCAGAATCATGAGTCCTTTCTCTTTCTCTCATTGGAATTAGAATTCGTCTGATAAACTCTCTATCTCGTGGCTCACAAATATCATTCAGAATGTCAACATCCCAGGTTTCAATTTTCGTATCGATGAAACTCTTGACTGTAATCTCTTGCAACTCAACTGGACCATGGGTGGTTAAGAAATCATTCTCAATGCATAATAACCATGGAGTTTGCCATACCTTCGTTGTTGTAACCAACTACTTCGTTTGTGTTTTTGATAATAATAAAGTAAAAGTAAAATCAACCCAAAACATGGAACCAAGCCATTAAAATGTATAAAATGATAAAAGAGAATACAGCCTTTAGCTACTTGTTGCAGAGTTACAAAAGAGAAGAAAGGAAAAACAACAAAATAGAAAACGCGTGATTACAAGTCTGACTTCCCCTTCTCTCTCTTGGGCTATTTCTACTCCTTCATTAGTCCACGTGTCAATTTCTCATAGGAGAGACTAACTCACTGTTATAGCCTGCACCCAATGCCAAAGACATGTTTATTCCCTCTTTAAACGATGTTGTCTCTTATTAACAAACTCCCGCCAAAACGAAAGGCTCAATAAATTAATTAAATATTGGTCTTAAGATCAAACACTTACATTGCCTCCCTCTAAAACAATCCTTGTCCTCAAGGATTGAAATCTGGGTATTGTTCAGAGATAGCAGCTGCATCTTCCCGGCGTGCATCTTCCGGAATGGAGTGGGATCATTGGATAAACCACTGTACTACTGCACTATTGCCCTTCTTGACTATCCTTCGATTAATGACTGCAGCTGGGTAGACTAAAAACTGTCCATCCTCTCCCATTTTGGGCAGCTCTGCAGTAACCTGAAATTTTGATCAAACCTTTTTCTTTAGTAAACTGACGTGGAAGACTGGATGCACTAGACTGCCCACTGGTAGCTCGAGTTTATAAGCTACAGGGCCCACCTTTTCTATCACTCTGTATGGTCCAAAGAATTTATGTGCCAACTTCAAATATTTCCGAATGGCCACAGACAACTGCCTATACGGCTGGAGTTTCAAAAACACCCAATCCCCTACTTCAAACACCACTTCCCTACGTTTCGGTTCGGTTCGGGTCTAACCCGGACCCGAATTTTTTTTTTTTTTTTTGTCAAGCGGACCCGAAAATTTTGGAAAAAACAAATATGCAAACATTGGCATTTCAAAAACCTTACCTTATATACACTCTGCTAGCAAGCTAAATCATAAAGCATCAAAATTTCTTATTCAATCATCCAAAATTCCGAATAAAAATGGACTGGATCAGGGAGAATATTGTTGGTCGTGGCTCGTGGATTACATTTTGCATATTATCCTAAGAAGTTAGCTATGGTTTATGGGTCATGGCCCAACTCTAATAAATACTAATACTAATACATATATTAACATATTATTAATATACATATGAAATTATTATATTAGTTATATTTTTTCGGGTCTAAACGGGTTTCGGGTCCGGGTTCGATTCGGGTTTCGTGTTTCGGGCCTGGGTCCGGGTCGGTTAGGCTAAAAACCAAACCTGAACCGAAACTACTTCGGGTCTAAAAAAAACAAAACCCGAACCAAATACTTCGAGTTCGGGTTCGGTTAGAACCGATCGGGTCGGAACGGATCGGGTTTCAATCAGTTCCGTACAAATTGCCATCCCTATGCAAGACATGGTTCATAGCTTCCCTCTCTATTTGAAAGTCAATCACTGCACTCATAGTAGTTCTGCAATTCGAAGGGATACACAATTGACGAGGCTGCACTCCATACAAAGCTTCATACGGACTCATTTGAAATGCAGAGTGGAACGAAGAGTTGTACCACCATTCAACTAAAGGTAGCCATTTACTCCACTGTTTGGGCCATTTACTCACCATAGCTCTTAGATAGTGTTCAAGACACCTGTTAAGTCGTTCAGTTTGCCCATCTGTCTGGGGATGGTAAGAGGTACTGAAGTTCAGTTGTGTCCCCATTGTAAAAAATAGTTCTTTCCAAAAATTGCTCGTAAAAATCTTGTCTCTATCTGAGACAATAGACCTGGACAGCCAGTGCAATTTTTATATGTTATCGAGAAAGAGTTGAGCCACCTGGGTTGCTGTAAAGGGGTGAGAGAGGGGAATAAAGTGGCCTACCTTGGAAAGTCGATCCACAACCACCATTATACAGTCTTTTCCTCCTGAGGTAGGCAACCCTTCAATAAAATCGCATGAAATATCTTCCCAGACCTGATTTGGGACTGGTAGAGGCGGTAGTAGTCCATTGGGTAAATGAGTTCCAGTCTTCACTCTTTGACAGGTGTCACAACAGCGTACATACTCGTTGACATCCTTTCTCATTGTTTTCCAGAAAAAAAACTGAGACAACCTCTTATAAGTTGCATCCTGTCCCGAGTGTCCTCCTAAAACTTCATCATGGAATTCCCATATTAGCGTGGTTCTAAATTCTTCACCTCGACCCATATACAGTTTATCCCCATATTTGATCAACCCTTTACTATACTGGTATTCACTGAAGTTCTCATCATGGATTCTGGATCATTGTTGTAACTGTTAATAACATCAGTAAGCCATCCAGGTTGAGCAGTAGTGATGTTGTACAATTCTCCTTCATTAACAGGCTCGTGCATCCTAGACAATGCATCTGCAACCGTGTTATCTTTCCCCTTCTTGTATACAATCTCGTAGTTTAAACCAATAAGCTTTGCAAGCCACTTCTGTTGTACGAGGGTTGAAAGTCGTTGTTCGAGTAGATACTTCAAAGATTGGTGGTCCGTCTTAATTATGAAACGGTGGCCTTGCAAATACGAGTGCCATTTAGGAGTAGCCAGCACAATTGCTAGTAATTCTTTTTCGTATGTCGACATGGCCTGTTGTCTTGCTGATAAACTCTTGCTATAATAAGCAATGAGTTTGCCTTGTTGCATCAATACAGCGCCCACCCCTGTACCACTAGCATCGGTTTCTATGGTGAAAGGTTTAGTGTAGTCTGGCAAGGTAAGGACAGGCGTAGTGACCATGACTTGTTTCAAGTGATCAAAAGCTTGTTGAGCCTCTTGGCTCCACTGAAACATTCCTTTCTTTAGTAATTCTATAAGGGGTTTGCAAATAAGCCCATAGTTTCACACAAACCTGCGATAATACCCCGTAAGTCCTAAGAATCCCCTTAGTTGTTTGATTGTACTAGGAGTTGTCCATTGCACCATTGACTTCACTTTGCTAGCATCCGTAGCAACCCCCTCTCTAGATATGATATGGCCAAGATACTCTAGCTGATTTTGACCGAAGGAGCACTTGCTTGCCTTGATGAACAGTTTGTGATCTCTCATAACCTTTAAAACCTCTTCCAAATGGACCAGGTGCTCTTCGAATGTCCTGCTATACACGAGAATATCGTCAAAGAAGACTAGTACTGACTTCCGTAGTTGAGACTGAAAAACCTCATTCATAAGAGCTTGAAATGAGGTCGGGGCGTTAGTCAATCCGAACGGCATAACCTTGAATTCATATAACCCTTGATGGGTCTTGAATGTCGTCTAATATTCTTCACCAATAAACATCCTAATCTGGTGATACCCAGAACGGAGGTCCAACTTTGTAAACCAACTCGCTCCTTTCAATTCATCCAATAACTCGTCTATCACCGGTATAGGATATTTATTCTTCACCGTGATATCATTTAACTTTCGATAATCGATACACATTCTCCACGTCCCATCTTTTTTCTTTACTAAGATAACCGGAGAAGCAAACGGGCTTGTGTTGGGTTGAATTACCCCTGTTTTGAGCATGTCTTCTACTTGTCTTTCTATCTCATTTTTTTGAAAGTAAGGCACCCTGTAGCTCTGCTGGTTCAATGGCTGGCTGCCTTCTATTAGTGGTATTATATGGTCATGATATCGATGGGGAGGCAGCCCCTTAGGTTCTTGAAAAACATCACTGTACTGCTGTAACAGTTGGGAGATCTCAGTTGGAACAAGGGATCCGTTGCTTCCTTTGGCTCTTCTTCACAAGCATTAATCATACATAAGTATCCCTGGGATATTGTTTGTTTTCCCCTCATAAGTTTGTACAACCCTTTCCCACTAATAGTCTTGAGTGCACCCTCTTGGCTTTCCCCTTGTAACACTACCTTATTCCCTTCTTTGATAATGGTGATACTGAGGTCTTGATAGTTAAAAGTAACTGGGTTGTTGCCTTTCAACCAATCCACCCCAAGTACCAAGTCTTACCCCCCCAAGTGAATATAGCCTCAATTCATTCGAAAATGAGTGTCCCTGTATACTGTAAGTGAGGTTTTTACAAGCTATCTCACTTACTGACTTCGACCCATCTGCTACACTAACCATCAGAGTAGGCACCTTCTCTACTACTAATCCCAAATGCTTAACCACCTTCTCATCTATAAAGCTGTGAGTCAAACCACTATCAATTAAGATACTCACCCTTTGTTTCTTAATTCTGCCCTGTAACCGTATTGTGCTTGGGGTCTGATTACCAAATATGGCATTTAGAGAAATTTCCCCAGGGTTGCACTCTTCTTCCACCACTAACTCTCCTGCTTCCATGCTTTCTTCTCCACTGTTGTTATCTTCTTCCCCCACCGTAGAGTATAATTTGGCTCTACAATCTTTTCCAGAGTGGTACTTGTCGTCACAGTGGAAGCATAGTCCATGTGCTCTTCTTTCCAAAATTTCTTTGCTAGACAAGGTGGACCTATTAGCAGGTTGCTCCTTCTTGACCCCTGTATTAGCAGAGTAATTTCCCATTGTCTTTGCCCCTACACCTGAACTTGTCTTGGTCATGAAAGTCTTGGTCGAATTACTCATGGTTCACTGAGTCTTAGACTCTTCTTGCTTTGCTAAGAACACGGTATCAACCAAAACTTAAGGTCTAAACATCTTCACTACCCCTTTTATGTGGTCCTTCAAACCACTAATAAAACTCGAAACGAAGTATTCCTCAGATAAATGCTTGTTTCTGGCTACCACCATTGCACATAACTCTTCAAATTTATCTTCGTATTCAGTGACAGTACCCACTTGCCTCAATTTATTAAATATGTCCTATACATCACGATTATCAGGATTCTCAAACCTAGATAATAAATCAGTTTGGAATACCTTCTAGTTAGAATTTCCCCGGCTGTTCTGATAGAAACGATACCACACACTAGCCTTCCCTTCAAAATGAAGGCCATCCAGCTTCACCTTTTTGACCTCTTCAATGTTAATAAACTCGAAGTATTGATCAGCCTTTACAATCCATCCCTTGGGGTCTTGCCCATCAAATTTAGGGAATTCAATATTAGGGATGGGGTTAAAATTTGGGGAGTGAGGGGTGACATGAGGGTGTGAGTATGGTGGTCCATTCGGAGTATGAGTATAGAATGGGAGCTGGGTTTGAGGGTTTGTATATGAAGGTATGTATATTTGGTGTGGAATCATTGCATTAGGATTAGCCGAACCTGTGTGTGTAGACATGGTGGTAGAGTAATACGGTGGGGCTGTGTGAATCGGAACATGTTGTGATGAATATGGTGGGCTCTGAGGGTGGGGATTAATTGGGTGTGGCTGATTAAAACCCAGTGTGAAAGCATTCTGTGGCACCATATATGTAACAGGAATAGCAGTTGAATATAAAGGATTAATAAACCCAGAAGTGGGAGTTACCTCTTCCTTGGATCCAATCCTTGACTCTGGCCTAGATCTGATTTCTGTAGCACTACCTTGACTTGTTGAAGAGCCTCCTTCCTTCCTTTGTTGATGCTGTACATTTAGAATCAACGCCTTCAGTTCATCGAATCTATCATCCACCTTATTCAATCCAACCCCCAGTTCTTCAATTTGTTGACTCATCTCGACCATTTTTTGGTTCATAGTAGCTCTTCCTTGAGCGTTTTCCTCAGATAATTCTCAGAATTTTCCTTCTAATACTCTCAACCTTTCATCCAGACTCTTCATTCGAGTGCCTTCAACCATATTTAATTAATTTTTGACCTAAGAACTACTACTCTGATACCACTTTGTAACCAACTACTTCGTTTGTGTTTTTGATAATAATAAAGTAAAAGTAAAATCAACCCAAAACATGGAACCAAGCCATTAAAATGTATAAAATGATAAAAGAGATTACAGCCTTTAGCTACTGGTTGCAGAGTTACAAAAGAGAAGAAATGAAAAACAACAAAATAGAAAATGCGTGATTTCAAGTCTGACTTCCCCTTCTCTCTCTTGGGCTATTTCTACTCCTTCATTAGTCCACGTGTCAGTTTCTCATAGGAGAGACTAACTCACTGTTATAAACTGCAGCCAATGCCAAAGACATGTTTATTCCCTCTTTAAACCATGTCGTCTCTTATTAACAAACTCTCGCCAAAACGAAAGGCTCAATAAATTAATTAAATATTGGTCTTAAGATCAAACAGTTACAGTTGTTTCACTATTACCAATCCTCTTTCTGCATCCTACCTTAACTTCCTCCTGGGCCGCCATAATGCTACGTCACATGTAGCTTAGGTTTAATCTCACTCTTGCGTTTAAAAATTGAATATCTGGGAAGTAGCGCGCTTACATAATATTAGATAACAACGGGTTAGCTCTTGTCAAGATTCACCACCCTTGTTTAGCTAGCATAACGATATTAAATTTCTTTAAACTTTTAACCCCCGGACCTCCTCCTCCCCTTGTAACACGCAATTTCTACCAAGCAACCCATCTTATTCCCTTCCTATCTGGCCCATGCCCCCACCAGTATCCATTCATTTGGCTTTCTAACCCATCACAGATAGCTCCCGGATTCAAGAACAAATTTACCAAAAGTTAGGGATTGCCTGAGTTGATGATTTTAAAAGAGTAAGTTTTCCAGCTTTCGATATTCCTTTATTACTCCACCCTTGAAGCCTCTGTCATACTCGCTCATTTAAAAGACCAAACACCTCAGTCTTGTTTCTCCCCACATGCATCGACATTCCTAAGTATTTGCCAGGGATATTTGCTTCGTGAACCTCCAGTTTTCACACACCAATCGCCTACCTTCAGCACTAGTATTTGGACTAAAGAAAACACTCGATTTGTTATAGTTTATGGCCTGCCCCGACTACATTCGTTCATATCTACTCAATAAATTCTTCATACCACCTGCTTCTGCTGCTGAAGCTCGGAAAAAGAAGTAACAATCATCTGCAAAATAGGAGGTTAGATATAGATGGTGCTCCCCTCGCAATCCTACATCCAGGAATTAGTCTTGTCCCTTCATTACGTTGAATGCACACACTTAGACCCTCAGCATATAGTATATGTAAAAATGGTGAGATGGGATCGCCTTATCAAACTCCTCTTTGCGGATTAACCTCCCCAAACACCACACCATTATGTGAGAAGTTGTATGATACACTCGTAATACATGTCATCACTCTTTCTATCCATAATCGATTGAAACCAAATTTTACTTAACATATTTTTTATGAATCTCCATTCCAACCTATCATAAGCCTTTGACACATCAACCTTCAAGATAGCCATTCCGATCTTTCCTTTCGTTCTTCTTTTAATGTAATGATTTAACTTAAAAGCCACAATTGCATTATCTATCAACAGTCTCCCTTTGATAAAAGAACTTTGCCTATCAGATATGACTGATGGCAAACATGATTTTAACCTGTTAGCCATTACCTTCGACAAAATTTGCATTAAAACATTACATAGTGATATAGGGCGCAAGTCCGTCTTCTGCTTTAGTTGGTTGATCTTTGGAATGAGACATACCAACATAAAATTAATACCATTAGGCAACTCTCCAGTTTCAAAGAACACCTTACAAAACTTACTCTCATCATCACCCACAACATCCCGATTTGTCTGAAAGAATGCTAGATTTAGTCCATTAATTCCTAGTATTTTTTTCAGGATGCATTGCAAATACTGCATCCTTAACTTCTTCACTGGTAATGGATAACATTAGCACTTGATTAAATCCTCGGACACTATTTGCACTGCCTCTCTTGTTGATAATTTTTTATTCGCTGCTGACGTTTTTATAAGCAGGTTAGAAAAATATTCGACAAGCACTTCTTTTACTTTCACCCTTCAGACCCCATTATCTTCTTTAATTTTCGATATAGTATTATTCTGTCTTCTTGTGGAAGCAAATTTATGGAAAAAAACGAGAATTTCGGTTCCCCTCTTAAAACCAAAATTGCTTGGCTCTATCCTCTATACAATAATCCATGAATAAATATTGACATTTTTGTAACTTACGGTTTGTGTGACAAAACGATTTTTGATTTAGCAAAAGATAAAAAAAATTGAGTTTGATAATATACATACTATTATTTAGCATAAATACTCCACTTGGTTGGAAAAATGGTGATGCGTTGATATTATTGATGATTTATTTAATAATTATTATTGAGGGTTCTGCTCCTGTGTGATTATTGGTGATTTTTTTGAAATAATTTGATGGTTTATTAAGTAGTAGCTTCATTCCCCGTGCAAGGCACAGGGATATTCTAGCTTTATAGGAGATTTTGGTTTTTAATAGTTGTGATCATGAATATTCTTCAATTTGTTGCAATGTTGCCTAAACACGGATTAACTTACTCCTTTTTCAAGTGCTCTCATTTTGTAACAGGTTGTGTCCAAAAAATTCTAATATCCAATCAATTAGTCATCTAGTTCAATGATTTTAGTTATAAATTTAAATTCATTATATTTAGAACTGAGATGTCACAGTTTCGATCCTGGACAATGCGAAGATTAACTAACGATTTCATAACACCTGACTTTAGGGGGTTTTAGAGTAAAATCATAGGAAATTGGAAGGCATAAATGTAAAATGATATTAAATAAAATATGGAATATTGCGATATTTTGGCTTTTAATAATTCAACTTTGTGATCGTGAACACCTTTCAATTGTAGCGATGTTGCCTAAATATAGCTTAGCAAACTATCTTCTCGAGGGCTTCATTTTTAACGGCTTCATTTTCAACATAATATGTCTAAGATTTATAATATCTATTAAGATAGTCATCTATGTTTTCAACTGTGAATTTAAATTCACTTTATTCAGAATTTAGAATTTAAATCTGATTAATGACGAATATAAATATATGCATGAATATAAATTATTAATTCCGAATATAAATTATTAATTGCGAAAATTAATGGTTATTATTAGTTTGTTGTAATTAATTACGTAATATTTAAGTAGATATTAAATAGACATATTGAATATAAGATTATTAAATGATGTATATTAATTATACGATCAATGACTAAAATTGTAATTTTACAAGGAATAAAATCAAATTAATGAAAAAACATTGATGGATATAAATAATGAATTCTACTATTTAACCAAATACGTGTATACCTCAATGGTTATAGTGGATAACTTAATGACATTTGAATTGATATGTCATGGGTTCGATCCTCAGCAAAATGTGACATGTTGTGCTATTATATATATAGTAGATTTATCTAACTCTTTTTTTTTTTTTTGCTAAGCTGTGTATATATAGAACAAAAAAGAAAAGGGAGTATCCCATGCTCTATGATAAACCATAGAGGAGGTCTATCTATAATCAATCTCTGAAAGATTGAGAATAGAAAGCAAAAAACAGCCTAGCTAATATCTATCCATCTACTTCAATTGGAATTAGTAGCACTATTTACAAACCAAGTAGAACTACGTAATTTAGATTTGACATCCGTAATTATACCATCAATTATTTTGTTAGGGCTAACACAGCCTTTGCAATGTGCTCGAGAGTTTCTTTCTCTCCAGATATCATAACAGTAGACTTGGGCTATAAGAAGCAAAAGATGTCTGTGAATTGGGTCTGTGGTTGTGCCCCAAGCAGTCAACAAGTCACTCCAAGTAGTTGCCTGGACAGTGGTGCCAGCAAGAATGGCCAATCTTTGAATGACCCATGAACTATAATCACAGTGAATGAATAAGTGATTCAGATCTTCCTGCCCTCGAATACACATAAAACAGTGTTGCATTATGTCAAGACCAAAAGAAGCAAGTCTGTGCAGTGTATTTAGACGGCCAAGACAGACAAGCCATTCATGATGCGCATATCTAGTGCATGATTTATCTAACTCTTATTTGAACATTTGCATATTTATTCATGCTTTCAACTTTCCAAATATATATATATATATATATATATATATATATATATATATATATATATATATATATAGTTGCACTCCATGAAGAACATTGTATATAAAGAACAATAAAGAACATCATTATAACATTCATATTTAATCGAATCTAAGAGTTCCGTCATCGCACCCAATACAAAAAATTCTTATTTTTTTACCTACTATCCATTCAGCAAAAAAAAAAACTATTCATGATGACGTTACTACTGACATCGTCAGTGAACATTGATTTTTTTTTGCTGAATGGAAAGAGGATAAAAAAATAAGAATTTTTTGTATTGGGTGCCCCTGGCGGGGCCATTGGATCTATTGGAATAAATAATTCCACAGTGTTCTTTATTTTTCTTTATATAAGAGTATTTTTTATTGAGCAATGGCCTAGATATGTTATCGTGTGTGCTTAAATGTTATTGGAATCTAACATCTTTATGATCTTGCATAAATTGAATTTCAATAGAGTTCGAATATTCTTTTTCAGTTTTGCATAACTTTACAAGAATGTCAACTTACAAGTGTCCCTGTTCAATGTCTTTGTTCAATGTAGGTACCGTTTTTACACATTAATCCTCAAATATTTTTGGTTTATAATGTTTTATAAATTAATAAATAAAATATGATGTTTGATGAAATTTTGTTATACTTTTTTAGATAAAATTTGTCATAGTCTTTGATCGTAAATTCCTCGCATGGGAAGATCAATATATTTTATTTTAAATATGTGTTGATGCATGCATACTTGAGTTTCAAAGGTGTACCTCTAATTATTTCCATTGTTTATGTTATGACATGCATAAGAACAAAAGGGGGTGAAGGCCCTAAATAATCAAAAATAAATATTGTTTGCCCAAAATATTGAATTCCAAATATTTGGCCTTAAATACCGACGGGACACGTTGTTTCGTGTTCCGTGTTGCAAGGATACGTTATTCCGTGCTCCGTATTGCAAGGATACGTTTCTCCGTGAAACGTGATATACACAGATACGGAGCACCGTCCAACGTGATATACACAGATACGCGGCACCGTCTAACGTGATGTTTTCCGGTTGTGTTCTTTACTCCGGCGACAATGACGGAGATGAGCTGATTGCTTGATTTGTGCCCCTGCGGGACCGTCACAGAATAACGGAAGTATCGTGTTTCCTTCACAAGTAAATAATCAATGAGATGAATGCTCGGAACTTGGGCGTTCATATGCAAGGGTGGGCGGCACCACAAGTGAATGAAGACGCAGTCCATGCTGGTCACTCTACTTCCAGGAGAAAAAAATCTCCTTCCATAAGTTTTATTCAAAACTTATGGTCTAAGTTTCACTCCATAAGTTTTTTGGTCCATAGGTTTTACTCCATAAGTTAGTTTCCATAAGTTTTGGATACTTTTATTCAAAACTTATGGTCCATAAGTTTCACTCCATAAGTTTTAGTCCATAAGTTAGTTTCCATAAGTTTTGATCAAAACTTATGGTACTGCTCCATAAGTTTTTCCTCAATACGGAGCACCGTCCAACGTGATATACACATATACGGAGTATCGTCCAACGTGATATCCCTCAATACGGAGCACCGCCCAACGTGATATACACAAATACGGAGCACCGTCCAACGTGATATCCCTTGTACACGTAACACGATTCAACGTGTTAGGTCGGTAAATAGGACCATTATTCAGTTTTTCAGTATTTTGGGCCACTAAGTCTCAGAAATGATTATTTTGGTAATTTTCTCATCAAAAGGTTCATGTTAAATAATTAAAATCAAAACTTCATTCTTTAGTTTCTATTTTTTAAAAAAAAATCAAAACTTCCTTTTTTAACATTAGGGTAATTAGCATTTTACACCCCTTTTCTTTGAACCTTTTTGTGATTCGTGTCACTAGTATGTATCTTGTCATATTGCACCCTGAACTTTAAATGTCGCCTCGATTTGCACTTTTTTCGTTAACAGTTTTTAACTTCGTTAAGTTTGATTTTTTTTAAAAAAAAAATTGATAGGGGTATTTTCGGTATTTAGAAAATTGTTTTTCAGAAAATATGAAAAAAAATTCAAAAAATTACATTTGTTTTAAAAAAAATATTTTTTTGGTTTTTAAAAGATATATGGTTTAAAATAAATATTTTTGGGGAACATTATATAATTCTTTTGGTAAAAAAAATTCAAATAGAAAAGGTTTTTGAATTTATTGGAAAAAAGAACTCAAATTTACGTATTCGAAATAGAAAAGAAATTTTATTTTCTTATATATATATATATACATATATATATATATATATATATATAATCATTGCTTTTAACGGTCAAATTTTATCACCATGTTTGTAACCTTTTGTTTGCTTTTGTCTCCGTCTATTTTTTTAGTTTTTTTTATTCATTCTTTTTTTTTGTTTAATTCTCAATGTACATGACTATGTGTGTGCACCACTGATTTTTTGTGATTTTCAGGTCGATTTTTTTTTGTTGATTTTTAAGGTTTCAATTTATTGATTTAATATCTGCTTTCTTCGTTTCATTTTTAAATTTATGTTTTTTTATGATTTTAGTTATAATTATGGATTATTAGTAAACATTGGTTGTTTTTTACTTTGACTTTTGTATTTTTTGTTAGTGATCTCGGTACATAAATATCTGATCGTGTGAACAATAATTAGAAGATCTTTCTCTATTTGAGAAGTAGAAGCACTTGAGAAACTTGGCAGAAAATTTTTGAACTTTTATCATTCTCTCTTTATTTATTTATTGTTAATTGTTAATTATCTTCTATTGATCATAATATTCTAACATATTTTTTTAATCAATTCAATCAAATATAATTTTTTATCTATATGTATTTATTACAACGGGTATCGGCCTAAAAAAACGTGACACAAAATCGAAGTAAAAATAAGTATATAGTTATATATATATATATATATATATATATATATATATATATATGTATATATATAGTTAGGTTCAGTGGAGACCATGTTTTTTGTGGAGTACTGGAGTCCACCTTTGTTCTGCATACATTCATCAGCATTATACATTGCATTTAACAATTTTCTACGGTCATCACCAAGATTAGTTAGGATTTTTTCAACAATATCGTCGAAATCCATCATAAATATACATTATATTGCCCGCAACGACAAAATATTGAATTTGCAGAACAAATTTTATTTTTCAGAACCAAGTGTTCAAGAACAATATTCGACATCAATTCAAGAGATGTTTAGATGTGTTTCGGAGCAGTTTACAATCATATTCAGAAGGAAAGCGTTTTTCATTGGTAAAATATTGTTAAATGTGGATGAATGTATGCTGAACAAAGGTGGACTTTAGGACTCCACAAAAAACATGGTCTCCACTGAAATTTGGTATATATATATATTGTGTTCACTAAGTTATTTATAGATATTTTCTTTTGATTTCTTTTTTAAATAGTCTATATTTTTAGAAATTTTAAAAAATATTACAAGGTCGCCGAGAAATGCGGTTTATATGTATTTATTATAACGGGAATCGGTCTTAGAAAATGTGATACAAAATCGACATAAAAAATTAGTATATAGTTTATTTAGTTGTCCATATATATTAAAATTTTTACAATATTGTGTTCATTAATTTATTTATAGATATATTTTTTTGATTTCTTTCTTAAATTTATATTTTGAATTTTTAAAAAACATATTACAAGGCCGCCGCGAAGTGAAAAAATTACAATAATAACCATTTTTTTGATAAAAATAACAAAAATAACCATTCTGAAAAAAGTGGCCAATTTTAGCCTTTTGGATACTCCATTGGCAGTTGGGTATCCCAATTGTATAAGATACTCCACTGACAAATGGGTATTCCATATACTAGATACTCCACTGACAGTTGGGTATCTCATATAAAAGTGGATACTTCACTGACAGTTGGGTATCCCATAGGTTAAAATTGGCCAAAATTTTAAAAATGGTTTTTTTTGTGTATTTTGTATAAAAAAAAAGGTTAAAGTTGGCCTTCACCCCCGCGAAGCGCGGCTTAGTCAACTTGTCTTTATCTATCAATATATATATATAAAGGAGGATAGTGGGAGTTTAGGTGGCGTTCTAATATCGTCTCAATCGATTTTTTCTAATTTTCTAGAATTCTAAACACTAATAAATATAAAATATCAATTATAAAGAAGAAGTTCGAATAAATAATTTTTATAATTTATTCTAGTCGAATAAGCCGCGCTTCGCGGCGGCCTTATATATTTTTTTTTTTAAATTTTAAATAAAGATCATTTTAAGAAAAAAAAATGACAAAAATATTTTTATAACATCAATATAAATTAGTGAACACAGTATTGTATAAATTAAATATACATATATAATAAGATAAATTATTCATATATTTTTCTATACCGATTTTGTCTTACGATTTTTTAGGCCGACACCCGTTGTATATATTATAAAAATACTCAGCATACACAATGATAAAAATTTAAATACTAAAATACTCTTTGACTTTGATTTACCGATTTTGCCTCACAATTCTTTTTTAAAATTTTAAATATATCTAAAATATCAATATAAATTGGTGAACACAATATTGTATAAATTAAATATACATAGATAATAAGATAAAATATCCATATATTTTTCTATACCGATTTTGTCTCACAATTTTTTAGGCCGACACCCGTTTGTATATATTATAAAAATACTTAGCATACACAATAATAAAAATTTAAATATTAAAATGCTCTTTGACTTTGATTTATCGATTTTGCCTCACAATTTTTAGGCCGACGCCCGTTGCTGCTAATTAATGTTGCTGCTAATTATTCATTGATACTAAGCGGTGCACTTTTTAGTGCCCAATTCCCACCTCGGTAAGTATAATTAGGACTTGGGCTGTCCACTAGCGCTGGAGGTGAACAAAAACTTGGGCAAGTGGACACTTTGGTGGCCATGGCCAACTGCACAACACGGACTGTTTGTGGGGTTAGAATTGTTACATACAAATTAAGTTTAACATCTAAATGAATTTAGTAAATTAATAAAATATGAAAAAGTAACATTAAAAAACAAAAAAGTAGACCGTACCGTTGGAGGGAATTGGCCCACTTTTAATCGCGGCCAACTTTTGCTTACATGGACTATTTGTGGGGTCAACAATTTGAAAAACTGGTCCGGCGCGCTGCAGATGCTCTAATATCAAATCAGATCACGTAAGACATTGTGCTAACATAATCATCAAAATCAAAGCAAATCATTAATATAACCGTCAAAATCAAAAAAAATCAAATCACGAAGCATAAACATACCTGTAAAAAATTGAGCTGGACATGTTTTAAAATCAGGTTCATAGCTTTTGATTTATTTATATATACTCACTTTTTTTAAAAGCTCCACCAATATTTTTTTTTTTTTTAACAAATCATACTTGCATTACTTAAAAATTATCACTTTCGAGTACATGATTAATAAAATAGGAGGAGTGACAGACCACTCTCCATAGCCTGACATAGAATTTATGCAGCATTTGCAAGCAAAAGAACCACACGATTCGCAGACCACTAATCGAACTATTAGCACGTGATAATTGTGCTTTAAAAATTTTTGTCCAAGAAATGGCTTCTTGACAACAGCTCGCTCCAATCTCAAAAAAAAAATTTATCCAATTTCAGACCAATATTGATTCGATTTATGATAAAGATCTTTTATCCAATTTCAAAAAAAAAATTGATTTTCCTTTCTTAAAAAAGGGCATAAAGAAGAAAGTTTTAACTTTAATTATTTAAGATAAAGGAGCTCTAAAAAATTGATAAATATGATTCGAGTGATCTGAGAGCTCCTAGGGGTTTTCCTTTATATAATAGTATAATCTCATAAGTTATACCAGATAAAAGTATTGCTAGAAAAAAAAAATCTCAATCAATACGGTAGCAATCAAAAAATAAAGAGATAGCATAAAATCTAAAATTAAAGAAAATATTTCGAAGAATGTTGAGCTAGGGAGAACATGAGTTTACATGAATATTTGGAAGAATTTCAAAGATCGGTTTATATATATAGGATTATAGATATAGTCCATTGGTTATAGAATTTGATTTGATTTATAATTGCAAAATAAAATTGTGATGAAAATTTCTTATCCAGTTTAAAAAAGGTTTCGATTTTCTTTTAAAAAATAGGACCTAAAGAAGGAAGTTTTAATTTTGATATTTAAAATAGAGGAGCTCTAGAAAATTAGATAAATAGGATCCGAGCGATTTTAGAGCTCCACCAAACTCCCGGGGGTTTTCCTTTATATATATATATATAGAGTCCTGTTCTACTAGAAACAAATTAGAATAGAAACCTAGAAACTAAGCCCAGTCCACAAAAATACATTATTCTAGCCCAACTAAAAATACACGCACAGACCACTACATCACAATTGCCACCACCCACCACATCACCATCACGGCTGCCACCACACCCCCACCACCGCTGCCACCCACACACTACCATCACCACCACAGATCGAAGCTCGTTGTTCATTGTTCATCACTGAAGCTTGTCGTTGTCGATGATTATTGTTCATCACTAATCTGTTCATCAAAGATCTGTTCATTTAATATATTAAATTATATTAAGAAATCACTAAATCATATTACAGAAATCACTAATTTGTATTGCAAAAATCACTAACAAGTATGGTAGAAATCACTAATCTATACAGCTGTAATCACTGATACCGTACCTTCCCCAACCCCACCCCACCCCACCCTCATTTGCCACCACCACCACCACCTGCCATTGCTGCAATCGACCACCACACCACCTGTCAACGCCACCACCACCACCTGCCTCGCTACCATCGACCACCACCACCATGATTGTTCAGATACATACACACATACATCGTTACATACACATAAATACACAAATTCAGATCTGGAAGTCATCATCGGAATGTTCAGAATCGATAGATGAAGATAAGATTACAATCTGAAGTTAAAAATCACTAAATTATATTTGTAGTTGCACAATTAATGATTGGGAAGAAGTAAATCTGCAATCGGAATCGGAAATTGGTGGTGGAATCGGAGCCCCTGCGGGGCCAGTGGTCGGAAAAGAAGATGGCGGTGGTGGTACATCGATGGAGGTGGAGGTGGAGGTGGTGGTGCGTCGGTGGAGGTGGTGGTGCGTCGGTGGTGATGGGGGGGGTGTGGGGTGGGGGTGGCAGGTCGGGTGAGGGTGAGGGTGAGGGTGGGGGTGGGGGTGGAGATAGTAAATATGGTGTGGAGATAGTAATTGAAGATAGTAAAATATGGTGTGGAGATAGTAAAGTAGGGTGTGCAGATAATGGTTTCTAGTTTCTATTTTAAAAGTGGTTTCTATTTGACCACTAGCCTATATATATATATATATATATATATATATATATATATATATATATATATATATATATATATTTTGATTATACTTTATTTGTTCAACTAGAAGTTCAGTACCTTCACAACTGCTATTGTTATGAGACTTCTTCCAATATAAGTGTCATAAAATTTGATGTTTGTGCCTAAATTAATTACAATCCTGAATCTAAAAACTTTGTTTTTCTAAAAGTCCCAATGAAAAGTAATATATTTTATTTATTAAAAAATAATTTTATTTACATGAAAAATACAAATCTAAAAATTATTAAAGAACAAAACTTTAAAATATAATTACATAGTCATTTTAAAACTAAACTTAAAAGTTACAATATATAAATTTAAATTTTATAAGGTGCACTTAGTTTACTCATTTTTTGTTGAAAATGTTTTTTTATTCGTATAAGGAATGTAGATTAACTCGTGTCTTTGTAAATATTAGATTATTCTCAAAAATGTTGTTTCTAATTTTAATATTATACAAAGGAAATTTTCTAGGCATTTGGTAGAGTTTTGGAATCACTCGAAATTTATTTATCTAATTTTTTAAATTATTTCAATTTTCAAACATAAAATATGTAATTATGGAAATAATTGAAGCAATTAAAGGAAACTCTCTTAACTCTAAATTATATTATAGTTAGGATATAAAAATCAAGTTATAACCATTTTTTTTACATCAATATATCACAATTCTAAATAAATCTTATCGGCGTACAAATCGAAATCAAAGTCAAAAAGAATTTTAGCATTTGAATTTTTTTGTTGTACACACTTAGTACTTTTTTAATATCTACAACGGGCGTCGCCCTATAAAAAATTGTGAGGCAAAATCGGTAAATCAAAGTCGAAGAACATTTTAGTATTTAAATTTTTATTATTGTGTACGATTATTATTTTTATAATATACACACAAATGGGAGTCGGCCTAACAAATCGTGAGACAAAATCGGTATAGAAAAATATATTAATAATTTATCTTATTATCTACGTAAATTGTGTTCGCCAATTTATATTGATAATATAGAAATTTCTTTGTCAATTTTTTTCTTAAATAATCTGTATTTAATTTTTTTTAAAAAAAATTAATCATGAGACAAAATCGGTATAGAAGAATATATTGATAGATTTTTTACTTTTACACATAATAAACTCACGTGCTAAACAACACGGGAGCGGGATACAAAACCATTTTATTGGCCGATTAAATCAATAAAAAAATTATGCACATGTTGCTTTAATATATTTTATCAATAAATTAATATTTTAATTATATAAATTATTATACTATTAATGAGCATGTATTTTATGAGAAGGGTGTCGGCTTTAAAAAATGTTATTCAGTTATATTTAATATTTATAAACTTTTATCGTAAAAATTATGTTCGTATTATAATTGCTTTTTTCATGTTATTGATATTTATAAGATTATCAGAATTCTTGATATTTAATGAGATTAACTAATAATTCATAAAAATTATTTTAAATCACTTTTATTAGGAAAAATACCTATTAATTTTTTAAAAATAACAAAGTTAATTTATCTATTTTTAATATCAATGTTTAATAACCACGCAAAGCGCGGCTAAGTTACCTAGTTCTACTAAGATGTTAAGATTTCACTAAATATTATACTAAGTGAGATATTAAGATTCTAACGAGTGTTCAAGTAAATATTTTATTTAACAATTAGAATGAAATTCGATATTACTCATTTTATAAATATAATAAATAAGATTTTACTAAGTAATTAATGGACTAATCTCGCAAATACAGAGATTTTATTAAATGTTCAAGTAGGTGTTCCATTGACTAGAATTATTGGAGCTATACAGTAAAATAATATAAGTAATAATCAAGTTAACTTAGAGCATGTCCAATGTACAAGACCCCTTAGCTAAAATTATAAATAAAATACCATAAATAAAATTTATAGAGATTTTGTAAAAAATATTCACTCCAATGGAGATTACCCTTAGCAAAAAAATTTAGATAATCTTATTTCGTTGGCCATATTTGGCCAACCTCTAGAGACCTGTAAGAAAGATTTTATATGATTTATTACCTTATAAAAATATATTTTTATTTATAACAACGTGAAATAATAATAACATACTATATTTACAATATAATCAACATTATAGCCAATATACCATTGGAGCACAACATCTTACAGGTTCAACAAATTTTACATAATCATTATTTTTCCGATTTAGCAAACCATTTTTAGATAATGTCATTGGAGATGCTCTTAGGTAACAAAAACTATAAAATCTTAAATTAATTAGTTCAATCAACCATGTTTAACAAAATCTCAATCTTTAATGATTGTTTTAATTATGGTACATTATTGATTACTTAAATTTGGAAACATAATCAAAATATAAATCTCACACTAAACTAGTTTTCTCTAGATCTATACTCCCCCTCTCTCTCTCTCTCTCTCTCTCTCTCTCTCTCTCTCTCTATATATATATATATATATATATATATATATATATATGAGTTGCACTCCATAACAAACACCTTATATAACAAACAATAAAGAACACCTCACATCTAATCTAATATAAGAGTTCCGTCATGGCACCCAATACAAAAAATTGTTATTTTTTTACCCTCTATCCATCCAGCAAAAAAAATAATAAAAAAATTTACTGTTCATGATGACGTCACTGATGATGTCAGCATGACGTCATCATGAACAGTAAATTTTTATTATTATTATTTTTTGCTGGATGGATAGAGGGTAAAAAAATAACAACTTTTTGTATTGGGTTCTCCTGGCGGGGCCATTGGATCTATTAGATCTAAGGTGTTATTTATTGTTTGTTATATAAGGGTGTTCTGTATGGAGCAATGGCCTATATATATATATAACTCAACTAGGATAAAAGATAAATAATATTAACTCTATACTAGGATCGTGAAAGTTGAAGAACAGGCATCAACAAGGATCAAGTTGCTGAAAGAAGTTCATTAACATGATCAAGCCTCAGTGACAAAATAAGATGTACAGATGATTCAGTTGAAGGGCCAAAAGATCCCAGAGATAAAGTTTTTATGGTTGCACAATTCTTAGCAGTGTTCTTAAAGACATGATACGAAGACCACGAGTGAATGTTAGTCATCTGTGAACCAGACCAGTTGCACTAGGCGTCAATACTTCACAAAGGAATCGAAGTATCTAACTCAGAAAAACTGTTAAGAGAGAGCGGTGTTGATATCCTCTAGTTAGTTTTAAGCTGAATATTTAAGGATGTCAAAATAAGAGGAAAATGAATAGTATCCGAAATTACTATTCATATGAATAGTAGTAACCGAAATTACTATTTATATGAATAGTAATCGAAATTACTATTCACATGAATAGTAATCGAAATTACTATTCACATGAATAGTAACCAAAAGTACTATGCAAGTTGGGTCCCACCTGTTTGATTTTATAAATTTTGAAGATCAAAAGTTCGGCATTGAAAAACAGAGGCAGAGGCGGCTAAAGTTCGGCATTGAAAAATAGAGGCAGAGGCGGCTAAAACATTCGTCAGCTGTTACGTAATTTAGCTGCATAGTGATTTTCTAGAATCTATAAATAGGCCTGTTGTATTTCATTTCAAAACACACCTCAACACATAACTTTCTATTCTCTCTCTTATATCTTCTCTGTGTAAGCTGCTAGACAGTCCATCTAGTAGGAAAGTCGGCTTAGCCCACTTTCAAGAAGTGTCGGGTAGAAGGTCCTCGTGTCTAAACTATCCTTAGGAGTGTTTGATTTTGTAGCTGATCCATAAGATTAGATTGTGTAGCAAACCTCCGGGTTTTATCTATTCAAAGATATTTCCCAAACAATTGTGTTATTTCGATTCAGTATTTTTGATTTCATATTCACATCAAAAATCGAAATATTGCTAAATAACGTATTCAACCCCCCTTCTACGTTATTCCGGACCTAACAATATATATATATATATATATATATATATATATGAGAATAGGGAACCTAAGATATATCTTAGGTATCAATCCTAAGATACTATACAAAATTAAGGTTAATTAAGTGTAAAGTCTTTTTTGCCCCTGCGGGGCCTACTTATACATGATCAAAACTAAGTAGTTTTATTTTAAAATGTTTAGAATCTTAGGGATGATGCCTAAGATACATCTTAGGTTCTTTTCTCTCTCTCTCTATATATATATATATATATATATATATATATATATATATATATATAGGCTTTTACTCAAATACAAACTACAAACTAACATTAAATATTTTATATTTCATTTATTCTAATGGCCCCGCCAGGGGCACCTTCACAAAAAGTGTTTAAAATTCTTGGCTCCATTCAGCAAAAAAAAAATATTGTTCACTGCTGACGTGGCAGTGACGTCAGCAGTGGACAATTTTTTTTTTTTTTTTTTGCTAAATGGAGCCAAGAATTTTAATTGGGGTACCCTAGTTTGATCATTAGATTAACTTGAAATGTTGTATTAGTATTTGGTTTTTAGTCTGTATTTAAGATTGGTTTGTAGTGGAGCAGAACTCTATATGTACATGCTCACAGCCTCCCTTTTAGTTTCAGTTCTACAGTAACAAACAAAAACCCACAAGTTATTATTTATATAAAAGCTTAATGGAGGTTGGTACATAAAGAATGATCTTGCAGATCTAAACCCAGATTTAATTGGGCTGTGGTTTTCTCAGTTAGAAATGTAGGTCCTTAAGGTTTTTCTCATCATATCGGTCTAATAAGTAGCAGGGGTCCTTAAGATTTTTCCAGGTCAGGCCTAGAGATGTTCAAAAAGCCTGAAGCCCGAAGCCTAGCCCGATCCGGCCCGAAAAAAAGCCCAAAATGCCCGGCCCGAAAAAAGCCCGGCCCGGTTCGGCCCGGAGGCCTAAAACTGGCCCCCTATTTTCACGAAGCCCGGCCCGAAGCCCGGAAAGTCCGGTTAAAAGCCCGGGCGTTTTAAAAAGCCCGGATAAAGCCCGACCCGAAGCCCGGATAAAGCCCGGCCCGAAGCCCGGATAAAACCCGGATAAATTTTTCATTTTATTAATGTCACTTATAATCTCCAACCAAATTAATTTTTTATTTTTTGAAAATTTGGGAATATCATTTAATTAGATATATCTTGACATCCGTACGGTTGGATCGTCGAGAAATATTTTTGAAAATATAGAAACAATAATCTGGGATGAAGCACTTGTTACGAGTACTAGACAATATAGTAGTGTTCTATTACGATCTCCAACCAAATTAATTTTTTATTTTTTGAAAATTTGGGAATATCATTTAATTAGATATATCTAGACATCCGTACGGTTTGATCATCGAGAATTATTTTTGAAAATATAGAAACAATAATCTGGGATGAAGCACTTGTTACGAGTACTAGACAATATAGTAGTGTTCTATTAAGATCTCCAACCAAATTATTTTTTTTTAAAATTTGGGAATATCATTTAATTAGATATATCTTGACATCCGTACGGTTGGATCGTCGAGAAATATTTTTAAAAATATAGAAACAATAATCTGGGATGAAGCACTAGTTACGAGTACTAGACAATATAGTAGTGTTCTAATAGGATCTCCAACCAAATTAATTTTTTATTTTTTGAAAATTTGGGAATATCATTTAATTAGATATATCTTGACATCCGTACGGTTGAAACGTCGAGAAATATTTTTAAATCATTTCTAATCATTTAATTAGAAATTTAATTAAATTAGCAAAAAAAAAAAGTTTTTTGAATCCAGACCCGAATAAAGCCCGGCCCGGCCCGCGGGCTGAAAACAGGTCTGATATTTTCCTAATAACCCGGCCCGACCCGGCCCGGTTTTACAAGATTAAAACCCGGGCTTTTTAAGGCCCGGTTAAAACCTGGCCCGTCAGTCTTTTTGTGCACCTCTAGTCACGCCTAATAAGGAGTTTTAATTTTGTCACAATCTTAAATAATTTTGTGACGTACACACTATACACTACTGGGCAGATATATTTGTGTCTCCCATATGAGGGTGATGTGATGGCCTTTTCTACCTATATGTGTGAACTAGGTCATATTTTGAAATTATCAAACAGCCAACTGCTAAAACTATAATAATAAAGGCAAATGGTCACCTGCAAACGTATGCAGGTTACTGTTATTTATCATACGATTTTCCAGCCGTTGGATCAATGATCCAATGGTTGAGGTTTAAAAAAAAAAATTCATCGTACCGCGGAAACTTTCCGCGGTACGTGCCCCGTACCGCAGAAAATGCCCCCTGTTTTCACACCAAAAACAGTACTGTACACGTACCGCGGAAAGTTTCCGCGGTACGGTGGGATTAGCATACGGTCAGCAACCGTTTGCATTGGACCGGGACCCAATAATAAAAGCCCCCGAGAGATATAATGATGAAGTAGTAAACTTGTGTACACTGTACCAGCACCAACTGCAGAAGTAGTAACTGTTGTAAAACATGACACTACTGTAAAGGTGAATCTTAGGGGTGTCAATTTGGGGTAATGGGTCAGGTTCGTGTCGGGTTTGCTGTACCCGATCCTGTTTTTGGGTCAATCCGAAACTGACCCGAACCCGAAATGGATTGAAAATTTCAACCCGAACCCGACCTGTTATGTACCCGGTCAACCCGAAAATGACCATTTTTGACCCAAAAATAATAAAAAATAATTATTTTTATTTTATAAAATAATTTTTATTTAAAATATATTAAAAAAATATAATATCAATTTAAAGAGATGAGATGTAAATTAAAATTATTTAAATAATTTATAAATATATCACACATGTATACAATTATAAAGTAAATTTTAATATTATGTATAATATATTACATAAATTAAATTTTCGGGTCGGGTTCGGGTATTTTGGGTTAACCCGAAACTGACCCGATTTTTTCGGGTAAATTTTTACCCAATCCGACCCGAAACTCAAAACACTCGACCCAAATTCGTACTTTTCCGTGTCGGGTTCGTGTCGGGGTTTCGGTTCGTGTCAAATTTTGACACCCCTAGTGAATCTGCTAGAGAGCCGACCGTTAGAACCACTTGAATGCTTTCTTAAAATAAATTTGTTTCATCTTTACTCTTATTATTTTCCCACCAAATTCCTATTTTTGAACAATATTAACTTTAATTATTAAGCTTTTGTATGACTAAACTTTGCTTACAATGTAAGAATAGACTCATAGTAGCAAAATGCAAATTTGCGTAATGAAAGAAAAAAAGAGACAATTCTTATTATTATGTGTCACTGTCGACTTCATCTTTCACTTTTTACTCATTAGTCGATATATGTACTTAGTCGTGCTCTGCTGATATTTCTGTCACATTATTGCAAATAACAATGGTTGCGGGTAAAGTAAAAGCGGCAATGGGCTTTCAAAAATCACATGCAAATACTAAACCAGAGCCATCACCGTCATCAAGCTCAGGCAAGGCACCACAGAAAGGCACGTCATTCTCACGCTCATTAAGCAATTACTTCCCGCGGGCCTCAGCACAAGTACTACCGAAACCTCCTGAAGTGACAGAGCTCCTACGCATAATTGTACAATTACGTGAAAGAGAATGGAGACTGAAAACAGAGCTTCTCGAGTTTAAACTACTTAAAGAATCAGTTGCGGTTATACCATTTTTAGAAGACGAAATTACAAGAAGAGACGTTGAAGTCGGAAAGTACAGTAAAAAGGTAGATTGCCTGGAATCAGAAAATGAGAGGCTGCGACGAGAAATGGACATGCTGCATTGTAAATATTTCGAACAGAAGGCAGAAAACGAAAAAAATAAGAAAAATATTGAGCAACTGGAAGGCGAAATTTCGGAGTTGAGGAAAGAACAAATGGATAAAGAAAGCAAAGAGATGATTCCATCAAAAAGATTTCAGTGCCAAGGTGCAGTAGATGCGTTGTGTAAATTAAATGTAGTGAAGAATTTGAAGAGAAATGTGTCACTATTGGAGCATTACAATGCAAATAAAAACGACATTGAGGTTCAAAAAGTGAAAGAAAAAGCCGCACAGAACTCCGAAGAGATTACAGGACTAGCATCTACAACAACAATATCTCGAGTACCTAGAGTCCCCAAACCACCGCCTAGGCCTTCACTTTCAGTTTCGGTTTCATCATCTTCTAATCTTTCAGTTAGTACATTGTCGCCTTCGCCTTCTTCATCTTCGTCTTATAGTTCTTTCACCGGGATTGCGGAGTCAGTAGTTCCGGTGCCTCCACCACCACCACCACTGAGGCCGATTTTTAAGGTGCCAACTAAGTCTGCGCCACCTCCTCCTCCGCCATTGCCAGTGAGGGTATCCAAGAATGGGGTTCAGAAGGTGAGAAGAGCACCCGAAGTTGTGGAGTTTTATCATTCGTTAATGCGGAGAGACTCTCGCCGAGATTCCAGTATCGGTGCAGCGACAACAGCCAATGCGAGGGATATGATCGGAGAAATTGAGAACCGGTCCACTCATTTGCTTGCGGTAAGTTTTGTTTTAGTTCTGTTATTTCTGTTCTTGACTTGTCACTAAAATTGACTAGACTTGCCTCCTTGTGTCTTTATTGTTACCCCTATGCATAAGGTATCTTGATAGATATGACAGCAGTTAGATTCCACAGTTGTAACGCTTAAAGCAAAACGTTGTGTGGATTTGTCTGGAGAAAAACAGCTTGTGATTTTGCCTTGTCATTGTTATATTACTTATTACTCAAAAATCGCACTGATTCGAGAACCAGATATTTGTGTGCTTTATTATTTGTGGTAAATCTTTGTAATTTTGTATTTTGTTTTTATCGGACAGATTCCTGTAAGCAGAATCTGCGCTTTATATAATTTTGGTAATGTTTTGCGTACATCTTATCCTCCCCGTACCTACATCCAAGTGACGGTGTATTATAGTTTGGTTCTTATTTTTGTGTTTATGTATTCTAATTACAAGTTATAGGTGATGTAGAAACTCATGGTGATTTTGTCATTTTGTATTTGTTTTTGTTTTTTGATACAGATTAAAACAGATGTAGAAACACAAGGTGATTTCATCAGGTTCTTGATCAAAGAAGTGGAGAATGCTGCATTCACAAATATTCAAGATGTTGTGGTTTTTGTAAAATGGCTTGATGATGAGCTTTTTTACCTGGTAATTTTTTTAGCTAAACCCAATATTCATCTACCAATTTTAATGGAGAGAATTCAGATAATTCTTGTCCGTAGGTTGACGAAAGAGCAGTGCTTAAGCATTTTCAATGGCCAGAACAGAAAGCTGATACGCTTAGAGAAGCAGCATTTGGTTTTTCTGATCTCAAGAAGCTAGAATCTGAGGCGTCTTCTTTTAGAGATGATCCTCGTCAACTTTTTTCCCCAGCCCTCAAGAAAATGCAAGCATTATTTGAAAAGTATTGTTAACTGTTCTAGACTGTTTCTTGATATTTGACTTCGTGTGCATAAATTGTGTATATTAGTACTTATTTTAGCTTATTAATTGTGCTGGTCGCAGATTAGAACATGGAGTCTACGACCTCTCTAGAATGAGAGAATCAGCAGCAATTCGCTACAAAGGATTTTGTATTCCAATGGACTGGATGCTGGATAGCGGTTATGTAACCCAGGTACATACATTTACTTTCTAGCATTGTTGATTTAATCAAAAATTGCTACGATGTTGATACTTCTATGCTTCTATGCATTGTATCCTCCCCCGGTTTTCACATACTCTAGTGGTCTATCCATTTTCTTGTCGTTCTCTTCAAATGTTTGAGTTTTGCTACAAGATTAGCTGAGAAGCAACTTATGAAGTTCCAGTGCTCTGAGTCTCATCGATCTTTGATGCATATCTAAAACGAGAAGAAATATATTATCTTAACAAGAGGAAAGTTCATGATTCCACATAAATCACCTCTGTGTAAACATAAACATAGGGGAATAGGTAGACCAATAATATTGCAGTATTGCACGAGGCGTAGAGCCAACCAATTACCATTACTTGAACCCCACCCACCAGGCCACCATAGCAGTCACAGGGAGCCCTTGTGTTATGTTATTACACAGCGATGGTTTACCAGGTGGTCCTATGAGATGAGCCAGGATTGGAATGAGTTCACTCAATAGTCGATCTACAATATTGACTACTAGATGCAAAGAAGATGTGATGTTTTGCCTCGTCTATATTGTCAACTGGTGGCAGGCTGCACATTTAAGATCCAAAAGTCTCCAAACAAGTTTCTGTGCGTTTCATTACTTATATTATTGGATCAGTGGGTATATTATTTAAGATCCATGCTGAATCTGATCACTTCCATTATTCTGAAGTAGCATTAAAAAGATAAGAGTAGAACAATATACAATAGCATTTCCAAGATCCAGAGTTCCCTGTTACTTAGGATGGATATTGTCAATGCAGTAAATGTCTTTACAAAGTTTACATCAGTGTATAAAATTTGGAACTAGGAAGCAAGAATGGTACAGTTCAGAGGGTCCTGACAATCTATGTTTCCAATGTTGCAAAACTGGGATTATCTCAAACACAGCAGAAAATTATAACTACAGCTCCTGATGAGTACCAATATACTATAAATTATTTTAAAAATGCAGTTAATGATGCACCATTCTATAATTTGTTTGTGGTTCAAACTATCTCTAGAAATGAACTAAATAGAATAGAGTGGTAATCATTAATGTAAGCGGACTACATGCAGAATATTAAGTCCTCCTTCAATTATAAATACTAAACCACAGTATTATTGGTCTCTTTGTACTGTCATCGTGATTCTGCACTCTTCTGTTAGTCTTGATTTCGCTGTAAAACACAAGCAATATATGCATTGAGCAACAAGGTCTTATTAGAATCTTCCGTTCCAGATTGTTAGATGCCTTGAATCTAGAAGCCGTCGGCCGCCGCGGCACTACCGGATTTGACTCACCTACCACACCTAACCCCTTATATTTTGTCTATAAATAGATATGCATGTAAGAATTGTAAATCATCTGAAAAAATCTGTAATCATCTTCAAGATCAATATAATTATTTCTCTTTTGCATATATATTTTCTCTTTACGTTTATCATCTTTCTTGCTTCCGTTATAACACAGATCAAGCTAGCATCGGTGAAATTAGCCATGAAGTACATGAGAAGAGTTTCTGCTGAGCTTGGAAATGTTGATGGTGGTACCGAAGAAGAGGCGTTGATCGTTCAAGGAGTAAAATTTGCCTTCCGAGTACACCAGGTTAATGTTTTCTTCGAACATACCATCATTTTCTTGCGTTTTCACTGGCAAATTTTGGGCCTGATTATGGTTGGTAAATCTTTTTTTTTTTTTTTTTTTTGTTTGATGCAGTTTGCAGGTGGCTTTGATGCAGAAACGATGAGGGCATTCCAGGAGCTGAGAGATAAAGCAAAATCATGCCAAAAACCAACAGCAAATATTTATATGTAGGTCTACAACTTGCCAAAGAATCTGGAGCAAACTCAGCTTTAGTTGCCACCCCATTTAGTTGTAAAGATAATTGCTCAGATTATTTATTATTGTTAATTTCGAATTGTTTATGTACTAACTTGCTGGATTAACAAAGATACAAACAGGGGTCTAGTAACCCAGGATATCACAAGCCAAATGGCTCAAAATTGACTTATTGATGATAACTCTATTTTCCGGGCTGACCTTTTTCTTTTTGAGCTAGTGCTAAAGTTGGGCTGGTTGCAAGTTCGGGATCCTGCAAATCAATGTCGGCCGGGGTTGCCGGTTTGCGACACCTCCGGCATAATAATATAATAAGTGTTTGTTGTTTTGAAAGACAAGATTTAAACCTAGAAAGACACAGAAACTTAAAGAGTGAGCATGCCTCTACTTCCTTTCTTCCCCTATCTATAGGGGAAAAGGTGGGGTAGGAGTGAGTTGGTGTGACTAGTTGTGGGCTGGGTCATTTAGGGGACAAACCGGCGGGAGTGTAGATTAGCCGTTCGTCCCTGTTGTCTTTTTGTGGCATGTTCATTTAGATCTGAACCCATTTGATGAACTGGGGCTGAGTTATTTGGACATATAAAAAGGGTATACTATCAATAATTGGATACATAAATCCATGACGGAGGCAGGTCCAGAGCGTCCCTGACCACCCTAAAATTTGAGTATGTAACCTAATAGTATACTACTTATTTTACAAATTGGTTCCCAGTTCAGCTGATGTGAGGGTTTATTTTCTTCTGTGAGAGCCAGGGTTCTAGGTCCAACATCCGTTCTTCAGTCTCGTTCTGATCAATGATCAATGTTCATTTAGTCTCAGGTAACTTACGAGATACCTAATTTTTATATATAAAAATGGGGTGGGTATTTTAGTAAATTCAAAAAATTTTAATTAGCCTTGCGAGCCCAGCAAATTTTAAAGACTATTTTGTATGTATCTTAGTAAAAATTCTCTGAGATATATCTCAGGATCCTTTTTCTCCTTTTTCTCTTTAATAAAACTTCATTGTGTACTACATACATCCTTTATCTCAATAGAGGATAGGAAACTGAGATGTATCTATCTCAGGTAAATTACCTGAGATATATGAAATTTATATATAAAAATAAGATGGGTAATTTTGTAAAATCAAACATTTTTAATTAATCATGCGAGCCCATTCATATTTAAAGTATATTTTGTACATATTTTAGGAAAAGTTTCCTAAAATAAATCTCGAACATCTTTTTTATCTTCTTTCAAATCTATGCAAAGTAGATTAATTTAATTTAATTTTGATAACAGTTATTATACATAACCTATAATTTTTAGAGTCAAATATACAAGAGTTATTTGGCATTTTTTTTCTAATTATTTCACAAAAATCAAATTTGTCAAAGACTCACATGGGGACAGGGATTTAAAAATACACGGCTTGAATATATTGCTGGATGTTTTAAATATTTATGACGAGATTCTAGTAAATAGAAAAAAGAAAATACCAATTTGCTCCTTATCGAATTTGGCACAATAATAATGATTTAAAATTTAAAAAGATGATAATTTGTGGTAAGAGTTTATTCTTAATTTTGCTATGATTTCGATTTTTGTTCATGTTCGGAAGATTTGTTCAAAAATAGCCAAATAAATATACTGAGGCCTCGTTTGTTTATCAGCTTTTATAGTTACACTAGTTGATAAAGCCGCGCTTCGCGGCGGCGTTGCAATATTTTTAAAAAAATTCAATACATTTACGTTATATTATAATATTAATATTAAATTTTAGTAATTAAATAATCTTCTCTAATGGCTTAGCAAAAAAATAATAATAATAATAATCTTCTCTAATGAATCAATTTCTTGTTAAATACGATTCTTTCGATTGAGCCGCTCTCTCGTTAAAACTGAAATCCCAACTTTTTAACATATATTATAAAGACTAATATAATATTTTTTATCTATAAAATCGAACCGTAAAAATAAAAAAAAAATTATGACTTCAGTATCAAATTCTAATAGCTAATACAATCTTTTCTAGCGAGCCGTCTTTCCGTTAAATACGTTTCGAGCCGCTCTTATTTGAAACCGAAATTCTAACTTCATTATATAAAGAGAGTAAATTCCAATATTTATATTCTTTAAACTTTTTAATATTTATGGAGTTTTAAAAGATAAAAATACATCTTATATTTTCTGTATATTATAGATATTCTTGTATTTATTTACAGTTTCCGCATGTGAATGTCTTTCTGTTATGTTAACATATCAAAAAAAATTAAAATACGAAGACTTTTCGTTACGGGAATAATATTACATTTATGGATATATTTTTGTAGTGCAAGTATAATTAACTTGTATAAAAAGGTTAAAATAAAGGATTTCTAGGAAAAAAAAATGTATGGTTTACAAAAATCGTATAAGACGTCTCCACCGTCCTCGTATTCCACTTCTAATAAAACATTTTATTTTATGTATTAATTATATATTTAAACATTTTTTATACGGTCTTATGTAATGAACCGCTTTCTTGTTAAGCACAGTTTTTACTATTGATGCGCTCTCTCGTTAAGACCAAAAACCTAACTTTTACATATATTACTTGTATGATAATGTTTATCCATAAAAATCAAATCCTAAAAATAAAACAAAATTTATAACATCATATGATATTTTAATAGCTAGTACAATCTTTTATAGTGAGTCGTCTTCCCGTTAAACACGTTTCGAGCCGCTCTCGTTTGGGATCGAAATTCTAACTTCATTACATATTATTGATGATACTTATCTTACACAACAATTTTTTTCCTTGAAATCAAAACCTAAAAAATAGAGTGAATTCCAATTTATACTTTCTCTAGATTTTCTAAAATTTTTGGAGTTTTAGAAAATGAAAACACATCTTATTTTCTCTTTATATTATAGATATTCCTGTATTTATTTAGGATTCCTGCATGAGATTGTTCTTTTACTCATTGTTCTTTTATTATGTTAACACATCAATTCTTTTCTTTTTAAATACGGTGACTTTTTTCATGACAATAGTATTGAATTTATGAATAAATTTTCCTAATGTAAGTATAATTAACTTATATAAAAAATATATAATTTAAGAAGATCGTACTTTCTAAAAAATATTTAATTATACGTCTGCTCTATATATTCAAACACCTATTCTAGTTCTAGTAGAAATTTTATTTATATAATTTTTCTATAAATTCGAACACTTATTCTCTATAAATTCGAACTCCTATTCTACTTCGAAATCCTATTCTACTTCCAATAGAACTTTAATCGTATGCCTTATAAATATTTATTATACTTCCAATAGAACTTCTAATCATATATCTTCCCTATAAATTCGAACTCTTCTCCTTTATAAATTCGAACACCTATTATACTTCAAATATGCTAATTGATATTTTGAAATTTTATTTATATAATTTTTCTATGAATTCGAACTCTTATTCTCTATAAATTCGAACTCATATTCTACTTCGAACTCCTATTCTACTTCCAATAGAACTTTTAATCGTATGCCTTATAAATATTTATTATACTTCCAATAGAACTTCTAATCATATATCTTTCCTATAAATTCGAACTCTTCTCCTTTATAAATTCGAACACCTATTCTACTTCAAATATGCTAATTGATATTTTTATATTTATTAGTGTTTAAAATTCTAAAAAATTAGAAAAATCGATTGAGACGATATTAGAGCGCCACCTAAACTCCCGCTATCCTCCTTTATATATAACTAGTCGATAAAGCCGCGCTTCGCGGCGGCATTATAAAATTTTTTAAAATTATTTCAATATATATTTGTCTTATATTATATCATCAGTATTAAATTTTAATAGTTAACACGATCCTCTCTATTAAGCCGCTCTCTCCTTAAATACAATTCTTTCTATAGCTCTTTAGTTAAAATCAAAACTCATTTTTAACATATATTACGAATATTTATATTATAATTTTAATCCATAAAAAACCGAAACTTAAAAATAAAATAAAATTTATATCCTCACACCTATTCTAGTCGACAAAATTGCGTTTTGTGACTGGCGTTATAAGTTTTTTTTAAGAAAATTCAATATATAATTATCTTACATGATTTTAACAATTAACACGATACTCTCTAATAAGCCGCTCTCTCGTTAAACACGATTCTTCCTATGGAGCCGTTCTCTCGTTAAAACGAAACTCATTTTTAACATATATGATGAACATTTGTATTATAATTTTAATTCATAAAATTGAAACCTAAAAATAAAATAAACTTATACCATAATTATATATGATTGATACTCATCTTATACAATAACTTATTTCCTTAAAATTAAAACTTAGAATGAGAGTGGATTCAAATTTTTACTTTTTCTAAAACTTTATAATATGTATGAAATTTCGAAAAATGAAAATACATCTTACATTCACTATATATTACAAAAACTCCTGTAATTATTTTCTTACCTAAAATTTAAAACATATAAATAAAGTAAATTTAATATTTTATATTAAATTAATAATAAAATTAAAAAAGTTACTATAGTATAATTTTTAGAGGAACTGCCTATAAATTCTTTTATATATATGCACACTAATATATATAGTATGATATTTAATTTAAAAAAGATATTGATATCATTTCCTATTAATTTGAATTCCTTTTCTAACTTGAATATGTTAAAATAAATTTTAGTTACATGTCTACACTATAAACTTGAATTTCTCCTTTCTTGTAAATTTGTATGGCTTTCAAATTCCCATCTTTCTATAAATTCGAATGCATACCAAAAGAAAAATTTTATAGTTCCTGCATGGTAATGTCCTTCTATAATGATAACATCGATTTATTTTTTCAATGTGAAAATTATTCGGCATAGGAATAATATTAAATTTATGGATATCTTATTCAAATGCAAGTATAATGAACTTGTATAAAAAAATTTAGAATAAAAGATTTTAAGAAATAAGATTATCAAGTTTAGAAGATTGCCACCTCACACTACTTCAATTAGAACTTTTAATTATATGTGTTCTATTTTGAATAGAACTTTTAATTATATGACTCACAAATATATATTCCACTTTCAATAGAACTTTTTTTAATTATATGTATTCCTTACAAATTTGAACTTTTTCTCCTTTATAAGTTCGAACACCTATACTATTTCCAATAAAACTTTTAATTATATGTCTTACTTAAAAATATTAACTATTCTCGTTAAAAATTCGAACACATACTTACTTCCAATAAAACATTTAATTATACGTCTAACCTATAAATTCGAACACCTATTCTACTTTTATTATGTTAAAAAATATCATTAAATTTATTAGTATTTAAAAATTCTAAAATTCTAAGAAATTTAAAAAACAGATTGAGACGATCTTGAGGTGCCACCTAACCTTCACCAATGACCATAATATCATGATCACTTGAAAATCCCTTGAAACACATTATCATTAATTTTCTTCAAATACAAAAAGAATTCATACATCTACTGTTATTAATATTATCATTGTACTATATTTTAATATACAACCTAGTAGATCAATTTATATAGCTTAAGATACAAAGTTTTGTAGAATTAAAAATTAGCACTCATAAATAATAGAATAGAAGATTGGAAAGTATGAAACTTGATGATGTATAAACGATTCATGGGCATTCAAAAAAAAAAACGACTCATGGAGAAACTAAACAACTATGGGCTTATATAGCTTTAAAGTTAAAAACTTCCACCTTGGTGCATGCATCCGAGTAACATTCTTGAATGCATAATTTGATACCTACACTTTAGAACACATACAAAGAAAAAACAAATTTGAAGAATATCTTGCACCGTAATTTAATATTTTTTCTCAAGTTCTTAGTACGTACTTCATCTAGTCATTGGATGTACGTGAGATAGGTGCTCTATCTTTTAATCTCTCGAATACCTAATCTTATATGATAATTTTATTATAATATATAAGAAATCTTGCACTTCGGTTTACTACACATGCAAACTGAGAACATATTACACCCAAAGAAATCTCATAAAAATGATGAAAAGATATTAAAAAAAAAGTACTACCTCCAATATTTTTCTATTCAAAAATATAGGTTTGATATTCTAATGGCGCAATCCTTCCATCCATCAACTTGATCTACCTGCATATTGATGACAAAGACAGTAAAAAAGTAATAAAATAAATAGAATTTAAGCAAACCAAAAATTTATATAGCTCGGATGCTTAATTATTAAAGGATGTTATTGACTTCTTTATAAATTGCCTTTGACTTCTTTATAAATTGTGATAGACTTTTATATAAATTCGAATTTTTATTCATTATAGATTCTAACACCTATTTTATTTTTAATATATTATATTTGAACTCTTTTTCACTATAAATATGAATACCTATTCTATTTCTAATATTTTAAAAGATTTTTTTTATTTATTAGAATTTAAAATTCTAAAATTTTAAAAAATTAGAAATAAAATTACATCACATCACTACATCGGTTACGATGTTTCTGTTAGCTGCATCCCATCACTAAGTCAAGAATAAAATTACTATTACTACTAATCTTTTTCTAGCAAATTATTTTCTTTTAATCTTAACGACTGCGCACATTGGAAGTTTCAAGCCATCTAATCATTTTTTTGAGTAAATTAGATTATGTTTTACACAAATTTTAAAAAAGTAAATTATAAAATAATGACTCTATTTCTAATATGTTAAAATATATATTTATATTTATTAGTATTTATTCGATATTCGAATTCATATTCTACTTTCAATAGAACTTTTAATCATAAACCTTATAATTAAATATCTATTCTACTTCTACTAGAACTTTTAATTATATGTCTTTCCTATAAATTCAAAATCTTCTCATCTATAAATTCGAACACATATTCTACTTTTGATACGTTAAAAGATATTTTTATATTTATTAGTATTTAATATTCTAAATTCTAAAAAAAATAGAAAAATAGATTGAGACGCTCTTAGAGCGCCACCTAAACGCCAGCGTATCCTCCTTTATATATATATATTGATACTAGTTGATAAAGCCGCGCTTCGCGGCGGCGTTACAATATTTTTAAAAAAATTCAATACATTTACGTTATATTATAATATTAATATTAAATTTTAATAATTAAATAATCTTCTCTAATGAATCAATTTCTTGTTAAATACAATTCTTTCGATTGAGCCGCTCTCTCGTTAAAACCGAAATCCCAACTTTTTAACATATATTATAAAGATTGCATGAGATTGTTCTTTTACTCATTGTTCTTTTATTATGTTAAGACATCAATTCTTTTCTTTTTAAATACGGTGACTTTTTTTCATGACAATAGTATTTGATTTATGAATGAATTTTCCTAATATAAGTACAATTAACTTATATAAAAAATATATAATTTAAGAAGATCGTACTTTCTATAAAATATTTAATTATATGTCTGCTCTATATATTCAAACACCTATTCTAGTTCTAGTAGAACTTTTATTTATATATTTTTTCTATAAATTCAAACTCTTATTCTCTATAAATTCGAACTCCTATTCTGCTTCCAATATAACTTTTAATCGTATGCCTTATAAATACTTATTATACTTCCAGTAGAAATTCTAATCATATGTCTTCCCTATAAATTCGAACTCTTCTTCTTTATAAATTCGAACACCTATTCTACTTCTAATATGCTAATTGATAATTTCATATTTATTAGTGTTTAAAATTCTAGAAAATTAGAAAAATCGATTGAGACGATTTTAGAGCGCAACCTAAACTCCTGTTATCCTCCTAATTCGAACTCTTATTCTCTATAAATTTGAACTCTCTTATTCTCTATAAATTCGAACTCCTATTCTACTTCCAATAGAACTTTTAATCGTATGTCTTATAAATGCTTATTATACTTCCAATAGAACTTCGAATCATATGTCTTCCCTATAAATTCGAACTCTTCTCCTTTATAAATTCGAACACCTATTCTACTTCTAATATGTTAATAAATATTTTTATATTTATTAGTGTTTAAAATTCTAGAAAATTAGAAAAATAGATTAAAACGATCTTAAAGCGCCACATAAACTCCCGCTATCCTCCTTTATATATATATATTGATTGTAACTTAAGGTACCTTGAAACTAGGTTACAGTACATTTAGTTCCTGGGAAAGTAAAAACTTTGCGTTTGGTTTATGAGTATGTAACTACAAATTACATAAGTTAATTGTTTTGTTTAATAATGAAGGTAATTTATTTAAATAAATAAATTTTTAAAAAAGCAATAGTAAAATAAAAAAAGATAAATTTCTACACAACATTCAAAATATAAAGCAAATACTATATTTTACAATAGTGGAATGACTATTAAAATCAGTCAAAATAATAATTTATTATTGCTTGTTTTAAATAAATTAATAATACAAATAAAATTTCATAATGCACTTAAAATAAGATTAAATATATAATAAATAGATAAATAATTTTAATTTAATAACTAACTACTTGTACAATTTAATAAGTAAATAATTTACACATATAAAATTTCAAATAATTTAATGATCAATTTTTATAATATAAATATGTAACAAATGCAATATGTATTTTGACACAAAAATATTATATTATAACATATACTATAAATATAATATTTTTTAATTTAGATTTTAAAGTATATTTTATAATTAATGATATAATAAATTTATTATACAAATAATATTAAATTGTGTTTAATGAAGGGTAATTGATAGACAGCTACGTAACTTCCAGTGACCATGCATGACCTAGGTAAGTGGGTTACCGTGTTTTGCTGTAACTACAAGTACCACGTAACTCTAAGTTCCTCTATCTTTATGTAACCAAACGGTGTTAATTGTGCAAGTTTTAATTGTGCAAGTTCCAAGGAAGTGAGAGTTACTGTGTTGGGTTACGTGGAACCAAACGAAGGCCGGAGTAAATTACACAATAAGTGAGAATTACATTTTGCATTTAAATTCAAGACAGCACTTGTCATGAAACAAAAGATGCAACGAATTACCCAAATCAACGCCAAAATTGAACATCGCTGACAGAAGTGAAGGTGAGCAGAGAGAGATGTTGAGAATAAGTTGTAACCCCTTCCTTAAACCCAACACCAATCTTCAACCTCCATTTAATCATGCTACATCATCATCATCTCAACATTTCTTACCACCAAATCTCCGAGTCCTGAAACAACAACAATCCCATTTTTACTTACCTCGAAATCATCGTCAAATCTCAGCAAAAGAGACAACACCCATGACCCACCAAACCCCACCACTTGCTGTCCCTACCATTCCTAATCCTAGTATCAAGCTCTTGTTCGTTGAGATGGGTGTCGGCTACGATCAACACGGGTAACTTACTCTTCTTAATTTCGGTATATATTTATTTATTTATTTATACTCCATGATATATTTATTTGAATATTTTCAACATAAAAACAGGCAAGATGTTACCAAAGCAGCAATGCGGGCTTGCAGAGATGCTATTACTTCCAATTCTGTCCCCGCCTTTCGTGCAGGTTACTACTAGTTTTACTACTTTATTATCATATAATTTGCTTATTGATAAATAAGCTCCACTTTTTACCAATTAATTTACGATGTACGATATTAAATGTTACAACTTCTGTAATGCATTGTTTGGAGTTTGAATGCTGGAGTTTGCAACTTATATATTATTTATGTGTAATTTGAGTCTGTGCTTTTAGCATTTGTCTACTAAATTTTTGCAATTGAACTTGCGAATTTCCCGAATTTTCGTACATTTCAGACTGAGTCATGAATCTCTGAATGGCTTTGACTAGGTTAAGTTCAAAGCATAGGTTCAATTCTGTGTATGAAAATGTTTTCAAGAATATATGGAAGTAGGAGTTGTATAATGTTGCATCTGATTTTTGGATGTTACGTTACAAAGGCAATGAGAGTTGAATCAGACATCCAGTTTATACCATATGCTGCTCTTTTTGATGATACCGGAAATTTCAACTTTGGCTTTGGGGCTAGGGACACGACTGGTGTAGTGGGGGAGGCTATCACTAGTTGTCGAGTGGGCAGAGGCAATCGATCTGTTCGAAGCCCTCTCAAATTGGTCTCATATGACTGTAAGAGGTTATTAGATTCATTAAAGGGTCTTTTATTACTTTATGTTAGACTAGACGGTCTGCCAACAGATTAGTTCATGACCTTGCAAGGGGTTCCTGTGATGTAGCTGACGTGTTTGGAAGTGAGGACATACCTCCCAGTGTTCAAACATTAATCTTGGATGAAGTTGAGTTTTATCTTTTAATGAAAGTTTGCCTACTCCCTACTTTTCAAAGAATACTAAGGAATTTAGCGGGAAAAAAAAAAAGAATACTAAGGTTTAGTTTGGCATTGTTGTGTGGCCAAAGAAAGATGCTTTGGGAAAATGTGTGCTGGAAAAAAGTGAGGTGATGAAAAATGAGAGGTGATGAAAAATGACAACTAAAATTGTTTATCTCCAAAGCTACAAACTATTCCGCCAGAATGCTGTATATGTTGACTCAATTCTATGATAAGTTGATTCCTAACGCTTGTCTTGGAGGACTTTGGTGTCAATCAGCCAACCAAGACCTATGAACTCCCTTTCAAGTTACAATCTAGCTCCATTTTTCGCAAGGAACAGGGTGGCAGCCACTTCTTGGAAACTATTAATCCAGATTTGTTTACTTGTGTTGGTCTAGGGTACAGTGAGTTCACCAAGACGATTCCCCAGTCTTTGTAGAGGCATATTCGGCACTGCTTCAAATACTCTATTTCAATCCAAACTATCATTTGAACTGGCATGATTGTCGGGAACTTTCCTTGTTCCCCCCCCCCCCCTAAAACCCCATGCTCTCTTAGACCGACCTAATTATAGAGCAAATTAGGAGAATAGATTGAGCTAACATGTCAAGGAAGGGAAACAGTTTTAATCTACAATAATTTAACCTATCCCCCCCTCCCAACTTTAGTTCAAGGCTCAGACTACAATTCCTGTCGTTTTAGTGACTTAAAGTTAATCTATAGACAAGCTTCGGGTTCATAATCCTCTTAATTTCTGAGTAAGACATCTCCATGACTCCATCTCAAGGAAAGTGTTAGGGAAACCATAACTATAATGGTCCTACGATAGGTAAGTTAGGATATATGGAAGTCGGACGTTGTACTTGAGTCTGACAGTTGGCTAATGGAGGTCGCCCTTTCTTTCGTCAACAAAGAGCTAATTCTTGACACTAACTAGTATAGGAATTTTTTAATTGTCTTCCAGAAGGACTTGAAGCTAACTACTATAGAAGTTTTAAATTTAAGTCAGAAGGACGAGAGTTCACCCTGGTGGGAGGCATTCTTGTCCCATTTCCCAAGAGATAGATTCGCTCTGCGTAGATTGGCGACCTTCTACTATAAGAGTAAAAGGGATTGTGTAGCTAGAGCATAAGATAGGACAAGGTCTTTGCCAAGTACTTGCAGGCCTGGTCGGAAACTAAGTCATCTAGAGCATTATGTGTTTGTTTTTTCTTTATTTTTTAGTTAAAAAATTTTCAGTTAGAATATATGGATAATACCTTCGTGTCTCTATACTTTTGTTTACAACTCAAATCATGGATTGCACCAAGAAGTTTCTTGGTAAAATTATGGAAAGTTTTGTGAAAACATTGAATTTTGTTTATTTATGACATTTTTTCCTTGCATTAGTGCTGGAGTTGGATATCATGGCCACCTAAAGCGATGTCCTTAACTTGATTCTGATCAAATATCTGTAATCACTACATTTAGTATTCCAACTAGCTTTCCACTATTGGAATATTTTGCCTCAATATATTGGCATTGTTGACAAACGCGACTTTTTTCTTCTTAACTTCCCTGGTCTTTTATTTATGAATGTAAGGCAGTACAGCATTTGAGTGTTGCCATTTTCCAGTTTAAGTATGCACATTTAATATGTTTAATGAATTCAGGGTCTATACCTGGCGTTTCATTTGAAGAGATGAAGCTACAAATCAAACTTGGAGTCCCTCAACCTCTACAAAATTCCCTAGATGTTGAAAAAGTGAAATCTGTTTTTCCTTAGTAAGTATCTCAGTCCTTGAAAGAATCTTTGCTTTCTGCTTTGTTAAGTGTTCTACAGTATCAGCTAATTGCTTTCCGCCTAAATGATTTTGATCTTTGTTGAGATAATGTCCTTTCCATCTAAGACTGACTATTCGCCAAACGTCTCTTGAAGTTATACTTGAAATCTTGCCGGAAAAGAAAAATATCACAGGCAACCAATTTTGTAAAAGATATTTACTTAGAAATGTTTAAGTTCTAATTCCACAAAGTATTGCAGTCTTAAAAAGAGATAAATAATATAATTGTATATTTGTATCAATAAACAGAACTGAACCTGCATAAAGATCTTTCTCTTTGAGTTCCAAAGTGGTAAGCATAGGGAAGTTAATTGATAGAAGTCTAAGTTTGGACCTTTTTGGACGTGTTACCTTGTTATGGTGAAAAGAAAAAAGAATGTGACTTGCAGTCGCCTCTCATCCCATGTCATTCCCCCCCCCCCCACCCCCCTTCCCCAAATGTCGAAGGGACCATCTTGATATTTTCACACACTCATTAATTTACAAAGTGTATAATATGAAACTTAAATGTAATTAGTTTTAAATGTACCAGTGCTACTATGTTTTCACAAAATGTACCATGTATCCACACATATTGACTTGATATTCATAAATTTGTAAGTGCAGCTGATGACTATTCATTAATCATTACTTATACAAGAAACCATTTATATTTGACAGCGGAGAAATCATGCATTTTGAAGTCGTGGATGGTGGACTTATATGCTCGAGTGGAGTACATGTAGAAGAAATGGGAGATAAAACTGATGAGTGCTTCATAGTTAATGCAGCTGTTTATGTTGGCTACTAAGTTCCTGCTTGATGTATTCAACTTTTAATAGTAATGCAGCTGTTTATGTTGGTTACTGAAATCCTGCTTAATGTTTTCAATCGTTTAATGTCTTTCAAGATCATTCTGAAATTTTCACATGGTAAATCTGTTCCATATGATTCACTTTACTCTCTTTTAGGTTTTAATAGTCTGTGGTACCGGTTACAATTTGTGTACCAAGTTCATACTTGTTATAGCCATTGTGTATAATATAGATGATTAGTAGAACAATCAATGGTAGTAGACGACTTTTAGCTCTCTACAGACAATGTTCTTTAGTCTGTATTGGCCTGTTTATGATATTCTAAGCTCTTTTGAGCATACCAAATCACGAAGTTCATACTCTCTCAGAGTCAACATGTTGGTAATTCTGTGTAATATGGATGATGAGTAAACCACTCGACAGTAGTTGACGGCTTTTACGTATATACAGAGAATTCATTTTTTCAGTAGTCAATGGCATGTTTATTATATTCCGAGCTCTCTTACACTTGGTTGCTTGCATATTTGATCGGATTAGAGTCCAATTTGAGTTGTAGGAGTTCATTTTGAGTCTGGCAAAGTTACTATTTTTTTCATTCATTGTTGTTCCATAGACCGTACTCAGGATGACATGGGACGGGCTTCATATAGAGTAGAAAAGGAATATGAGATAATGTCATTGAGAATTTAAGCTAATTGACTGCAGAACTATAATGCAAACTTAATTACATTAAAGATGTCTAGTCAAACTTGCAGAAACAAACTTACAAATCATACATTGTTCTTATTTCATTCGCAGCAATTGAACTTGCTTGATAAGTTACTTTACAGTTGATTCGTCTTCCCCTAATCTCTGCCCCAGTAGACATACACAATTACCTATCTTCAAGACCCATGGTACACAATTGATGGCGGTGAAATGATACAAGTAAAAATAGTACTATGATGTAAAGGATGCTGATATCTATACCTTTGTTTCATATATCTATATGTTCACTTTAGGACGCTGCATAAAGAATTTGATTCCATGTATCAGGTAATCCAGGAAGGCACCAGTGGCTGCAATCCATTCCAGAATGATCATTACTGTAAGCTGATGGGTGCCCGTCTTTTCTTAGCTGGGAAAGTGTTGTGATGTCGAGCAGGTAAACTTGTTTCTTCATTGAACTCAGTACTTTCTTCAAAATTTGAGCAGCTGCAGGTTCTCCTGCTGGATACCTTGAGCCTGTTAATGGCCCTAGCTCTCCATAGCAAGTTTTTGATTTTGAGTTCCATTCCCTACCCCTGTTTTACATGATTTTCATGATGTTACTCATCCTGCCTTCTAAGTTTGTTGAGCTAAGCAAATTATATTTATATGATGTAATGCAATAGTGTCAGAAATCACTAACTGATAATGAGTAGGAGAAATCCCCTGAAAGAAGACTTTTGTTTTGTAAGTGTCAATGTTTGAATCAACCCATCTAGCCCATGTGCTCAGTCCTCTGTAAAATGCTGTCAAACGATCCATGTCTTTTCTCACTGTAGTTCCATCTTGCACATAATCCCATCTGAAATGAAGAAACTGAATGGTTATTATTCATGAAAAAACTGACAATGAGATATACATGTATTCGAGAGAATTAATATTACGGTTGAGATTTTCCTTTGTGAGTCCACCAGTGCCAGGTGTTGAATATTAGCATGTCTGCATCCCTCCATGCATTTCCTCCCTTAATTGAATCCAATTTTAGTACTCTCCCAATCTTTTCTCGCACTATGTCTACTAAGTAAACTGTATGGTATAGCATTATTGTCACTCCATACTCCTGCATATTGGTTCTTATCGTTGTTCAGTAAAAAAAAAAAAAAAGTTTCTCCATTCATTTCATGCATAACAAAATGTTAATTTTGATTCAAGAAAAGGTTTCTATGCAATCTAATTCTTGCACATTGTTAAGTCCAACATAGCACGATCTAAAGAAACTGCCCATGAATGTGAAAGTCAAGTTGCAGACACCTAACTAATGGACCCCTTCATACTGTTGATGTATAGTGAGCCTTAAATTTTCATATGAATGCAATAGCTGGACAATAACATTCCCAGACATATGAATGTTGAGGATGAAACATCTTTGCCAGAACTGGTGAGAGTTGTCTCTTAACATGCATTTTGGTGAGAATTGTCTCTTAACATCTTTGTAAGACATATAATTAGTAGGTGAAACTAAAGGAGTAACTTATGACTCTTGTTCTTCAACAAGAACAAATCTTCGCTCAGCGGTGGAACTAGGATTATCAAAGATTCGGCCTCCGGGACCAATCCGAGACCAGAATTAAACCAATAATTTTAAAGGCCAGCGGCAACTAGAGCCAAGGATAGCCCTCACTTAATTTCACTATGTCCGAGCAGCCTCTAGTTAAATCGTAATGGTGGGGGAGGAAGATGGGGTAGGCCATTAATTATTTGAATCTTCTGGATGTTGTAGTCAAGTTCAAGTATGTCTACTGAAAGACACTCGTGCTTTACATCCAGATAGATAAACATTAGAATTTCCCATTTATAAATGAATAGAAAAGTAGGTAAAATATTGTATAAAGTAAATGGGAAAATAATTAATTCTTTTAATGTTCTGTACAAATGATTTTAATGGACTTAAATAACTATGCCAAATTGCCAACTAATATCATAAATAAAGTGCTTTAAGCTTTAGGATGTCATTTTACACACATGTGATAGTTATAGAGTCTTTGTCAAGTTCAATCATGAACATTCTGAAGTGAATGGTACTGTACTCCTTTTAAGTATCCAATTAGTGTTATTTAAATTACACATTAAGATTTTGACAGATTTACTCATCTTATATTAATCAAATTAACATGATGTGAGATGAAATGCAGTAGAATTTAATTTTGATATAGGTCTCCAAGTCGAACCACCTTGAGTCATTTTATGTATTCTGAAACTGTGAAAAGAGTGAGGATGATGATACTGATGGTTTTTATAGCAAAATGACAGTTTCATGCAGCAAAACTCATAGGACCAAAGTCAGGGGCGGACCGTAAGAGAGACGGGGTGACCTTGGTCCCCATTCTGAAAAATTACAAAATTTCACCATGTAAATTTTTTTTTTTTTAAAAACATGAAATTTCACCATGTAAATTTATTTATTTTTAGATTTGGCCCCTCCCAGTTTTTTGGGCCCGAAGGCCTGGGTCCGCCCCTGCAACCAGTAGTAATAAAAACGATAGAACAGTGGTAACTGAAAAGAAAAGCAAACACTTTTACCAACCTCAAAAGTAACTGATGAGACTAGTTCTTTCCTCACATATTTGGTTCTAGACTTTGGCACCGACGCATGAACCATACAACACAGTGATTGCCACTCGTTCAGACTCAGTGAGTCACCTACAAACATTATCTTCTTTCCTTTCCACTTCCTCAGAAAATCCAATCCATTGAACCTACAAGAATGTATGATTTTGATGTCAACCCAATTTTAACACTTCGCATATGTAGAATCTTTACTATTTAACCAAAAATATACCTTAAAGCACAAAATCGTAAACTACCTTTCAGATTTTTACCCTAAAGTGGAAATTTCTTGCAAAAAATCACAAATTCTAGTAAAATACCACACACTTCCAAAAACAAACATCATATATAGACTGCAAACTCTACAAACCGACACAAATTGCCTAATAAGGTACGAAGTACAAGTTGCCGATGGCAAAATTTGTACGATAAATTACCGATCATAATACTACAAATCACTGAACTACAAGTCACAGGTCAATTTTACTACAAGGTCAATTTTACAACTAATAACTTTGTAGTTTGCATTTGAACGAAAACACGTACAAGTCACGGGTCAATTATACAAATTACGACTAATAAATATATAGTTAGTAAAAGTGTATAACACCGAAACAACAGAAACACACGTACCTGGGCAAACTACAAGAGTCAGGTTGCCAAGAATATTTGAGATACTGTTTATCAGGGCGACCATTTTTAATGCAATCAAATTCAGAGTCGATAAAAGGGCAGCTTGAAGATTGATAAAGAGGGTAAGAAGCATCGACAACCCATTTTCCTTCAAAATAGTTGCATTTACCTCCTCCTGTTTTCTTACCTATCAAACTAGTCTCATTATACACTGTCTGTTCTGTTCTAACAACCAGAGCTTGAAGAAGAAGAAACAGAATCAATAATTTTAAGAAAACCAAACTGTGCTTAGACCCCATTTTGCTCTAAAAGCTGCATATGAAGACAGCCAGTGCACAAAAGTTGTCTAAGACAGCACTTGTGCTCTTCTTATTTATACATACAGCCAACTAAGCGCCCCACATTATTCTTGCATGTATGCATGTATGTATTTGCAAAATGTATATGCATATAGGATTCACATGGTAAATGCAACATGGAATATGATATTTTTATGTGAGTGAGTGAGGTGAGTACACACATACATGGTCACTTGTGTTTGTGAATGTAGTGGTTTTTGTTTAGGTGGGGTGGGTACTTGGGTGGGTGTGGGGGGTGGGGGTGGGGAGGGTACTAGGAGGTTCATTTGCTTTGTTAGAAGAAAACAATGGGTAAACGTCACATGGAATTTTGGATTGTTCTGCTTCTGCATCATTTGCTCAAAAGTCACGGAGAGCATGTAACATGATTGAGCACATTCCACTTGCTCAAATCATTCACCAAAGAAAGAAGTTTACTTTAAATAAATGAATATCCTCGAATCTCTTGTAACCGGTCCATAAATGATTCAACGAGACGTTTGGATGGCTGATCAGAATTGAAATGGAGATAAATAGGAATGAGAATGAAATGGAATTTCAAGGGATACTGAGGGCTTGATTTATTTATCTAAAAAGATTGGATCGAGTTTACATCGCAAATAATTAAATTGTTAATCCAAATATTATAACACAAGATTAGGGTTCTAATTCTTATTAAGTGAATTCATTAATCATCAACCAAACACCTTTAATGTGTTTCGTAAACAAAATTGAGTTCCGTTTATTTGATTAAACATGTTACTGAACCAAATACATGGAGTAACAACATTCATATGATCATCTATTTAGCATTTAACATTTGCCGTTCAGGTGAGAGATGGGAAAGAAGAAGACAAAAAATAAGTTGAAAAGGGAAGAAAAGGTTGAATGAAACAAGGAAAAGGTGATTTTTAGTTTTGATTCTCATGAAGTCATGAAACGACAATGCTGGATAATATTAACTACAAAACTACATTTTGTATTTAGGGTAATGATGTATCTGTTATAATCGGATTTCTGCAAAGCCTTGGTTCGGCTCCACCTGCAAAACGAGAAGAATGCGAGGGATTGGTCTAATAAACCAAATCAGGCAATAATCAAACAATATCATCTGGACAGGCACATGTGGACTGTCAGTAGTAGTAGTGGCAATGCAGTAGTGATAATGTAGTAGTTTGTGATAACACATGATGTAGTGAGAGGCTAGCACATGTAGACAAGACATAGTGCGATCGATCTGTGAAGTGTTTGCAGTGTATGTAGTTCACTGTCAAGCATACTATAAATAGGTGTGCTATGAAAAGCAATTGTATTCAAGGTTTTAAAAACAATCTTCAATCTAATCACTTGTTTCTTTATGGTATCAGAGCCTACACTCTAACGAGTCTGATCCATTTCTATAAGTCTGTTATTTATCTAAATGGCTGGCCAGTCTACACCAGCACCTACACCACAATCCACACCCAAATATCCATACCCTGCGAATCTTAATATCGCCAATTTTGTTTCTTTGAAACTATCTGCCTCTAGTTATCTTTTGTGGGAAACACAAGTTCTATCATTGATCGAAAGTCAAGATTTACTTGGTTTCATCACTGGAAAAACACCAAAACCTGAACCCAATGGCGAAGTACCACATCCGGATTTACCGGTCTGGACACGCACAGACAGGTTAGTGAAGGCTTGGATTACAGCAACCATTTCAGAAGAGGCTCTTGGAACTGTTGTTGGGCTTGTCACTTCTGCTCAAGTATGGAAAGCTCTAACTAATACCTACTCACAAGACTCTGAGGCTCGTGAATTTGAATTACTTCTCAAACTTCAACAAAAGAAAAAGGAGGCTACTACACTAGATGAGTACATTCGAGAGTTTAAATTAACTTGTGATCATCATAATGCTATTGGGAAACCTGTGCCTGATCGTAAAAAGGTATTTTGGCTCTTAAGTGGTCTTGGCTCACGGTATGAATCCTTTTCTACAGCTATGCTTAAACCTCCTGTACCAACTTATAATGATCTGATTCCACTGTTACATAGTCATGAATTAATTCGTGCATCTTCCTTGTCTGAGCATTCAAATCCCACATTTGCATTTGTTGGTGAACGTTCTACTCCACGTTATCAATTTAGACGAGGATCTGGTCCATCATTTAATTCACGTGGTCGAGGCTTTAACCCAGCTAGCTCACGTCCTCCTAATAATATGCAACGTGAATATTCACGCAATCCTAACTCTCAAAATACTAATCACTGTCAGATCTGTAAGAAAAGGGGTCATGAGGCTCTAAAATGTTGGTATAGGTTTGATAACAGTTATCAGGATCACCATGTGCCTCAAGCTTTAGCTGCACTTCATATCAATTCACCTGAGGAAGGAAACTGGCACCCTGATTCTGCAGCAACAGCTCATATCACTGATAATCCAGGTACCTTATCTCATATACGAAACTATAAAGGCTGTGACACTGTTATGGTTGGTAATGGTGAACAATTAAACATTACACATACAGGTCAAGCACATATCTTTCCCAGACATTCTCAATTATCTTTGCATGATGTGCTTGTTGTTCCTGATATAAAGAAGAACTTAATATCCATTCCTAAACTTACCACTGATTATCCTTGCTGTGTTATATTTGATGATCATGGTTTTCTTATTAAGGACCTAAAGACGAATCAGGTTCTGGCATCGGGGAGTAAGAAGGATGGACTATATGTTCTAGACAACATACCTGCTAAAGTTGCTCAAGCATTCTTTTCAAATCGTTTTTGTGTGGTAGATGCAGATACTTGGCATGGACGTCTGGGGCACCCTCAAGCTAGAGTGTTACACTACTTGCAGCATCATCAATTTATTTCAGTTAATAAAAAGATTTCTGGTTTATGTAAGAGTTGTGCTTTGAGTAAGAGCTCTAAACTTCCTTTCTTTTCTTCAAACAATCGGGCAAATGCACCACTTGTCAAGATACACTGTGATTTATGGGGCCCTGCTCCGATTTTATCTAATCAAGGTTTCCGTTATTATGTAATTCTTGTTGATGATTTTTCTCGATTTTCATGGATTTATCCCCTCAAACATAAGTCAGATTTTTACATGGTTTTTATCAAATTTCAAGCTATGGTTGAAACACAATTCCATAGACAGATTGAAATATTCCATTCAGACCAAGGAGGTGAATTTTCTAAACAGGAATTTATTAATCATCTTGCACAGAAAGGCATTATTCATCAAGTGTCGTGTCCTGGTACACCAGAACAAAACAGTATAGCTGAACGCAAGCATCGTCATGTGGTTGAACTTGGCCTGGCAATGATGTTACATGCATCAGTCCCTAAGAAATATTGGGTAGAATCTTTTCTAACCTCAACCTATCTTATAAACCGCCTGCCATCACCGTCTCTGGAAATGAACACACCATACTCCCTTCTTTATGAGAAGCAACCTGCATATGATCATTTTCGCATGTTTGGCTGCCAATGCTATCCTTATCTTCGCCATTATATGAAAGATAAGCTTGAACCTCGATCACTCCCATGTATCTTTATGGGTTATAGTGACAAACATAAAGGATATCGTTGTCTTCATATTCCCACTGGTCGTGTCTACATCTCTCGCCATGTTGTTTTTGATGAACTCAAATTTCCTTTCGATAACAATTCAGCCCCTACCAATGATCAGCATACTCCATCTCAATTTCAAGACTGGCACTCTCAGTCTGTCATGCCCATTTCTTCTGACTCACAGCCTCCATTATCTCTTGATCAAAATCATGCACGTCTTTTTACTCATGATATTGCAGCTTTGCCCCCTCAAACACCATCTGAAGCACCAGCTACAGGTTCCACTTTTCATCCTCCTGTCATTCCTGCTCATCAAATGACTACTCGAAGTCATGTTGGTGTTGTTAAACCTAACCCCAAATATGCACTTACAACCATTATCTCAGATATTCCTCGAGAACCAACAACGACCAAGAATGCTTTAAAACATCCTGGTTGGCATGCAGCTATGCTTGAAGAAATGAAGGCACTTCATGATAATCAAACATGGGTTCTTGTTCCAAGGCACCCCTCTATGAATGTTATTGGTTGTAAATGGGTTTACAGACCCAAAAATAAAGCAGATGGGTCACTGGACAGGTTAAAAGCTCGTCTTGTTGCAAAAGGGTATAATCAAAGGGAAGGTGTTGATTTTCTGGAGACTTTCAGTCCTGTCATTAGGCCAACTACTATACGAACCATCCTTACTGTTGCTACTGTAAAAGGTTGGAACCTTCGGCAACTCGACGTGAAAAATGCATTCCTTCATGGTTTTCTCACTGAAACTGTATTCATGGAGCAGCCTCCTGGCTTCAAAGATGATAAATTTCCAGATCATGTTTGTCTTTTAAAGCGATCCCTGTATGGTCTCAGGCAAAGCCCCAGAACATGGTTCGATCGGCTTAGTTCATTTATTCTTGATTATGGTTTTCACTGCAGTGTAGCTGATTCATCAATGTTTGTTTATCGAACTAATGATTCTGTCATGATCATGTTAATTTATGTCGATGATATTGTTTTAACAGGAAGTAACACGGCAATGCTTGATGAATTTGTTAATCAATTAGGAGCTCAGTTTGCCATCCAAGATCTTGGTAACTTACACTATTTCTTGGGAATACAGGTTCAACAATTTAAGGATGGCATCTTTCTCTCACAGTCCAAATACACGACTGATTTACTCCATAATACCAACATGGCAGACTGCAAACCTGTATCAACTCCTATGGCCACCAAACCACTCAGTTCTGCGTATGGTGATGCACTTTATTCTGATGTCACCTATTACAGAAAGATTGTTGGTACACTGCAATATCTTAGTCTCACCAGACCAGATATAGCTTTTGCAGTCAATGTTGTTTGTCAATTCATGCATGCTCCTACAAATGCTCATTTTATGATGGTTAAGCGAATTCTCCGCTATTTAAAAGGCACAATTTCCATGGGACTTCGTATTCTGAAAGAAAGTACTTTACATCTCTATGCTTTCTCTGACGCTGATTGGGCTGGTTGCTCAACAACACGACGATCCACAACAGGGTACTGCACCTTCTTAGGTTCCAATTGCATTTCGTGGAGTGCTAAGAAACAACCAACGGTTTCCAGATCAAGCGCTGAAGCAGAGTACAGGTCACTGGCTTCCACCACAGCTGAACTTACTTGGGTGTCTTTCATACTTCGTGATATTGGCATCTATCAGGAACGACCTCAAATCTTGTTCTGTGACAATATCTCTGCCCTTCACATGACTGTGAATCCTGTCTTCCATTCTCGTACTAAATACATTGCTATTGATTATCATTTCGTTCGAGAGAAGGTTGCACTAGGCACACTTACTACAAAGTTTGTTCCATCTGCTCAGCAAGTTGCTGATATATTTACGAAGCCTCTCTCACGATCTAACTTTGATGGATTGAAGCGCAAACTTGGTCTTTCGCTCCTGCCACGTCCAGTTTGAAGGAGGGTAATAAACCAAATCAGGCAATAATCAAACAATATCATCTGGACAGGCACATGTGGACTGTCGGTAGTAGTAGTGGCAATGCAGTAGTGATAATGTAGTAGTGTGTGATAGCACATGATGTAGTGAGAGGCTAGCACATGTAGACAAGACTGAAGGAATTTACGGATGAGCGGAAGCGCAAATAACAATTATTTCCGTAAAAACCGTGTATCGCACATATAGAAAATTATGTAAAAATGAATAAACGAGGAATCGTAACCATACCTTGAAATCGAAGCTTTACAAAAATGGTGTTGCAAGCAGTTGCTCCTCAGAGTGTGAAGCACTCTACCGGTATCCACCAAGAATTGTTCTTCGACGAAACCTTTTATAAAATCTTGATTTTATAAAATTGGAGTTTGAGAAATTTGAGAGAGAGAGAGAGATGAAGAAGAAGATGGAGGAGGCAACTAGGTTTTTCACAAAAACCAAAAGTATGTTTAACTCCTTCATCTTATTCTATTTATAGGGATAAAGTAGGGTTTTAATGTAATTAATATATCATTATATATTAATATATAAATCCTACACTTTATCTAATAAAATGATTAAATAATAATTAAAACTATTTTAATCATTATTTCTTTTTCTAAACTATTTAGAAAATAATTCTCTCTCTCATAATTTAAAACCTTTCATCAAAGAAAATATTCTTTTATGGTGTGACCCTGTAGGTTCAATATTAAGCCGGTAGTAGAAATAAATAATAATAAACATTTTATTTATTATTTATATGAATTCTAATAATTCATTAAATATAATTAACTGATTAATTATATTTATTCTACATCGTGAGTGATGCTTCTCAACATATCGCGACTATCCGGATAATATGAATTCACTGCTTAGAATACCAAGAACCTGCTAGTGACTAGTTACCGTACAATCAATTCCTTCTACCCTACAATATCCCGATTAAATACAAGGCATGGATCTCGTGTCAAGCCTATCAAATTTAATCATATGATTTCTTATTCATAACGCAAAGTTCATATTAATGCAAATTAGAAACTCCTTTCTAATTTCATACACTCTGGCCAGAGATTCCAGAACTCGCATACTAAGAATAACATAGGATATTCACTTCCTTACTGGAAGGGGTAGATTCTTTATTGATCGTTAACTATCTCCATACATAAATCCCTGTACCCAGAATAGACCTAATGAATGTCCTTGAGACTAAGGACTAAACCAAAGCACAGTTCATTATATACAAGATTACTCTAACGATCTCAAGTCTAAGGACACTTGTACAACTATCACTCAGTGAATAACTATTGACACGTGAGTAAACTCCATTAGTTGTCCAACTTATCGAGTCATGTTCAGTGAACTTATTCCATAATAAGCACCTACATACTAGCTATAGTGTCACCACACAAATGCCTATGAGAACAGACATCCTCCTGACGGGAGCAAGCATAATATGTACCGATCTTTGCGGATTCACTAACTTCCGATTAGTTATCCTATGATCAGGAACTGTTTAAGTCTAGAGTTATCATCTTCTAGATCTCACTATTATAATCTCATTATAATTATAGAAGCTTTACTCTAAACTATGGAACATCTTATTTAAAACACTTTAAACAGATAATGCCCGTAATAAAAACAAAACAAGTCTTTTATTATTATTAATGAAATCAAACAAGAATACATGAAAGTTCTTCCTAACTCATCATACATGATTGGATTTAGGACAAACACTTTCAATCTCCCACTTGAACTAAAGCCAATCACCCTGGTATCTAATACCCATCTTCTCTTTATGACGATCAAAGTGAATCTGAGACAATGACTTTGTGAGTGGGTCTGCTATGTTGTTATGTGTGTCAACTCTCTCAATCTTGACATCTCCCCTTTCAATGATCTCCCTAATCAAATGAAAGCGCCGCAAAACATGTTTGGAATTTTTATGAGACCTAGGTTCCTTGGCTTGTGCTATTGCTGCATTGTTATCACAATACAACACAATAGGCTCTTCAATGCTTGGAACAACTCCCAACTCAGAAACAAATTTCCTCATCCAAACGGCTTCTTTTGCAGCCTCACTTGCAGCTATATACTCTGCTTCCGCTGTGGAGTCAGCCGTTGTCGACTGTTTGGAACTCTTCCAACTAATCGCACCACCATTCAAAGTAAACACATACCCTGACATGGATTTGCTATCACTTTCTGATTGAAAACTAGAGTCAGTATAACCCTCTATTTTCAATTCAGATCCACCAAAAACAAGAAAAATATCCTTAGTCCTTCGCAAGTACTTAAGGATGTTCTTCACTGCTTTCCAGTGGTCTTCACCTGGATTGGACTGATATCTGCTTGTCACACTAATTGAATAAGCAACATCAGGCCTAGTACATAACATCGCGTACATGATAGATCCTATTGCTGAAGCATAAGGAATCTTACTCATGCGCTCTCTTTCCTCAGGTGTCTTAGGAGACATCTTCTCGGAAAGAGATACTCCATGGCTCATCGGTATGAGACCTCTCTTGGAGTTTTCCATGCTAAACCTTTTAAGCACTTTCTCGATGTATGTACCCTGGGTAAGACCTATCATTCTTCTAGATCTATCTCTATAGATCTTCATACCGAGAATGTAGGATGCTTCACCCAAGTCCTTCATAGTGAAGTTCTTTGATAACCACACTTTGACTGATTGCAGCATCGGTATATCATTTCCTATAAGAAGTATGTCATCCACATACAATACAAGAAATGTTACCGCGCTCCCACTAACCTTCTTGTAGACACATGGTTCATCTATGTTCTTGATAAAATCAAACTCTTTGATTGTCTCATCAAAACGAATGTTCCATCTACGAGAAGCTTGCTTTAATCCATATATGGTCCTTAGCAGCTTACACACTAGGTGTTCATTCCCTTTAGAAACAAACCCCTCTGGCTGTGTCATATACACTTCCTCTTCAAGTTTCCCATTGAGGAAGGCCGTTTTCACGTCCATTTGCCAGATCTCATAGTCGTAGTAAGCAGCAATCGCAAGCAAAATCCGAATTGATTTTAACAGGGCTACAGGCGAAAAAGTTTCATCAAAGTCAATCCCTTGCCTTTGTCTGAATCCTTTTGCCACGAGCCTGGCCTTATAGGTCTCCACCTGGCCATCTGCTCCAATCTTTCTTTTGTATACCCATTTGCATCCAATAGGATTCACATCCTCTGGTGCTTCAACCAAAGTCCATACTTGGTTGGCATACATAGAATCCATTTCGGATTTCATGGCACTCTGCCATTTCTCTGAGTCAACACTACTCATAGCCTCATTATAGGTCATAGGGTCGTCATCATCAACGATTGATAACTCATTGTCATTCTCAATGACAAGGCCATAATACCTCTCAGGTTGGCGAGACACTCTTTCTGACCTACGAATGGGCTGTACCACAGAAGGTTGTTCAGTTTGAACAGGTGTTTCCTCTTGAACCGTAGTAGTTTGTGCTTCTTGAACTTCATTAAGTTCTATTTTGCTCCCACTGTTTCCTTCTAGGATAAACTGTTTTTCCAAGAAGGTAGCATGTCTGGAGACAAATACACTATGATTGGTGTAGAAGTAATACCCTAAAGATTCTTTAGGATATCCCACAAAACTACATTTCACGGATCGAGATTCCAGCTTATCAGGGTCAACTTTCTTGACATAAGCCGGACATCCCCAAATCTTAACGTGTTTAAGACTCGGTTTCCTTTCTTTCCATATCTCATATGGAGTTTTAGGAACAGATTTGGAAGGCACCTTATTCAGTAAATATGCTGAGGTTTCCAATGCATAACCCCAAAGGAATACTGGAAGATTTGCGTAGCTCATCATGGACCGAACCATGTCTAACAAAGTTCGATTTCTCCTTTCAGATACTCCATTCAACTGTGGAGTATATGGAGGAGTCCACTGAGAGACTATACCATTTTCTTTGAGATAATCTAGAAATTCTCCACTCAAGTATTCACCACCTCGATCTGATCGAAGAGTTTTAATACTACGTTTGGTTTGTTTCTCCACTTCATTCTTATATTCTTTGAACTTTTCAAAGGCCTCAGACTTGTGTTTCATCAAATACACATATCCGAATCTAGATCGATCATCTATGAAAGTAATGAAGTACGAAAATCCACCCATGGCTTGCGTAGACATCGGTCCACATACATCTGTATGTACCAGTCCTAGCAAATCTGCAGCCCTCTCTCCATGTCCACTAAATGGAGATTTGGTCATTTTACCCAATAGACAAGACTCGCATGTAGGATATGATTCAAAATCAAAGGGGTCAAGTAACCCTTCCTTATGCAATGTCCGCAGTCTATTTTCACTAATATGACCAAGTCTGCAGTGCCACAAATAGGTGAGATTTTCATCATCTCTTTTCCTTTTATTAGTATGTTCAATTTGTAGTAAATCATGCTCTATGTCACACACATATAGACCATTATTTAAAATACCACTACCATAAAGAACATTATCTCTAAGAATTGAACATTCATTATTCTTAATAACAAACGAAAATCCATCCAAGTCTAACATGGGAATAGAAATAATATTCCTCACAATCGAGGGAACAAAATAACAATTATTTAAAACAATAGTCTTGCCCGTAGGCATATGTAAATCAAACGATCCTACAGATTCAGCAGCAACTCTTGCTCCATTTCCCATCCGTAGAATCACCTCCTCTTCCTCGAGAGTCCTACTTCTCCTTAGTCCCTGCAACGAATTGCAAATGTGAGAACCACAGGCGGTATCTAATACCCAAGTAGAATTTTGATTTATTGACATATTCACTTCAATCATGAACATACCTGAACCAGAAGCGACAGTCTCACTATCTTTCTTCTTTTTCATTTCTGCAAGGTAAACCTTGCAGTTCCTCTTCCAGTGCCCCACCTTGTTACAGTGAAAGCAAACAGCTTTGCTCTTGGGGTCTTCAGCTTTTGGTGGAACCGGCTTTTTCTCACCAACTTTCTTCTTCTTGGAAGGGTTCTTCTTCCTTTTCTTAGGATTGGAACCCTCACCAATTAGAAGAACAGAACTCTTCTTAGAGGGAAAATTCGATTCCGCAGTCTTCAACATGTTGTGGAGTTCAGCCAGGCTGACGTCCAACTTATTCATGTGAAAGTTCACAACAAACTGCGAAAATGAACCCGGAAGTGATTGCAAGACCAAGTCTTGAGTCAGTTCCCTATCCATGACAAAACCAAGTTGCCCAAGACGTTCAATCAAATTGATCATCTTAAGTACATGGTCATTCACGGATGATCCCTCAGACATCCTACAACGGAACAGCTCCTTCGATATCTCATATCGAGCTGTCCTCCCTGCCACATCATACAACTCTTGCAGATGCCCTAGGATAGTGTGAGCATCCATAAGCTCATGTTGCTTCTGTAGCTCATCGTTCATGGAAGCTAGCATGATACATTGAGCAACATTAGCATCATCTATCCACTTACGATACACAACATGTTCATCATTATGTGCATCGTCAGCAGGTTCAGCAGGCTTAGGTGAGTCAAGCACATATTCCAGCTTCTCAACCCTGAGAACAATTCTCAAGTTTCGAAGCCAGTTAGCAAAATTCGGACCAGTCAATTTGTGAGCATCCAGTATGCTCCGGAGTGATAGTGCAGGAGACATAGTGTATATAGTAAATCTGTAAATGATAAACACATAACAACACTTAGCAAATATTCAATTTCATTTTAAAACACTATATGAATCGGGTCTTTATTCATAAGTGACTCCCACTAGTTTATATAATTTATTCAACCCCCTAAGTGAAAAATTAAGCATTCATAATGCTAGTGGAAATAGGGATCCTATATTCCATCACACAACCTCGGCTGTGGCACGAAACGCCATGTGATGTTCAATAGGCAGACAACTCTTGTCAATTACATCTCATGTTATTCCCTAATAAAACTTTAGCCTCTTGAATAATTGAGTCACGGCTGTGGCACGACAAACTCAATATTCTAAGTCAAGTCTAACCCAACATTCCGTACAACTGAATCAGTCTCCAACGGCCCACGGCTGTAGCACGTAACGACCATTAGATTCTAATTCATTGTACACATCTCTATGTAATAGACAAGTATTTCTTATTTCAAAATCAAAGCCCTCGGCTGTAGCACGAAACGACAATGATTCAAAAATAAGAACTACTTTCTACCATGTTGGAAGGCTATGACCGACACAAGCCCGTTGTGTCATTGGCCAATTACTACTTGATATTATTTAATTTTAGAGGGATTATATTATGTTACAATCATAATCATATTATAAAGAGATTCTTCCTTTTAAATTAAATATTTCAAATCAATAATCGATAATTGGATGATTCCCAGATCGGGGGGAGCATTGTCAAGAGGCGTCACTTAATACCCCTTTCTTACAGATCGAAATCCGTTTTTGACAGAATCATCCATTCTCTCAATATTGAAAATTCATATTTAATTACGTGTTTCACAAACACAAGAATCTCATGATTGTATTCATAATATTATTATTAAGGCAAGAAACGATTCCTATTTCTAGATTTTCTAGAGCACGCCTTATTTTGATTTAAGTTCACCTAAATCTATCATCGCATGGTAAACATAGGCATATATCACATATATAAAATTAAATCAACAAGTAAGCATGCAAGCAATATCATGTCACACAATGATATAATGATGTATGGATTTATTATAGTATTTAAAAGCAATTAATCCAATTAAAACATGCTTTAAAACACTCCCATAAATATAAATAATTCAAAATTATTATATAAAAAATATTTGACCACTCCATTAGATCCGTCTCGGAAATACGAATCCAACGATATATTGCACGCCCAAAACGGAGTTACGAAACTCCCAATAAATCAAATTTAATGTGGACAGAAGGCTGTAACGCATTTATGATATGCGTTACAACAATTAAAACAATTTTAATGTGTAACGCATGCGCCTTATGCGCAACAGGCCCTGACACGCATTTCCTAAATGCGCGACACACCCCGCGCGTGCGCTGCACGCGCCCGACACTTTTCCACAGCCGACCGTTGCTTTTGCCAGTATTTGTCTGAAGATTGTAACTGATAAAAACGCCTGACTCTCTTTTAATACACAATAACTTTTATTATTTATTTATTACCATTAATAAATTAATTAACAATTAATTAATAAATTAATAAAAAATTATCAAAACATGATTTCTAAAATCAATCAGCAGCAAAAATTAATAGATCAACAAGGGGTTCTTGTGCAAAATTTTTATTTCATATTTTCCATATGCATGATTATTTTATGAATTTTAATTAAAACAATTTTAAAAAATTCATAACAAATAATCTACACATCATAAAATTATGAGAAAATACCCAGATCATCTACAACACTTGTAGAACTCAGATTAGTGGTCAAAATCATATGCAAAAATTATTTCGAATTAATTCATAATTAAATCCAAATAAACTTGCAAAAATCATAATAAATCCATACATGCATAAAAAAATCTGAAATTTTTATATGACTCTCTATATGCAAGAACCTAGCTCTGATACCATTGAAGGAATTTACGGATGAGCGGAAGCGCAAATAACAATTATTTCCGTAAAAACCGTGTATCGCACATATAGAAAATTATGTAAAAATGAATAAACGAGGAATCGTAACCATACCTTGAAATCGAAGCTTTACAAAAATGGTGTTGCAAGCAGTTGCTCCTCAGAGTGTGAAGCACTCTACCGGTATCCACCAAGAATTGTTCTTCGACGAAACCTTTTATAAAATCTTGATTTTATAAAATTGGAGTTTGAGAAATTTGAGAGAGAGAGAGAGATGAAGAAGAAGATGGAGGAGGCAACTAGGTTTTTCACAAAAACCAAAAGTATGTTTAACTCCTTCATCTTATTCTATTTATAGGGATAAAGTAGGGTTTTAATGTAATTAATATATCATTATATATTAATATATAAATCCTACACTTTATCTAATAAAATGATTAAATAATAATTAAAACTATTTTAATCATTATTTCTTTTTCTAAACTATTTAGAAAATAATTCTCTCTCTCATAATTTAAAACCTTTCATCAAAGAAAATATTCTTTTATGGTGTGACCCTGTAGGTTCAATATTAAGCCGGTAGTAGAAATAAATAATAATAAACATTTTATTTATTATTTATATGAATTCTAATAATTCATTAAATATAATTAACTGATTAATTATATTTATTCTACATCGTGAGTGATGCTTCTCAACATATCGCGACTATCCGGATAATATGAATTCACTGCTTAGAATACCAAGAACCTGCTAGTGACTAGTTACCGTACAATCAATTCCTTCTACCCTACAATATCCCGATTAAATACAAGGCATGGATCTCGTGTCAAGCCTATCAAATTTAATCATATGATTTCTTATTCATAACGCAAAGTTCATATTAATGCAAATTAGAAACTCCTTTCTAATTTCATACACTCTGGCCAGAGATTCCAGAACTCGCATACTAAGAATAACATAGGATATTCACTTCCTTACTGGAAGGGGTAGATTCTTTATTGATCGTTAACTATCTCCATACATAAATCCCTGTACCCAGAATAGACCTAATGAATGTCCTTGAGACTAAGGACTAAACCAAAGCACAGTTCATTATATACAAGATTACTCTAACGATCTCAAGTCTAAGGACACTTGTACAACTATCACTCAGTGAATAACTATTGACACGTGAGTAAACTCCATTAGTTGTCCAACTTATCGAGTCATGTTCAGTGAACTTATTCCATAATAAGCACCTACATACTAGCTATAGTGTCACCACACAAATGCCTATGAGAACAGACATCCTCCTGACGGGAGCAAGCATAATATGTACCGATCTTTGCGGATTCACTAACTTCCGATTAGTTATCCTATGATCAGGAACTGTTTAAGTCTAGAGTTATCATCTTCTAGATCTCACTATTATAATCTCATTATAATTATAGAAGCTTTACTCTAAACTATGGAACATCTTATTTAAAACACTTTAAACAGATAATGCCCGTAATAAAAACAAAACAAGTCTTTTATTATTATTAATGAAATCAAACAAGAATACATGAAAGTTCTTCCTAACTCATCATACATGATTGGATTTAGGACAAACACTTTCAAAGACATAGTGCGATCGATCTGTGAAGTGTTTGCAGTGTATGTAGTTCACTGTCAAGCATACTATAAATAGGTGTGCTATGAAAAGCAATTGTATTCAAGGTTTTAAAAACAATCTTCAATCTAATCACTTGTTTCTTTATGGTCCCCCGATTCACCTCCGGCGTGAGAATCAGTAAATCGGTTTTTAGAGGGAAATAGGGTAAACATAAAGTGTTTGTGTGTGTTTGAAATTGGATGATCCTTGAAGTTTAATTATACTTCTCCTTTTATAGACTTGGTTTTACCTTTTTCTTCTTGGATCCGATCTAAATCGATATGATGAGGAGACATCATTATTCTTCATTGTCCCTAATACTCAAATAAAGTAAATATGTGATCTGTTAAAGAGGAAATGACCATGTGACCGTTGAGGGAAAATGACTGGGCCAAATAGGGGCCGAATGATCATGGGCCGACCGTATGGCCTGTTTTGATATTGGGCCTTAAGTTCGGCCCGATGGGAAGATGGGCTTCCAACATGTCCCTGAGCTTCGTTCGGAGATATCCTTAGGACAAAGGTCAAACCCTAGATCCATCTTCAGAATATACCCTTCGGACGTCTTGGTGGGATAAATTGTCCGATGGACAAGGTCGAGACATTTCTTGGGGAGTCGTGTCTATTTATGGTTGACAGCTGTCTAATCTCGAGATTCACGCATCAATCTTGACCGTTGAATTTGAAACGGCTCTCGATCCAAGCGTCGTACCCTTTTATTTGAACCCTGTAATTCATTCTTTTTTTTCATACACTTCTTTTCTCAGAGATTAAAAAACAAAAACCTTCTCAGAAAACCTCTGCCAACGATTGGGAAGTCACTTCATCGTCACAAAGTCTTGGTTCTCCGGTTCTGGTATCAGCCCATCTCCAAAATACATATCCTCAAGAACTCAATCTTATTTCTTCAAGTAAGTTCCTTTTCCCTTTCTTCTCATGCACGATAATTTGCATATTTTGTTTCTTCATAGTTTATATCGTGTGTATAGGTATGTATAACTGTATGTATATGTGTGAATCCTTCTGCATTTCTTGAGCAAAACATATGTGTAATTGTGCCCCTTTTCTGCTTTGAGTTTTCTTAATTTTGTCTGGGGAAAAAACTTTTTCGGGGTTCTTTGGGTTCATCTAAAAACAATCTATGACAAGAACGGCCGTCGGGATTTTGGGGTCTAGATAACTTCCTTTAGGATGTCCCCATCTTTTGACCGTAGGTTTTAGGCTTTTCGATTTTCTTTGCCTTAGGTTATGGATTTTTCCCCGAAGGTATATACAGTTTAATGATTTCGGTGGTACGTCATATAATGAAGACCGAAGCTTTTTCCCTTTCACGGGGTCGAGGCCTGCGGAGAGGAATCCTGCGGCTTTAACTTTATCTAAGTTTGTCACCATTCCTGCTTCTTCTTTAAACCTGGCCAGATAATCGCCAAGCTCTTCGTTCGGGTTTTGTCTACAGTGGATTAGGGCTTCGGTATCCTTTTCTCTTCGGCAAAAGTGGGAGTAGTGCCTCAAAAATTTTCTTTTGATTTGTCCGTATGATCCGATCGACCTTGGTCTTAGCGAACGGTACCACATAGACGCCATGCCCTTTAAGTAAGTTTTGAACATCTTGCATAGCATGACATCACAGTGCCCCATACCAGTCATGAGAGACTCGTATTTTTCGCAATGGTCTTCGGGATCACCCTTTCCGTTGAACTCATGCATCTTCGGGAATTGTATTCCGGGTGGTGGTCGGTACTGCTCGATGTCTTCGGTCACCACAGGTTCGTGGCGGACCTTCCTGTCCCCGAACATTACCTTTTCAATCCTTTTTATTCTGTCACCTACATGTGAGTCATCCTCGTCTGAATCCGAGGTATAAATCACCTTCGATCGGGATCGTATGGAGCAGGGCTCGGAATTTTCTGAGTCGTTTTCGTCATCTCTGGTCCTTTTTTCTCTTCAGCTTTCGGTCTCGTGACCTTCGGTTTCCAGGGCTTCTCGTAACAATTTCTCTTGGAGTTCTATTTTCTCCCTTTGGAGCTTCAAGGATTGTAATTTCAACTGATCGGCCAGTTTTTGTTTGGCCAATCTTTCTGCGTCCTTGTCGCTTTTTTCTTTTTGTTTCCCTTTGGTTTTTTGCTCCTCTCTCCACTTTTGGAGCATTTGTTGCTATTCTTCAGGGGTTGGCATTTCTCCTTCCTCGTTGAAGTTTAAATTTCTTGGTGTAACAGGAGGTGACGGCTGCCTCCTTCCTGGGTACTTATTGGAGTTTCTTCGTTAGCCATAGCAGTTGGTAGGTGGTGATTTTTAACACAAATCGTATCTCTACGTTCCCACAGACGGTGCCAAATGTTATAACTTGATTTCTGCCAAGCCTTGGTTCGGCTCCACCTGCAAAACGAGAAGAATGCGAGGGATTGGCCCCCAGATTCACCTCCGGTGTGAGAATCAGTTAATCGGTTTTTAGAGGGAAATAGGGTAAACATAAAGTGTTTGTGTGTGTTTGAAATTGGATGATCCTTGAAGTTTAATTATACTTCTCCTTTTATAGACTTGGTTTTACCTTTTTCTTCTTGGATCCGATCTAGATCGATATGATGAGGAGACATAATTATTCTTCATTGTCCCCAATACTCAAATAAATTAAATATGTGATCTGTTAAAGAGGAAATGACCATGTGACCGTTGAGGGAAAATGACTGGGCCAAATAGGGGCCGAATGATCATGGGCCGACCGTATGACCTGTTTTGATATTGGGCCTTAAGTTCGGCCCGATGGGAAGATGGGCTTCCAACAATATCTTTGGAGGAAATCAAGCCTAATCTTTTGGAGGAAATCAAGCCTAATCTTTGTTCAAAGTGTAATGATTAACAAAATGTACCATTAGAACAAATATAGTCAACATCAAGAGATTATCACATTCTTTATAATTCTTATTTATGGTAATTAATTTCAAATTTTATCTAAGAGGTCTCTCCCATTGGAGATGCTATGAGAAAGTATTAAAAAAGAGGCTTAGATTTTCTGAACAACAAATTAAGAACTAAATTGATCACAAATAGATTAAAATTAAACTCAATCAGCTAATCCAGTGTTTAGGTGATAATGGAATCATATCATTATAAAAAACAGTCTTCACTGGCTACCTAATACAACTAACCCTTTGTAGACAAGCTATGTGATCGATTTATTGGTACAAAAACCATAAATTAGGAACGACATTGAAATAATTGGAGAAAGTAAATGCAGTGTTTTAGATAGTTGGGTGTGTATCTTCATGGTCTCTTCACTTGCTAACAACACAACTCATCATTTAAAAAACTAATGGTTAAATGAGTCATTCTCTCACTCACTATGTATACGGAGGTCGGAGGGAGAGAGAGTGTATGGGTTTTAACACTAAAATAACTTCAATTTTAGAGTAAAATAAACTCTCTCTATATTAGTGGAATGGTATGACATTAAATCTGGTATCGAATATGTGAATGGTTAATTTTTCAAAAAAAAAATTGAATTTCATATTTTTTTCAGATAAAAAATTTCTCTTTTAATGTAAGAAATGGTGTAAATAACTTGTAATTAATTTTGTAAACAAGTAAAATGTATCTTATAGTTAAGTGTAGATTATTATCCTAAAGTTAACCATTAAAATAAGGAAATTCTATAGAAAATTTCCATCTACGGAACTTTAAAAGAAATGTTATCAAAATTGTGAATGTAAAATATATTTAATGGGATATTATTTTGAAAAATTAAAAATTAAAAATATATAATAATTATTATTTTAAATGAAATTAAATTTTAAGCATAAAACTACTTGATTTTAATAGTTAATTTTAGGAAATCAATCTAAAACTATAATTTTATTCTATAATAATGTAAAATATATAGCATTTTAGTAAATTGGTTACATAAATATATGTACGCACTAGCATAATTGTAATTATTTAATCAAATAATGCAAAATGCATTTTATGTATTTCAAAATACTCTTTATGTACTTGTACGAAAAAAGAAAATTCTATCTCTTCAAATACATAGATCAATATATACATGGGAGAAAGTGTAAGAGATAATCATCACAAAATAAATATGTTTATATTATTTTGTATAAAATATAATTATAAATTTAAACTAAAAAATTAAAAATTAAATTACACAACTATTCTTTTGAAAAATCATTAAAAATTAATGGAATAATCCAAAATAATTCTGCATATAATCAAATTTATCCGAAATGAGTCTACTATAAAATCAAATTTTTCGTTCAAATATCATGTGTTAAATCCTTTATAAAATTTATATTTTGTTCGTATTTTATATTAAAATGAAATTTTGTATTTTTAAATTTTATTTATAATTTATTGTTGAAATTATGATGGAAGAACTCTATACAAGAAGGTTATGACCTACAAATTTAAAAGTATCTAGTTATTACATGCAAAAATGAACTCAAATATATACAAAAATATGGTTTTTAAATTTCCTTAGACCAAGAAGGTTATGACCTACAAATTTAAAAGTATCTAGTTATTACATGCAAAAATGAACTCAAATATATACAAAAATATGGTTTTTAAATTTCCTTAGACCTAAATGGGAGATTTTATAATATAATATCAAAATTATAAACCAAATATACTCGATGTAGATGCTTTTATTCAACACACAAAAAAGTTATCTTTTGTGCTTGTTTTTCTTCTTTTTTTTTTTCTTTGTTAAATATCTTATTTTCGAGGTACATGAAATGGAAAGTGACCAGATTTCTCTAAAGATTTAATCATCAAAATTTGAATGATGAATTTCGAAATTGTTCTCCTTTTTTCCTTCAAAAAATTATTTGGATAATTTTACAAAAAATATTCTAAAAAATAGACCAATACAAGAAGAATGATCTTCAAAATATGAATTTTTTGGAACCAATAGCAGAAGTTAACAGAACAAGCCGAAAATTATATTCTATTTGATCGACTTAAGTGTTAAATGAATTGAAAGGGATGTGATGAATGAATTTAATACAAAATAGAAAAGATTGGAATAATATTTTAAATATATCAGATTAATAATTTTTTTTTTTTTTGAGTTTTAGAATGACAATAGCAGGAGGGAGTGGGCTTTGTACTCTTGTCTTGATTGTTATAAATTGAAAAAAAAAAATCAATGAAAATTTTGAGGAAGTATACATATAGTAATAATAATATACCCACATAATTTCTGAAATGACTTATAAAATGGTGGTTGAACTTTAACCAAGTGATTATTATTTTTTGTCTAAATTATTAAATTTATAATTTGATGTTTTAGTATTATTTTTGTTTTTAAAAAAAAAAGACCAATTACCTATTAATAGTGTCTAAAATTTATTTTTTGTATTTTAAAAAATTAGGTCAGTAACCACCTTTTTGAATGATAAGAAACTATCTGGCCACCAAATCATATATTTAAAAAATTTATCAACTAATAGTTTAGATTAAAGTTTAACCACATATAGAGACTAGAGTTCATTCCAATTTTATTTCCAAGGCATTTCTTGAATTCTATTGATATATTGTGTTTGTGCATGCATCGAATGGTCAATTTTTTACTGTTAATGGTCCTACATATACCTTTTTAATGGGGCTCATTGTCACTTTGTTTTAGGGCAATAATAGAGGTCTAACAACTTGATGTCTGCATTTAATTTCAAAAAAAAAAAAAAATTTGATGTCTTCATTTATTTAAAATAAAACTTCTTAATTATTTGTTCTTAATTAGGTGATATGATCATTTTCATTTTTTTTTAGGGAATATGATAATTTTCATAACTTTAATTGATATGATTCCTGACCTAATAAAGATAGCTGTATTTAGTTTAATCATATAATAACTATCAACTTTTATGAAAGCTTCTTAAAAACGAAAGTGAGAATACCTATATAAATCACATCAATACTTGACTTCTTCTGCCTTTAATTCTTTTAAAATCTAGCTAGACCATTCTTTTGATAGCTTGGGGTTCTTAATTCCCATGCAAAATATAGGCAATTTATTATATATAGAGTTATGTTTTATGAACACCAACATTTGATTGTAGACGATGGAGAACATATATATTATGCATTTAAAAAATTATGAAACATATATATTTGTAAAAATTGTTCAATAAACATTATTATTTCATTCAAATCTTAATAGTCGATTCGCAAGCAGAACATGTTTTGGAGAATAAGCAACATGATTTTCAAGTTTTTTAATGAAATTTGCATGTAAAACATATATGATTTTCAAAATTTTCAATAAAAATAAATGAAATAGTGATTTTTATATAACATGATTTTTAATAAGTTTATACAATATTTTAATTGATATATGATCTCCGGTCTACACTAAAATTTTGATCTTCATACAACTTATTATAGGAGTCCCTATATTATAGTCATTTATTTTTTTTAACGGATAGTCAATTATGGTTGAATTAAATATATCATCTTACAAAGTGCTTTTCTAATTAATATGTGTAAGTGTTATTGAAATTTAGAAAAACCCTAAAAAAATATATTGTTCTAAGATTGATCTAGTTAATTTGCTGAAAGAAAATGTGAAATCTTTAAGTATTCACAGGTATATAATTGACGATATATCGTCACCTTATCGAGTGGTTAAGATTTCTAGTTACGAATCCATGGATTCCATTCTCATATCGTGCATATCAGAATCATTCTCACGAAACAGTCTTTCGAGGATAAGAACTTCACTAATTCAACAAAAACTGCTGTTGCAAGAACTTTTTAATCCCCTGGATGATTTGGCTAGGCTGGATCCAACTAAAACAACTGCAAAATTATGAATTTGGGCAAAAACATTGTTAAGATATGAATCACGCAAAAAGGTCATTCTCAATCTCCTAGTAACCGCATGAAAGTCACTAAGAATGTGACAAATTAACAATTAAAGTTTTTGCATCATATGTGTAACCATCTGTCCCAATATCATGCCAGTAATGTTCATCCACCAAAAAAAAAAAAAAAAAACTGAGTGCATTGCGATGTCGACTCACAAAAATTGTTAAACATATCTGCAAATGTAAGTCTAGAAGACGTCTTCCGTTTTGGTAACAAACAATGAAACAAGTTGCAGTTGCTGGTCCATTGACCCACACACTAGAGAAAAATTGTGATAGTACTCGAGCATGGTTCAACATGCATGGCCACTAAAAATTTTTTACAATATAAATTTTTGTATCGAAAAACATCGACCACTTACCGGGGACAGGGATATCAAGTTGACCGATTGTGCACTCAATTAATTGTTACTTTGAAGCTTTCTTTGCTCTCTCAATCATATGAACATACATACAAGCTACCATGGTAGTAATTACAATTGGCTTTATTCTGAATTTGCGTTTGTCACACGTCTTGTTATGATAAGGTTCTCAAGCTGAATCACATAATTTTATTTCTTGACAACATGTGAATTATAGACCAGTTAGATCTTGTCTGTTCATCATCACATAATTTTATTTCTGGACAGAAATTAGGAATTTTATATTTTTTGTTATCATAAATCTTTGATATTTATGGTTGATATGTGTTCTAACAACTTCATTTAGATATGGGCCATATGGCTCTTGCAGTCTTGCTCTTAAATGATTCAATTATTTATAATAATCGAGATTAACTGACACATAATTCAGTGTGTTACAACATAACATAGTGTGATTATTTGACAAATACTATGATTATTTAACGCCGCAACATGTAAAACAGAAATTTTAGTGTAACATCATAATTCATCACAAGTAATTTGTCAGATTTAATCGATTTACATGACATCTTGACCAGTTATATGATTCAGTTTTTCCAGAAAATGTTATGAAATCGGAGTTATCACGGACCCCATTTGCTTAATATGCTCCGTGCTTCCAGTACGGCTATGTACTCACGTTTCACAAAACCGATGACTCTGACAATCCTAACTACTTCAACTGGAAAATATCAAAGACTGTACAGCATGTAATAAATTATGTTAAAATTGCTAAATGTTCATTTCTTATTTGTACTCAACTTGGAAAATAAGCCTAATGTTCTGCATGTTCGGTGGAAAAATCAAACTCTACCATTTCATAGCATTTTTATAACAAAATTTTTACTCTTTCGTTGGAACCTCATTCAGTAACTCATTTCAACTCTTTAAGGCCTTGCTAAATAGAATTTTCATTCCTCAGGCCTTACAAGTAAATCAAAAGAATATATTGAACACCAAACAAGTTTTTGTCAGGGCTTGGAATTCAGTTGCCCATTTTGTTAAATTAGGGGTATACTACATAGAAGTTCTCAAAGGAACCACAGATCTTTCCAAAGAGATTGTATAACCTTCTAGCAAGAGCAACCATGTGCCATCGTGAGCTGTACAGTGAACTGATATACAGCCACAGCAACATCAAACAGCTTGGCTTTTATCAGATTATCAATATAGATCCATGACCATAAAGGGCAGACACCGGAAGCTTAACACTCTCACTTGGACCTTGGTAAAAAGTGGAGACTAAACTTCTTCAATGTTCCATTACATTCAATTTCACTATACATGTAACTTAATATCATCAACCAGTCTCCAAGTACCACAACAAATCAAGTAAAACTTGTCTGATTGACTGAACATGTAAAGTAGTAATCAAACCAAAATTAACAATACGCGGTCGTACACATACCTCTCTTGGATGTACAGATGCTATTTCCACAAAGACTCGTTTAGCACCTGCGGTCATTCAACCCATCGATTCGTGTTACCCTTAAACCAGATCATGAGGAATAAATTCGACCCAAAATATTGTGAAGTGGCCACCTGATCAATACGACTAAATTTAGTCTCTGCATTATTGCATAGCCGCTTATGATTATACTCCAATATAGCAGATGGTGAAGACCTTTGAATCTTTATAGTCTGATAATCAGATACCCGCATCTGTTATTAGCGAAAAGGTACCTTCCAAAGTGAGAACAATCGGACAGCTTGGTTTCTATGCAGCAACTTTACCAACTTGTAAAGATTATTAAGCCACTTTGCAACATGATGAAGAAAAATTTTCGAATGGAGCAAGAAAAAAACCTCACAGCTACTATTCCATGGCGCTAAGCATCTGGACATCAACAAACAATTCTGGTATGTTTTCGTGCAAAGAAGTAGAGCAACATGTATAACTACACCAACCTCATTCGTACCTGTCTCGATCTTACTCCATCATGCAACAGCTCACTCGTCATAATATTATGAGTTCAGGCCTTATCTCTAGGCCACCCTAAGTTCTTGGTAAGGAGTCTGAATGTCTGATCAAGGCAACAACCCTTCTCCAATGGGAAAATTGCTGCCTACAGAATCCTTTAGAAAATTTTCACGGATGAGAGATGTATACCTGCCGAATGATGTCCCATAGATATGATAACCTGGAGCTACTTTTTATATCATATTGCATTCAGAATCCCATCAGTAAAGCTGTATTCGATCATTTAAACACACAGTTTGACACATAGCTTCAGCAAATACTTACAAAAAGTTAACCAAAACAATACACCTGGATGCAAAAAAGCATTTTTTTTTTTTTTTTGAAACAGCTATAACATCATTTTAATATCCATAAATTTTACAAAAGCGAGTACAAGCACCATTCAAGAGAATATTAAGTAGCCAAGTATTCACCCAGTAACACAAAACACAAAGAATACGATTCTTTAAGAGAATAAGGTGTTGGCAACAATAGCAGGTGGTATAAAGGTGGCACGAATGTTGGCAAGTGGTATTAAGGGTGGAATAAATGTCAACAGGTGGTACATTTTAATGGTCATCTACAGACCAAACTATGAGTGATTTCAACTAAAGGTACAATCAAGATATAGAATCATATAGTATCCAAACGCTAATATAAGAATTGAACAAAGGAGCAATTATGTAAACCAATCTGTCATAAATCATATGAACAGAGACATCAACATGTATCTGGAAAATTATGTCATCGGCCTACAAATGGCCGTGTTCAGTGTTCATACCTTCTCTAAGTAAACCAAAGTTAGCTCTATACATATGAACAGCAACGAGAAACATAAATGGCTAAATGACATCGTGTAATTATATTATCAACAATTGACAAAATTCTAAACCAACATGACTCATCCAAAGACATAAAATATGAAGTCACCAAAATCATGTGATCTTCAACAAATATTATTAATTTTTATTCTCAAACTCTATATTGTTGTATGAAAGAATATATAATTGAAAATTTTAGTCATTCCAAACATTTTCTCCAAACAAATTGAAAAAAATAAAATTTATATCCAACTTTATATATTGCATAGAGTAAAATATAACTATGGGCATTACTCAATAAAATCATTTTCTCCAAACATATCAAGTTCCTTTAAAAAAATCATGTGTACGCCATATTTAAAGTGTAATCCACACATATAGAACACACATTTAAGAAAGGTAAACATCATCAAAAAATTGTTATTTTACTTTTATTCTGGTCTAAATATAAAAAGCCTATAATGTTTTATGAAATTAAAAACCACAGAAACATACATTTACAAGAAACATCATTTTTCTCTTGTTACCATTACCAGTTGTTCACCATAGAACATCAACTGTTAATGCCATAAAAATTCAAGTTATAAGTAATATCCATATACAATTTTTCTAGACATGTATTCAAAATCACCAAAATAAACATTCTTCCATATGCTAGAAAGCAACATGGAATACATTTCATGTCCAAAACTGAAAAAGAGCTTTAAGATGTGCTTTGTTAGTCCTGTGGAACATACACAACAATGGAAAAATTTAATAACACGTTTTCCACTTAAGATTTTCTTAGGAAATAGAAAAAGACCTCATTTAAAGGACCAAACCAAGCGGACAATCAAGAACCAACAACCAAAAAGCTTGTTCAGTTTTTCTTTTTGGCAACTAAATCAAACTCACAACAAAGTCCTGAAAATAACTAATTTAAAAAAACCCACTAGTTCAGGTTTTAATTTTTTTTTTAAGAAACTTGCGGAATTCTGCTATCTGATAGACATTCTCCAACAGCTATATATATTGCACTTTGCAAGTATACACAACACCTTAGAAATTGGCATATGTACAAAACAAATGAAAATTGGGACAATATAGGAAATTAGCCTCCCTACAACAGTATACAATGATGTTTCATCCCACAGATATAAAATCAACATATTTGAGGTGTGCAAAATTTGGTTGCTTAAAAACTGGAAATATACATGATTTTAGACTATAACGTTGTGTTTGGTTAGGGTTAATGGAATGGTTGAAGTTTTAAGGAATGGACGGGATAAAATTTAAGAAAATTGATGGAGGTTGGAGGAAAGATTTGGAAAAAAAAAAAAAGAGGGCATGCAAATGTTATGATAAGAATTGTGAAAAAAAAAAAAGAGGTGTGGTCAGGAATGGAGCATTCTCTCTCAAATTGGGGGGTTTGAACTATAGTTAGGCGGTTAGGAATGGAATGAAAGGAATCAAAATTTTAAATATGTACTCATTCTATACTTCAAGTCACATCCCAGGTAAACACAACATAAGTATTAAAAAAATAAAGCAAAGCCCGGCAACTATTGAAGTGTGGGCAAAGCGGAAATATGGATATCTAAAATCATAGAACCTCGGAGCAAACATACGAAAAAACTATCCAAAGGAGCGCAGAGATTCTATCAAGCAAGCAAACAAAAAAAGATCTGTCAAGCACATTGCAAGTGCAGAATTAAACCGGCCCAAACCATGTGCAAATTTGATCATGATAAAAGCAAAATATCTGCCACCACATGCAACTGAATAGATATTTTCCCAGCACATAGGCAAAGAACAAATAAATACTAATATTGTTATTATAACTTTTAAAAAAGATTAAACATAAACCACTTAAGCATTCATCAACAAAAGGTCTTCATCCTTTTCAGGTACATTGGATTCAAATTCAAGACAATGTCTAAGAAAAACTTAAAACTAACAACCAGCACAAATCCACAACTTATGAGCAGATAGATTGAAGCAGCAACAAAGGCACAGTATTCCATTTATCAACGAAAGATTCAAGTCGGCAATCACGTAATCACCACAAGCATTTAAAGCATTTGCGCCCAAGAAGCTCAAGCACCTGAACCAAACACATATATAACTCAATCCAACACCAAGTAAGAAACATATAAAGGTAAATCACTAAAATGGTAGATAAATATGTCACTATAAACTACTATATAATAATTATATAATTATATTAGAATGCTAAATATAAGTGTTAGTGTTGTATAGTTCTAACAGGGTACAAAATGCAAACCAACTACAAGAGATTGAGCACAAAATGCAGACATTAAGTATAAGAGTCAATTATGTGACAACTAGACCAGGACAGGAGAAATGCAGCCTAGACAAGTATACAACCAAGTCCACGTAAAAACGGATGATGGACACAGGTAATAAAACTGAAAACCAAATGACATGCATATTCATTGGATTACTTGCTATAAAGGCATAGGAACAATGGACACATATTTTAACCACACAGACTAATTTTTTTAGAAAAATAATGAGTGCCAAACTAAATAAACTATACCAAATACGAAGTCACCGATAGATCAGTAAAGAGCAAAATAAAGTATAATATATTAATAAAGCAATGATACATCTTAAAAAACTATAAACTATCAAACCAAATTGCACAAAAATAGAAGGATGATACCTAGTAGTAATGAGGCACTCCCTGGTACATCCCACCAGGTGGACCCCTAGGTCCCGATTGCGGAGGCAATTGTGGTTGGCCAAATCCAGATGACGGCAATCCATAACTCCCGCCATCCTGATACCCACCAATCGGAGGCACTCCAGCAGAACTAGGAGGCATTCTATAAACCGACCCAGGTCCCATACTATTCGACCCACCGCCATACTCCCCAGGCTGCATCATCCCACTCCCAAACTGCTGCCCATTCCCACCATACCCACCACCACCCGGACCACTATAAACCCCTTGCCCAGGTCCCTGATTCCCAAACCCTGGACCCGAATTCACCATCGGACCCTGATGCCCACCTTGCTGCATCGGCATTCCACCTCCAAACCCACCGCCAAACTGCCCTCCCCCACCAAACTGCCCCTGATACCCATATCCCGGATTCCCCCCACCCGGCTGCCCTTGCCCTACATTCTCCCCACCCCTTCCCTTCTTCCCATCCGTCGCATACTTACAATTCACCTGAAACCCATCAATCATCTTCGTCGGTTCAACCAACGAATTCCGCGCCCCTTCCTCCGTCTTATACACAAAAAACGCAAACCCTTTGGCCTTCCCACTCTGCTTATCAAACCCTAAAGGCCCTTCCTCAATCTCCCCAAACCCCTCGAAAACCCCTAACAACCTCTCACTACTAATCTCAAAAGGAATATTACCCACATAAATCTTCCTCATACTAACATCAACACCACCACCAACACCTCCACCACTAACACCACTCGCCGCAAGCTGCGTAACCGTAACTCTCCCATCAATCTTCTTATTCGGCTCTCTCAACGCAACCATTGCCCCATCAATATGCTTGAACGTAACAAACCCATACCCTTTACTCTTCCCACTATTCTTATCAGTAATCACAATTGCCTCGGCCACTTCTCCGAAACCCGAAAAGATTGCTTGTAACTTCTCTGTGGTGGTTTCCCAGCCTAAACCTCTAATGAAAAGCTTCCGCTGAGCCGGATCATTGTCCGCAATGGTCCGGACAGCGGAGAGGGTTAAAGGGTCACGAGTGATTGATGATTGCACGATTTCGAGAAGTTGGTCTTTGGTGAAGGGCTCCAAGATCTTTTTTATGTCGTCTGGGGATAATTGAGAGGTGTTTTGTGGGGGAGAGTCTATGAAAACGCCGCCGTTTTCGTCGGTTTTGCGTTTCTTGGAGAGATCCATGGGAGAGATTGAGAGAGATTGAGAGAGAGTGTGTAAACCTTGGAGAGAGATGGGAGAGTAAACCCTAGGTGAGAGAGGATGGTATGAGAAAAGAGGGGAGGCCCAATGTTGAGATATATATAAGGTGTGTCATCGGAGGGGGATTTGATATGGGCTTGGTTTTGGGAAGGATGAAGCCCATTAGAGTGGAAGCAAAATTGGTATTTTGAATTTAGTTCAACAATTGTAGTAAAGATTATGTGAATTTGATATGGAAAAGGAGTGTGTACAATGATGATAAATAAGTATAGTAAAGTGAATTTTTCGGTGGTGATGGATTTTTTTCCCGGTGATAATTAGGGATGTTTATGAACGATAAATGATCGGAGAAACGGCGCGAATATGATAATTCTTGAGTAAAATAATCAATATCGGAAAGGAATGTGTATAATGATTTTTTTTTTTGATAATGGAATGTGTATAATGATGATTATCGAGTAAAATAAGTGATGGTTTCTTTCCGATGACAATTAGGAATGTTTGCGGACAATATATAATCAGAAAAATGACATGAATCAAGGGAAATTTTGGAATGAAATTGTGTTTATTGCATGATTTTTTATCAAATGACTTGAATTACCGATTGTATAAAAATGGTTGACAGTTTTTAATACATAAAAGTTTCTCATCGGATAATGAGTTATTATTTGTTTATTTGTTGAAGATGAATGAGTGATTTCGGTACAAGAATAGACCTTATCTTTTAAATTATTTTGTGAATTATGTATTCTATATGTATAAGTGGATCACTCGTGTGATTGAATTTAGATATTTGTTAAATTTACAAACATAATAATTCAATAAACACTTATAAATATTTTCAATTTGTCTATGAAGTTTATGGTTTCACTGAGTTGCGATACTAATGATTTTATACACTAATGATCGTGATACTAATGATTTTATACACTAATGATTAAAAGTTTGGTTGGTCAGCACGGTACCTGCTGATTTTAGTTATTTACCCTTACTTAATTACAGATAAAATCCATCCTACTAACTAATCAATTTACTTTTTCAAATTAAGCATATAATTTTTTTTTTCAGTAACAAAATAATTTCCTTTTTCAAGTAAAATACAATATCACTTATATTTTATCTATCTAAAATTTCTCCTTTACTAATCAATTTCCTTTTTCAAGTTAAACATATTAATTTTTTTTAATTTTCAATAACTAAATAATTTCCTTCAGGTAAAATACAATATATTTTATATTTTATCTAACTAAAATTTATCCTTTTTTAAAAACACTACGAATAATTTTGTTTAATAAAATAACATAATTATATTATAATTATTATTGACTAATCAATTATTTTTTTCATCTAAAATACGTTACCTTTTCTTTTTTCTCTAACTAAAATCTTTCTTTTTCCAATTATATAACGGGCGGTTACCTTTTTCAGCCAAAACACGTTACTTTTTTTTTTAACATGGGAACCCGCAGCCGCTACCCTTCGGGTGCGCTCTGGGTAAACCCATGGGCTCACGCAATAGCATACAAACCACGTGATCCAAGGCAAACCGCACAAGTGCGGCAGGCTCTGCCCCAGGATGACATAATCACAAATCTGCCTCCCATGGGAGTCGAACCTGTGACCAAGAAGTGAGATGGCCTCTCTTTAACCAAAAACACGTTACTTTTTCTCTTGTCTCTAACTAAAATATATATTTTCCCAATTATATCACGGACAATTCTATTTAATAAAACTAAAATAATAATATTATAATACTAATAATTAACCGGTTACCTTTTCAGCTAAAACGTATCATCTTTTGTATTTTTTATAATTAAATTCATTTTTTTTTCTAAAAATATCAAGGGCAACATTAATTTCTCATTTTCTAAAAACATTACGAGCAATTTTATTTAGTAAAATAACATAATTAAATTATAATTACTATAAACTAATCAATTACCTTTTTCACCTAAAGCATGTCACCTTTTTAATTTTCACGTTACATTTTATATTTTCTCTAACTAAAATCTCTCTTTTTCCAATTATAATATTATAAAATACCAATAATATTATATTATAAAAGAAAATAAAATAATAATGCTATAATACTAAAAATTAACCGATTATCTTTTTCAGTTAAAACATATTACATTTCCTATATTTTCTAAATAAATTCCTGTTTATCTAGAAATATCACGGATAACATTAATTTCTCATTTTCTAAGAACATTACGAATAATTTTCTTTAGTAAACTAACATTTTTAATTTTTAATTACTATAAACTAATCAATTACCTTTTTCGCCTAAAACAAGTTACCTTTTTAATTTTCTCTAACTAAGACCTCTCTTTTTCCAATTATATCACGGGTGTTCTATTTAATAAAACAAAATAATTATTTTATAATTACTAATAATTAACTGATTACCTTTTTCAACTAAAACCAATCATCTTTTTTATATTTTCTAACTAAAATCTCTCATTTTCTAGAAATATGACGGATGACATTTATATAATTATTATTAAATCATCTCATTTAAAAATTAAACCTCCAAAATTCATGTTTTAAAAAAATTAATTCTAATTAACGAAAGTAATTCGTGTAATATTAAAAAAAATTCGTGCATCGCACGGGTTTTAAGCTAGTTATATATAAAAGACGAAACATTAAAAGTTTTGTTACCCATTTTTTGGTACGGTACTTACCTTATTTAATTGTTTTACTTTATTAGCCTTAATTATTTTACTTAATTATATAAAAAAACACAATCTTTTCTCAAAATATGACATGTAGCTCTCCCTAACACTTTTTCTAAATAATAACTAACCAATTACCTATTAATTTTTCAAACTAAAATCTCTTCTTTTCAAAAATATGGTTGTTCTAATTATAAACTAATAATATTATAAATAATAATAACTAACTGATTACCTCTTCCAGTTTAAAGAGAAGATATTTTCTATATTTTTTAAATAAAATATCTCATTTTCTCCTAAATAATAACTAACCAATTACCTGTTTTAGATATTATCTTTTGTAACTTTTCTAACTAAAATCTCTTCTTTCCAAAAATATGGTCGCTCTAATTAATGAAATAAACCAATAATATTATAATTACTAATAATACTATATTATAGAAAACGAAACATTAAAAGTTTTGGTACCTATTTTTTGGTACGGTACATACCTTATTTAATTATTTTACTTTATTATCCTTAATTATTTTACTTAATTATAAAAAAAAATATTTTCTCAAAATATAACATGTAGCTCTCCCCAACACTTTTTCTAAATAATAACTAACCAATTAACTTTTCCAGCTATTACATTTTCTAACTTTTCTAACAAAAATATCTTCTTTTCAAAAATATGATTGTTCTAATTAATAAAATAAACTAATAATATTATAATTACTAATAACTAACTGATTACTTCTTCCAGTTAAAAGATAATATCTTTTCTATATTTTCTAACTAAAATATCTCATTTTCTCATAAATAATAACTAACCAATTACCTTATTTAGATATTACCTTTTGTAACTTTTCTAACTAAAATCTTTTTTTCCCAAAAATATGGTTGTTCTAATTAATGAAATAAACTAATAATATAATAATTACTAATAATACTATATTATTAAAGACGAAACATTAAAAAATTTGGTACCTATTTTTTGTTACGGTACTTACCTTATTTAATTGTTTTACTTTATTACCCTTAATTATTTTACTTAATTATATAAAAAAAAAATAGAATCTCTTCTCAAAATATGACATGTAGCTCTCCCCAACATTTTTCCTAAATAATAACTAACCAATTATCTTTTCCAACTATTAACTTTTCTAACTAAAATCTCTTCTTTTCAAAATTATGGTTGTTCTAACTAATGAATAAACTAATAATATTATAATTACTAATAACTAACTGATTACCTCTTCTAGTTAAAAGATAATATCTTTTCTATATTTTCTAACTAAAATATCTTTTTTCTAATAAATAATAACTAACTAATTACCTTTTTTAGATATTACCTTTTGTAATTTTTCTAACTAAAATCTCTTATTTCCAAAAATATGGTCGTTCTAATTAATGAAATAAACTAATAATATTATAATTACTAATAACTAACTGATTATATTTTCCAGCTAAAAGGTAATATCTTTTCTGTATTTTCTAACTAGAATATCTTATTTCAAACTTGATTTTTTTCAAAAATATGGTCGTTCGAATTAATGAAATAAACTAATAATATTATAAAAACTAATAACTAACTGATTAACTTTTCTAGCTAAATGGTAATAGCTTTTCTATATTTTCTAACTAAAATATCTCAATTTCTCCTAAATAATAACTAACCAATTATCTTTTTCACATATTACCTTTTCTAACTAAAATATCTTTTTCCAAAAATATAGTCGTTCTAAGTAATGAAATAAACTAATGATATTATAATAACTAATAACTAACAGATTACCTTTTCCAACTAAAAGGTAATATCCTTTCTATATTTTATAACTAAAATCTAATTTTCAAACTTGATTTTTTTATTTAATTATCCTTACTTAAATATTTATTATTGGTGAAAACATGTAATTTTATTTTATAAATTAAAATAAAGATATTATAGTTCATAATAACTAACCAGTTATCTTTTTTAACTAAAACACGTTATCTTTTTTCTAATTTTTCTGACTAAAACCTCTAATTTCCAAAAATATCATGAGTCATTCTATTTAATAAAATAAACTAATAAAACTATAATTACTAACAACTAATTGATTACCCTTTTCAGCTAAAAGTAATATTTTTTCTATATTTTTTAAACTAAAATATCTCATTTTCAAATTTTCTTTACTTACTTAATTATTCTACTTTAATATTTAATATTGGTATAAACATGTTACCTTATCTATTTTTTACTAACTAATTAATTTCATTTTTTGGTAGAACACGTTATCTTTTATATACTAAAAATACTATAAGCAATTATAGTTAATAAAATAAAATAATATTATTATGATTACTAATAACTAACAAACTGTATTTTCAGCTAAAACATGTTATCTTCTATATTTTCTCTTACTAAAACCTTTTCTTTTCCAATAGTATCACGGATAATTGTATTCAATAAAATAATATCATCCTTTATTATAATACCTGAGTCTACCACACGTAAGTTAACCAATAAGAATCGAGTAATTATTTTAGGACCAATCAGAGCTAATTCCTAAAATTTAGACATTTCCTTATTTACAATCTCACCCTACTTCTTTGACCATGGTTAGAAACTTCTAATTTAAATACAATAACGATTTTATTAAACATGTCCATAAATACAAATTTTTTAAATCAAAAAATATTTACTAGAAAGTCACAATTTTAATGTGAAATCAATCACGATATATCACTATATATTTTAAATTAAATTTCATAATTAATCATTCTTTAATCAACCACCCTTTTAATATAAAGCCAGTCACAATCATATTATCATACATTATAAATTAATTTTTATAATACATATTGTACAATTATAATCAATATTAAATAATTATAATCTAACTTAACTAAAAATCTGAAAAAATTGGATTCGAAATCAGATTTTAAATAACTTGGATAAAATCGATACCTTCAAAAATTTGATTTTTTATAAGCTCAAAAATATATTTATTCATAATTTGTTGATAAAATTAATTAATAAATGCATATAAGCCAACACTACAAAATCGGATTTGAACAAATTTTAAATAGCTGGGATAAATCCATATTTTCAAAAACTCGATTTTTTGAAGGTTCAAAAATATATTTATTCACAATTTGTTAATAAAGTAATTAATAACTTCATATAAACGAATTTAAATACAATATTGATTTTATTAAATATATCCATAAATACATATTTTTTAAATCAAAAAATATTTACTAGAAAATCACAATTTTAATTTAAAATCGATCACGATATACTATTATATATTTTAAATAAAATTTCATTATTAATCATTCATTAATCAACCACTCTTTTAATATAAAGTTAATCACCATCATATTATCATATGATTTTTATAATATATATTGTACAATTATAATCGATATTAAATAATTATAATCTAACTTAACTAAAAATCTGAAAAATCGAATTTGAAATCAGATATTAATAACTTGGATAAAATTCATACCTTCAAAAGTTTGATTTTATTTATAAGCTCAAAAATATATTTATTAATAAAATTAATTAATAAATGCATATAAACCAACACTACAAAATCGGATTTGAACACATTTTAAATAGCTTGGATAAAATTCATATCTTCAAAAAATCAATTTTTTAAAAGGTTCAAAAATATAATTATTCACAATTTGTTAATAAAATAGTTAATAAATGTTAGTGTAGGTGCCCTAGAGGCAATACATTATTTCTTTGAATAAACCTTTATGTCATTTGATCATTCAATAAACGTATTTATTATGACTTTAATTACTACGATATATTTGTTAGTATAATAAATGTCCTTAGAATCATGATACACATTGTATAGTTTAAGTACATGACTTGAACTTGAGATTGTATATATATATATATATATATATATATATATATATATATATATATATATATATATATATATATATATATATATATATATATATATATATATCATATTCTTAAAGGTCCCTAGTCGAGTAAGTATGGAGATACTAAAGTCAATACATAGGTACATGTAGGAGTACATGGTACTGGACAGACCCACAGTGAGATTCTTCATGTTTAATAAAGTCATAAGAAAGACTCACAGTGATAATGGTGTAATGATCCTTTGAGTTGAGATCATTATATTTCTATACGAGGATTAATATACTTTGACTACATTAAAAGTTACCTTTGACCGGGTGATGATAAAAGTGGACATCGGGTATATCATGAGTCGTATGAGAAATATGAATGATAGATAAAGGATTTAACCCTCCTATAATTAGGAGAGATATTATTGGCCTCTTGATTGAGTGAGACTATAAAATGCATGGTTGTGCTCAAATAATGATTTGTTTTAATAGTCTACTCATGGATCAAGTAAACTCGGATTAAATGTTGAAGAGGATGACTAAATACATGCCTCGAGTTTAATCTATAATATATGGTTAAAGGGATTATATTACATAGAAACATTAATCATGAAAGGTTTAATATGGATCACCATTTAAATTATTATTACTTGGGTAGCAATGATGTATTACTAGATGCCGCTCTTTGTTTACGATTTTAATTGGGGCTTTAAAATCGTTGCCAACGTAATAATAACCTATAGGGTCACACACTTAGAATGTCTTAAAAAGAGTTTTAATTTAAATTGAATCATTATTAAATAAAGAATTGGTTATTTAATTAATTGGAATGGTCCTAATTAATTATCTAAGTAAATTCGAATTTAATAAAGTAAGAACAGAATTGGGTTTAAGGAAATCCAATAATAAAATCAAAATAAAATTAGAATTGGGTTTAAGGAAGCCCAATTCGGTTTTTTTATTTTTTTATTTTAGCCCACTATCTCTCATATAAATACATGATGATGTATTACTTTAGGGTTAGGGATTTCATAAATTCGTTTTATTAAAAATCCTAGCAGCTCTTTGAGAGACTAGAGAGAGAGAGAGGCTGTTCTTCGCGGGCTAGTACCTGGCTCCTCGGATCGTTGGACGGTCGGACATTCGTGTGGATTACCTTAGAGACACAGATCTTGACGTGAAGATTGTGTGTGATGATTACAAGCTAGGATCTCCATTGAGTTCGTGAAAGTAACATTCTAAAGGTATGATTCGTTTCTCCATAATCTGTCCATAATTATACATGGATCCTGGTTTGGGTTTCGAATTTTTTTTGTTTTATTTACATTATTCCGCTGCGTTATATGCCTCGGAACCCAACAATAAATTCAAATAAACGAACACTACATATATTTTATTTATTTTATTTATTAAATATACGCTATAAGAGTATTATTATTGACTGGTAAATAAATTACCAATCAAAAAATTAAAATTATTTTAGAGGCAATCAGAATTTACTTCTAAACTTTAAATCAATCAATCATATTAAAAACTTTTATTATTTATCATGCTTATTCTAATTTACTAATCGCGGTTAAATTAAACTAAAATATAAAATATTTAAATTTAATAACTTCGCATATCACATGTTTTTAATTTTAAAAAATTTCTACCAACCGTAAATATTATTTTTTATAAATCCACATCACAGTATATTACATATGGTTACATATGTTTTAGTTATGAATAATTAATGGGAATTTTTTTTATGAATAATTAATGGAAAAAAAATTGACCAGACAATATATTTGAATTATTCAAAATATTAAATAGACTCTTAAATAGTACTTTACATTATTTGGTGTATAAATTATCAATCAAAAAATAAAAAATATTACAGAGTCAATGAAAATATTGTTAGTGAATATTTTAATAATAAATTGGTCAATTTAGCACAAATTTTCTTATAAATCACTATTTGTTTATTGACAATTAATTAATCAATAAAAGGGCATACAACATATACAAAAACAATTAAAATTGAACAAACACATAGTAAATTATTCACTAATTTCCTTTATCCAATCATTGAACAGATCTTCAATTATGGTACATCTCTAGCTTATGTCACTAAATTATACAGTCTTTTCGGCGAGATAATCTAACAATTTGTTATAAACGTGAGAAATATGTATATCTGATTTGTCATAACGTATTCAAACAACCGACCAGAACTGTGATTCTATACTATCCAAATCAATGAACTAATATAACAAATATAATATATGGGTAGACAAAATCCACAAACAGGATATTTTAGACTCTCAATAAAGAGAGATATTTAGGGGAAAGCCAAAGTAAAATCAAGGAGAAGAAAATAGAGCTTATCATTTACAAGGAGTTTGTACAAAATCTTTTGGTAGATAAAATCCACCAACGTAGTTTTTAATTTTAAAAAAATTTCTACCAACCGTAAATATTATTTTTTATAAATCCACATCACAGTATATTACATATGGTTATATATGTTTTAGTTATGATAATTAATGGAAAAAAAATTTGAATAATTAATGGGAAAAAAATTGACCTGACAATATATTTGAATTATTCAAAATATTAAATATACTCTTAAATAGTACTTTACGTTATTTGGTGTATAAATTATCAATCATAAAATAAAAAATATTATAGAGTCAATGAAAATATTGTTAGTGAATATTTCCATAATAAATTGGTCAATTTAGCACAAATTTTCTTATAAATCACTATTTATTTATTGACAATTAATTCATCAATAAAAGGGCTTACAACATCTAAAAAACAATTAAAATTGAACAAACACATAGTAAATTATTCACTAATTTTCTTATCCAATCATTGAATAGATCTTTAATTATGGTACATCTATAGCTTATGTCACTAAATTATACAGTCTTTTCGGCGAGATAATCTAACAATTTGTTATAAATGTGAGAAATATGTATATCTGATTTGTCATAACGTATTCAAACAACCGACCAGAACTGTGATTCTATACTATCCAAATCAATGAACTAATATAACAAATATAATATATGGGTAGACAAAATCCACAAACAGGATATTTTAGGCTCTCAATAAAGAGAGATATTTAGTGAGAGCTAAAGTAAAATCAAGGAGAAGAAAATAGGGTTTATCATTTACAAGGAGTTTGTACAAAATCTAATATTTTGGTAGATAAAATCCACCAACGATGTTTTTAATTTTAAAAAATTTCTACCAACCGTAAATATTATTTTTTATAAATCCACATCACAGTATATTACATATGGTTATATATGTTTTAGTTATGAATAATTAATGGAAAAAAAATGAATAATTAATGGAAAAAAATTGACCTGACAATATATTTGAATTATTCAAAATATTAAATATACTCTTAAATAGTACTTTACATTATTTGGTGTATAAATTATCAATCAAAAAATAAAAAATATTACAGAGTCAATGAAAATATTGTTAGTGAATATTTCCATAATAAATTGGTCAATTTAGCACAAATTTTCTTATAAATCACTATTTATTTATTGAAAATTAATTCATCAATAAAAAAGCATACAACATCTACAAAAATAATTAAAATTGAAAAAACACATAGTAAATTATTCACTAATTTCATTTATCCAATCATTGAACAGATCTTCAGTTATGGTACATCTCTAGCTTATGTCACTAAATTATACAGTCTTTTCGGCGAGATAATCTAACAATTTGTTATAAACGTGAGAAATATGCATATCTGATTTGTCATAATGTATTTAAACAACCGACCAGAACTGTGATTCTATACTATCCAAATAAATGAACTAATATAACAAATATAATATATGGGTAGACAAAATCCACAAACAGGATATTTTAGGCTCTCAATAAAGAGAGATATTTAGGGGAAAGCCAAAGTAAAATCAAGGAGAAGAAAATAGAGCTTATTATTTACAAGGAGTTTGTACAAAATCTTTTGGTATATAAAATCCACCAACGTAGTTTTTAATTTTAAAAAAAATTTCTACCAACCGTAAATATTATTTTTTATAAATCCACATCACAGTATATTACATATGGTTATATATGTTTTAGTTATGATAATTAATGGAAAAAAAATTGAATAATTAATGGGAAAAAAATTGACCTGTCAATATATTTGAATTATTCAAAATATTAAATATACTCTTAAATAGTACTTTACGTTATTTGGTGTATAAATTATCAATCATAAAATAAAAAATATTATAGAGTCAATGAAAATATTGTTAGTGAATATTTCCATAATAAATTGGTCAATTCAGCACAAATTTTCTTATAAATCACTATTTATTTATTGACAATTAATTCATCAATAAAAGGGCTTACAACATCTAAAAAACAATTAAAATTGAACAAACACATAGTAAATTATTCACTAATTTCCTTTATCCAATCATTGAACAGATCTTTAATTATGGTACATCTATAGCTTATGTCACTAAATTATACAGTCTTTTCGGCGAGATAATCTAACAATTTGTTATAAATGTGAGAAATATGTATATCTGATTTGTCATAACGTATTCAAACAACCGACCAGAACTGTGATTCTATACTATCCAAATCAATGAACTAATATAACAAATATAATATATGGGTAGACAAAATCCACAAACAGGATATTTTAGGCTCTCAATAAAGAGAGATATTTAGTGAGAGCTAAAGTAAAATCAAGGAGAAGAAAATAGGGTTTATCATTTACAAGGAGTTTGTACAAAATCTAATATTTTGGTAGATAAAATCCACCAACGATGTTTTTAATTTTAAAAAATTTCTACCAACCGTAAATATTATTTTTTATAAGTCTACATCACAGTATATTACATATGGTTATATATGTTTTAGTTATGAATAATTAATGGAAAAAAATTGAATAATTAATGGAAAAAAATTGACCTGACAATATATTTGAATTATTCAAAATATTAAATATACTCTTAAATAGTACTTTACATTATTTGGTGTATAAATTATCAATCAAAAAATAAAAAATATTACAGAGTCAATGAAAATATTGTTAGTGAATATTTCCATAATAAATTGGTCAATTTAGCACAAATTTTCTTATAAATCACTATTTATTTATTGAAAATTAATTCATCAATAAAAAGGCATACAACATCTACAAAAATAATTAAAATTGAAAAAACACATAGTAAATTATTCACTAATTTCATTTATCCAATCATTGAACAGATCTTCAATTATGGTACATCTCTAGCTTATGTCACTAAATTATACAGTCTTTTCGGCGAGATAATCTAACAATTTGTTATAAACGTGAAAAATATGCATATCTGATTTGTCATAATGTATTTAAACAACCGACCAGAACTGTGATTCTATACTATCCAAATCAATGAACTAATATAACAAAATATAATATATGGGTAGACAAAATCCACAAACAGAATATTTTAGGCTCTCAATAAAGAGAGATATTTAGTGAAAGCCAAAGTAAAATCAAGGAGAAGAAAATAGGGCTTATCATTTACAAGGAGTTTGTACAAAATCTAATATTTTGGTAGATAAAATCCACCAACGGGCAACGGGGTACTAGACTCTCAATGATATTTTTATTGAAAAATAAAGAAAAATCAATATAAATTTTTTAAAAAAAAACTTAAAAAACTGATATCAGCTCCTAAACTTTAGTTTAGCATCTTTTGGGAAAGGTGGAGAGAGAGAGAGAGAGAGAGAGCAGCAGCTACGATTTTTGTTATAAAATTTTTTAATAATGATAAATGAAAAGGTTGATACACTTAAAATTATATATTACTTTTAATGAAAGGGTGCCTTTTTGAATTTTATATTCTTGAATTAAAGTAATATTATCAATTCCCATATCTTAACCTAAAAGCATATATTGAATTTGCTTGTTTGGTTGACTATATTTTTTTTATATCAACAAAGCATAAAAAATGGCTAAGAAAACTAAATAACTTGGTAGAAAGATTCTACGCAAAGAGAGATATTTGTTAACGAGAAATAAGAAAAAATAAAAAGAAGGATTTCATTTTGTTTTGGAGACTTTAAACCATGCATGCTACTCTTAGTTTTGTTTTGTAACATTTCAATGTTGTTCAAAGACATATAATTATATATTTACATAACTTGGATACATAGTAATATTTAATATAATTGTTATATTTTTTTCTATTCGCGTAGTTCATTTCATTTCGTGTACACGAAAAATTTTGTGTAATTTAGTGTCATTTTGTGTTCAAATTTTAGGTACACGATTTAATATCATGTCATTTTTGTTCAAGACCCTAAAGTACATGACATGAATGTACAAAATGATTTGTCAGGTCTACATAAGCTATTTCTTCTTATATATGTAAGAAAAATATACTCACTGTTAAAGGAAAATGAATTTCATGTTATTTAACCCAAAATCTGAATTACAAGGACACATATATAATAATGTGATTATGTGTTTATATATTACACATTTGATTTCAATTTTATAGACAGTAGCTTAATTTCACAAGTTAGTCAAATTAAAAAATTATACGTGATACTCATTTTCATATGTCTTATTTTAATATTAAAAGAAAACTAAAATTTATTGTTCCATGTTTTACTAAAATAAAATAAAAAAAAATCAAAATACAAACTTCCGAACTGAAAATGCACATTTTAAGTTGTGTTTACAAATAAAATAAGGGCAATAACCATACAATCTAACAATTATATGTTACTCCATTAGCGCGATATATTGAATTTGTTGGGTTAGTTGATAATTTTTTTTTATAGTAAATCAATTCATTAATAAAAGGACATATAATTTGTAAAAATGATATTGAACAATCACATAGCAAACTAGATTAGATGAAATTTTCTATTGTTATAACTATGTTCGTTCATATATCTTGCATAGTAGATATCCTTTCTCGTAACGCTGAAACATGAAACCTTTTTTTGATAGACAGTCTAATGATTTATTGGAGTCGTGAGGATTAAGTTTCTACACATTTTTAATATGTAATCGAAAAATTAACCATACTAATATTTTCAATAAATTAATATTATAAATATTTTAAGGATTCGATATTTAATAAATATACAGAATTCTCAGAATATGGGTGAAAATTTGTTAACATGATACGTAGAAATATTCTCTAACAAAGAGAGAAATAAAATGAAAGCTAAATTTTAAAAAAACAATAAAGAGGGATTTTGAACTTTTCAACGGGGGTTGTATTTGTTTTGATGATTGGTTCATAATATTAATATTAATTCAATTGATATGAATTCACGTATAAGCAATTTTATACTTACGTTAATTAACATTCCAATAAAATTATATATTTTTCTAAATAAAAATTAAAATAATACATTTATATTAATTTATTAATACAATTTATCGGTCGGTGCGTAGCACGGGTAGAACGCTAGTAATAATTAATAATTGACTGATTATTATTTTTAGCTAAAACTTATCATCTTATCTATATTTTATAACTAAACTTTTTTTTTTTAGAAATTATATGGCCAATATATATATATATATATATATATATATATATCATTTAAAAATTTAACTTACAAAATTCATATCATAAAAAATTCATTCAAATTTTTGAAAAAATCATATAATGTTAAAGAAAATTCGTGCATCGCACGGATTTTAAGCTAGTGATGATAAATAAGTAAAGTAAGTGAATTTTTCGGTGGTGATGGATTTTTTTCCGGTGATAATCAGGGATGTTTATGGAGATCGGAGAAACGGTGCGAATAATGATAATTCTTGAGTAAAATAATCAATATCGAAAAGGAATGTGTATAATGATTATTTTTTTTTGATAATGGAATGTGTATAATGATGATTATCGAGAAAAATATGTGATTTTTTTGTGACGTTGGTTTTTTCCGATGATAATTAGGAATGTTTGTGGACAATATATAATCGGAAAAATGACGTGAATGAAGGGAAATTTTGGAACGAAGTTGTGTTTATTGAATGGTTTTTTATCAGATGACTTGAATTACTGTATGTATAAAAATCATTGGCAGATTTTTATACATAAAAGTTTCTCATCGGATAATGAATTTATCATTTGTTTATTTGTTGAAGATGAATGAGTGGTTTCAGTACAAGAGTAGACCTTGTCTTTTAAATTATCGCTCGTCTGATTGAATTTAGATATTTGTTAAATTTACAAATATAATAATTCAATAAACACTTATAAATATTTTCAATTTGTCTATAAAGTTTATGGTTTCATTGAATACTTTCATCCATCAATTATAATTGACATTTTTATTTAAAACTCGAGTGTTCTTCATTAATTTTCGTACACTCATATATTAAAACATTATGAATAAGATCATTAGTAAATTTAATCGTGATTAAATTTTAAACTATGTATGAAAATTAAGAAAATAAATTATGTAAATTATGTAACATATTTGTTAATGATCTTTAACTATATCTTCGTATTAATATACACAAAAAATTTTTAATATAATTTTTTTTAAAGGGTATACTATTTAGATTTGACATTATTTTGATAAAAAGTAAAGTATAATTGATTATGTTGTAGATAAGATCAAACTATATATAAAAAAAGTTGAATTTAAATTCCATTAGCTTTAAACTTTTACATGATACATTTAAAACAAATAATATTATTTTTTTATAAAGTTTCTATGATGTTGCTTAAGGGACATAATTTTGGTGTCCAATTGTTAGTTGTTCGGAAGTACAAAGAACAATTAATTAAGTAATAATCTATGTAGGAAAAAATTATTTGTAAAAAATAATTTCTTCTCATAATGGTTTATTGTTACTTGGCACATATTTTAATCAATTTTTACTGTAAATTCATCGAAAATGAAGGTGTAATCATAATTCTGACAATACAATTACGTAAACTTAAACATTACTAGGCTCAAGGCATGGCTGAATACTATAATAACAAGACTACATCTTGTGATTGTGTCAGATTACATAGCCTAGTGGAATTCACCACTAGGATATAGTACAGGTCCCAATTGTACTTGTTGTACTTGTTTTGATCTCATGTTACTTGTTCAGTTCTAAATATCTCAATGATATAATGAGCTTAGGATTTTTCAAGCACCTAGAATGTATATAGGCTATGAAATCATTATCCTGGAAGAGGTTCAGAAATGTTCATGTAGCAGGATTGAAGTCAATGAAAACCATGAAGAATAAGATGCAGAAAATTCACTATGGCATTAGATCGAGAAGTCCAGAATGAACTATGTCGTGAAGTGCAGAAAAGCTATGTAGTGAAGTGTTGAGATCGTGAAGTCTCAGAATGAGTTAGATCGAGAAGTCCATAATGAACTAGATCGAGAAGTCTCCAAGATGAACTAAATCGAGAAGTCTTCATATCATAAAGTCTAAGTGCTTTATGTCGACAAGTCAAGTATGAATTGAGATTCTAGAGTTCACGACATCATCACTTAGCTAATTTCAAATCAAGACAAATGAAGGTACAAATTCAAATATCAATGAGACATATACTAAAGCATCTATTATGGTTTGTGGTCCATGAATAGATGGCAATTCTAAAACTAAACTTGGAGAGAAAGAAATGGGGACAAACAGCTAAAGAATATGAAAAGGACGAGGTGGTTGAAGAAAGATGTTGTGGTCCCTCCTACACAGAGTACCGATTTTTGGAAGAAACAAAATGGCACATAATTTTTAGTCATGTACTAGGATAAATCTATAAATAATAGTGTGCACCAACATTAATTGTATATGTGACATGTAATGAATACACCATTACTTAGTTGTTAAAGAATTTTTCATTGTAATATTCAGCTCGCTCTCTCTGTAAGAAAGCAAAACGATTTTCTGGAACTGTAGGGTTTGATTTACTTTGTTATAAAGTAAGTTGAAGTATTTTGTGTGATGTCTTATTTTTAATATACAGTATCACGCACAACATATTATAAAGACATTTGTTTTTCAATAAAAGTTCAAGAATCATATAACTATACATTCACACCCCCTCTCTGCATAGTTATTCTGTGAAACTCAATCAACAAACATTATTTAAAATCGAAAAAAAGAAAGTACAAATTAAAGGAATCTAAAGGTCCCTTGTGCGGGTTAGATAAGCTAGAGGGGAAGGGTTGAATAACTTATCATCTTTTTGAAATTCAGAACTTAGACCTTTTAAAATTTCTTTCCTTTTTTAGATTTTTGTTACTTGTCAGCAAGTAAATCGAATGCAGGACGCATGGAAAGAAAATAGAGTACCACATGATCATTTTTATCATGATTCAAGATGATGCAATCCTTAATGGATCTGCTCACAACCATCATCCTGCCTGAACTCAAGTTTTCACTATAAGAAATGTACTCATTTTAGCAAGCAGGGAAGTCTTTACTAATTTAAACAATGTCTATTTATCTTGGAGCGAAACATAATCATAAACTCCACAAATTAAAGTAGCAAAATGCAAACTACAGGACTTGTTTTGGAGCATAACTTCTTGTCACCTCCTCAAATACTTTGAGATTCCTTTGTAAATTATGTTATTCTACAATTTTACTGGTCTTGGATCTTAGGTCTTTTCTTTTCTTCATGGTGCAATGAATATTAACTCCTCATTAGTATGGTTAATACTTGGGTTGCCTCACTTCACTTCACCTCACTTCAAAAATTAGAATATAAGTATTACGAACCAAATATCCTTTATTTTTTTGACCAAACCAAATATCCTTTATAAGCAAAAGATAAGGTAGTTCAGTATGTTACGGTACTAAAACACAAGCACAATTTATAGAAATGGCTGAGCCCTATATAGTACGTATATATAGTTAAGTTATGTCACGGAATTTCGACAAAAACGTATGATGCATTTAATACAAGATTTAAAATATGTATATAAGGGAATTAAGAAAATAAGTGTGTATGATGCAAGTACGTTATTTTAGTTGCGATATGTAAAAGTATGTATATATATATAATCGATTCACTATACTGTGAGGTGTAATATGCGTTTATTTATATGATAATCACTCGAAAACATGAGAACAATTAAAACACACCCGTTCAAGAAAGTAAAACGCACATAAAAGTATATTAGTACATTTGTATTTACATTCGATCGAGAGATATTCAAGAGGGTTGAAAAAAGGAACTTGTATCGAAAACAATGTTCGAGAAGTCTTGTTGATTTAAGTCCTTCGTAAAGATTTTAACTTATTTAAAAGATCAATAGGCTTGGTTAGACAAAGATTAGAGAGAAACATTTTTTGGATTCCAATATATCGAGTTTAAACTACTTAAGGCAAAAACAAGATTAGTTATTTTAATCCTTAAATCAAAGATCGATTATAGGATTTTTCACCTAAAATAGAGTAACCAGATTGTTAAGGACTTTGAGAAGAGTTTGAATATCTTTTAAGTACTCTTCTTTAAAGCACCTTACAACAATTAAATATACTAGCTTATAGCCCGTGCAAAGCACGGGTTACTTTTAATATTTTTTTAATTTACTTATAGTATAGTATATATAATATTCTAAATATTACTTTTAATATGTTCGAAGAATTCGAACCTTAAACCTTTGTATATAAATAATTCTTGGTATTAAATCTAGACTAATATGTTGTTGGCGAGAATCGAACCTTCAACCTTTCTATATAACACAATTTAGTATTGCTTTAAATTGAAATGTTGTTAGCGGTATTCGAACATTAGACCTCTGTATATAACAATTTTTTAGTATTGTATCCAACGATCATCATCTATTTGATTTATAGATCTAACGGTTGTGAATGAAAGGCAGAACCAAAAATGAGGGTAACAAAAAATAAGGGTTAACCAAATTACGAACACTACTAGAAAAATGTCAATAGAAACCGATGTCTATGTAAAACCAGAACCGATGTCTTCGCATGTGTAGAGAAAGGTAGGGGTCTTAGACATCGGTTTTTAACCGATGTCAATGTTTATGTTTAACATCAGTTTCTTAATAGTGAACTGATGTCTATGTTTCAAATTTACATCGGTTTCTTAATAGTGAACTGATGTATATGTGTCAAATTTACATCATTTTCTTAATTGTGAACTGATGTCTATGTTTCAAATTTACATCGATTTCTTAATAGTGAACTGATGTATATGTGTCAAATTTACATCGAATTTTAATAGTAAACTGATGTATATGTTTCAAATTTACATCGGTTTTTTAGTAAGGGCTGATGTGTTTCTTTGTATTTTACATCAGCTCTCTAGTAATAATCATTGTCTTTTTTATTCCACAGACATCAGTTTTTTGGTTTTCTGATTTATTTGTTCTTTTATTCATGGATGCCCTGTATATATATGATAGACCTAATTACCAAAAACCAATATACCAAAACCAGATAAATAATATACCAAAAAAAACCGATATACCAAAACGAAATATGCACTCAATCGGTCAACTACATTATCCAATTCAACATCGAAACTAATTACATAATCCAAACCATCTAATATCGAAACTACATTGATATAATATCTTAAATGAATAGCTGTAAGCCCTTGGACGTGGGACATGTTCTCTTAAAAATGCTTGAATAAAAAGATGGACAACATGTTGTCGAATTTGCAAACTCTCCACTGTATTGAGACCAAACGCCTCACAAGCACTCTTGCATGCAAAAACACCCCATGTTGTTCCTTCTCCCACTGCATGCAAAAATCAACAAAAATCAACAAGGAAGCATTAGATTGACTCAAACAAAAAATTTATGAAAATGGCTATCTTGCCACAAAACTTTTAAAGTAAAAAAAAAATATAAAATTCTAAGAAAAATTATGAGTCTAGATTTATGATGGAAGAAGCATGAAAAAGTAACCGCGTCTACTAAAACATGTCAATGAGCAGAACTGCAACTTTTAGTCAAGGTAAAGCTTAAAAGGCTTCAAACTTTATCCTTACAGCTATTTCATCATAGTAAAAATTTGTAGAACATCTTTCGCATAAAAATTATCTTATTTTATTGATAAATTGGTTGGTATATTTGCCTACCAGATGACAAAATTACTACTCTCATTGTAGGTACTGTTCGGTCAACTCCGCAGAATTATCAGACATAGAACTGCATCCTTATTTAAAACATTAACAATCCAGATTTACCTCTTCATCAAGACCAGGAAAACCAGCACGGTTAAAATTTTGCCGCCAGCCTCTTTCATACAAGAATGAAACCAGTGGACTCCTAATAAAAGGGGAGATTAGAATCAATATTTGGCACATCCTTTTTAAAAAAAAAAAATTAAACAAGAAATAACTCTATTTTGCTACTGAACAATCGAAAGTCAATTTAATGACCACGTATTCGACTACAAATCCAATATACATCATGTTGTACATATAGGAATAGATGCATAAAACATATAATCAAACTGGCAATAAAGATGCTCATATTGGGATCTAACCTTAGAAAATAGAATATTGAGACAATGAATCTTCTGTCTTTCTTCTACATAAGCTTAATGTTATGTGATGCCAAGTTCTTTGCTTCCCAAGTTCTTTGCAGACTTGGGATGTCTGAAGGGCTAATTCCCTAGTCGGGACTAGTATTACAACTGCATATTATTTAAAAGCACAAGTCATATATGCAAGATGGAATCGAGAGATGTGATTCGTGGTTACAAGAAGTAACATTTCAAGTTGTATCTACTAGCCACAAAGGGAGGGGGAGTAATACATGCATGACCTATAGAACCAGAAATAAGATTGATAAAAACAATTTATATGCATTCTATGCCCAACCTCTTTCCCTTCCCCATCACCCATGTATGAATCTATTTATCTATCTAATATTACCTCACCTTCCCATCTTATAACCTTTCATGAATTTAACAAACATTTCAACACCACAGGATGTACATTAAGCTTTGGTTCAGGATGTACATTAAGCATTTCAACACCACAAAATCAACATCCTAGCTTTTCTAAAAACTCGAAACTCAAATACAGTAGAATAATTTCAGTATTTTACAACAGAACAACAAATAAGGTGTTTGAGGAAGAAGAGAAAGAGTAACTAAACGATGAAATCGATACCCTTTGGGATAAACGTTTCCTGAGAGATTCAAGATCATAGAGGAGCCCGATTGATAGGTAACATTCCCATGCTTCAGGAGCTGATCATTGGATAAAGTGTAACATTGTTGAAATGTTCCAGGCAAAGCCACAAGGTACAACAAAACCATCACGCTCTGCTCATCCATTCTTCTTAAGCATTTAGTTACCACCTCGGTTGTCATAAGCCAGTCCCAGGCTGACCCAACTCCTTGAATGTCCTTCATATATATTTACGTACATATTTATACACACATGGAACATAAATAACAGATTTAACCTATTATAGCATAATATTTATGCTAAAATATCATAATACATTTCAACAAATGACCCAAAAATTGAGAAAAAATCAAAACCAACTTACTAAATGGAAGAAGACATAGCTAACGAGCTAATTCAATCCAAACCCCTCTAATAGTTTCTCATGTACAAAAGCCGAGAAGAAACAAGTAACAAACCACTTACTAATTTGAAAACAAAAATGAGAAGAAAAAAAATCGAGATTAACAGCTGTATAACAAAAATTGATCTAATTTGAAACTAAATCGAAACAATATATACAATTAAAGCTTGTCCACTTACTAAATTGAGATTTCGAGCTTTAGGTTCGAGCTTTTAAGTTGAACAATTAATCAGTTTGAGTTGAATAAATCGATTAACAGTTGAGATACGAGCTAATACGGGTTAGATTCGAGTTGAATGAATCGATTGAAGCTAATACCCGAGCCAATTGAAGCTAGGGCAGCTAATTAAAGCTAGGGTTCTTGAGAGAGTGAAGAAAAAGGAGGGAGTTGTATCTACACCCATCGATTTCATGGATTTGATTGACTGAAAATTAAGCTTTATTTGAAAAGGGTTGAGGGCTAGGGTTCTTAGTTGAGAGGGGGAGGTCTTGAGGGAGGTATGAATTTGAGCTAATTGAAGAAAAGAGGGGCTAGGGTTCTTCAGGTTCTTCGCCAGAGGGGATTTTTTTATTTGAGTTGATATTTTTGTTTGAGGGGGGGGGGGTTGTATTGTTTTTTTGTTTTTCATTTTTTATTTTAAGTACAAAGTAGTGCTGAGCGGGAGTTGATTTTTGGTTAAGGGGGAAATATTTTGCTAAAGGGGAAAAGGAAAAGGGTGAAGCGCGATTTTATTTTTTTAAAAATAAACTCCAGACATCGTTTTTACGAAGAAGTGATGTATTTACTAATATTAGACATCGGTTTAGATTTTACTTATGTTATAGAGACTTTTAACATCAGTGGCTTTTCTAACCGATGTCTAATGTGTGATGTCTATTCCAGTTTTTCTAGTAGTGAAAATATATCATTTTGTTTATTATAATTTTGTATAGATTTTAAATATTACTTTTAATATGTTGGGAGAATTCGAAACTTAGACCTTTGTATATAAATAATTTTTAGTATTAAATCTAAATTAATATGCTGTTGGTGGGAATCGAACCTTCTACCTTTCTAAATAACATAATATAGTATTAATTTTATATTAAAATGTTGTTGGTGGGATTCGAACCTTAAATATCTGTTTATAACAATTTTTTAATATTATATTCAACGGTTATCATCTACTTAACTTAGAGGGATAACCAAATATGAGGGTAACCAAAAACAAAGGGTTAATCAAAGAACAAAAGATGCCACTTTTGCTTATTATAGTTAATATAGATAAGAATAGCTAATAATTATAAAAAGCAAGTATATATAAAGTTTATATGCAAAAATGCATACACTAATTAATAAATAAATAAATAAATAAATAAATAAATATATATATATATATATATATATATATATATATATATATATTATTCGACTACCTATATAAATGATAGGTATATATATATAAGCCATTAAATTAATTAATTTATGACTTTTGATCTTACAATGGTTCAATTTTTTCAAAATAGAAAAAAACTGCAAAGAATGTAAATCGATGGAGTAACAAAATAGGTTTCAAAGGTGACTAACCAACCAACTAAACTAGGTCTATGGATTACCAAAAATGGCTTATGATCCATGCGATGTACGGAAGATTTTAAATATTTTTATCTTAATATTTAATTTTTTTATCTTATTATTCATAATTTTAATATTTGCCTTTTAATTAGTAAGAAAATAAATTATAGAAGATAATAAAATATAATAATACGTATTTGATAGTATTCTAAATTATAGTTTTTGTTTGTATATTGAAAATATATTCTAAATGATAGTTTTTTACTTGTATATTGAAAATAGATAAAAAAAAATTAAATTTAATATGTTGTTGACGGGAAATGAATGTTGAAATTCTTGGAGTAGTTTATAATATAATAATAAAAATTTTAAACTAAAATAGGTTGTTGAGGGGAATCAAACCTTGAATTTTTAGGAGTAATTTATAATATGATATAAATGTTTAATAATAATATGTTGCCGACGGAATTCGAACCTTGAATCTATAAGAGTATTTTATATATTATAAAAAGAATATTCTTTTAACATTACATCCAACGGTTCTCATTAATCTATCTCAAAATCCAACTGTTGTTATTGAGTGTACCAAATAAAGTAACCAAACTACCAACCAACCAAATATACCCTATTCCGCTTATAATAATAGTACTAGCTTATAACCCGTGCGAAGCACGGGTTTCTTTTGATAGGTTATAAAATTTATTTAACATTATAATTATGTTTTTATATAATCCTTATTTTTAATAATTTTTTAATTTTAATTTATTATAAATTTATATAATGAAATGCATGTTCTAAATTTTATTTTGTAAAATTCTAAATTAAAAATGTCGTTGACGGGTTCGAACTTTGAATTTAGTAAATTAATTTAATCATATAATATATCTTATTATTAGATCTAACGATTGTTATTTATTAATAAAACTAATGATTTGTATATATGGTGAGATATTTTTGGGTGTATATTAGTGATCGCAAGATTAATTTTAAATTAAAAAGTACCCCATGTTTTAATTACAAAAATTACTACTAAAAATAATTACGGAAAGATATGATGTGATATTTTGGATATATATTAATTATTGTAATATTAGTTTTAAATTAAATGGTAAAGTGTTTTAATTAGAAGTAAAATCTTTAGAAAAAATGAATAATTGAGTTGTTGGAGCAGAAAAAAGAGTCCAAGTAGAAGTGGATGAAGGAATTTTAATCTGAATATATTTACGTTAACATTAGTAATTAGCTTTTTGAGTTGTTTTTGTAATTTAATTATTTATTTTAATAATTTGGATAACCAAACCGAAAACCAAAACTTATGATAACCAAACCGAAAACCAAAATGTTTCAGCTTTAATATAATAGTAGATCTAATAATAAGATATATTATATGATTAAATTAACTTACTAAAAATTCAAAGTTCGAACCCGTCAACGACATTTTTAATTTAGAATTTTACAACATAAAATTTAAACCATGCATTTCATTATATAAATTTATATTAAATTAAAATTAAAAAATTATTAAAAATAAGGATTATATAAAACATAATATATTTTTGAAAAATTCACCTGGACTAAAATCTATTTTGTATGATCTATTAATAGAATATTTTGGAAAAAAAATTTAGTTCACCCTGATTTTCCCCCACCTCAGCCCTAGGTCCGTTCCTGGTTCTGATATTCACATCACATGAATGCCGTGGAAAATAAGCAAAGAACTGGTCATTGAACGTATGCACTGGTTTTATTACTGGAAAATATGGTTGGTGTAAGCTAAGCTAGTACTATTATATTAAAATCGAAACATTGAAAGTTTTGGTTTTCGGTTTGGTTATCCTAATTATTAAAATACATAATTAAATTAAAAAAACAACTCAAAAACCTAATTACTAATGTTAACGTAATTATATTCCGATTAAAATTACTTCATCCACATTGAGCTTCTACTTGGACTCTTTTTTCTCCTCCAACAACTCAATTACCCATTTTTTCTAAAGATTTTACTTCAAACAACTCAAAAAGCTAATTACTAATGTTAACGTAATTATATTCCGATTGAAATTTCTTCATCCACATTGAGCTTCTACTTAATTACTAATGTTAACGTAACTTTTGATAGGTTATAAAATTTATTTAACGATTGTTATTTATTAATAAAAATAATGATTTGTATATATGGTGAGATATTTTTGGGTGTATATTAGTGATCGCAAGATTAATTTTAAATTAAAAAGTACCCCATGTTTTAATTACAAAAATTACTACTAAAAATAATTACGAAAAAATATGGTGTGATATTTTGGATATATATTAATTATTGTAATATTAGTTTTAAATTAAATGGTAAAGTATTTTAATTGGAAGTAAAATCTTTAGAAAAAATGAATAATTGAGTTGTTGGAGCAGAAAAAAGAGTCCAAGTAGAAGTGAATGAAGGAATTTTAATCAGGATATAATTACGTTAACATTAGTAATTAGCTTTTTGAGTTGTTTTTGTAATTTAATTATTTATTTTAATAATTAGGATAACCAAACCGAAAACCAAAACTTAGGATAACCAAACCGAAAACCAAAACTTTCAATGTTTCGGCTTTAATATAATAGTATAGATAGTATAGAAGCGATCAAATATTTCTATTGCTTGCTTAATTAATTGTTCTTTCTTTAAACCTTTAAAAGTAAGGGTAGAAAAGGAAATACAAGGTCTCACTAAATGTGTTATGGCATGTTAATTATTTTTCTTTGGTACGTGAGTTTTTCTCTAGAACGACAACAAAAAGAAAACAGAGGGAAAAAAGATAGAGGGCGTATTTTTTTTCCGACATAACACACTGCACAGAAGCAAAACATTTATCAGAATATTTTACTCTTTCAAACAAAATTTTAGAGCAAGTCTTACATGATGTCCTAAATTCAAATATAAGTAATGTGACAAAAAATGATACTTAACAATGTCATAATGGTTACTTAAATTAATCATTCCATTACCTATTTATAAGTAATCACTAGCCATTACTTCATTTTTATAAATAAAAAATTCATTCTCTCTTTTTCTCTATCTTTTTTCAACTTTTTTCTCTTTCTTTTCAAATATATTATTATTATTATTATTATTATATTAAGAAAGTACATAAATAATGTTGTTGGAGTTGATATGCAAAATCAAGTCTTTAAAACATTAAGACTCATTATTATATCTGTACTATTATATAATAGCGGAAATATTAAAAATTTTAGTACCTGTTTTTTGTTACTTCGTAAATTTACTTATTTACCCTTCATTATAAAGAAAAACATGTACGATATATGTACTATTAAAACACCTAAAATAAATAATAACATAATATAATTAATGGTAATTAGTTAATTGCCCTTTTCACATTTACTTTTAATTCCAAATTGCTTGTGAGAAATAGGAATGTTTCTTTTTCTTTCTTCGTTTCCAATACTGGCTTCCATGCTATTTTAAATCCATCAACCCATGTGATCTGTCAGCCATGTCAAGTCACTATCAACTGCTAGCTCCAAGACATTATTATAGATTATCTGTTGAGGTTGATTATCCATTGACAGGTTGTATGTTATCCGTTGAAGCTGTTATCTGTTGGTGTAGAATCTTCATCCTTTGATGTATCACATCACTTAAATAGAATTACAAAGCACAACCTATATATAATCAGCTAACCTATTCTGTTTATCCATTGATAACTTATCCGTTGGAACTTCCTAGCATGATACAAACTTATCTGTTGATATGCTATCTCATCAACGGATGCTGATAAGCATGCCATCCGTTGATGAGTTACAAAATGACTTATACAATTTATGCTTTTAGGTGTTTTTCAAATATCAAGAACAACATAATTCCTAACAAAGATATTATCTTTTATAAACACCTAAAAACATCAATTGTATCATATCTTCCAATCATTAATATTTCTTTTCAAATTAAAACATGTTACCTTTTTGATTAAAAACTAATCTTACAATCAATAATATATACCCGAAAATATCACACCATATATATCTATACTATTATATAATAACCGAAACATTAAAAGTTTGGTCGGTCGGTACGGTACTGTAAGAACCCAGATTTTTGGTAGGAATTAAAACTTTTATTATGAATTGAAGTATGAATGAATAGTGGTTACGATTGCAGTGTATCAGTGGTTGAAAGAATGAATGTTGAATGGATTTGGATTCAAATGTTTATATGCTATGAATGCTGCAATTGGTTGACAACCTAGGTAAGAATAATCTATCATCAAGAAAGTAAGATATGATATACAAACAGAGGAAGTATTCTCATGTCATCCAAATCGGTATCTGTTATAAGTCCAGTGGTTCCGTAAAAGGGTTAAGGAACGCTCGGGAAAGCGCGAGGACATTTTTATAATTATAAGAATTAAAGAGAAAATAAGCAATGAATAGTGTTTTTGGTGGAAATTGGAATATTATTAGACGACGCTATATAAGAGTATCCGGAACGGATTTCTGAGTTCGTATTAATGACCGATAAGGGATATAAGTGTATGTAAACGAAATTAGATTCAGAAAAATATCACTTTTATTTTTCCCGAGATTTCCCTAGACACTGAATGATTTAAGGATTTAATATAAAGATTTAAGGAATTTAAATTCAAGAATTATAAAGGAGGATTGAGAATGGTAGTATAAATATTAAGAAGGTTTCCGGTAAAACCCTAACGAGAAATACTTGAGATATTCGTCCGAACGATCAATGAAATTGAGCAATAACCGGAAAAAAGCAAGCGGAGAGCTAAGATGCATGCATGTGCAAGTGGATATGATCAAGGAACTAAGTAGTTACAAGCTAACTAGCAACATTAGCAATCAAACTAAGTACTTAGCCTAATCTTGTCATCAACACCACTAGAACACATGTCCAAGGTGATGCAAGAGATGTGCAAAGCACTTTATTAAAGTGGCTTTATACAAAATATTATCAACAATAATTCATTCTAGCACATAACCAAGCAAGACACCAAGCAAGCAACTCCACCATCCTCCATTTTCTTTCATTCGGCCCAAGCTAAATTCCAAAATCAAAATCCACCTTCCCACCATTGTTTGATCTCCAAATTTTTATGGTTAGTACTAGATTTAATATAATAACTATCCTAGAAATCTTAGCTTCAAACTCCACTTTTTCCATTTTCAAATAAATCATCAAAGTGGAGGATGAATAGTAACTTTCATGAACTAACTTTGATTTCTTGTTTTCTTTGGATGATCTAAGCTATAATAAGGCCATACAAGGACTATACAAGGTTTATTAGGGCTTGTACACTCTCCAAGGAAGGTATAATTCTTAAGAACCCTAGATCTTACTTTGAGATTATATATGTTCTTGGTGGTTTTTATCTTAGTTACGATTATAGTGTTATTATAAGCATGATCTTGTAGTTGGTGTAGCCATATGATGATTATGATGATGAAGTGAGATGTTCTTGGACTTTTTAAGATGAGAATGATGTGTATAAGATGTATGGTATGCCCAGTGTGGCTTGGTTGTGATGTAACAATTTGGAAACGTTCGATTTATAGCCGTCGTAATGCCGAAATTTCATTAACCCTTGAAATTTGTGCATAGCAGTAGCTATAAGTCACTGATCTTGATAAGTATATGACATACCCTTGTAGATCTCGAGTCATAGATCGTTTTGGCACGAGAATCGAAGCAAACGGACTTACGGTTTAGGAGTTATAGTCAAATTAGTAAAAGTAATTTGAAACCTCAAGTGCGAGTTCGTAACTGAAATTGAACTCCCATAATATTACTAATTCAGTGGCGAATCTTGATAATTAAATATTAGAAAAGGAAGGTGTGAGAGAAAACCTCATGTCAAAAGTGAAAACCTCATGTGAGAGAAAATCTTTACTTTGATGCCCGAATCTGGCATAATGGCTAAATTGATTTAATTAGCTAAAGTGATGGTTCATAATCTACGATGGGCCTGGAAGATGAAGATTGGGTCACTAAAGCCCACTATTAGAATTAGCCCAGCATGCCTTGGTAATAATACTTCTATTACAGGAGCACCTCGCGATGCAGCGCCTCGTTGGCGATGCTTGCAGGAGGATCGCTTCGCTTTTGCATCACGTCTATAACTTACAGCGAGATCATTATCTCTTTTTTTCTGGAAGGCTCATGGCCAGACTTAAGGTCGCATGAGTAGCTAAGCACAGGGATCACTTCGCATGGCCAGGCCTCTCAAGGTCGCATGCAAGGGTCCTGACGGATCTTTCATTCCGAGTCTATCCATTCGAGACTATGGGCTTTTACAGCTGGATCATGGATAGATTTGATGACTTACTGCCACGTCAGCCCTAAACAAGTGGGCTTGGACTTTGGCTTATCTCATAAAACCCTAGCCCGCCTAGGTAACTTGTTGCCCAAGAACTACGTCAGGCTTGATCCCTATAAATAGGGTACGTAGGCACCTTGATACGGATGAGAAACAGTTTACCTGAAAAACACCTATCAAGCTCAGCCACATTCATACACACAAACCCTAATCCTTTGTTCTTCTTTTGTTAGCAAAATATCCGTATTTTGCTCCGATAATCCAGCAAACCTCCAAAATATTGTTATACAATATTCTCCCTATAACATTTGGCGCTAGAAGGAGGGGCTAGTCATTGAATTGGGAGAACGATGACTAAATCACACAAAAAGAGGAACGATGGTGAGACCCCGGGATCGCATAAGGTGAACAAGGACGATCCCCTGACGAGAAACCCCTCAGAGGCTGAGGCGTCCAAGGACAACTCTAAGACTGGAAATAGGGAGGAACACACCCCCCAGCACAGAGGATGACATTGAACAGCGAGGTCATGTCTTTTCTAAAAGGCCTCGGTGAGCAGGTGACCGCGGTACATGAAAGGGTCGCAAAGGTGGAGAAGCGCTATAGTTCTAGAGGATCGAAGAGGAATGCAAGGACAGGCGGTAGAGCACCAGGGGAAGGAATCAAGCTCCCCCCTAAGAAACTCGCTGATGACTTCGAGGATGTCCTAACAGATCAAACCAACCCTGACTGGAATGAGGGGGAGGACTCGCTCGGACAGAAAGGGGGATCGCATGGCAAGGTCGCCTCATCTGAGGGGAGATCGGTCAGTGTTTTTGATCATCTCGGAAAGAAGCTGACTGAGCATGACCTTCGTCTAAAATTGGAAAAGGTTAATGCGCCTCGTCATGAGGGATCTAAGAACAGAAGTAAGGGCACACATCGACAATTGTCTCCTCGAGATCGCGAGCGGTCATATCGTCGTGATGACAGACCCCCCTCTCCCCGTAGAGAGCGTGAGCGGTCCCATCGTCGCGATGACAGACCCCCATCTCATCGAGACCAGGAACGATCCCAATACCTTGAAGAGGATCGTAGAAAGAAGGATCGCAGGAATGACCAGGAGGAGTCTAGTGTCCTAAAAAAGACCCAGTCACATCATGGAAGTACTGGAGGTAAAAAGGAGGCTGAAAAGGAGGTCAAGGTAGGAGACTATAAGCTGGAGGAGTTGAAAAAGGCTTTGGACGCGATGAACAATAAGAAAGGAATCTTTAGCACTATGGGCTCTTCATCGCCCTTTACTCATGAAATTCGAACCGCTCCGCTTCCTGCAGTGTTTCGAGGCCATCAGCATGATATGACCTATAATGGCGACACTGATCCAGCGGAGTTCGTGATTCGATTTAATAATGAGATGGATGTTTATCAGGTCTCATTACTAGCGAGGTGTAGACTATTTGCGGCCTCGCTGAGGGGAAGTGCTCAGCAGTGGTTTTCGAAGCTAGGGGCATTGATTGTCATCGATTCTTGGGAGCAATTTGTGGACATCTTCATCAAATAGTTCCAGTCCTCGTTGCTCTACGCACCCCCTGTGTCCACCTTGGCAAACATAAAACAGAAGGAAGGTGAAACCCTTCATGATTACTTCAAGAGGTTCAATGCTGAGGTGCCTCGCGTGCGAGGTGCAAATGACGAAGCTGTGAAAAATTTCCTCATCGCTGGAGTGAGGGAAGGTACGGAATTTTGGAAGAAGCTACAAGAACAGACTCCTAGCACTCTTTCTGAGTTGCATAAGGTCGCTGAGCCTTTCAAGCGTGTTGAGAAGTCACTCGCAGATTTGAAGAAGAATAATGAAAGGAGTGGCAGTTGGAGTAGGAACCGGGGGGTAAAAAGAAAGGACTCCAGGAGTCCAAGGCGAAGACGGGATCGAAGTCGAAGCCCCAGCCCAAAAAGGAGAGACCGCGATCCTTTGAGGCGATCCCCACCGAGATCTCGCCCCGCGAGGGATGAAGACAAGTATATTCATTTGGTCGCCCCAATTGATCACATTTACGCAGTCAATGAAAGCAATGGGATATTCAGGAAGCCTACACCGATGGGTCTGAAGGGGACCGCAAACACTAGCAGGTGTTGTGCCTTTCATGAACAAACAGGGCATGATACATCAACCTGCCGAGAGCTGAAGCAGCAAGTGGATCAGTTAATTCGTGAGGGAAAGTTAACTGAGTGGGCGGTTCGCGAGGTGAAGAAGCATAATCCCAAGTCTGGCCTTGGGTATAATCAAGCCCCCCCACCTGAACAGAACCCAGTCATTAAGGAAAGGGAAGCGTGAGGCAGAAGTATTCACGTGATAATTGGGGGACCCCACATCGGGGGAGACAGCAATAAAGCCAGAGAAAGGTATGCTCGCGAGGCCAGGGAACGACCCCTCACTAATGTACATCACTTGCAAGAGCGACCCCCAAAGCTCTTTAAGGGGGAAGATACAAACATCATGTTCACTGAGGAGGACGCGAAGTGGGTTCATCACCATCATTCTGATGCCCTCGTTGTTCGAATTCGTATTGGATCGCAGAATGTCTACAGAGTTCTGGTTGATAATGGGAGTGCTGTGAATCTCCTGACATACGAGGTCTACCAGAAGATGGGCTACGTGGACAAAGATCTTATCCCAACTGTGGGACACTTGTATGGTTTTACTGGAGCCTCAGTGAGTGTCAAAGGTCTCATACGACTTCCTGTGACTTTAGGAGACGAGCCCTGCATCACTACCCAGATCGCAGACTTCATGGTGGTGGATCAACCTTCAGCATACAATGCTATCGTAGGGAGGCCCATACTTAAGGAAATGAGGGTGGTTACTTCTATCTATCATCTTTCCATGAAGTTTCCTACCCCAAATGGAGTGGGATGTGTCAAGGGGGCGCAGCATGAATCACGAGAATGTTACAACAAGGCCCTTAAGTCCGCTGAAAAGGGTGGCATATCTATGGTAGACAGAATGGAAAGCAAGGAGGAAGATAGGGCTCATAAATCGGCCTCGCGACCCTCAAATGAATGCAACATTATATCAATTGAGGAACTCCCAGCTGGTTATTTTGATAATTTGGGAATTCAGGTAGAACCAGTACCAGGTGCTTTGATGATGGGAACCTCGCAGCCAGTAATGGTTCTCCAGGAAGGGATCGTTGAAGAGGCTACAGATAGTGATAGCGAGAAGAGCCCAGAGCAGGCCGCTGTGCGAGCCCGAAAGGGAAAATGGGTTCGCAAAGAAACATCTACACTGACAGAACTGCCAAATGGTATCACACAGACAACAACTGTTGTTAAGGAGTATGGGCACGCAGGTGTCAACCCCTGCGAGGCAGAATCGAGTCAGGCTCGTGAATATGATCTAGACCTGGATCCTCGCATCCCAGAGCACGTGGAGCGAGCTGGGGCAGTTGAAGACACGATCCCTATTCTTGTTGATGTGCAGGACCCTTCAAAGGTGTTGAAAATAGGGTCGCAACTCAACCCTGATCTGAGAGAGAGATTGGTCACTTTTCTGAAGGCCAACCTTGACGTGTTCGCCTGGTCGCATGAAGACATGGTCGGGATCGATCCTAATGTGATGTGTCATAGGCTCAACTTGGATCCAAGCAAAAAAGGTGTTAGGCAGAAAAGGCGACCCATAAGTGGAGAGCGAGCCGAGGCTCTCAAAGAAGAGGTGGATAGACTACTTAAGGTCGGGCTCGTTAGGGAATCATTCTACCCTGACTGGCTCGCGAACCCTGTCCTCGTGAAGAAGCCAAACGGGAAATGGAGAACATGTGTGGATTTCACTGATCTCAATAAACATTGCCCAAAAGATAGTTTCCCATTGCCAAGGATCGATCAGCTAGTGGATGCAACAGCAGGGCATGCACTTCTCTCCTTCATGGATGCTTATTCTGGGTACAATCAGATACCCATGTACGGTCCTGATCAAGAGCACACCTCGTTTATCACGGATAGAGGTCTCTATTGTTACATAGGGATGCCCTTCGGTCTCCTTAATGCTGGGGCTACCTACCAACGGCTCGTTAATATGATGTTTGAGAAGCAGATTGGGAAGACAATGGAAGTTTATGTAGATGACATGCTGGTAAAATCCAAAGAGGCTGAGGATCACATCGCCCACCTCGCTGAAATGTTTGATATACTGAGGAAGTACAGAATGAAGCTCAATCCACAGAAGTGTGTCTTTGGGGTTGAGTCTGGAAAGTTCTTGGGGTTCATTGTCAATCACAGGGGAATTGAAGCGAACCCTGCAAAAATAAAGGCCTTGGTGGACATGCGATCCCCAAGAAGTGTGAAGGAAGTTCAGAGTCTAACGGGACGGATCGCAGCCCTTAACCGGTTCGTCTCTAAATCATCAGATAAATGCCATGAGTTCTTCAAAGCAATTAAGAAGGTTGGAAAAAACTTTGAGTGGACCCCTCAATGCGAGGAGGCTTTTCAGAACATCAAGGAGCAACTTGGCTCGCCACCAATATTATCTAAGCCCAAAAACGGGGAGACGCTCATTGTCTACCTCGCGGTGTCAGAACATGCGGTCAGTGCAGTGCTAGTTCGCGAGGAGGGAAAAGTTCAGTATCCAGTGTACTATGTTAGCAGAAGGATGCTAGATGCTGAGACTCGCTACACAAACATGGAGAAGCTAGCCTATGCCCTGGTGTTGGCCTCGCGGAAATTGAGGCCCTACTTTCAGGCCCATAGCATTGAGGTTCGCACAGCCTATCCATTGAGGCAGGTAATGCATAAGCCAGAATCCTCAGGAAGATTGTTGAAGTGGACAGTGGAACTCATCCAATTCGATATTGAGTTCAAGCCTCGTGGTCCCATTAAAGGTCAGGCACTTGCTGACTTCATTCTGGAATTCCCTCCTCAGTCTGAGGAAGATAAGTTGGCTATCATAGCGATCCCAGAGACCGCATCTAGCGAGGCCAAGAAAGAAAATTCCGCCTCGTGGTGGGAATTATATGTTGATGGAGCATCAAATAAAGAAGGAGCTGGGGCTGGCATCGAGTTGGTAACACCAGAGGGTCGCAGAATAAAAAGTGCAGTGCATTTTGCTTTTGAAGCCTCTAATAATGCAGCAGAGTACGAGGCCCTCATCATTGGTCTTAAACTTGCATTGGAGATGAAGGTGGAGAATCTGACTGCCTACAGCGATTCTATGTTGGTAACATATCAGCTATGGTGTGGATGGCAAGCTAGGGGTGAGCAGATTGAGCTGTATCTGCGATGTGCACAAAGATTGGTTAAAAAAATCAACAACATCAAAGTGGTTCACATCAGGAGAGAAAAGAATCAGGGGGCTGATGCACTAGCAAAGTTGGGATCGCGTCGCGAGGCCACCCTACTTGGAATTATTCCACTGGAAATTCAAACAAAGCCCAGTGTGCCAGAGGAGTTTGTTATGGGGATAGCGACCCCAGGGTCGACCTGGATGACCCCTATATGGGAGTATGTGAAAAATGGAGCCCTGCCTCAAGACAAAAAAGAGGCAAGAAAAATCAAATATCAGGCGGCTCGCTATGTCATCTATGACGAGGTTCTGTATAGAAGAGGGTTCAATACCCCGCTCCTAAGGTGTGTGTATGGAGAAGAATGCAATTACATTCTCAGAGAAGTTCATGAAGGAATATGTGGCAATCACTCGGGGGGTAGTTCTCTAGCCCAAAAGATTCTTCGCCAAAGGTACTACTGGCCTACTTTGAAAAGAGATGCTTTTGAGTTCGCTAGAAGGTGTGATAACTGCCAAAGGATCGCTAACTATAGCACCGCTCCTGTATCCCACCTCACCTCGCTAACGAGCCCATGGCCCTTCGCTATGTGGGGCATTGACTTAATTGGGGAGCTACTTAAAGCCAAGGGAGGTGTTAAGTATGCAGTTGTGGCTGTTGATTATTTCATAAAGTGGGCCGAGGCTGAGCCACTTGCCACTATTACTGCAAAGAAACTCAAGGACTTCGTGTACAGGGCAATTGTGTGTCGCTATGGGATTCCTTATCAGCTCATATCAGATAATGGAAAGCAATTTGATAGCAAGGACATGAAAGAATTCTGTGAGAACCTGGGGATCAAGAAGAGTTTTTCAGCTGTGAGTCACCCCCAGACAAATGGTCAAACTGAGGCCATTAACAAAATCATTAAACACGCTCTGAAAGCTAAATTGGAGGAAAGCAAAGGCAATTGGCCTGAAGAATTACCAAGGGTCTTGTGGTCATACAACACGACCCCAAGGACCACAACTGGAGAGACTCCTTTTTCCCTAACATATGGCTGCGAGGCCATGGTCCCTGTTGAAGTGGGCTCCGGGTCGTTTAGAAGGGAACACTACGATCCCGAAGCAAGCGAGGTGAATCATAGATTGTACCTAGACATGATAGAAGAAACAAGAAGCGAGGCTCAGCTTCGCCTCGCGTCTTACCAACAGAGGACAGCGAGGTACTATAATGGAAAGGTCAAAGCAAGTTCTTTAAAGACAGGTGACCTCGTGCTTAGGAGAGTCATGCCTAACACTAAGGTCTCGGGCCATGGTGTCTTTGGTGCTAATTGGGAAGGGCCTTACAAAATCTATGCTACTCTCTCAGAGGGAACTTACTACCTCACAGACATGAAAGATAAAGTCATTCCACGAGCTTGGAATGCGGAACATTTGCGCAAATACTATCAGTGAAGGCATCGCTCCTGGTAGTTTCTATCTATTTCGCATGAATAAATCCATACAAAATACTGGGGGGTAGTGGTCGTATAGACACCTTCCCTTTATGATGTAATGGCATTGGGCCTCGCCCCACTTACCACTTTTTTGGGCCTCGCCCCACTTATCATTTACTGGGCCTCACCCCATTTATCATTTATTGGGTCTCGGCCCGCTTGTCAACTTGTTTGGGCTTTGCCCCGTTTATCAATATAAAAGTTCAATTTCTCTATGAATTACTTTTTATTGTGCATTTTACTTGCTTGTTGTTAACATTAACATACTAAGGTCCAAGCCATCTCAACGATGCAAGGATCGCATTTGAAGTTACTGCTACAACAATCTAAGGAATCTAAGCAAAGGCACGCAAATCTAGTACTATTCAAGACAATTCAACATGCAAAGATGAAAAGTAAAGATATAATTTCGAGGATAGGGTACTAAGCAAGCGAAGCTAAATTACTTGTGCAAATATGTTATGTGCAAAAATAACGAGACAACATTGGATGGAAAAGTTAAAATGGTTTCAATTCATAAATAAAGGGTCGCCATGCGATCCCAGTTCAGTTGAGGGGTGATCAGAGTTAAAGAAAATCATATTACAAATCGCGAAGCATTCTAAGGGTGCCCGCATCCCGAGTTCAAAAGACTTCATCAAATATATAACAAAATTAAGAAGCAGGTGGATCTTGATTGGCGGTAGAAGTTTCTTTCAACAGCCTCGCCTCTTCAGCTAGCCTCGCCTCTTCCTCCAGCCTCGCTTCTGCAGCGTCCTCTTCAGCGATCTCCTTTTTGAGCGTTTCAGCATACTCAGCATTACCTGGCCCCAGTTGATCCCAATCAAAGTCAGGGATCGTTCTGATGAACCCCTTCATGAAGGAGACTTGACCCTGGGCCAGAAATGTGTCCTGAGCAGTGGCCAATTCAGCCCTAACAGCATTGAGGTCGCTTGCCAGCTTCGCATTCTCATCGGCGCTCTTTTTAGCAGCCTCCTCGCTGGATTTCTGCAGCTCTAGAAATGCTTTTTCAAAGTCATTTCTTTCCTTCCTGGCATTCTTGAGGTCGGTGCGAAGCGAGGAGGTTTCAGTAGACAGCTGCTTTTTGAACTCGGCCTGGAGGGATCGTTTGTCTTCTGTTTTCTGGAATTCAAGAACCTTGTTCTTTTTGTCCAGCAGAAAGTAGTTTTTAGTATGAGCAGCCTGTCGGATGAATGCTTCGGCGAGGCATTTAGTCAGAGCGTTTGCATTTTCCTCAGGGGGCGCCTTCCACCAGCCGGATGCCTCAGCCTCCTCAGTATATTTGCTTCCCAGCGAGGCAAAAAGATGCTGGGCCGCGGTAGCATTTACGGTTCGCGAGGTTGGCTGGGACGATCCGTCAGGTTGCCCATCTTTCCTTGGCCGCTTTAAAGGGCTCTGATTGGGAGAATTTTGAGTTTGATCCCTAGCAGCATTTTGCTGGGGTGGAGGATCGTTGGCAGGCTTGGCCATAGGGGGCTTAATAGGAGGAGGAGGAACCTTTGAGGCAGAGGTCGCCTTTGAGGACGCCCCTCTCTTGTTGGTTTGTAAAAATGGGGGAGGCTGACTCTTTCCACCTCGTGCAGACATATCTGTAGAAAAATGAAGAACAAGTTACAAAACAGGTCAAGTAATACGACATAAAGTAAAACAAGTTATGCATGTGGAATAAAAAGGAATGCGATGCGATGCGTGTTTCGGTATTATTCTAGAAGTACCCTCTTCATCTGTTATCGCGACATGAGAAGACGAGGCCTCTTCTCTTGCCTTCCTTTTCTTCGAGGCTCGCCTCGCATGAGAAGGCCCCGCCTCGGGGGAAGCATCTATCCTTTCTTTGAGGAACCCGCATTCTATTAGGTTCTCAATGGAAAGGAGAGTCCTAATGTTCCTTTCCTCCGCAGTGGATTTCGTTAATACCTCGTCGGCTCGCTGTTTGTCAACACCTCTTAGGACGGTGCGAACTGGAGCGACTGCAATGCCAAAGGAGTCGTTAGTTTGAGAATCAAAGGTAAAAAGTACGATAAAGGATTACTGCCTTGATAGCTTACCCGGGAGGTAGTTGAAGCTTGTTTTCACTCGAGGGACCTCGTGTACGTAGAAGAAAGGCTCCTTCCACGAGCCTGCATTACTTATCCCGCCAGGGAGGAGGCTTTTCTTGTTGAATTCTGGCCATACCGAGAAATAGACGTAGCCGAAATCCTTGACTCCACATCGCTTCAGCTGAAGGAAGTATCCCATTGTCTTCGCATCTAAAGGGGGGTATCCAAGTTTGTGATAGAGTATGTACAAGGCAATCATGGATCGGTATCCATTGGTGCTGATTTGGATGGGAGCCAAATAGTATGTCTCGCAAACATCCCTAATGAATGGGTGGAGAGGAGAAGAGACACCTATCTTCATTAGAGGGACCGTCAGGACCATTCTGGGCACTCTGCCTCCGTTCTCGTCGTGGTTAAATCGATAGCATCGCATTTTCTTCTTGGGCAAAATGATCTTGCCTTCAGGGCGGAACCTCTTAACACCCTCTGTGATAGTCTTCACGATCAGTGTTGAGGGCATATCGCGACATGCAAGTACGCGAGCTTTACCTGGCTTGACTTTTGAACCGGGCTCGATGTCATTGGGGTCAGGCCCGTCAACGTAAATAACTCCCTCCAGCTCTGGTTGAGGGGTAGGGACATAAGGATCGGGTGAGGCTTCAGGAACATAATCGTAGTCTTTGAAATTTACAACTCTGGCCACTTCGTCAAGGCCACCATCATCTGAGGAAGGCTCCTCGTAGTCATCATCATCAGAGTTGGCTTCGTTATCAGCACCTCCCTTGATGTCATAATAGGCATCGCCTAATGAATCTGTTGAAGAATCACTTATGTGAATGGGCGACACGGTTCGTGGTGGAGGTACTTTGGAGAGAATTTCCGCTGCCCTAGCGCTGAGTTCATCTCCTTTCTTTGTCAGAGTTTCGAGGTCATGTTCGATGTCGGTCATGGTGTGAGGCTCGTTCTCAGTCGGGAGTATATCCAGAGATTGATCCCGCGAGCTTGAAGGGTGTTTTATTCTTCACGAAATTAGAGGCACTTCCCAGGTATATTCTTCGTTAGATCATAAAGGGTCGAAGTATAACTTGAACGAACTTTCGCTGGTGCTCGTAGCTTTTGCGATGTTGGCTGCTGCAGCATCGCTGATTTGTATATGAGGCATGGGAGAAGGTGTCCTTGAACTATCGTCTTGAGACATCTGAAAAGGGTGAAATGATTAAGTGTGTGCTCTTACAGAAAGCAAATGAAGGATGAGAAAGGAATAAATAAGCAGAAAGGCTCTATGTGTTTCTAGGGTATCGCATTAAGGTCTTGGGAAGGGATCGCATCTATGTTCCTATGGAAGAAATTGCATTTCTACCGTAGCGAAGACAGGATCGCGTGTTCAAATTAGCATTACGGGATCGCTATCCAAAAGGATCGCATCGCATGCAATTAAAGCTATCTAATCATGCAATTACAATGAAGAACAGTAATTTAAATACAAGAAGAGAAAAAAGACTTACTTTTTCTTGAAGAAGGTTGAAGAAATTGAAAGAAATCCGGGATCGCTGGTGAAAGAGCCTGAAAATTCTTTGCGTTTGATCTGGGAGCAAACTGACAGCACTTCGACAATGTGTTTGTGAGAATGAAAAAGGAAATGATAGTGACAGGGGTATAAATAGCCATCAGGAGAGAGAAATACATGGGACACGTGTTGAAATCTCGTCCGTTGGACACACATCTCGAGACACAACAGCTGTCAAACCCTTTCAAATTCTTGGGGTCGCGACTACTCCAACGGTTATATCTATTTTTGGGTTCGCTTCGTGGTGACAACTCGTATTCTTTGAGTCCACATCGCATCTCCAATGGCAATATGGACTCGGGGGGTAGTTGTTATGCCCGAATCTGGCATAATGGCTAAATTGATTTAATTAGCTAAAGTGATGGTTCATAATCTACGATGGGCCTGGAAGATGAAGATTGGGTCACTAAAGCCCACTATTAGAATTAGCCCAGCATGCCTTGGCAATAATACTTCTATTACAGGAGCACCTCGCGATGCAGCGCCTCGCTGGCGATGCTTGCAGGAGGATCGCTTCGCTTTTGCATCACGTCTATAACTTACAGCGAGATCATTATCTCTTCTTTTCTGGAAGGCTCATGGCCAGACTTAAGGTCGCATGAGTAGCTAGGCCCAGGGATCGCTTCGCATGGCCAGGCCTCTCAAGGTCGCATGCAAGGGTCCTGACGGATCTTTCATTCCGAGTCTATCCATTCGAGACTATGGGCTTTTACATCTGGATCATGGATAGATTTGATGACTTACTGCCACGTCAGCCCTAAACAAGTGGGCTTGGACTTTGGCTTATCTCATAAAACCCTAGCCCGCCTAGGTAACTTGTTGCCCAAGAACTATGTCAGGCTTGATCCCTATAAATAGGGTACGTAGGCACCTTGATACGGATGAGAAACAGTTTACCTGAAAAACACCTATCAAGCTCAGCCACATTCATACACACAAACCCTAATCCTTTGTTCTTCTTTTGTTAGCAAAATATCCGTATTTTGCTCCGATAATCCAGCAAACCTCCAAAATATTGTTATACAATATTCTCCCTATAACAATTAAATATTAGAAAAGGAAGGTGTGAGAGAAAACCTCATGTCAAACGGATCGTTTTTCCATTTTATAAAAATGTTCGAATCAGGGTTAAGTACGAATGAACCCCTAAAAAAAACAAGTGGTTATAACTTTGGAAAATCACTTAGAAAACGATCAATAAACCTCGAGGTATAATCTCTTTTAGTAAACGACCGACCTTAGAACTTTTGTGGCATAAGTACCTACCAAGGGTAAGTGAAATGACAAGCCTTAATAACGAACAAATATCGGGTCATAACGGTGATAAAAAGAGTTACACTAGAGGGTGTATAACGAGATAACTTGAAAACATGTCTTAATCTAAGTCAAGTACATACTTAGCCTTTCAAAAGCGTTAAGTGATTAATCTCGAATACTTTGATTGTTTATAGATCACCGAGCTGACCCAGGACACGCTACCCCTACCCGAGTACCAGGCAAGTTTCTAATACTTTGAAACTGTTGTTGTGATAATATATATGATTGAATGTTGTTATACATATGCCATAGCATGCATGCCTGCTTTCAAATTTATATTGTGATACTTGTTCCATGAATTGATGTTGGCTTATAAGCTAGATATGATATACTAGTATTAAGCCGGATATTGCTAAGACCCTTAGTGAAGGGCATGTGATCTTCCTTCATTAAATATAGACTGGGAGTCGGTATTTTGTAATATAGAGATAGTCATGGAAACCCGGAGGGATTCCAGTGACAGATTATTTGAGGAATGTTATTTATGAACATTATTTATATTTCCATAAGTACTAATTACTTGGAAATTATTCGAGGAATGTTATTTGAATATTCATTCGAGATAATTTATTTAATGAATATTATTTTGAATATTCATTTGAGGTTATTGATTTAGATGAATATTATTTTGGAATATTCATTTGAGTTTATTTATTTAATGAATATTATTTTGGAATATTCATTTGAGTTTATTTATTTAATGAATATTATTTGGAATATTCATTTGAACTTTATTTCTGTAAGGTATATTATTCTGAAAACTCATTTGAGGTCTTACTTAATTATAGAATGTTATTTAGAATATTCATTCGAAGAATTATTTATTTCGTGAATATTTTATATATTCATTTGAGGGTTACTATGAGCAAAATTTTAAAGTTAAGAATATTATTTAAATATTAATGAGTTAATAAATATTATTTGAATATTTATTTAATTCTTTTAACTAGTTTTAAAATATATTATTTTATTCAAAAATTATCCTTCACCTTCAAATACTATGTAAATTATTTCCGAGTCTTATTATTATTATTTTTATCAAGGAAGGTTCTCAAAAACTCCCTTCTTCATTCGAATTTATCTTCCAAATTATAAGGGAACCTTACTTGAGAGCTGTTATTTATTTGTTTGACTCCCCGGTCATAAATCTTTTAAAACTATTCTTTTCACTCGCAACTTGGTTGCTTCTTATCAAAGACGAGTTTCTGTGTTACTTCCTCATCGTTCGAGGGGTAAGATTGTCGGAACAAGTCGATATCCATTAACAAGCAATTGCTTGGGAAATATTGGTGAATTTTCCTTTCCAACTAGATACGACTACTTTGTGGAGTCCTATCAACAAGTATTATACTTGGGGAAAGGGGGACGAGCTTTACGTTTCAGAGTCATGGATTTACTCGAACTAGGAGTATTTGTGTAAGAGGCTGTGGGACAGTCCATCATTGAAACTTTGTGTAAGAGCCTGTGGGACAGTCCATCATTGTAAACTGGTATAAGAGGCTGTGGGACAGTCCATCTTGAAAATAGGGTCCGAGTGGCACCGGTCCCATCTAAGCCCAAAGATGGCTAGGGAGATCCGGCGTATGGTGGTGTCCATATGTTCTTCCTTCTACATGTAGAGATACAAATTTTGAGATGCACGACCTGCGACTGATCATCGTATCGTGGTGTCATCCGGCGCGACATACTCCAGCATTAGTTCATCATCCAAATCTATTTATTTTCTGCAACATGGAGTATCACTCATGTTGACAGAGTTTGAAAACTGTTCAGAACTAAAAGTACTCTGAAATACCTCATAACTTCTCCTTTTATGATATACTGGCACTATGTTCATCAATGCATGGCATATGGTTTCATTGATATTTAGAACTGTTATATATATTATTGCTCAGTTACATATTATTTTTGGTGGGCTATTGCTCACCCTTGCTTTATTTGTTATATCACAACAACAGCTAGAGCAGATGGCCCGTCCAAGGCGCACTCGGCGCAAGAGCGCGGGAGCCGTCAGAGAGTTACCCGCTGGTGTCTTAACCGCCATTGCTGAGGAGGAAGCTATTGGTAGGCTAGTTGTTAGCTTTTGAGTACCCTATGTATCGACTAGTATGACTTATGTAAATGGATGGCAAAGAGTATGTAAGTTAAATTGTAATTCTTTTGGGTTGTAAGAATTCAAACTTGTGATTAATAATATTTGACAGTTACTCTGATTTCATCTCTAGGACTATAACGGGTATGTTTTATGTTATCATTTTGGGTAACAAGGTTGTAATTTAATTTATGTTGGTTTTGTGGATGGAAATTGAGTCCGTAACGACCGGATCCCCGATCCCGGATCTGGGGCTGTTACAGGTATCTTTTGATTTTACTTATCTACCTTTAATTAATTACAGATAAAATCCATCTTACTAACAAAACAATTTCCTTTTTCAGGTTAAATATACGAACTTTTCCATTTTTCAATAACTAAATAATTTCCTTTTTCAAGTAACATACTATATCTTTTATATTTTATCTAACTAAAATTTCTCCTTTACTAATCAATTTCTTTTTTCAAATTAAACATATTACCTTTTCTATTTTTCAATAACTAAATAATTACCCTTTTCAGGTAAAATACAATATCTTTATATTTTATCTAACTAAAATTTATCATTTTTTAAAAACACTACGAGCAATTTTGTTTAATAAAATAACGTAATTATATTATAATTACTATTAACTTATCAATTACCTTTTTCAGGCAAAACACGTTACCTTTTCTTTAACTAAAATCTCTCTTTTTCCAATTATATCACAGGCGGTTACCTTTTTCAGCCAAAACACGTTACCTTTTTTCTTTTCTCGAACTAAAACCTCACTTTTTCCAATTATATCACGAACGATTCTATTTAATAATAATAAAATAATAAAATAACACTAATAATTGCAGATTACCTTTCTAGATAAATCTTATCATCTTTTCTAATTAAATCCCTTTTTTTCTAGAAATATCACTGGTAATATTAATTTCTCATTTTCTAAAAACACTACGAGCAGTTTTGTTTAGTATAATAACATAATTAAATTATAATTACTATAAACTAATCAATTACGTTTTTTACCTAAAACATGCCACCTTTTTAATTTTCACGTTACCTTTTCTATTTTTTCTAACTAAAATCTCTCATTTTTCAATAATATCACGGACGGTTCTATTTAATACAATAAAATAATAATATTATAATACTAATAATTATTCGATTACTTTTTTCAACTAAAACGAATCATCTTTTCTATATTTTCTAACCAAAATCTCTCTTTTTCTAGAAATATCAGACAACATTAATTTCTCTTTTTCTAAAAACATTACGAGCAATTTTATTTAGTAAAATAACATAATTAAATTATAATTACTAAAAATTAATCAATTACCTTTTTCAGCTAAAACATGTTACCTTTTTAATTTTCTCTAACTAAATCCTCCTTTTTTCAAATTATATCACGGGCATCCAATTTAATAAAGTAAAATAATAATTTTATATTTACTAATAATTAACCGATTACCTTTTTCAGTTAAAACCTATTATCTTTTCTATATTTTCTAACATCCCTCCTTTTCCAAGAAATATCACCGATAACATTTATATAATAATTATCAAATCATCTCATTTAAAATTTAAGCCTCCAATATTTATGTTTTAAAAAAATTAAATCAAATTAATGAAAAAAATTCATATAATATTTAAAAAATCCGTACATCGTACGGGTTTTAAACTAGTTATTATATTATAGCCGGAACTTTAAAAGTTTTGATACCTATTTTTTGGTACTTCGTGAATTTACTTATTTACCCTTCATTATAAAAAAATATGTACGATTTCTGTACTATTAAAACACCTAAAATAAATAATAACATAATATAATTAATGGTAATTAGTTGATTGCCTTTTCCACATTTACTTTTATTTGAAGATATTACCTTTTATAAATATCTAAAAACATCAATCTATCATATGTTCCAATCATTAATATTTCCTTTCGAAATAAAACATGTTACCTTTTTGATTTAAAACTAATCTTACAATCATTAATATATACCCAAAAATATCACACCATATTTTTCAATTATTAATAAAATATTTTAAAAATCCGTATACGTTATTTATAATAAGGAAATATTAGTATAATCCGTAAACATGAGTATATTAAATTAAAATTTAAAAAATATTAAAAATAATGATTATATATAAGCATAATTGTTATATTAAATAAAATTTAGAACATAATAAAAGAAATCCGTGCATCACACAGGCATTAAAAGTTTGTCGGTTCGGTTTTCGGCACAGTCATCCTAATTATTAAAATAAATCATAAAACAATGTAATTAACGATAATTAGCCGATTGCCTTTTTTAATTGAAAAAATGTTTACTTTTAATTGATAATATTACTTTTTATAAACACATAAAATATTATATCTTTCAATCAATAATATTTCTTTTTTGATTAAAGCACATTAACTTTTAATTTAAAAAATAAATTTGCAATAATTAATATATGCCCAAAAATATCACACCATATTTTTTAATCACTAACAAAATATAATAGAAATCCGTGTACTACGAATAATGACCGTTATATTTTTAGTAAAAAATCAGAACTGTTAGATCTAATGATTAAATATATTATATGATTAAATTAATTTACTAAAATTTCAAGGCTCGAATCATCAACGACATATTTTTTTAAAATTTTATAATATAAGTTTTAAATCATGCATATCATTAATTAAATTTATATTAAATTATTTAAATTTAAATTTAAATAATAATTATAAATAACGATTATATAAAAATATAATTGTAACATAAAATGAAATTTAATACATATCAAAAGAAATCCGCACGAGTTATAAACTAGTAATATTTATAAGTAACATATCAGAACATCGTTGGACTTGCTAATAATAACTTCAATAATTGTTATACTTATTTATATTACTAACTTATAGCCCGTGGAAGATTAATAGAAAATAATAAAATATAATAATACATATTTGATAATATTCTAAATAACATTTTTTTCCTTGTATATTGAAAATAGATAAATAAAATTTTAAATTTAATATGTTATTGACAGGAATTGTACCCTGAAATTCTTGAAGTACTTTATAATATAATATAAATGTTTATTAATAATATGGTGAAAATAGATCATATAAATTTTAACTAAAATATGTTAAGGAGAATCGAACCTTGAACTTTTAGGAATAATTTATAAGATGATATAAATGTTTAATAATAATTTGTTATTGCCGGGATTCGAACCTTGAACCTGTACGAGTATTTTATATATTATATAAAAAATATTCATTTAGCATTACATCCAACGATTCTTATTAATCTGTCTCAAAATCCAACGATGGCTATTGAATGTACCAAATAAAATGACCAAACTACCAATCAACCAAATATACCCTAATTTGCTTATAATAGTATAATATAGATATGTCAATTTCAATATTTTCTATTCAGTGTATTAGCATTGAATGGGACCACCAGTCCACCACACATACAACTTTATACTGATGTTACACATACAAAGTTGGAATTAGATAAATGATAGAATCAAAAGTCTAAACAATATAAAACAAAGATAAAAATAAAGGTAAAACAGAACCTGTGACTGTATCACTAGACCAGTGGTGCTTGTATTTGGTGCAGTAATATCAATCAATATTACCATACATGCACAAAGCGCAAAGAACTATGACATTTGTCCTACCAATGTTCAATAATAATTTGTACTATTATATTCCAAGAGAAAGGCCGTACATTCAAAAGAAAACACACTTAAATGATAGGCATTTAAGGCATGTTGATTTTCTGTTCACTTTGCATGTCAGAACTAATGTACAATCAGTAATGGCGACAATTGGTTTTTACAATTCTTAGACAACCATCTTAGATTTCAACACATTCACTGTCATCATCTGTATCGTTATCCCAATCCAAATCAAATGAATTTGCAGCATTCTTTAGCTCTGTCAGACCAGTGAGGTCCTCCAAGTAGGTAGGGTGATTTATGGCTTGAAGGACAAAATCCATCTTTCGGTTGTAAAATTCAGTTACCACCTGAACATGAAATTTATGTTAATTTAAAAAATATTGGCAATCCACTAGGTGAATATGTTGCATTGATAGAAAGGAAAGAGATCAAACAGTTACTTAGACTGACACGTTGATGACGTCAAATAAATGTTGTATTTTCAAGTACTTTACACATGAACTGCAAACATTTGGGAACATATAAAATCTCTATTACTCGGACCCAGGTACGAAATGTTGGAAACATCCAAGAATTGGACTCCAAGTTTCTGAAAATTGGGAAGACGGGGGCTTTGTCCTATATATGGACATGGGTACGAGGACACATCATATCTTATTAATAAGCAAGTATATTAAACATAGTTTTATAGCAAACATTAAACCTGATTTTGTAGGACTATGCTAATTAGGCCTATTCTAAGAAAACCTTTGATCAAATAAAAACTTAAAATTAATGATTTATACAAGACCGGGTTTTAATGCAGATTTAATCATTATTAATTTAAATTAACTATTATATATCATTAAAAAACTAATTGTAATTGATTAGGTATTTTCGTTTATTTTAGTAGATTCTTAGGAATATTCTAAATTACAGTATTATTATAAAAGAATTTGTTAATTTTAGTAGAATCTGTTTTCCAAATACTTATCATATCTCAGAGATGAGAAATATTTTGAATTAATCATAACTGGTTAATTTTGAGGATTTAATTGTATTTCTACCAAGTAAAATTATGTGTTTCTGCTCAATCTATTGGAGATGGCGCTGTAAAGTAAACTTGGCGCTGTAAAGTAAACTTACCGTGCAACAGCAAGCAGTACAACTACTTGATGAATGGCCGACAAGTAACATCTGAGAAAATTGAGACAGTGAACCTCGGATCTGATGGGGTAAAATTCCAAGAGGTTGCTCTATTGATCCATTATCCATAGAATTCGCAAATTCAGCTTTGGCAAATATCCTGTAAAATTGCAGTTAAACCAGTTTAACTATCAGAGATGCTGATGGGCCAAAGTATCACTTTTTATCTTAAGATTCATCTGTTTTCTTAAACATTATCATTATCAAGGAGTCAGGAAATACACACTTAGTATGTAGTAAATTTAAAATTTAACCTATGTGGATGATGTAAAATTCCAACTAGAAGTTCAACTGCTAGGGCAGATGCTATAGGAGCAAGTCCTGGACGTGTAACTGTGCATTGCTGATCTAAAGTGCGGTTGGAAGTTGACTGCATGGAGAATATAACCAGTATTATAACACAAATAAGGTATTTACATTTGAAAAATTCTTCATGGACAATTACATACATCAATCGGCGCGACAACGTCGCTGCAGAAGTAACAACCTAATCTCGGCCTTTTATCTCTGTCTGAGGGAGAAGAATTTCCCAATTCAGCAGATAAAGCACTCACGGATTCACCTCTGTAATCACTGAGGGGACCAGCACCATGACGCATAACTAGAAAACTATCAAAACCTAAAGCAGCTGTAATAGTAATCTGCAGATTATAAATATATATCATCTGTCAACACTCAACAATAACCAATACAGCTTTAGGGATCTGATTTTGGATACAAGACTTTTGTAAGTACTCTCTAATTTTAAAATTACATATCGAATTCTATACAGCGACATAAATCTTTCATTCTAGGATCAGAATCACCTTACAAAATCATCACTCTATGAAAAACTCTTCAGGTCCAGCTTTCCAATTCTTATTAAAAGATGAAAAATTTGTAAGTCATTTAATTTCTTTCTTGATATTTTCATTTAAATGGGTGATAAATTCGCTGTAATAAAAAGAATTAATGTATGAACATCATGGTTCCTCTGTTCCAAACTATACGATTGAATTTCAAAAGCCTACTGACTCGTTTTTGAATCGGAAAACAATGAAATTCATCTCATATCCTGAAACTCTGTATTAAACAATTAATTGCAGTGTAATGCCGTTTGAGAGTGGCAATAGATTCGCATTTGGTGCAGAATGAGAATTTAACACAAGTTTAATTACTCTCAGTAAGCATTTATAGGAGAAGTAGTTCGACCTTGTTGGCATTGGAACATAGAAGGGTTGGTAGCCAGCGACTTTCCCTTGTATCAGTCAAAAGAAAAACTGCATCATGAGAATCAATCAAATCCTGTAATCGTCTGCAATCCTCGAGTACATCATGCTCATCTTGGCTGGGAACAGGATGTCCAGGCATCGGTATAGCCATCACAATGCCATCAGCTTCCTGAGCCAACATATACAAGATAGAAGAAAAATTCTGAAATTTTCGCACAATAAGAATTCATAATGGAGATTCACGTGGTAAAGTTATTACCACAGCTGGAAATATCTGTTTAAGACTTTTAACTGCAGCCAGGGCCTTATATTCACCACCATTAAGGCAGTCCTCTAATGTGTAAAGCGACTGCCGCAATGGATTCGACATTGATACTTTGCCACTGTCAAGTAGTGTAATTTTACGGACACCCCAAGCCTACAAAACAAGATTCTTTTAACCTATAACACAACATTCATACCAAATTTTATGCCGAATCTAACACTCACCATAAGCATGCGAGCCACCTGGCATCCAAGGGTACCTGCACCTAGAAGAAGACACTTGGTAGCAGACAGCATATTCAGGTCCAATGATGGCAAAGCACGCCATCTCATTAATTTTAAGTTTAACTCTGCAGCTGTTACTGATAACCTGTCATTAGTACTTAGTGGTCATGTTAAATGTTTTCAGAGCTAAATTAGAATATGTATTTTCACACAGAGCTAATATGTAATAAGACTACACACATACTTAGTTGGATCCATCGAATTAGCAAGAGTAATACACCGGAAAACCTTCTTTCCTTTGTTTCCTTCATAGACCTCCCATCCAACAGCATTAGGAATATGTTTGTAATGTTTCCATTCTGAACAAAAAATGTAACTACGTGAGAGAGAACTCAAATCATTGAACAAAATAATAGAATAAGCAGAATAGATGCGTCACCAAAGTCTTATGCTCTACCTTGTGAAACTGATATTAAGGCCTCACCAACGAGGGACAACCCCAGATCAGCAAAACCACGATGTTCACGATAGCAGAAAAAGCGAATTTTTTGAAGATTCCATCTTGAGCATATAAATGCAATGAAGTTCCGTAGAGGCCACCCAGGATTATTTGGAAGATGACAAGGATCGTAAAAGCCAAAAAGGCACTGCTACAAACAAATAAAGCTCAGGAAACAGGTAGCTGACTTTGATAACCATAATAGGCCCAGACCTAATTAAATAAACACACACGGCATATGTAAATATATAATATTGGTATTGACATTGAAAAGCCACCCAGGGGCTAAAATGACGTATCTGTACAGACCTTATGACCATCACTTCTGCAAACTTCCCCGTCTTTCAGATGTCTAATGGAAGCATGTGAATTCGAATCAATAGACACCAAAAAGAATGGCACATCTGCAGCAGAGTTAATGTTTTAGGTGCTTAGCAAAACAAATTATATACTACCATATTAAGTTATTAACAAAAACTATTCTTTTTACACGGCAAAAAAAAGCTATTATTTTGTAATATTAAAATTTGAGTTTAATAAATAAGAAATACTTGTTTTAAATCATTTATTCTGCAAAGATATTAATTACTCTTTGAAGGCGTATTACAGATATTTTCTGAAAAATCTTTGCGAGGTGTGCCAAATGCAAGCCTCGCAATTCCAATGTAAAAGGACCTTCAGAGTGAGTTAAATTAGCAAGAGAATATTTAATTTTATAAACGCTTCTAGTTTTACCTGCAGTTGTGGTTGAATTCCGCCACTTGTTACAAGCTGCTGCCAGGGATTCAGCCTGTGGCACATAAATGATGTTGAAGAAAAAATGAAAAATATAAAGACAAGGTTTTATGGGATGAAACTAAACCAACTACGTAAATCTTTATGTATAACTAAAAAATCTTATCCATATATTGAGCACCTCCTCTGGGCTAAAAAACTGGGAGGCAGGCTCCAAACTAGCTATTGTTGCAGGAGGATCAAGCTTTAAAGCAGGGAATGCAAACCGGTAGTAGAACTTCCATTGTTTAAGGTCTGCGAATGATATGAGAAGGAACCTGGAAAGTACAGAACTTTCCTGCTCTACTCTTCCAGAATGAATATCTTCCCAAATCTGATATCAAAGTACAGAAAAAAAATTGTGATATGGGAGACGACATTATGAAGGGATAAACTTCGATAGAGTTTATTTAAATTCTATATTAGTAGTCATCAGTCAAGTATATCTATCCCATGTGGCAAAGGCATTTCTAGTTTATAGATGTATGTATTATATTGGTTTTTATAAAGAATTAAACTGACTTCATGCACGAATCACCTTTTTAGCTTCAGCCATCAGCAAGCTTTGTTTATCAAGTGCTTTAAAGCTTTCCAACGTGTTCGTATTGTACAGAATTCCTGGGATAGAGCATCTATTTCTGTTCCCAGAACTTAAAGGTGTATATGCTAAATGGGCACTTGATTCAGGCGGTAAAGATTCTCCAAGAAGAGTTAAACGATTTGAAACTTGTGAATGGGAGCACGGTGCATAAAAACCTGAAAAAGATGATATCTTATACAAAGCACACAAACAATCCATCCAGCATGGGTTTCTTTTAAAATCAAAATTACCGCTACCTGTTATTGGAATTGGGGATTCGTCAAGTCCCAAGTGATTGAGCTTCAAATCAGACAACTTGTGCCAAAAGCCTTCATCCACAGCACTTTGAAACGGTGAAAATTGAAGAAGAGATCCATTATCTTGTCCAGCCATACTTGTAAATCATCATAACAGTCGAGTAAGTTCACAATGTAGTATAGCATTACAGTGTTCCCGTATAAGGGTTCTTAAGTTATATCGTCATCAACTACTAAATATCATACAAAAAATCAATGCATAACTCAAAAGAAAGAACCAAGACAAGGGTATCATCTAATTGTCAAATTCATAGAGCTTCTGAACTTATAAAGCCTAGAGATCATCATCAGCTGCAATATACATAGTTACATACACACACATAATAAAAGGTAACTACAACGATGCATTAGCAAACTAATATTCAAAACATAAATCAAAATTAATCACACCCAACAATAAAAACCCATAAAAATCTTGAACTAAAGTTAGAGACTTGAATCAAATTCATAACACAAAAGAACAAAAACCCACTAAGTATATGATCAAACAAGTCAATTATAGTGTAAAAGAGATAGAGAGAGAAAGAGAGAGATTACCTGAAGAAGAGGAGCAAGATCTTGGGTCAAATTGTTGATAAGTGTTTGATATGATTTCAAGTTGCTCAACTCAGCCGTAGAAGACACAGTTTATTAATTAATTTTTAAAAGATTTATAGAAATGAACAGAATTAGAGTTTTGAGTTGAATGATTAACAGATTGAAATAGTAATAGAAAATCAAATCACTAATTTTTTTTTAAAAAAAACTATTTCAACTAAGATTTTCAATTAAAAGTTTGTCAATATTAAATTATTGGTTATTAATTCAAATAACTACTTATCAATAAATTTCATTTGAAATTGTTAATTCAATCTATTAGTTAATCAAAGCTAATAATCAGTAACCGTTTAAATTGTCATATAAGATATAAAAAATTACCAAAATAATCCTATTTGAGCTTGTTTGGCCCGATTTACCGACGCGACACGTTAAACCGTGTAACGTGATATAGGGGGTAACATGCTATTTCGCCTTCTGTAGCACGACATGATACGGTAGAGTGGGTAGCGTGTTTGTGCAATACGGTGTACTGTGTTCCGTATTAGCCGGGTGCGCAGCATAATTACTGTACACGCTCTTTCATATCATGTCGTGTTACGGAAGAGCGTATAGCGTATCTAGCTAATACGGAGCTTCGTGCAACGCATCAAGCTAATACGGAGGACACAACTCCGCATCCCATCGGTAAAAAGGGCCAACTTTCTGAATTTCAGTATTTTGGGCATTTCAAACTCAAAAATGATTATTTAGGGTCATCATCCTATAAAATATTGGTTTAAATGATAAATTTTTATTTATATTTCATTTAAATATTTATTACAAAAACATTATTAGAATTATGTTGTAAAAAATATTAATTTTAACCAATCTTTTTGGCATTAAATATATTTGAATACAAGGCTACTTTAGTAAACATAATTTAATATTATATATTTCATTTGCATAAGAATTTTAGAGTATTATTAAAAAAATCAAATAAACGTGAAAATTATATGAGCAGAGATAAAAATATATTTCAATATTAAATTATTGGTTATTAATTCAAATAACTACTTATCAATAAATTTCATTTGAAATTGTTAATTCAATCTATTAGTTAATCAAAGCTAATAATCAGTAACCGTTTAAATTGTCATATAAGATATAAAAAATTACCAAAATAATCCTATTTGAGCTTGTTTGGCCCGATTTACCGACGCGACACGTTAAACCGTGTAACGTGATATAGGGGGTAACATGCTATTTCGTCTTCTGTAGCACGACATGATACGGTAGAGTGGGTAGCGTGTTTGTGCAATACGGTGTACTGTGTTCCGTATTAGCCGGGTGCGCAGCATAATTACTGTACACGCTCTTTCATATCATGTCGTGTTACGGAAGAGCGTATAGCGTATCTAGCTAATACGGAGCTTCGTGCAACGCATCAAGCTAATACGGAGGACACAACTCCGCATCCCATCGGTAAAAAGGGCCAACTTTCTGAATTTCAGTATTTTGGGCATTTCAAACTCAAAAATGATTATTTAGGGTCATCAACCTATAAAATATTGGTTTAAATGATAAATTTTTATTTATATTTCATTTAAATATTTATTACAAAAACATTATTAGAATTATGTTGTAAAAAATATTAATTTTAACCAATCTTTTTGGCATTAAATATATTTGAATACAAGGCTACTTTAGTAAACATAATTTAATATTATATATTTCATTTGCATAAGAATTTTAGAGTATTATTAAAAAAATCAAATAAACGTGAAAATTATATGAGCAGAGATAAAAATATATTTCAATATTAAATTATTGGTTATTAATTCAAATAACTACTTATCAATAAATTTCATTTGAAATTGTTAATTCAATCTATTAGTTAATCAAAGCTAATAATCAGTAACCGTTTAAATTGTCATATAAGATATAAAAATTACCAAAATAATCCTATTTGAGCTTGTTTGGCCCGATTTACCGACGCGACACGTTAAACCGTGTAACGTGATATAGGGGGTAACATGCTATTTCGATTTCGTCTTCTGTAGCACGACATGATACGGTAGAGTGGGTAGCGTGTTTGTGCAATACGGTGTACTGTGTTCCGTATTAGGCGGGTGCGCAACATAATTACTGTACACGCTCTTTCATATCATGTCGTGTTACGGAAGAGCGTATAGCGTATCTAGCTAATACGGAGCTTCGTGCAACGCATCAAGCTAATACGGAGGACACAACTCCGCATCCCATCGGTAAAAAGGGCCAACTTTCTGAATTTCAGTATTTTGGGCATTTCAAACTCAAAAATGATTATTTAGGGTCATCATCCTATAAAATATTGGTTTAAATGATAAATTTTTATTTATATTTCATTTAAATATTTATTACAAAAACATTATTAGAATTATGTTGTAAAAAATATTAATTTTAACCAATCTTTTTGGCATTAAATATATTTGAATACAAGGCTACTTTAGTAAACATAATTTAATATTATATATTTCATTTGCATAAGAATTTTAGAGTATTATTAAAAAAATCAAATAAACGTGAAAATTATATGAGCAGAGATAAAAATATATTTCAATATTAAATTATTGGTTATTAATTCAAATAACTACTTATCAATAAATTTCATTTGAAATTGTTAATTCAATCTATTAGTTAATCAAAGCTAATAATCAGTAACCGTTTAAATTGTCATATAAGATATAAAAAATTACCAAAATAATCCTATTTGAGCTTGTTTGGCCCGATTTACCGACGCGACACGTTAAACCGTGTAACGTGATATAGGGGGTAACATGCTATTTCGTCTTCTGTAGCACGACATGATACGGTAGAGTGGGTAGCGTGTTTGTGCAATACGGTGTACTGTGTTCCGTATTAGCCGGGTGCGCAGCATAATTACTGTACACGCTCTTTCATATCATGTCGTGTTACGGAAGAGCGTATAGCGTATCTAGCTAATACGGAGCTTCGTGCAACGCATCAAGCTAATACGGAGGACACAACTCCGCATCCCATCGGTAAAAAGGGCCAACTTTCTGAATTTCAGTATTTTGGGCATTTCAAACTAAAAAATGATTATTTAGGGTCATCAACCTATAAAATATTGGTTTAAATGATAAATTTTTATTTATATTTCATTTAAATATTTATTACAAAAACATTATTAGAATTATGTTGTAAAAAATATTAATTTTAACCAATCTTTTTGGCATTAAATATATTTGAATACAAGGCTACTTTAGTAAACATAATTTAATATTATATATTTCATTTGCATAAGAATTTTAGAGTATTATTAAAAAAATCAAATAAACGTGAAAATTATATGAGCAGAGATAAAAATATATTTCAATATTAAATTATTGGTTATTAATTCAAATAACTACTTATCAATAAATTTCATTTGAAATTGTTAATTCAATCTATTAGTTAATCAAAGCTAATAATCAGTAACCGTTTAAATTGTCATATAAGATATAAAAAATTACCAAAATAATCCTATTTGAGCTTGTTTGGCCCGATTTACCGACGCGGCACGTTAAACCGTGTAACGTGATATAGGGGGTAACATGCTATTTCGTCTTCTGTAGCACGACATGATACGGTAGAGTGGGTAGCGTGTTTGTGCAATACGGTTACTGTGTTCCGTATTAGCCGGGTGCGCAGCATAATTACTGTACACGCTCTTTCATATCATGTCTTGTTACGGAAGAGCGTATAGCGTATCTAGCTAATACGGAGCTTCGTGCAACGCATCAAGCTAATACGGAGGACACAACTCCGCATCCCATCGGTAAAAAGGGCCAACTTTCTGAATTTCAGTATTTTGGGCATTTCAAACACAAAAATGATTATTTAGGGTCATCATCCTATAAAATATTGGTTTAAATGATAAATTTTTATTTATATTTCATTTAAATATTTATTACAAAAACATTATTAGAATTATGTTGTAAAAATATTAATTTTAACCAATCTTTTTGGCATTAAATATATTTGAATACAAGGCTACTTTAGTAAACATAATTTAATATTATATATTTCATTTTCATAAGAATTTTAGAGTATTATTAAAAAAATCAAATAAACGTGAAAATTATATGAGCAGAGATAAAAATATATTTCAATATTAAATTATTGGTTATTAATTCAAATAACTACTTATCAATAAATTTCATTTGAAATTGTTAATTCAATCTATTAGTTAATCAAAGCTAATAATCAGTAACCGTTTAAATTGTCATATAAGATATAAAAAATTACCAAAATAATCCTATTTGAGCTTGTTTGGCCCAATTTACCGACGCGACACGTTAAACCGTGTAACGTGATATAGGGGGTAACATGCTATTTCGTCTTCTGTAGCACGACATGATACGGTAGAGTGGGTAGCGTGTTTGTGCAATACGGTGTACTGTGTTCCGTATTAGGCGGGTGCGCAACATAATTACTGTACACGCTCTTTCATATCATGTCGTGTTACGGAAGAGCGTATCTAGCTAATACGGAGCTTCGTGCAACGCATCAAGCTAATACAGAGGACACAACTCCGCATCCCATCGGTAAAAAGGACCAACTTTCTGAATTTCAGTATTTTGGGCATTTCAAACTCAAAAATGATTATTTAGGGTCATCATCCTATAAAATATTGGTTTAAATGATAAATTTTTATTTATATTTCATTTAAATATTTATTACAAAAACATTATTAGAATTATGTTGTAAAAAATATTAATTTTAACCAATCTTTTTGGCATTAAATATATTTGAATACAAGGCTACTTTAGTAAACATAATTTAATATTATATATTTCATTTTCATAAGAATTTTAGAGTATTATTAAAAAAATCAAATAAACGTGAAAATTATATGAGCAAAGATAAAAATATATTTCAATATTAAATTATTGGTTATTAATTCAAATAACTACTTATCAATAAATTTCATTTGAAATTGTTAATTCAATCTATTAGTTAATCAAAGCTAATAATCAGTAACCGTTTAAATTGTCATATAAGATATAAAAATTACCAAAATAATCCTATTTGAGCTTGTTTGGCCCGATTTACCGACGCGACACGTTAAACCGTGTAACGTGATATAGGGGGTAACATGCTATTTCGTCTTCTGTAGCACGACATGATACGGTAGAGTGGGTAGCGTGTTTGTGCAATACGGTGTACTGTGTTCCGTATTAGTCGGGTGCGCAGCATAATTACTGTACACGCTCTTTCATATCATGTCGTGTTACGGAAGAGCGTATAGCGTATCTAGCTAATACGGAGCTTCGTGCAACGCATCAAGCTAATACGGAGGACACAACTCCGCATCCCATCGGTAAAAAGGGCCAACTTTCTGAATTTCAGTATTTTGGGCATTTCAAACTCAAAAATGATTATTTAGGGTCATCATCTTATAAAATATTGGTTTAAATGATAAATTTTTATTTATATTTCATTTAAATATTTATTACAAAAATATTATTAGAATTATGTTGTAAAAAATATTAATTTTAACCAATCTTTTTGGCATTAAATATATTTGAATACAAGGCTACTTTAGTAAACATAATTTAATATTATATATTTCATTTTCATAAGAATTTTAGAGTATTATTAAAAAAATCAAATAAACGTGAAAATTATATGAGCAGAGATAAAAATATATTTCAATATTAAATTATTGGTTATTAATTCAAATAACTACTTATCAATAAATTTCATTTGAAATTGTTAATTCAATCTATTAGTTAATCAAAGCTAATAATCAGTAACCGTTTAAATTGTCATATAAGATATAAAAATTACCAAAATAATCCTATTTGAGCTTGTTTGGCCCGATTTACCGACGCGACACGTTAAACCGTGTAACGTGATATAGGGGGTAACATGCTATTTCGATTTCGTCTTCTGTAGCACGACATGATACGGTAGAGTGGGTAGCGTGTTTGTGCAATACGGTGTACTGTGTTCCGTATTAGGCGGGTGCGCAACATAATTACTGTACACGCTCTTTCATATCATGTCGTGTTACGGAAGAGCGTATAGCGTATCTAGCTAATACGGAGCTTCGTGCAACGCATCAAGCTAATACGGAGGACACAACTCCGCATCCAATCGGTAAAAAGGGCCAACTTTCTGAATTTCAGTATTTTGGGCATTTCAAACTCAAAAATGATTATTTAGGGTCACCATCCTATAAAATATTGGTTTAAATGATAAATTTTTATTTATATTTCATTTAAATATTTATTACAAAAACATTATTAGAATTATGTTGTAAAAAATATTAATTTTAACCAATCTTTTTGGCATTAAATATATTTGAATACAAGGCTACTTTAGTAAACATAATTTAATATTATATATTTCATTTTCATAAGAATTTTAGAATATTATTAAAAAAATCAAATAAACGTGAAAATTATATGAGCAGAGATAAAAATAAATAAAAACTGTATGCACCGTACACAAAGCTCTGAGCGGAAAGACAAAACCCTATTTGCAAACGAGACAGAAAAGAAAACGCTGTGAGGAATATCAAAATCATATATGGAGGATCAAAGGATGAAGAAGAAGGCAAGGATTGTAGAAGATGATGATGATGATCGCATTAGCAAGTTGTCGGATGATTTGATTCACCAAATCATGTCCTTCATGGACACTCGCTTCATAGTTCAAACCAGCGTTCTCTCGAAACGATGGAAGTTTGTCTGGACTACTCTTCCTTTTCTCATTTTTAATGGATACGAGGAACATTATTTTCATAAAAAATTAGTCTATTCCAAGTTTTTAAATAATTTCTTTTCGAGACGAAATCATCAATCTCGATTACTCAAACTGGACATCGTTCCTAGTGATGGCTTGGATTTACGCTTAATGAAAAAGTATGTCAAGTACGGAATATCACACAATGTTGAACGCCTTAGTGTTAAAACACGGCGTTGTTATTGTTCATTATCGATGTTTAGCTCTAACTCGTTAAAAGAACTCAAACTTCAAATGGAATTTGAAGATCATAATGTGATGGAATCTGATTGCTGGACTTTACCTAACATAACAACCCTGTTTTTGACCGACTACAATTATTACGTAAAACCCAAGTTTCCGGAATCATGTTTGACATGCTTGCCTGCCTTGACAACTCTTGGTCTTGACCAATGTGAGTTGCCTGAATTTTTTAGTCTTCCTTCTTTAACAACATTGTGTCTGGAAAATTGCACTTTACCCAAAAATGTTTGGGATTTTCCAGCTTTATTAACTCTACAACTTTCAAATGTGACCTTACCTAAGAATATGATTGAGTACTTTCGTGTACTTGACAATTTACGGAATCTTGCCATAGATTTTGGCAGAGACCATAGAGGATGTTGTGTTATATCTAGTTCCCAGTTGGTGAACCTGGAAATTAAGGCCCCTTTGGGTACTGATATTGCATCTTTCTGGATTGTTGAGGTGTCGGCACCTAAACTATGCAATTTCAGTGCTGTTGGTTTGTTTAGGATCGCATTTGAAGATTCTGGGTTGGAGAATGTAAACATCAAATTTCAGAATTGTACTAACTTAACGAAAAAGGAAACGTTGTGGCTATTGAAACATCGTCAGAGTATCTTAAATATTATGTTCTCAGAACTGGGTGGCGTCAAGATACTTGCTCTTGACCTGGTGACCCTTCAGGTAAATTTTCTAATAAGTTTGTAGTAATTATCCTATAATTTTTGTACTAGATGTGTTTGTAGTTTTCAAAAGTTGAATTAGACCTATCGAGTGATCTTCTTCACAAAGAATAATACACCAGGAAAAATAATCGTCATAACCAAATGACCTTCTCTCTGTAAGTATCCTTTTTATGACACTTCACTTGACATATGCTATACTCTTATCAATCCTGTATCACTTTTTCTAGGTACTATCTGAAATCTTAGACAATCTCGTACATTTGTGGAGTCCGTTTCCTAACCTGAAGTATTTGAAACTACCATATGGATTCGAAGAATCAGATATATCTAGTTCTGTCAGACAATACTTACTCGGGGGCTCCCCACATGCATCCATTGTCAAGACATTGTCTCGGGTATTTATTATCATACTCTTAATAATTCTATGCATTATTGTTTGTCATGTGTGTTTCGGAAAACTACAGTTCATGTAGCATGCATGCATAATGCATTTACTGGTATATAAAGCATACTCTTAATAACTCTATGTATTATTTCTTCAAAATACTAGTTTTTTGTGACGGCATAACCAGAGAGTTAGATAGTGGAGCTGTAAGTACTAGCTATATATTGAGACTCACTGTGCTTCCCTTAAAGTATATTAATTTATATATGTATATGTCGAGAATGAATATCCTTTAAAAGTAGGTTTGGAATTGGAAATGATTCCCTGCATGTTTTGAATTTACTGTTGGTAGTGGCATATTTCACATTGGTTTTGAATTTTTTAGGACGCTGTGATTTCTCAAATTGCTCCAGCTGTTTCCGTCTTAGCTCAAAATGTGGTGCTTGAAGAACCCTTGGTAAATCCAACCAAGAAGCTGGCCAATTCCCTATATACCCATGGAAAAACATGCAGTGATACAGTTGCCATGAGGGTGCCAAAAGAACACATGGTTGATAATTTTTTAGTAGATTATGACAAGGTCCAACAGATTGAAGGTCCTGTTGCAAGAGCAAGCAATGATCAAGCCAGCTCTTCATGGAGGCTAGACCACGAGGTTAACTCTGAATTCGTAGGCCTGCTTGATCTCATGAAGAAAATGTATCCAGAAACCTTTGAGCAGTTACCTACAGAAAACAAGAAAATCTTGAGAGTGAAGCTAAATATGTTGTGTTACTCAGTGAACGCCTTTACTAAAACCTACATGACTGAGGTCGATACTAAGCTGCTCGCTGAGTACAGGGCTCTTTTTACTGACTTGCAGAGATGGGGATTTAATATAAACTGGTTAATGAGCCGCCTAAATTATGTTGAGCAGCTGAACCTTTCAAATCCTTTACTTATTGAACATCAAGCCATTTACTCTGGCATTGATAATGTGGAAGGTAAGTTAAAAAATCGGCAGACTCTCCATGCTGAGATGATGACAGATCGGGAAAGGTTTCAGACTACAAGTACCAGTCATGCCACTGCTGCTTGCTACATTGGAGATGGTCTACTGTAAGCATTTTCAAGCAAAAACAGAAATAATGCTGGAGGACCGATTGTTGGCTGTCCACTAGATCGCAACATAAACTACACTTTTGAGTCTATGAAGCAGGGAGATCTTTTTTCCCCGCAGATATAAATCTAAATGCCAATGAGCTACCAATGGCTTTCATTAGCCACCACTGTAGTCACACTTGCAAAACCCTTTATTATTTTATTATATTATACACAGAGATCCATATATGTAGTAGTTAATATGCTCCAAATCTAGCATGGATTATGCATTTTCATGCAATAATATTAGGTATCAACTAAGACATTATGGCTGGACAGATTCGAAGATGGTTACTTTTTTATATGATCGGATCTGGATTTGACAATGTCAATGTGAATGTGATCAATGTGATCCGAACTTGTGCACTTATTTATTCGGATCTGGATTTGACAATGTCAATGTGAATGTGATCAATGGATCTGGATTTTTTAAGACTTTTTTATTCGAAGATGTGTCAATGTGATCAGAACTTGTGCACTTATTCTTCTTCTGCAGAAAACAAGTCTTAAAAAATATTTATCTTTTTAGAATGGTAAGTTTGGGAGCATTTAGCGAAGGAAGATATATTATATTTATTCTAAGAAAATTGTGAAACAGTCCTTTTGAGCTTTGATGTTGACAAGTAGTGTCTGTCTGCAAATATCAGGTTCTGATGCCCTCGCTCCCTGTAATCGGATTACTCTCTTACTCTTTAGAATTGTTGCAAGTGTTGTAAACATCAGTTGACTCGGCCGAGTACTCAGAAATCGGACGTTAATTGAATCAGATTTAACCAAGCACTTGCCTGTATGTTTGTTAAAAATCAGTACATGGAAATTCGGACGAACACGAATTTCATAGATACAACCGAGTACAAATTTTCATAACCTTGATTGTTAGTTGTTAATGCTACTAATAAGCGACCCAATTTTCATTATTAACATGGTTCCGAGAAGAAGGTTTAGCATAATAAAAAAAATAGATATAGAATACTAAATTTCTTTATAAAAATTGCATAATTGTTTTGAAAATTTAAATTATGATAGACATTTAATTATAGTCATAAGCACAATCGTAAATGGATTGAACATTTGAATTCCAGATAAAGGATCCGAAAAAGTATCCGGCAACACAAATTAAGTCATATGTTCAACCTTCAGCAGGCAAACAGCAACCAACACGATGAGTATAAATCCCTTAAATTGGGCCCTTTCTCTATTTCTTTACTGAAATTTAGATACATTTTTGATAATACCATAACCAAACTATTCACAAAAAAAAAAAACCCAAATTGCATTAGAATAATTAACTGAATATATTACATCATGTAGCAATTTATTGCTTTACACAAAAACAAAACAACAAAAGCTTTGACAAGGTGAACAAGGATTTTTTTATTACACAATCAAAAGCAACCGAGATAAATTACTGATTCCCATGGTAATATACCAAAAAGCCATCTATATTGTTATGGCTAATGCCATGCATTTTGAGTTCATCTGCATCTTCAATATGTGCACATTCATAGTTAAGTTCATCTGCATCTTCAATATGTGCACAAGGTTATGCTATACAGAAACCACATGCAGCATCAGATATTGACACAGTCCGGACTGCGTTCTCATAAAGATAGGCTTGAAGATTCATAAAAAGAAATCTTGCGCCTTTTGTTTGGAGGCATTGTTCGTGGAGTGTATTCAGTGGATAGTGAAATCTTTTCCAGGATTGAACTTAAAGCCTGATGAACTGTTTTCATTAAAATCTGTTGTTCCTTGACACTGCCATAGTCACTGCCGCCCGTGAACACAAACACATACTTCATCCTCTTTTTAAACGTTGAAATCTCAGCCTTCAAAATGTTTAGATGTAGGGATTCCATAGCTTGCTTCACATCCGAGAGGACCTCACGTTTATAATCACAACAGACAGATGCCAAAATGTAAGTTCCACATCCTAAGCTCCTATCAAGTGGCTCAACTATTACTTCATCAGCATCTGTCGCAATGAGGAGTCCTTTGCTGGCTTCAGTTGCAGAAACCTTTAACTGTTTCACTTGGCAGATAACTTCTGCAAGTAAACTTGCTTTGTCCATCTATGCATAATACTTGCAGATATTAATAATAATCAAATAAGGTTCGACAAGAAAATCAAGTACAATATAATTCTAAAGTTTGCAATATCCTATTAATTTTTAGATCTATAGACATCCGCATGGTTTATTTTCTTATGGAAGTGTTTATTTTCTTGTAATATACCTATAAACAAGTAAATGATAATTAGCAAAAAAAAAAAAAAAAGTAAATGATGCTATCAGGTATAGAAGGGTTGGGGCATATGGTCTCTTTACTTGTAAAAAATTTCTTCCTCAATTATGCCAATAAAAATCAGTTACCTAAGCTATAGTTACTGCTGTGGAGATGAAAAAATAGATTTATAGGAACATAGATGCACGGATTAGGAGAGAAAAGATAGCAATTTTTACATAGTCCAAGATTAGGTGTTCATGTTAACATCAATAACTTTCCGCCCTCCCCTCTCACTTTAGAGAAAAGATACACTCTCATGACATATGTATAATAATTTGAAGGAAAATCATAAGAGAAAAGTTGCTTCCGCAGAATACATTTCCGAAACTTTGACTTCACAACCTCATTCTTAAGTTTAGCGATCATGTGTGATCCAGGAAGTTATAAACTACACAAGAAAACTGAATATAGTATAAAGTCAAAAGCAATATTAAATTAATCAAGTTTGATGTCATTCTCCTCTTATTTTAAAGAAAGACAGTTTTGCATCTTTCAAAGAATTTTCAAAGCGGCAAAGTAAATGCAGAAACATTCCAACAGATAAGCTTGAAGAGTCGCCTCTCTGGCTCTCTCTTTACTAAATGGATTTTAAGTTATAACACATACCATGCTGATTATATATCATATGGAGTGTGTGTTGTTCGTGTGAGTCTTATACTAATTTTCAGTTCAAGCAAAATGAATAACTCAGATGGCCTCTGTGTCTGATCAGTTACCACAAGCAGAAAGACCAAGGCAACTTGTTTAAGAATTCCAAAACGTGGATATTTGAAGAGTTTTCTTACCGAATGTTTGTTTCGCACTTACATGCCTAAACATAATTATAATATCATATTCATCACCTAACCTAAGCAATTATTAGTCATATAATAGTAGCAAGTAAACAAGATGAGACCACATCAATGCATCCATACCAACCAGCTGGTAATATAAGCCACTACCTATCACTCTCATATACGTGTATAGCCACCGAAATTTGATCTTTGACAAAGAACTGTAGCATATTTTTGTAGTTGGCAAACAACCAGACAGTTCTTGAATATAATAACGTTTGACAATGTTGTGAATATTCCACTTCTTTAATCTAATAGTTGGCTCTACTTCAATAGAAAAAAGAACTCTCTGAGGTAAACATCAATAGTCTATTTAATATGAAACTCTAGCTAATGATATTAGTTATATATCGCAACGTTCGTAGGAGTCTTTGTCAGTTTTCATAAAAGGGAAGTGCGATGACTAATCATGAGCTTGTTTATGATCAATATAGTAACAAAGGAAACCAATTTACAAAAAATAAAAATACAACTTACAAAACCTAGCAATCAATATTAGATCAAAGGGAGCTCTGTGTCATTAGTAACCCTGATCATTTATGCCCGTCTCCTGCACTCCTTTAAATTCGTATCACTCAAATTGCTTCTGTAGAAGCATCGTGTCACATTGATTTGAATGAATTTATTTAAAATATACACAAATTTCATACTCATTTCTACATATTCAATATTATGCCGCTTGGATTACAGACATTATAAGATAGTTTCTTGCATCAGATGAGGATATGATATCGAGATCATGTAGATAACTGCACGCCTATGTGAATAAAATTGTTCTAAACATTGTTCAACTTTTACATCAGTCCTGATACAAAATTCTTCTATCAGAAAAGGCAAATCTATCGATTCATAAAAACATAGACATTCTAAACTGAAGTTGCATCAAATCCTAAATGTAAATTATGAACATTGTACTAATCATGAAAATTAAAAACCATAATCATTGCGACAAATTCAACAAATTAACAAGTTTAATAGAATACCTTTCCGGTGCAAGGTACAAGCCCACGAAGCGTATCAAGATGAGCATTAATCCTTTCCCTTCTCCTCTTTTCAGCCTCACTATGGCTTTTCAAAGCAGCCACAGATTTAACCTCCATATCCCCATCTCTCTTTTCATCCAAAACCTCCTTAGCCTTCAAAGTCTCCTCTTTTTCTCCACCATGCACCAAATTCTTACTATTTAACACTGACCCACCATCTAAATTCCCCCAAAACTGCTCCACACGTCCCAGATCACTCAACCAAAAGTTTGAACTCTCCAAATTGCAAGATTCCCAAGCCATATCCAATCTCAAAAGTACCAAAAGTTAACACAAAATAACCAAGAAATTATGTAAATAACAAAATAAATAGAGAAAGATACACAAATCTGTATGTGTAATTTAAGGGTCTAGACCAGGAGGACGAGTGGTGGGAGCAAACCAAAATGAAAGCATGCAACTAAGAAAAGCAAAAGAACAAGAAGTGAAGATGCATTTAGTGTTCATATCTTCCATTTAGTAGAGAAAGGAGGTTAAAAAAATTTGGAAAGAAAATTAATGGGAGAAAATCCACATTTTGGTCTTGATACTTTTGTACTGCACCATTTTCAATGAGATTTGAGTGGATTAGAGGCTTAAATCTTTGTGACCCTGTTGAGAAGATCAATGAATTTACAAAGAAAGATTGATCAGAATCCAAGATACTTAAATAACTGTGTGTTTTTGTTTGTGACAGAAGTGACAAAGGCTAAGAGGTTTGCAAAGACTTTCAAGAACTAGAGGCTTGCAAAGTTCCAAATGGTAACAGCTACTATTATTACACATAGACATACACGCAGACGCAGTGCTTCATATAATACCAGTCCCTTACTAATTAAAAATGGTATTTGGTCACATTGTGTTTGAGACTTTTCTGTTAGCTTAATTTTTTTTTATTCCATACCCTTATAGTAGTTGTAATCAGACATTTGTACCCTGGAAATGCCTTCAATGGGTAATGCTAAAGCTTTACTCTACATGCAGTCACCGACAATTGACAATTGTAATTTGCAAGGGTATTTTAAGAGCTTAAAATAATGTATGTCCAATATTTTGATTGATCATAAGAGGTTGAACTTTGGTTGGTTTTTACTTTTTAGTGCTGCCACTTGCTCTTTGTCAACATCCTTTATCCAATAGAAGTTCAACTTAGTACCAATTATTTTTTACCTTAACATAGTATATTTAAGGGTTTGTTTTAATATTACCCAAGTTACAATAGATTTTTTAAAAAATACGACTTGCAACCTTTTTTTTAAAATGCGTGTAACTTTTGCAATATTTCTTTGCCTGCGTTTTAAGCTTATGTGCAATCTTTGTCACCTGCGATGTCTGTTTTGCAACCTTTGCAACCAAAAAACCACATTTTTGTAAATAGTTTCAAAAAGTTAGGTAGCTTTGTAAATATCCCTATATTTAAAGTACATTATATAGAAAGTCATATGGAGAGTGTGATTCTTCTCCTGCTCCGGCTCCAAGTTTGGTTCGTTCCACTCATCCGAATTATTAAAAATGATCTTACACTGGTATTATCTATACTCTTTATTATTCTTTACTAGCTTATAGCATGTGCAAAATACGGGTTATTTTTTTTTAATTTGTTTATAATGTAATATAATATTATAAATATTAATTTTAATATGTTATCGAGAATTTGAACATTAGATTTTTCTATAACATTAGATCTTTGTATATAACAACTTTTAGTATTAAATTTAAATTAATATGTCGTTGTTGGGAATCGAACCTTTAACCTTTCTACATAACATATTTAGTAATAATGTTAAATTAAAATATTATTAACGGGATTCGAGTCAAAAACCTCTGTATATGACAACTTTTAATATTGTATCTAACCGCTATTATCTATTTTAATTGAAGATCTAACGGTTGTGGATGAATGGGATAACAAAAATTAAGGGATAATAAAAATGGGATTAATCAAACTACAAAATATACTCACTTTTACTTATTATAGTATAGTATAGATAGTATACATGTCTATATTTATGTATTACTCTGCTTAATGCTTTGACTCTACAAATGAACATTCATACCTAATCCGTCATCTAAAAGAATGGGGTGAGTAAACACATATTTTTATGGAATTTGTATATAAACACTCTCTAGTTATTGTCCTCCTGCTCTGTTCGCATTGATCAGACTATATTTCTTCTCGATTTTGTTCGCATTGCTCCTTTGAGTATAAGTTTTTTAATAAATCGCACAGTAGTTATAAATTTTAATTTTTGAACTCATAATATAAATATTGTGATAATAATTTTAAGATTTATAATTTGTATTTTATATTTAGTAGGTTGTTGATAGGCTCATTCCAATGTTTGAGTGTTATTGGTGTGTTTTTTATATAGTTTCTTGATGGTCTTTTTGTCTCTTGGTGGATGTTTTGTTTCCATGGTTCAATTTCGTATATCTACTTTTGATTAACGAAAGATTTTGCTTGTAAAAAAAAATACTTGTTTATTATTTCTTTTATTCTACATATAACAGGATATAACAATACATTATTCTATTATGTAGTTCGTAAGAGTCGAACCCTTGACCTATGGTAGTACTCGTTTATTATCTCTCTTACTCTTATATTATATAATACTAGCTTATAACCCGTGCAAAGCACGAGTTACTTTTAATTTTTTTTAATTTACTTACAGTATAGTTACATAATATTATAAATATTTCATTTTTGTATATAACAATTTTTAGTATTAAATTTGAAGTAATATGTTGTTGGCGGCAATCGAACCTTCAACCTTTCTACGTAACATCTTTTAGTATTAATTTTAAATTAAAATGTTGTTGACAGATTTCAAATCTTAGATCTCTGTGTCGGTCTGCCAGAAATCATGTTTTAAGTCAGTTTTGGAATTTCTTGACGGACAAGGCACGAGGGGCTAAATAAACACATGCTATTGACATAAGAAGGACGTTTTTTAACAGAGAGAGAGCCAGGAGATACAACTTGGAGAAGGATTTACGAAGCACGTGACAAGCAACGGAGATCTAGATCTACTTTTTGTATTCTTCTAATTAGGCGATACTCTTGGATGCTTTTGGATTTGTTTTCTAAACCTTATTACTCTAGTACTTTCATTATTATTCAGATCTTGTTTTATATCATGTTATTACCTGATCCCATGATGACGAGCCGTTCGATTATGAATTAATCGTTGTCATGGGATTCTAACGGATTTAGTTATGGAGTTTAGTAGTTTTATTGCTTTAAAGATTTTTGTGTGATGAATTATTGATTTTCTCGTATGGTTATACTTAATGCTTTTGGATGCGTAGCTAACATTTAAATTGTTAATCTCTATTGGAGCGACAGTGGATATAGAGATTTAGAACTTGCCATGCTAGCATAGGTTTATGGATGTTTTGACATGCATGATTAGTAGTGTAATTTTAACCATCTTATGCTGCCCTATGTGATCTCAATGGATAACTTTTACTTAAACCGTTATGTTTTCAAATCTTATAGACATATAGGGTCTAAACAAAATTGGTGTCTGCCCCGCTTCTATCTCTTTTGTGGATGTTGAGTAGTTTGGTATGCGTATACTGAAAGGTAACGTGTATTTATTTCGTGTTGTCCGTTCAGTTGTCATAACCATCACATATATTGATTAAAGACGTCAACTCTAAACGAAGTATTTAATGAAGTTAGGATCCCATGTTTTATCTCTCATAAGTAATTCGAATTTAATCTCATTAGTTAATTAATTCTTAGTATTATTAATTTGCTTGTTAGTTAATTTAGATAATTAAATCACAACTTTGATACTTGTCTTAACAGTGAATAATAATCATACATTGTTGCATAAGTTGCATAATCTGAAATATACCAGTCTTCGTGGGAACGAACTCTACTTAATCTTATATTACTTGTGACCGCGTACGCTTGCGTGATTTAGTGTGAACAAGTTTTTGGCGCCACTGCCGGGGACTCGGTGTTTATTATAGTTTATGTGCTTGTCATCAGTGGTCGTAAAAGTTCACTGACTCGGATTATTTTTCTTACCTATCTTGCTTAGTTCTGTGTGTTTCAGGTACGTGAGCGTGTATGCGAACACGTTCTCAATCTCTTAAGGGAAAACTGACAGAAGAAAGTGAAGTGATTATAAAAATAGGAGAACCAGCAGCAGCAACGAAAGCATTAATGGATTACTCTCAACCAAAAATCAATGATATCCAGTCTAGTATCGTCAGACCAGCCATTGCAGCTACTACATTTGAAATCAAGCCTGACACGATTCAAATGGTACAGAATTCAGTTCAGTTTGGGGGAGCTGCAACGGAGGATCCCAATATGCACATCCGGAACTTCATCGAGATATGCAACACTTTCAAGTTCAATAATGTGTCGGAGGATGCTGTAAAATTGAGGCTTTTCCCATTTTCTCTCAGGGACAAAGCCAAGGGCTGGTTACACTCTCTTCCTGCAGGCTCTATTACAACATGGGAGGATCTTGCTCAAAAATTTCTCACAAAATTTTTTCACATGGCAAAGACTGCAGCTATAAGGAATGCTCTTACTCAATTTTCTCAGCAGTCGGGTGAATCTTTATGTGAAGCATGGGAGAGATACAAAGAGATGCTTAGACAATGCCCTCATCATGGCATGCCGAACTGGATGGAAATCAACTGTTTTTACAATGGATTGGGATGGCAGTCGAGACCGATGGTAGATGCAGCTTCAGGAGGAGCATTATGGGCTAAGGGCTATGAAGCGGCCTATGATCTTATCGAGATGATGGCAGCAAATGAATATCAGAATCCAACTCAAAGAATGCCACAGCAAAAGGTAGCAGGAATTCTTGATGTTAATGCAGCCACAACTTTAGTAGCTCAGCTAGAGGCATTGAATATGAAAATCGATTCTTTGGCAAATCATGGGATTCGTCAGGTAACTAGTGTTTGTGAGCTATGTACAAGCGCATATGAGACGGATCAATGTGTCATTTCTAATGAATCAGTGCAGTTTGTGAGCAACTTTCAGAATCAGCAACAGCCAGCCCCGAATACTTATCATCCGAGCAACAGAAATCATCTGAATTTTAGTTAGAGCAATAATCAGGTTGACATGCTAAAATCCCAGCAACAAAATCAGCAGTTTCAAGATCAACAATTTGGAGTAAAGCCTTACCATCCTCAGAATTTTCAGCAGCAGCAGAACCAGATTTTTCAGCAGCAGCAAGTGCAGAATTTTCAGCAACAGTATGCCCCTAGGCAATCTCAACATCCGGGTTTTCAGCAACAACATTCACATGCAGGTTCTGGGTATTCCACTTCTGAAAAATCAGAACTAGAAGAGTTAATATTGATGTGCAAAAGTCAAGCTGTCTCGCTCAAGACCTTGGAAAATCAGATTGGGCAAATTGCTACTGCTTTGCTGAATAGACCACAAGGAACTCTTCCTAGTGACACGGAGCCTAATCCATGGGAAAGAAGAGTTGACATTCTGCATAAGTGTCGTGGGCTAGCTGATTCTAATAATTTTTAGGTGCTACGTAAGTTGTCAAGGGAAAAAGCTTTTGCACTTGAACTCAAGCCATTACCACCCGAGGAGCCACCACCTGAGTCACCACCCGAGGAGGGTGACCCTACCGATAATTAGGGGAGTTCTCTTTATCCTTGAATCTTGCCTTCAATGAGGACATTGAATATTTTAAGTTTGGGGGTGATTTTGGGATAAGTAGTTAGTAGAGTTATTGTGCATGAGTAGGAATCATTTTGCATGTGTAGTAATATTTGATTCATTTTATTGCATGCATGTTCATATAGAGCATATTTGTTTGCATATTTGTTTATTTGTAGTCCATGACAGTTGCATTTGCATAGCATATTTTATGATCCCGTAGGACTTGGCTAATTCCGTTCGGTAGGTCGATGTTGATTTGAGTGTGGTAATGATGAATAGATAGTTGACTTAAGTTCTTATGAATTGACTTGCATGTTTCAGAAACAAAATCTTTACACAGTCTCATCGTTTGCTTTTGGACTAGATCAGGTCATATCTTGTTTGGTTGTTAAGATTTAATCACCAGTTTATATTTAGAATGTTCTTTATTCCCTTGATGGCGTAGGAGCACTAAAGTATAAGTTTGGGGGAAACCAGGGATTTCATGCTAGTTGTTAATAAAAAGTTAGGTGTAAAAAGGCTAGTAGCCGCTCATATTTTATGAGTAGTCTAGGGTTGGATAAGATGGAGCGAAACGCACTCATTCCAAAGTTTTAGTGTGTGAATAAAAAAAAGAAAGAAAAAAAAGGAGTTATGTGAATGTGTAAGTGCAGAATTGACCACGGGTGAGCTCTTTAATACTCGAGAAATTAAGTTCTAGGGGACTTTGTGCTTAGTGACCTAAGGCTTTTCCGGTCTAGGATCCACTAACTTAACGCTCGCTACATGGGTATTATTTTATAAGCCTTTAGGGGTCTCATCCATTGCACGGTCAAATAAGCATATGTGTTGTGTTATGTGTCGTTGTTTGTTTAGTAATTTAGCATGAATCTTTGTCTAACTCAAATGATGATGGAGGAGTCTCTGAGTTATGAAGTGTTTAGCGTTCATTCTATTTATAAACCTGTGATTGTTTTGGCGAAGAATAGGTTATGGCTTTGATCTAGTGTTAGGAGTATATCTGATGAGCATCGCACACACCCACATTTCTGTTCATGTAATGTTAGTATATGGGGTATTTAGTCGAGCTCTGTTTGGATTTATTGCATTCTCTAAAATATTTGCTTGCTGAATTGGTTATGGTTATTCCAAGTGGATCTTTGCATTTTCATTTAGTTGCATTCATGCATTGCATTTGTATGTGTCGAGTCTGTTTATGTTAGGAATAATTCATGAGTTGTGATGTTGAGAATAGAATTTTGATAATACTTCTTGTATATCCTGATCTTATAAAGGATTTAGCACTTTGTATATGATATATATGTTAAGACAGTAATCTGTAGAGTTTAGTCAGGAATAGTGCATCAGAGACTACATTTCAGGAACTAAGAGCGGATCCTAATACAACAAGTCAGATCCTGATCAAATACTGATGGGATGATCAGATCCTGATGCAATGGGAAATCCTGATATCAGTCGTGTTACTGATGATGTCATTATGGATGCTACAGAAACTGGCAAGTGCTATAAAACAGGATCTTTGTTTTGGAGAACAAGCAAGAAGATATCGTGAAGGAAACGAATTCTCTATTGATGGAAACTATCAACTGGACGGCAGAACATTGTCATAGATAGATTATAATTCTGTTATTAGTTGATAGGTAGCATTATAAATACTCTCTCTATATTATTGTAAAAAGAGCGAATTGAGAATTTTAGAGTGCATATTGTGTGAAGCTCTGTATAAGGTTTGTATTCGAGAGTTTGAAACAAACAAAGAGAGAGAGAGATTTGTATAGTCAGCAGCTGCTAAAGGTATTGTACACCTTTGGTAGAGTTTGTATTTGATTTATTTAATACAAACAAAGTTTGATTCATCATTTGTTCTTATTCATCTAATCAAGCAAAAATCAGACACGATTATATAACTTGTATTCAACCCCCCTTCTACAATTTATTCGAGTTAACAATTGGTATCAGAGCAGGTTGATTTTGAATAATCATAAAGATTTGCAATCATGTCTGGTTACAAGGATTGTAATACTAAGATCCCTATGCTCAAGAGAAACGAATATACTCTATGGGAAGTGATGATGTTGCATCACCTGGAAGCAACAGATCCTGATTATCTTGACAGAATCAGAGATAGGCCTTTTGTTCCAACAAGGCTTGTTTCTCAAGCAACTGTCGAAGGAAAAGTTGTTCCAGAACATACAACAGAGAAGCCTAAATCTGAATGGACAGATAAGGAAAAGGAGAACGTTCTTAAGGATAAAGTGAGAAACATACTGTTCAACAGTCTTGATTCTGTTCTCACTAACTATGTTCTCTCTTGTAAGACTGCTAAGGAGATATGGGAAAATCTAAAGGTTCACTGTGAAGGAACAAAACCTGTCAGGAAGAATATGAGGACACTTCTCATACAACAGTATGAGTACTTTGAATCCAAGTCTGGTGAGTCACTTACTGACACCTTTGATAGGTTTACTAAACTCATCAATGAGATGACCATGCATGGTAAATATTATGACTTGGAGGATATGAATACAAAGTTCATGAAAGCTCTTCCTGATTTCTACAATGAGAAGATATCTGCAATTGAGGAAGATAATGATCTGGATGAAATATCATTAGAAGCAGTTTATGGAAAATTGAGAGCTTATGAACTTGACAGGCAGCAGAAAAAGAGCAGGAGTGAAGGAAAGATGAAAACTGTTACACTCACTGCTCAATCTGAATCAAAGAAGCTTCCAGAAGAAAAGTCTGAATCTACTGAAAGAGACTTGAGGAAGAAGAAGAGCAAAGAAAGTTCTGAGTCAGGGACTACAGATGTAGACTCTGAAGATAATGATTCTGAATCAGAGATGCAAGAACTCTTTGCTATGTATGCTAAAGCTTTCAAGAAAGGAAGATTCAACAGGAGAAGATTTAGCAAAGGCTCTTTTCAGAAGAAAGAGGAGAAGAAGAGTGACAAAGGCAAGAGTACAATTATCAAGCTTGATAAGGCCAAGATCAAGTGCTTTAACTGCAGTGAGCTTGGACATTTTACTAGTGAGTGCAAGAAGCCTAGGAATTCAGGGAAGGGTAATGCACTCATGGTCACACAGAAGGATTGGGCAGACTCCAGTGATTCTGAAGATAAATTGGATTATGACAACATTGCATTGATGGCAAGTGCTTCAGACAAGCCTGGATCTCCAAAGAAAACTTCTTCATCTTCTGTTAAGGTATCACTTCACTCTCTTGATTCATTTGATAGCTTAGATTCTGATGATATTAGATCTATTCATGTTGAGTTTAAAAATCTTATGACTAATTTCAAAATTCTTGCTAGTGAAAAAGATGAACTCAAGGCTAAGAATGATGAATTAGTTAGTAGAAATAATTTTCTTGAATCTGAGTTAATTCAAATGGAAGAATATAGGTTAAGTTCTGATAAAGCTAAGCATGATTATGGTGTTATTCTTGAGGCTTATGACTATGTCAGAAAAGAACTAGAGGAAGAGAGAGATGTGATTAAAACCATTAACAATTCTGGTAAAAAGACTCAAGAAATCATTGAAAATCAAATTCTTGGTAAAGTTAATGGTTTAGGTTTTGATAAGGCTAGGCAAGAAGATACTGTAGCTATTGTCAATGATGATAGTAAAATTGAAGCTAGCATATCTAAGTCTAAAGGTAAGAAGATAGTTTCTGAACCTAAACATGTTAAATTTGTTGATTCTAAAGGTACCCCAGTTGTGCATAAAATAATTAACAATAGCAGTTCAGATGAAAGGGTGTTAAAAAAACCTAAGAATGTCAACATAGGTTTTCTGTCTAAGTCTCAGTTGAAACAGAGACTAGAAAGTATTTCAGAGTCTAGCAAGATCAGAAGAAATAGGAATGGAAAAGAAGGTACTAACAAAGAGAATAATTACAAGAATGTACCTGATGCACCTAGGAAGAAATGCTATAAATGTGGAAATCATAATCATTTGGCCCTAGACTGCAATCAAAAACCTTCTTGGAAAACTGAGTCCAGATTCCCCAAGACTCAGAGAATTCAATATCAGCCACAAGAACCCTGTTATCATTGTGGTAGTTTACTTCATTCCATTTATATTTGTAAGGAATATCATGAACTGTATTATGACTATTATTCTCTGAAATCTGAAACTCCTAGTCATAAACAGTTTGTGAAATTAAAGTCTAAGGTTGACTCTGCAACAGGTAAATCAAAAGCAAAATCTTCAATGCCTGTTGGTTCAAAAGTTAGTAAGAAAGGATCCAATCAAAGTTGGGTCCTAAAAAATTCTAACTAGTTACTTTTTGTTTGCAGGGTACTGGAAAGAAGCATTCAGTTATCTTGGACAGTGGATGCTCTGGACATATGACTGGAAAGAAGTCCCTGCTTACAAAGTTTGAGAGGAAAGCTGGCCCAGTAATATCCTTTGGAGATGGCAACAAAGGAGAAACTCTGGGATATGGCTCAATTATTTTGGGGAATGTCATCATAGAAAACGTAGCACTGGTTGAAGGCTTGAAACACACACTCTTAAGCATAAGTCAACTGGGTGATAAGGGTTACCAATCAATCTTTGACAGTAGAGGATGCAAAATCTTGAATATGAAGAATGGAGACATTGTTTTGACTGGTCAGAGACATGGTAACATATATGAAGCCAGCTTGAGTGACACATCTAAAGGAACTGTCAGATGTCTTTACAGCAAGGCATCAAATGATGAAAGTTGGAACTGGCACAAGAAGCTCTCACATCTCAACTTCAAGAAGTTTAATCAACTTGTTAAGCATCATCTGGTGAGAGGCCTACCTCAGGCAAACTATGTGCAAGATGGACTTTGTGATGCTTGTCAGCTTGGTAAACAAAGAAGAACCACTTTCAAGAGCAAGACAGAAAATTCAATTACTGAACCATTTCACATGCTGCATCTTGATTTATTTGGTCCAGTAAACATCATGTCTATCAACAAGAAAAGATATGCTCTAGTTATAGTGGATGATTACACAAGGTTCAAATGGGTATTCTTTCTACACAACAAGGATGAAGCTCCTCAGCAAATCATTGAACTTGTCAAGAATATTCAAAATAGCTCTGAGTACAAGGTCAAAGTGCTCAGAAGTGACAATGGTATAGAATTTAAGAATTCTATAATGGAGGAGTATTGTGCAGACAAAGGAATTACTCAACAGTTTTCTGCACCTGGAACACCTCAGCAGAATGGTGTAGTAGAAAGAAAGAACAGAACTCTCATAGAGGCAGCAAGAACCATGCTTGCAGATGCAAAGCTTCCAACCTATTTCTGGGCAGAAGCTATAAACACTTCATGTTTCACTCAAAACTGTACCTTGGTAAATGCTCATGATAAGACTCCCTATGAGATGATCAAAGGAAAGAAACCAAGTGTGAAATACTTTCACATCTTTGGATGCAAATGCTATGTCCTGAAAGTTCATCCAGAACAACTTGGAAAATTTGAAGCCAAATCGGATGAAGCAATCTTTCTAGGATATTCAGCATCAAAGGCCTTCAAAGTATACAATCTCAGAACTCACATTGTTATGGAATCAATTCATGTTGCATTTGATGATAAGAAGTTTGGAATTTTGCAAACTGATGAAAGCCATGACAATCTGGAATTTGAAAATCTTAAGTATTCTGAGATTCTCTCCAGTGATGATGAAGGTTCTCCAGAGGAAATCTCTACTACTTCTCAAAGGAATGCTACTGTTGAGGGGGAGCAATTCAATCAAGGAGAACACAGTATAGGTTAGGATCAGACTAGTCTTTCAGAGTCTACTTCATCAGGAACTAATCCTTCAGACTCTAAAGATGGAAGATCAGAAACTAGCAACAGTATTGAATCCACTGATTCTACTGATCAAAGGGAGCTTTTGAAGGAAATGAACACTCTTCTACAAGAAATACCACTAACTTAGGGGGAGAGTCTAGCAGGAACAATCTACCACCTGTTAGAAAGTGGACAAGGGATCATACTGAGGATTTGATAATTGGTGATCCAAATAGTGGTGTTCGAACTAGAAGATCAATTCAAAATGAATGCTTGTACAGTTGTTTTCTCTTAAAGAATGAACCTAAGAAGGTTGAAGAAGCCTTAAAGGATCCTGATTGGGTAATAGCAATGCAGGAAGAATTGAATGAGTTTGAGAGGAACAAAGTTTGGAAACTGGTACCAAGACCTAAAGATAGATCTATTGTTGGTGCTAAATGGGTTTTCAGAAACAAGCTAGATGAATCTGGTATGATTGTAAGAAACAAAGCAAGATTGGTGGCCAAGGGTTATTCTCAGGAAGAAGGAATTGACTATGATGAAACCTTTGCACCTGTAGCAAGATTGGAAGCAATCAGAATGTTTCTTGCATTTGCAGCTCAGTCAAAATTCAAGGTATACCAGATGGATGTAAAGAGTGCTTTTCTAAATGGCAAGCTTGATGAGGAAGTGTATGTGGAACAACTACCTGGTTTTGTTGATCCAAAGTTTCCAAATCATGTCTACAAACTTGACAAGGCACTCTATGGACTAAAGCAGGCACCAAGAGCATGGTATGAGACTTTGTCTAAATTTCTTCTTGAAAATGGCTTCACAAGAGGTACAATTGACAAAATTCTATTCTTTAGAAAGATAAAAGGTGATTTGATTTTAGTTCAAGTTTACGTTGATGATATTATATTTGGTTCTACTAATGAAAAGTTATGTGCTAAGTTTAGCAAGCTTATGCAGTCTAAGTATCAGATGAGCATGATGGGTGAACTAAATTATTTCTTAGGCTTTCAGGTCAAACAGACTGAGACTGGTATTTTCATTAATCAGTCAAAGTATATCAAAGATCTTTTAAAAAGGTTTGACTTTCAAAATTGTGCAATTGCAAAGACACCCATGGCAACAGCCACTAAGCTAGACTCTGATCCTAAGGGAAAGAGTGTTGATAACACCAGCTATAGAGGCATGATAGGTTCACTGTTATATCTAACTGCAAGTAGACCAGATATAATGTTCTCTACCTATTTATGTGCTAGATTCCAAAGTGATCCTAAGGAATCTCATTTAATTGATGTGAAGAGAATTTTTAGATATCTCAAGGGAACTCCAAATCTTGGTTTGTGGTATCCAAGAGAATCTGATTTCTCCCTAATTGGCTATTCAGACTCTGATTATACAGGGTGTAAAATAGACAGGAAAAGCACTACAGGTACATGTCAATTCTTGGGAAACAGGTTGATTTCTTGGGCAAGCAAGAAGCAGCAATCAGTTTCAACCTCAACTGCAGAAGCTGAATACATTGCAGCAGACAGTTGTTGTGCTCAACTCCTTTGGATAAGAAATCAGTTGATGGATTATGGTATGACACTTAGTAATATTCGTATGTTTTGTGATAATACTAGTGCTATCAAAATTGCAGAAAATCCAGTTCAACACTCAAGGACTAAGCACATTGATGTCATGTATCATTTTATTAGAGAACATATTGAAAATGGTACTGTGGAACTTCATTTTGTTCCTACTGACAAACAGCTTGCAGATATTCTAACTAAACCACTTGATGAGGCTACATTCATTAGATTGGTTAGTGAGTTAATTAGGAATGTTAAATTTTTAGACCTTTAACATCTGCATAAGTAGCAAGGTATGTTGTTTCAGCTTATAGACTTGATATATTTGTCAGGATCTATACTTGATTGTTAAATGCCTAAGCTGTAACACGTTACTTTGATAAATTACAGTATGATAGACTTGTTAATAAACATCAGGATTGCTATCGGTATGCTGACATCATCAGTATTAACATCAGGATTGTGAAATTTGTGTGTCTTACTGTTTCAAATTCTGAAGTTCATGTTATTTAGTGGTTCAATTCTGAGTTTTGTTAAAGTCTATGTTAGCAAGTTTTATTACATGCATACTGATAATTTACATCATTATTCATGTCAGTCAATAAACAACAATAGACAAGTAGATATTAAGAAAACTTGTATTTTCATTAATCAAAAGCATTACATACAAGGAAATGAAAACAATTCTTCTTTTTGTCTAACTACTACTGAAAATTCTATTCTTGTCTAAAGTTGTTACTGCTTCAATCCTCAATGATCGACTTCAGGACAAGGAGCATCTCAAGATTGGATTTCTTGTCTGGGCGACTTGAATGAAAGCAGCTGACTCATCTTCATGCTTATTGAAGAAGATGAATAGCATCTCCATCAAGATCAACCTCAGACTCTTCACTAAATTCTTCATCCTCAAGGTGTGAAGAGATTAGAGGAGGATTGTATCCAACTGGTAGATGTTTTAGAGGAGATTTGTGGAAATCATCTGGGTTATGATCAACCATATCTGACTTGATGAGAAAAGTCATCTCTTCTAAGAGATAGTTCACTTGCTCCTGATCATCAAGAATAAAGAACTTCTCAGTGGTAATGAACCAAAAGCTAGGGTTCATATGAAGATTTGGGTTGAAAGCCATGATGGAAAGAGAAAAGAATGAAAAGGTTTTGGAGAATGGCATAAGACGTCGGTTTCTTTTATAGAAAGACATGAAAAGCTGAACAGTCATTTGGGAGATATCAATGCAGTCAGTCATAATTATGTGTGACTGTATTTCTTGTATTTTCAAGAAATATTGAACGAATTTAACCAATTGATTTTGTTCAGATTTTATTTATTTCTTTTACAGGTAAAAAAAATGCCATGTGGAAACTTCATTTAGTCTCTGGAATCAGGATGATATTGATCAGGAATACAAGTGTGTTCACGTCAAGATTAGTAATTCTTTTATTCAGAAATCACATTGAATTGTGTGATTATCCTGATGAGAAGATCACATCAGGAAAAGGAAGCTGATCAGTATTGGTTTTTATCTTGATTTTACCTTGACTTATTAACTTGAAATTATTTTTGGATTTTATTTTCCAAAAGTCGTAGGAAACTGCATTTTTCAGGGACTGACACTTGTCAACCTACGTGTCAACGTGGGATAATGGGTCTGAAGGATTTTTTGAAATATAATTATTTTGACACTCTAATCGTGTAATTGCTTTCTCTAATTTCATTCTCTAAAGCAAAAACACTTTCGAGTTCTCAAAATCACTAATCAATTTCAAAGATTTCTTAATTTCTTTTCAGATCAAAATGGCAACTCAAAGAAGACTACCCAAATCAGTAGCTTTCAAGTTTGGTGACTTTGATTTTATGATGAATAATCATGTTGCAGCTATCACCAACAAGGAAGGGGTGTCAACTGATTTTCACCCGATAATGGACTTTATGGCGAAAGGACCATTAAGCTATGCCTTGACAGTATCTCCACAAATTAATCAAGTAGCTAATTCACAAGCTTGGGAGAATGCTGAGGTAATTGATTCTACTCAGAGTCAATCAGGTAAGATTGTTCTACACTTAGGACAAGACTCATTTGACCTTACTTATGGCGAAAGGACCATTAAGCTATGCCTTGACAGTATCTCCACAAATTAATCAAGTAGCTAATTCACAAGCTTGGGAGAATGCTGAGGTAATTGATTCTGCTCAGAGTCAATCAGGTAAGATTGTTCTACACTTAGGACAAGACTCATTTGATCTTACTGAATCTGTTGTTAATTCAGTACTTTGCTTACCTGTTAGTACGAATTTTGAGAATGTACCATCTGATGATGATGTGAGAACTATGTTATCTAAATTAGGTTATGATGGACCTCTAGATAACATGAGCCAGTTAAATAGATCTTTTCTTATGAAAGAATGGTCTTTCTTCTTTGATCAAATTGCTAAATGTTTTACTGGTAAATGTAGTTCTTTTCAACAAATTATTGCTGTTACATCACATATTGCATATAGCTTGCTTTATAACAGAGTAATTAATTTTGGTCACATTATCTTAAGTCAGATGTGTATTAAACTTGGGTCAAGAGATCATGACAGGAATATGGTTTATTATCACAGATTCATGCAACTGTTTATTAACCATTTCATTCCTGATGTTGAAGCTTGATTTGGTAGAGAATATTATGTTTCTTCTTATGTACAGCAAAAGAGAATTTTCTCTGACATTACAAAGAAGGACAGTGAAAAGAATCTAGATGAAATACCTGCATTACACTATCCAAATCATGTTCAGGTACTTCTAAGAACTCATCTTCCTACTATCTATAATTCTTCTTTCTTTGGTGGCGAAATGACTCAGGAATCTCAATTGGAGGAGAACCCCCCTGTGTCTACCCAAGTAGCCAAAAACATCATAGTCTCTGAAACAAGTCTAGAACCAAATTTTGATCCACAGCCTATTGTTTCAAAGAAGCCAACCTCTGGTGTTTCTCAAAAGACATCAGTTGTAAGGAAGAGAAGATTTGTCATTTCAAGTAGTAGTTCTAGTGAAGATGATGATAATATATCTCTTGTTGAGAGAGCAGAATTGAAGGCTGCAATTCAACTTTCTAAGTTAGGACAAAGGGATGGAACAACTAGTCACAACCAGGCTGCAGTCTCCCAAAAGGCTATAGTTCTTAAAAAGGGAAAACAGTTACTGGATACTGTCTCTCAAAAGACTTTGTCTATTGAAAAAGGATCTCATCCCAAGATCACTTCTGTGTCTACACCTCTTGAGTCTTCTCAAGACAAATCTGTTGTTCACTATACTAGGAGAACAAGGAGAAAGATTCATTTGTCACCTACACACACAGTGTCTAGTCCAACTAACATTATGCAGGTCTCTACAAATAATGCTATATCCACGTCAGTATCTGATAAGAGAGATCTGGATCTTGATTCTTCATGGGAAACTACATTGATATACAGACTGGCTATGGAACTTATTTCTCTGAAAGTGAAGCTTTCCAGGCCTGTTCTAGATTTTCTGATTGAAAGAGTTCCCAAACTTTCATTTCCTGAAGAATATGGACTGTTACATCAAAGACTTGATTTAATGAAGACGTATTTCTATGTATCAGTCAGAAAGGAGTTACACAAGAAATTTGGACTTCCTAAGCATGTTGCACTTCAATCACTTCATGCATATTTATTTGACAAGGATGTCATTGTTGAAGATGCTTCAGCTCAAGGTGAACAAGAGGAGGTAATTAATAGAGGGAAGTAGTCAACAGAAGATACTATTGCACCAGTGGTGAATAGTGGAATAGATCAGATCACAGTCACAGCAACACAAGAACCATCTAGTCAGAGGTTTGATGACTCAGGAACTGTGATTGATGATGCTGAAAGGTCTTCTGTGATGACTGAAATTGCAAGTGAGAGACCCTATGATATGGGAGGAATGACTTTGATTGATTTTCCTGAAGATCAAACCAATATTGTTCTTTCAGAGTCTATCCACCTTGAGGGTGTGTCTCAGCAACCAACACATAAAGACGGTGATATACTAGCTATGGTGTCTAATGAAGTATTACTGAAGACATCAGAGTCTAGTGTAAAACCTGAAAGTGGTATACTGGAGCCTATAGTTTCTGGAATGAAAGTAGATGTTTGTAAGGGTTAAGAGACTATAGCAGCTCACTCCTTGGAGAAAACCTCAAGCTCCATGCCATATGAGGAACCCTCTCTCCATGTGAGTTCAGGTATAAAATATTCTTCTAACCCTATTTTTCTGTAGGTCATGAGAGCACTTATCCAAATTTGAGTGATACACTTGAAAAGATGGATATAGACCCACACACAGAGAGGCTGGCTCCTGACCAGGCAAAAGGAGAGGTAGAAAGAGTGTTGACTTTAGATAGTCAAAGTGAGAATGAGGGTACGGATGATCAACTCCATAGTGAGGGAGAGAAAATTAGGAAACCACCATCGTTTGATTTCTGGGATCAGGTTTTTCCTGAATCTTGGTCTGAAAATCTTGGTATGGATGCTGGTACTTATTCTTTTATCAAGATGTATGAGAAGAATGACTTAGCACATCACAATGCAAAGCCAGAAGTTAAAGCTCAGAAACAGAAAGAAAGGCTTGCAGGAATCATTAACAGAAGAGGTGAAAGGCTAAGACAAACTTCTACTCAACCAGTACCAGAGATGATCCTAGTATTCCTTTGTTTGTACTTCCAATTTCAGCTAGATTTGAGACATCAACAATATCTGATCAATCTAAGGAGGAGTCAGGTTTTGTAGATGTTAGTATACAGAATACTGGTGAAGGACAGGATGGTCATACTTCAGCTCCAGATCAGAGAGATGAAGATGTTTGTACTTCTACTCAAGTATTATTACTTGAATATCATTCTATACAGGCAACTTCTTCTACAAGACTTGAAGATAAAGTTCTTTCTACATCTGAATCTGAAGATACAACAAGCACTTCCAACATTGAAGTCAATTCTGAAATTTTACGAAACATTCAGAAATCTCAAAGTGATATTCAATCGAGACTTCAAATTCTTGAAAATAACCAAGTCACTATTATGGACAATCAAGCAGTTCTGATGAATCTCATTTGTTATGTTACTGAATCTCTTGGAATTATTGTTGCTGATATCAAAAAGGGGGAGATAAAGACAATTTAGAAACAACAACAACAGACTGGGGGAGATAAAGTCATTATTATGCCCGTGCAGTGAAGAGCGTGCCCGCGCTGTGCCAGTCTGCCAGAAATCCTGTTTTAAGTCAGTTTTGGAATTTCTTGACGGACAAGGCACGAGGGGCTATATAAACACATGCTATTGACATAATAAAGACGTTTTTTAACAGAGAGAGCCAGGAGATACAACTTGGAGAAGGATTTACGAAGCACGTGACTAGCAACGGAGATGTAGATCTATTTTTTGTATTCTTCTAATTAGGCGATACTCTTGGATGCTTTTGGATTTGTTTTCTAAACCTTATTACTCTAGTACTTTCATTATTATTCAGATCATGTTTTATATCATGTTATCACTAGATCCCATGATGATAAGCCGTTCGATTATGAACTAATCGTTGTCATGGGATTCTAACGGATTTATTTACGGAGTTTAGTAGTTTGATTGCGTTAAATATTTTTGTGTGATGAATTATTGATTTCCTCGTATGGTTATACTTAGTTCTTTTGGATGCGAAGCTAACATCTAAACTGTTAATCTCTATTGAAGCGACAATGGATATAGAGATTTAGAACTTGCCATGCTAGCATAGGTTTATGGATGTTTTGACATGCATGATTAGTAGTGTAATTTTAACCATCTTATGTTGCCCTATGTGATCTCAATGGATAACTTGTACTTAAACCGTTATGTTTTCAAATCTTATAGACATATAGGGTCTAAACATAATTGGTGTCTGCCCAGCTTCTATCTCTTTTATGGATGTTGAGTAGTTTGGTATGCGTATACTGAAAGGTAGCGTGTACTTATTTCGTGTTGTCCGATCAGTTGTCATAACCATCACATACATTGATTAAAGGCGTCAACTCTAAACGAAGTATTTAATGAATTTAGGATCCTATGTTTTATCTCTCATAAGTAATTCGAATTTAATCTCATTAGTTAATTAATTCTTAGTATTATTAATTTGCTTGTTAGTTAATTTAAATAATTAAATCACAACTTTGATACTTGTCTTAGCAGTGAATAATAATCATACATTGTTGCATAAGTTGCATAATCTGAAATATACCAGTCTTCGTGGGAACGAACTCTACTTAATCTTATATTACTTGTGACCACGTACGCTTTCGTGATTTAGTATGAACATAGATGTAAATGCAAAGATAGTATTGTACATCCTTCTATTCTTCTGAAAATGTCTACTGATCTCATCTATTCCGTCTAATAGATTTTTTAACTCGGTTGGAGTATCTTGCAAGTCTGGCAATTGAACTTTACCTTCACTACAACATAGTAAGAATCCCCTGAAATTTGAATTTTCTTGTTGTTTTGTTCTTTCATATTTCCACATTATTGCTTTACAATGAATACATTCTTCATCCGCACTCCCTATATTAAGGATGGAGTTTGTTTCAGCTGTAACAAAAACAAATTGTTAATACTTGACATGATGATGCATATATTATTTTAGAAGCTTTAGAAGTTAGTAAGTAATTTAAATCAGCTTACCGAAAGCAATTTTGTGGCATTGACTTTGTTCCTCATTCGTGTGCTAACTTCAACAAACGCTGTTTGTGAAACACATGATTGTTTAAATATTTAGATAAATATTCTATTGGAAAGTCATCGTCAAAAAGAATAAGAATATTTACCCTTATTTGAAAAGTTTTGTCTTTCAGTGATTTGAATTTTTTCTCTACATGCAGTGGATGGAGCAGAAGTATTTTGATCAGAAAGGCGCTGGTTATCGCTTGCTTGTAATTTGTCAAATTCAGAATGGTATGGCTTTGTCAAATTTGTCAACAGTGGTTAGAGGAATCTTGCAATATGCAAGTTGTATGTATTAGAAAATATTATATTGTGGCATATAAATTATATATTCACATAAATATTTCAATTCAAACGTTTGATAATCTAATAACAGAAAACGTTAGATATTCTAATAACAGAAAAATTTATATGCTCACATAAACACTGCAATGAAAGAATTTTTAAAGACGGATTAAGAAATTACCAATGTTAACTTCTTGTTGTATACCACTCTTAGTTTGTTTCTTTGGGCACGCCTTAGTTTATTTCTTTGATTTCGCTCCTCTTCTGTTTGTTTGTTGTATGCTTCACGGCGTCGTTTGTTACGTTGAATTCTTCGTTCATAGCTAGATTTTGATGGGCCAGACAAATCCATATCGTGTTCTTAACAAAGTTAAAGTTTGTGCTTTTTATGTATGATTTTTTTATGTTTGTTATATGAACTTTTTCCACATAGACGCACAGAGCAAAGGTTGGCAAGAATATTGGGTTCTCTTTTCCTATCGATAGGTTACTGTGTAAATTATATAATCATTTTGTACTATTGAAGTTCTTGTATGATTTGTATAAGAATACGTTGGTCTTCTAGTAGGGAATTGTGTAATTTAAATTTGTGTGTTGGACTTATAATAGATTTTGATTCGTTAATAAGTATTCTGTTTTGATTATTAGTAGGTTTCAATTGATTTATTGTCTTTTTATTATGAATTTTAAATTTTAATTATTTAATATTATTGAATACATGTATATCATCTTTGTATTGTTAAATAATAAAAAATTATAAAAAGTAATAAATATCCTAGCTACTACGGTAATACACCCAAAGCAACACTTAAGATTATGTAAGGAGTGGAAGGGAGTGCTGAAGCTATGATTGGTGTTTTATTTATATGGTTATGTATTGTGTTGTTACATTAATATTATTCTTGAGGGTATTGTTATAGTATATTTATTTTGTTAATTAAATTTACATTGAATTATATCTTACTAAAAGTAGGCATCGGTTACTGTTAACGTGATGTATATAGTTTTATTATTCATTACCCGTCTATAACCCGTGTAAAGGACGGACTATCATATATTATTATCATGAATTAATATATTATTTTTTTGATTTAATATAAATTTTAATTAATTTCATTATTAATTTTGAATTTACGTATGTTCCATACTTTTTCATAATATAAATAAATATCATTAATTTAACGCTATTTTTAAATTTATTGTCAAATATCTTAAGAATTCAATAGATATTTTTTAAAAATTATTTAGTTTATCATAAATCGTAGGAAGAAGTGTGTGCGGACAATAATTCTAATCAGGATATAATTGAAAACGTTTATAATTCTATAAAACATGTGGTTTTTTATTTTTAATAAATTATATATAATTTAACAAAATTTGGAATTTTTAACACATTTTTCAATTTTTTTTTTAAAATTTTTTTATGCCGTATTGGAAAATTTTGTTGGTCATAATAAATAAATTAATATTTTTAATATAACTTTTTTAATTTTTAAATTTTAGAAAGGTGTTAACAATTGTTTTGGAAGGCGTTAACCAAGTAACCAAATTTACCCTGTTTTGCTTATAATAGTATAGTATAAATAAGGATAATTATTGGCTAACATGTATTTTTATATTATCAATTATTTTGTAAAAATTTATATATGTAACTAATAATAAGTTGTTTTTTTGACTTTTTTGTTACATCTTATTATTACTTGATTGTTTTTTCAAAATTAACGTAATTATATGCACGTATGAAGTACTGAGGAAAAACATGAATTTTTATTTTGAACCTGAACTATTTAGTAGTTAAAGTCAGGTTCGATTTAGATGCTTTCCCGAAAGTCTGGGAGAAGAGATGAGGGCTGCTGCGGGCTTATGTACTCGCAATTTTTCAATGTTATCTTGTAAACTAGATTTTTGGCGTGTACTAATATCAAATTTAATAGATGATTAATGAGTTTCCAATATTAAATTTAATATATGATTAATGAGTTTTGAAAAGTGAATTTTATCATATGTTTTATTAGTATATTTAATGTTATAAATATTAAATTTAATTATGTTGTTAGTGAGAGTCGAACCCTTGACCTATGGTAGTACTCGTTTATTATCCTTCTTACTCTTATTATATAATAGAATATAATAAGATATAATTAATATTAAAAATCATATTTTAATTCTTTAAAAATACAAATTGAAATAATACATAATTAAATAATTTTATTTATCATATTTTTACTATTCAATTCCTTGCAAATACATATTTAAATAAGATTTATTAGTTATATTTATTTTTGATAATTTATTAATATTAATAATTTTAATTTTGATTCATGCTCGATTCAAGCCCATATTTTACACAGATTATCAACCAGTAAAAAAATTATATGCAACCTGAAAAAAACTAATCAATGTACACAAAAAATAATACAGTAACATATAAACATGAGATCCATAGTTTTTTTCATTGAGTTTTGTTTGATCATCGCACATATTTTTATTGAGTTTTGTTTGATCATATAATTAAATTTAGTGACAAGTTAATTAAGTTATTCACTCTAAAGATTAAAACTCTTGGAACTCTATCAGTCGTACCAGAGGGGATGGGGAGAAAAAGGGGATCTAGGGTTTCAAATGGTAACTTTAATTCATCGGATTTCTTCGAGGGTTAGGCAACGTAGATATTGAAAATGAGGAAACTGCAAGTAAAGTAAGGAAGGAGGTTTTGAACTACTGGTTTTTGTTGGAAAAAGAGCTGGTGGATGCTATTACAAAGGGAAATATGAAGTTGTTGCCAATAGCCATTGCTAGGATTCGCTATATCAGGCCGGTCGTCAAGCCTGAGTTAATAAAAAAAGGTTTAGGGGGGATGAGGAAGCGCTCATAGAGATCCGCTCTTCTTTATACAATAATGGTTGGTGGGGCAAAGCATAGAAACTGAAGTTAGGTGAAATGGGTCTAAATCATGATAACACGGAAGGGAAACATAGTGATGAAAAAGAAAGGATTATTGATTTTATACTTCAACATAAAAGTTTTGTTCATCCAAATATCCTAAAGTCGATACACAATAAGGATAATGAAGATATTAGAATGGCGCTCAATTAGATTCACTATGGTTCTATTCGGGCGACGAAGGATATGTTGGAGCTAAAGTCAGTGGTGGAGAAGTCCAATTTCAAAGCAAGTAAGGGTGCAAGTAGGTGGGTCTGTGATAATAACTATAAAGGGGAGAGTAGATGGAGAATCGATCTTGATTCGTCGTGGAATGATAGTAAAGAGGAATGTTTTCTGAAAGAGTCTCTATTGGAAGGAGGGATTCGTCAAAGGAAAGAATTACGGGTTGAGTATAAAAAAGACAAAGTGGAGAGGATGAATAAAGATTGGGTACCAATGATAAACTTTATTGAGTCTAATAAAGGTATGGTTGAACCTAGTGTTTTTGCTGCGGCAATGAATTTGGAGGACAAGGCAATTTCTTTAGCATTGAGTCAAATTCATCACAAGTCATTGTTGGATTTGGATAATAAGGTAAAGGGGGAGGCTGTAGTGAGTTCTTATAAACAGGCCTTATTGAGCAGTAAGAAATCGGTGCTGGTTGATTCTAAGAAGCTTTCTCAGATATCACAAAAATCATCACATATTCAAAGGTTCAGGGAGAAAAATACCATCTTTGTAACTGGTCTACCGAAGGATATACAGGCTAAGGAATTATGGGCATTCTTCAAAAAGGGAGGTAAGGTAAAAGATATTGTTCTGCCTAAAAAGAAAGATAGGCGGAATAATAGGTATGGATTTGTAATTGCTATGAATGGTATGGAAGCAGCAAGAATCATTCAATTTTCAAAAGGTAGGAAGATGGAGAATTGTGAGCTTTACTTGGCTTATGCAAAGGATAATAATGTTAAAAAAGTTAAACTGCCAACTGCAACACGAAGAGTTAGAGAAGGAGTTGGGGAAGAAAATAAATCTCTGAAGCCAAGGGTTCTGAGTGAGAGTTTGGCAAAAAATGAGCATAATATTCCAAAGAAGGGGGATCTTGAATTAAAAGAGAAGGATACAATTAAGAATAGTTTGGAAGAAAACAAACAAGGAGAGGGTTGTCTTCGGAAAAAAACTTGATCTAAACAGTACTTTTATGGAAGAGTTGAAGAATATTGTAGTACTTACAACAGTTAAGGAGGAGCCGGTGGAATCAGTTAGTGCTATAATGGAAGGATTGGGTTTTACTGATGCTATGGTGAGAGGCTTAAATAATAATCAATTTCTGGTTTATTTTCCAATGGTAGAGGATATATCGGAGATAGATTTGGAATTTCTTGGTATTGGTTTTGAAGAGGTTAGGTCAGCAAAGTGGGAGGAATTATTTCCACCTAGGAAGTTTGGGTTCAATGTAAGGGACTACCTTTAGTGGCTTGGTCTGAAAAAAACTTTAGTACTCTATAACAGTCGTGCGGTAATATAAGTCAGTACTCGATTTTAGATGATGAAGGATTTTTTCAGCTGCCAAAAATTCTTCTAGTTACTCATCAGAAAAAAAAAGTTGAGTTTGAGGAATTGGTTGAAATCTAAGGATGTTTCTTCAATATTGTATTTTCTGAATGTCAAGGTGATCTACAGTCAGCTGGAAATCAAGAGGATTTTCTTTGTCCTATAAATCCTATTGCAAGTTCGGAAAAAGTGTTTGATGGTGAAAAGATTGAGAAGGTTCAATTATTATCTCAGGGTGGAGATAATGCTAAGGTTTCTACTAAACCTACTAGTGTGGAGGGAGTAGATAGTGAGATAAAATGTTTTTCCAAGTTGATAGATGATAAGGAGAATGAGGTGAATGACTGTGTGGAGGGGACAATTGTGAAGGAATCTAAAGAAGAAAGATTATCTACTATTGCTAACGTAGTAGCTGAATCTGATGACTCGTAAGGGGAAGGTTCATTGCTGAATCCTTTAACTCCAAGAGAAGGGGAGTCATCAGAGATGATGGAAAAATGGAAATGGCAGCCTAGGAGTATGGAGTCTTCTCTTTCAGGAATGTCAAAAAAATTTACACTTAGTTCTGTTGTCAGGTAGGGTGCAAAAGTTTCGAAAGAAGGAAGTGAGCATGGATCTTCTCAATCTGCAGTATTGATTGACTTGAAAAGCATGAAAATCCGTAGTAATAGGGCCAGGCCTAGGAAAATTAGCATGGATAAGGAAAATAAATTCTTCAAAATCCCATCTAGAAGGAAACGCAAGAGAAGTATCTGTCTTAAGGAAGATGAACCCTTGGGTCTCAGAATGGAGCAGGGTATAGTTATGGATGAAGCAGAAGCAATACTAGTGACAGGCCTTAGTATGGGTTTGATATTGCCCCATGACAAGGATAAGTCTTTGAATCTTATCATAACCAACTTGAAGTTGTAAGATACTTCTAGTAAGTCTTTATTCATTAGTTAGTTTTTATGGATTATTTATCTTTTGTAAGTTGGAATGTTAGAGGAGCCTCAAATGATAGCAACAGAGCAAACATCAGAGCTGTTGTAATTGAATTAAAAACAGCACTTTTGTGTGTACAAGAAACAAAATGCCTTCGGTGGGATGTTAGAGTGCTAAGAAGTCTTGGTCTGGGGGATAGAGTTGATTGGGCTGCAGCCTATCTGGAGCTTTACTATCAATATGGAATGAAGATCTGATAGTGATTACTTCTAAGGAGGCTCAAAGTAACTGGATCATGGTCAAAGGATATTGTAAATCCTCATTGGAACAATTCATTTGTTTTAATATTTATGCACCTCAGTCAGGATCGCAGAAGATAGCATTGTGGTTTCAACTAGAAGCTATTTTGATCCAGATGGTAGATATCCCTGTTGTCCTACTGGGGGATTTTAACTGTGTGTTAAACAAGGAGGATAGAGAAAATTGTTAGTATAGAGCATTAGATACTGCTTGTTTTGCTAGTTTTGTGAGAAGGAATAATTTAGTGGATGTGACATTAAATAATTCTAGTTTCACCTGGTTTGGTCCGGGTAACAAGAAAAGCAGAATAGACAGGGTTTTGATTAATGATGATTGGGTCAGAATAGGTCCTTGGGAGACTCGTGGACTTCATCGGAAGAATTCTGATCATAAGCCTGTGGTACTTTTCAGCTCAAAGGTTGATTGGGGCCCGAAGCCATTTAAGTTTTTTAATATCTGGTTGGAGGATAAGCATCTTGTGGATAATCTATGTAGTATTTGGAGCAGGTCTAAACTGTATAATATTGGTGCTCGTTTTAAGGAAATTAAAGATTATTCAAGACAATGGAATAAAAGATCTTTTGGCAACATCAATGATATGATAGAAAGATTGGAGGAAAAACAGGGGATAGCTGATTTGTAAAATAAAAGTAGGCTGGTAAAACTGGAAATTCGTGCTGAGTTAGAGGAGCTGTACAGAGCTAAGTCAAGCATGTTATGCCAAAAGGCCAGGTTGAATTGGCAATTGAAGGGAGAAAGGAATACGAGATTCTTTCACAAGGCTATAAGTAGAAGAGCATTGTCAAATAGAATATCAGGGTTGAAGGTCAATGATTCCTGGATTGTGAATCCTATTGATATTAAAAGCTCAATTTTCCATCATTTTAAGAATCTGTTAGGGAACTCTGAAGATAGGAAGGTCTTCTCATTGGGTAATGTTCAACTGAGAAGGCTTCATGAGAGAGATAAAAGGGATCTTGTGTAGGATTTTTCTATGCAAGACGTGGAAGCTGCTTTAAAGGATACTGAGTCTTCTAAGGCACCTGGTCTGGATGGCATTAATGCAGGGGTTCTAAAGGCTTTGTGGGGTACTATTAGGGAGGAAATTTTTAGTTTTTTTAATAATTTCCATCACTCTAATGTCATTCCTAAGGGTTGTAATGCTTCGTTTATTGCACTAGTTCCTAAGCGTTCTAATCCAAGATGTGCATCAGATTATAGGCCAATCAGTTTGATGAATGCACTAATGAAGCTCCTCACTAAAGTCCTAGCTTCAAGATTGAGTAAGGTGATGAATCATTTGGTAGCAGATAATTAGTCTGCTTTTATTAAAGGGATGTAGATTTCGGACTGCATCTTTATTGCCAATGAGGTTTACAGTTCCCTAAAGTGCAAGAGAAGTAAGGGGTTAATCTTGAAAATCGATTATGAGAAAGCATTCGATAGTATCAACTGGGATTTTATATTTGAAGTGTTGAGGGGTATGAATTTTGACGAACAATGGGTGAAATGGATTGAAGCTATTCTTAAAAGTGCAACTATCTCAATCTTAGTGAATGGGTCTCCAACTAGAGAATTCGTTCCAACCAAAGGGCTTCGTCAGGGAGATCCTTTATCTCCTCTTATTTTCAATTTGGTGGGTGAAGTACTTTCTAATCTTGTCTCTGTTGCAGCAAGGGAAGGAATATTTAGAGGAATATTGATGAATAATGCAGAGCCTGTTGCTCATTTGCAATACGCTGATGATGTAATACTATTTTTGTCTAATGAGGAGAGTTCGATTAGAGGAATTAAAAGAGTACTGCAATGTTTTGAGCTACTGTCGGGTCTGAAAATCAATTTCCATAAATCCTGTCTATATGGTTTTGGAGAAAGTCAAGAGGTCATTCATAAGTGGGCTGATGTGTTGGGCTACATGGTGGGAAGTGGATCGTTCAGATAACTTATCAATAGCTGGTTTTATTCTTGAAGGATGAATGGCATGAACTAGGGATATTCTTGAAAGTTTTTCCCAGGAAGTATAGGCTTTCCAAGCTGAAATTTGTATCTGTCAAGTTCTTTATGCATGCCTGGTCACTGGACATAGAAAATGGCTCAAATATATGGATCAGGCCTATTCTGAGCAGAGATTTAGGCCAAGTCAATATTATTTCAGAAATTTTGCAGAGTGTCCTTCTTACTAATAAAGATGACATGTTATTATGGAAGCCGGCAGGAGGGGGATTCTCTACTAAAGAGTTTGTTGCTAAGTATAATGCAAGTTCTCATCGTTCAAGCAGGACTGTCAATATTTGGAGAACTATTTGGAATAATAAACTGCCTCCGAAGATTTCAGCATTCTTGTGGAAATTGCAGTGGGGTATCCTTCCTTCTAAAGAATTCTTGCATTTGAGAATTGGCTTAGATGATAATTCTTGTGCTTGGTGCAGAGTTAGTGAGGAATCTATAGAGCATTTGTTCTGGTTCTGTCCATTGGCAAAATGGGTGTGGGATTTCATTGGAGTTTGGTGGAGTGTCTCGAATAAACTGGAAAGGATTAATGGATTTTCAATAGAAGCGTTGGTTAGTTTGCATAAAGGGAGGCAAACTCAGAGCATCTGGTTGCTAGTGGTTGCTGCAGCATTATGGTCAATTTGGTCTGCTAGGAATGAACTAGTCTTCCAAAAGATTAGGATTACGAAACATTCTTTAGAGCAAACTTTAATTCTGAGGATTGATAAATGGGGTAGAGCTACTAAACTTATGGCATTTGGAAATGATCCACTGTGGTTGGTTAATCCCTCGGGTGCTGTTGCAGTACATTGCTATAAGCTTAGTAGGAGTTTTTGGGAGTTTACGAGTCTTAATGCAGATTTAATCTGTGCGGTGGATGGTGCATGGGGTCTTGACTCTACAGGAATTTATTCAGGGGGATAGGAGGTTGGGTCAAGGATAATAATGGGGTGATTCTTTATTCTTTCTCAGGTCCCCTCAGAGTTGATTCTTGCTTAGAAGCCGAGTTAGAAGCTATTTTTCATATTTTGGAATCACTGAACACCAAGAATTGGTTGGGAAAAAAGGTTATTATTTGCTCTGATTCGATGGAAGCTATTGATTTGATTAAAAGAGACTCATATCTATACAAGGTCATAATATCTGTTTTGACTTCGTTCCAAGAGAGCTGAATTTAGATGCAGATTCTTTGGCAAAATCGGGTTTATCAAGGCCTTTTTTGGTGCCATTCTGGGCCTCTTGATAGGTCATGGTAGTTTAAAGTATGGAGTGTGGATTGGGCCTAGGTTTTAATTTGTTTGGAGTGTAGGCTTTATCTGATATTATCTCTTTTTTCAGCTATTCTTTTCAGAGTTTTAGTGCTACGAGGATGCAATTCTTTATTTAAATTATCAAAATATTGAGGCAGCCATACAGTAATCGTTTCGTTTGCCCTGGGTATTCATTCCCAAGAGAAGCAGAAGGGAATAGGTTTTATTTCCGAAAACTTCTGTTGCTTGGTTAACGAGGCCTTTTCTCATCGATAAGAGAAAATATTTATGGATTTAACTCTTCATAGCTGCTATATATTCTCACGAGACTTATTTTTGGAGCTAATACTCCTGGTTCTTCCTTCTCCTCTTATAAAATGGAGAATCAGTGGGTTCCTCCAATTAGTCTCTTTGTCAAGATAAATGTGTATTTTGTCAGAGTTGATAATCCTTTGCCAAATGGAAATAACAATGGAGTTGCAGCTATCATTAGAGATGAGATGGGAAATAAGCTGTGGGGTGCAATGGGGCCCATGCCAGGTTGTTCAGAGGCTCAAGCACTAATGTGGGCAATCCAAGCAAGCTTAGTTCAAACAGTAAGGATGCATGAATATAAAACTCAAGTGGAGACAACAAGTCATTGGGTGTTTGACACGCTGCGTTTTCAAGAACACATCATTATCCCTGAGGAACTAGTGGAGGTAATGACTCAATTCAATAATCTCTATTCAAATACGTTTATTGAAGGTGTAACGTCTCGTTGGATATCTGTTATTCCGGTTGAGTTAAACAGAACTGCTAAGTACATGACAAACTATGGCATGGCAAACTATGGCATGGCTAACTTGCCATCTTTTGTGCAAGTTAAGGGGTCTTTTGGTGATTTACAGGAGTATCTGGATTGTGATATGGGATTTTTTCTCCCTTTTAAATTAGACCCGATCCAAGTTGAGGGTGAAGTAATAGATGCTGGTCCGCCTTTAGCTCCAGAGGATATTTTCTTAGACCTGGGGTTCGCATTAGAGCCTGATTTCTATTGGGATGTAATGCCAGGAGTGAATGAATTTCAGCAATTTCTAAAGAGACAGAGGTGGTCTCAGAATTGGTAGATGCAGTGCAACAGAATTCTGGAAAAGGTATTGTTTCAGAAGGTGTCCTAACTGGGGTTTCTACACTGAATGCTGAAGTTGAGGTGGAGGTAAATGGTTCTTCAAGAATCATTGCAAATGAGTTAAAGGATCGGGGTTCTGCAAGCAAGTGTGGTGTAGGGGAGGCAGTAATATCTACTAGCAGGGGAGGCAAAGGGTAAAGAGAAAGTATTAACAAACTATACTTTCAATATTGATGATTTGTTGAGTCCAAAAGCAGTGGAAATCATAGAAAGTGGTAGGCTGATTCATATATCAAAGGCATTTAAAAAGCTGGTTATAGATATGGAGGAGGAAGTAGTGAGGGGCATCTTTGTTAAGGATGTTCTGGAAAGCGCTGTGGTGGGTACATTGGATAAATTGATTCAGTCAATATCAGAAAGAAACTCAGAGGTAAAATGAGTGCAGATAAAAGAAGTTCTTGGCTCGAAGCATCTTACCTCTTTGGCTGCTATGGATTTAGACTTGGGGGCATTGGGAAGAGAAGTGGGAACTGATGACATCTTGTTGCAAGAATCTTTGTGGGAGGATTTGGTTGGTAAAAAGGAAAAAGGAATTTGAAGCTGTCGTGTCGCTTTAGTTGTGCCTGGGGGTGGTTTTCATTGTTTAGTTAAGTTTATGTTGTCTAAGTTTCTTATTATTCTGCACAGTGGTATCTTGGCTTGTATTCGAACCTTATTTTATTTAATATATTGCTCTGTTTATAAAAAAAAAAATGATTGATTTGTGAATAGATGTAGGTGTGATCTTCTAACACTTATATGAATAAGTTTTAACGTGGACATGAATATTTCGATTTATGTATGCAGCACCACATGATTTTGTTAATAAGAGTTCATCAAATCAAATCGTATGAATTACAAAAATTGTTCATATTTTTTTTTTTTGCAATATTTTTCATATTGCTCCGTATCATACCGCAAAACGTGATTTTTAAATTTTATGATGTGATCGTGATTTCAATTTTTGATAAATCGCATGATATGGTGCTGTTAGGTCCAATATGTTTGTAGAAGGGGGGTTGAATACAAACAGTACTGTTTAATCGAAATTTGTCCGGATAATTTAATTTATATTTTGACAAATTTGAGCGGAATTAAATGAAACAAAATTCAAGTTGAATATAAAATTATATTAACTTGTGGGGTTTGTTACAAATACAGTACAAAATTTATATCTAGTTAATAAAAACAAATTAGAAAATTCGACATGAATTTTTCTAGATTTGTTAATAAAAATCAAGATATAGATTAGGAGTAAAAACTCGATAATAGTACAAGAGTATCAAGTAAACAAGTTCTATCGGATCAGATATTAAAAATAAGATGAACTTGATTTTCTATGAATTTTTCTGCTTCTTGTGCTGTGTTCTTGATGAGAGAGAAGAGAGCAAACTGCCTTTGTTTTGTTGAATGTAATATTTTTTGTCTGAGTTGTCTTCTGTCGATTCAATCTTGATATATAATATTCACTGCCTCTTTATCTTCAAATATAACTGTCAAGACCATCGGCAATACAATTTATTCTTCCAAGACAACCAATTTTGTACTGCCAAGACAATAGGCAATACAATCGTCAAGACAATCAGGTTTTTCCAAGACAATCAAATTCTGAGATCTTTGTCTTGCTTATCATTCTGTCTGAAGCTTTTTCTTTTTGATCATTATCAAGACAATCTGATTTGAACTGTCAAGACAATCGTCAAGACAATCAAATCAGATTTTTATTCTACTTTTTAAAAGCTGTTCAGAAATTATCATTACCAAAACAATCGGCAAGACAATCAGAGATTGCCTTGCTTTACTGATTTTTTTCTTCAAGACAATCAGTGATTGTCTTGTTTCTCTAGATCCCTTCTCCAAGACAATCGGCAAGACAATCAGGGATTGTCTTGCTAGTTCATTTTTCAGATTAAATTAAATTGATTAACAAATAATCATTTTAATTTATTCTTACTTAAATAATTAATCAGATTTAATTAATCTAATAATTAATTTAATTAAAGAAGTAATTTAGGATGAATTAATTAATTAATTAAATTGACTACTTGATTTAAATTAATTAAAGAAGAATAATTATATATCCTTGGATTGTCTTAATTCTTTTCTGAATCACTGAAAGTAATAAAGGAATACCACTGAATATTTTGTTGACGTTCCATGCACGGTCTGGTTCATGAATGACTAACTTCAATGACTGTCCTTTAATTTTCACATTAAAAATGTGATTCATTTTTCTTCTCATTTCTTTCTCCTTCTTGTACTTCACTGTATTCTGTCTGAACCTGTCACTTTAGAAATCTCTGTCTTAGAAATAAATCCACTTCTTTGATGCTATACTGAGGCTTGATCAGCAATCTGAGCTTCTTCCAGTGTAAAACATCAAAATTATAGATTGATTTTAAGGTTTTTCTTCTGACAGATAGTACCTTCTGAGATTCCTGTGACAGTTAAAGTTATTTACTTATTACAATCTAAACTTAAGTTGAGTTGAGTCCTCGAACTACAAATAGGCTGTGTCATATGCCTTTCAATCTCCCCCTATTTGTTTGTTAGAAGATAACAAGCAAATACCTAGAGGATTACTCAACTAACTCAACTTAACTTAGTAAAAGATAAAACTTTAAATACAAAGTAAATAAAAGAAAAGTTCTGGTTTATATTTAACATTTTCCAGATTCAAACATAAAAGATAAATACAAGATAGATGATCCTCTAGACTGATCATATAATACAATTTTCTATCTTGACCTATCTAAGCTCTAAAGATATCACATGTAGAGCTGATCTTCACTTTGAAGTTTCTTCATCCCTTATCTCTCCAGGTTCAACTTCATCTTCTTGTTCTAGAAATCTTCTGATATTCTCTGTGTCAAATCGTTCTTGATCATCCAAGGTTTTGATCAAATCCTTGTCAAGTACACGTTCATAATCTGACATAAGACCTTTAGGTTTCTTAGGCAAAATTCCAAGGTTACCCCATAGCCGATTCCGAAGCATGTAATATTTCTTTTCAAAGCCAGTTAAAGCATATGATCGAATAATGTCAGCAACAAAGATACTTTCTTTATCTTCGAATCCTGTAGTCCTCAGCATATGTTCTAACCAGACCAGATGAGATGCAGTGTATAGTTTCATCGACTTAGAATCAAGGAAGCAAGAATGTAGTGTATTACCCTTGAGAAACTTAACATGATGTGGAGTTTGAATAACTTGTGGACTATTCCTTTGCGCAAACTCCAAAAGTCTTTCATGAAGTAAAATATTCAGTTCAGAAAACCTTTTTACCTTTAGGGACATAATCCACAGTTCAATCAAACTTCTCTGTTGAAAGATTTGAAGTGACATATAGAGAGAACCCATTGTACGAGAGTCAATCTGAATTATCAGTTGATCTGCACATCTGTCAAACCCAGCTACTATCCTCGAGATTTCCAGCATCAATGCATCCATATATTGCAAGTAATTTGGATTGGTCTCTTGAAACTGTTGAAGTAGTTGGAGAAAACGTTCATCATCATTAGCAGTGTTTTGAATAGAATCAAAAATTTCTCTTGCTCTCTCCCACTTTGGACCAATCTTCAACTGAATATCTCTTTTCCTTTCCTGTACACTGATTGCATGTAGCTTTTGTTTCTCTGCATCTTCAGCTTGCTTCAGCTTCAATCTTTTATCCACTACCTGTCTGGTCTTCTCAAGCTTAGCTTGTCTCATCTGACGATCAGCTTTCTCCTCTTGAAGTTCATTCTCAAATTCAGGATCATCTTGCCAGTTTGAAAGATCTTCTTCAATATCATTTAATTGCTGTACCTCAAACTTACTATTCTTGAGATCGAAATCAAAATCGGATACATCCTGATCATGAGCAGCGTTTTCTTTTCCCTTGGTAGACTTCTCCTTATGCCTCCCTTGACCTCCTGACTTACTTCCTCCTGCTTCTCCAGACTTACTTGCTCCTCCATCTCCAGACTTCTCCCCCTTAGTTGAGGAATCCTCTACAGATTTTCTTCGACTGTCAAGCCCGCTATCTTCATCATTATCCCCCTCATTATCATCATCATAGTCTTCAAAATATGCTCTTTGTTCTGGTGTGATATGATGAGTAGGTTTAACAATGTTGTATAGATGATCAAGTCCTTCAAACATGTAATCATACTTTTCTTCAAGCTTTGCAAAGGTTGTTGAATATGATTGAGCAGTTACATGCATTTCCACTTGAAGTTCGTCCACCCTATTAGAGAGTCTGTCAATAGCATTTAGAATATCTGTTCTTTCTGTAGATGCCTGAGAGTTGGATTGTATCAATGTATTGATTGCAGGAGTGAGTGTAGTCTTTATGTTCTGGACATCGTCACGAATAATCATGAGCTGATTGTTGACAGAGGTGGAAGAAGAAGACCGTTCATCCACTTGTGCTTTGAAAAATTGTTTTTCAGCCTCAGTTTCCATCAATTTATTTTGCAGATCTTTGATTTGAGCCATAAGAGACAAAGTGTTTGTGTCAGTGTGTGCGCTCACCTGATGTTCACTCAAGGATATGTCACTCTCCTTTCGTGCATGTGTTTCACTCATATTTAAGGTGGTCCTCACATCACTCAACACTAGCTCCCTTCCTTGAGCTGTACCTGCATAAGAAATCACCCTAGCCTCTTCTGGAGAGGTCAGTAGTGGTGCAATGGGAGTTCGCAATTCCCAATCCTCAGTCATCTCTATCAATTCATTTGGATTTGATAATTGAATTTCTTCAGTGATAGGATGACCAAGTTGCCCTTCACTTTCTCCAGATAAATCTGCGAGTGAAGAATCCCTTGAGGGAGCCAGGAATGTTCCTCCTGGGAGGGGAGATGATGACTCTATTATAACTGGCAGAGAGTCAAGATTTCCCTCTGAAGCCTGTGAAGGCTCTTCTACCGTAACAATGGTAGGCACTGTAACAGATGCCTCAAGTAGTAGGTGTCTTCTCTTCTTTGGTGGAGGCAGAGCTGTGGGATCACTCACATTATCACTTCTTCTATCAGCTCTTTTTGTCAACAACTTTCTTCTGGCTTTAGGTTTAGAGATTTGATTAGACACAGTGTTTGGCTCTAAGACCTGGGATAGAGGCTGTGGTTCTACAACCTCTTGGTCTGACCTATCAGCCATTTGGGCTCCAGAAACAGTTTGAGAGATAGAAGGCAATACCTGCTCCATTGATGCAGTAGCTGTACCTGAAGGAATAGATTGTTCCATTTGATGTTGAAGTTCAGGGACAGGTACATTTTGAGGTTCAGGTTCAGGTGCTTTTACAAGTCGAGGAATGACAGGTAGATTTATGAAGTTAGACAAATATGGTGTAATATACACTGGCACATTTATCAATTTTCTATGTGTATCAAGGCTAGTGAATATTTTCTTGGTTTGCCTGCCTGATACCATAGGGTTGTCATTCCTAAAAATTGTTTGTTGACCAACAGGAACAAGATGATTAAATAACAAAGTTAAGAATCTAGGATAATAACATAGAACTTTCTTACCCTCATCAAAATCCCTTCTGGCCTTAACAATTCTACCAACAATAGTATTCCAAAGTAGATTACCAATATTGATTCTACGGTTGTTAGCAACAGCATAACCAATAGTTTATAACATAGAGGTGAGTAAATGAAAGTTACCTCTGGCTGTATTAGCAAATACCTTGGAGATCGTGTCGAAAAATGCATCCCATTGTTGAACCAGATTCCTTTTGCTCAGGTTGTTCATATCAATTACTCCACGATAATTAATATCACTGAAGAATTGATAGAGTTGTTCACTGGTTGGAAATGGAGCAAAATTATCCACCGGGAGGCCCAATACAGTAGTAAGGGTTGATTCCGTCACGACGTGGTGTGTACCATCAAAATCAAAAGAGAATGAGGTCAAGTCTTCAGACACCACTGCTTCTGTGCAAATCAATCTTAGTGGTCCTATCTTAATTGGGGCTTCGATCGAAATAGCAGTTCGGATAATTGAATCGTCATTTAAAAACCGTATCCAAGGCCTAAATCGATCATAGGGACAATCGTTCGGATTAAAATAGCCAACCAAATTATGCTTCATTATCTCAAAATTATCAGCCATTTTTAACACAAAAACACACTTCAATTTTAGGAAGATTAAAACAATTCGAAAATTTTCAGAATTATTAATTAATTAAAATTAATTAAAAATTCGAATTAATTCAAAGTTGTTAGAAAAATCCCAAAAATTTATATGATGTTCTCCTGATCACTGGGAGTCTCAATCTATTTTTAGATTTCAAAGAAAAAATCTAAAACTCTCAAAACACTGAAAACCCGATTGTAACTTTTGAAAAAATTGATTTTCAAAATCTTAACGAAATTCAAAAATAATCGGTTCAATAGAAAGGAAATTGGACGATCTACTTGAATCCATTCTTAGTTTTCAGTTTCGTTGAGGAAAATCGAGCAGAGGTTCGTTTTACAATTCGTGTGTATTGTATGTATATGTAAGTTCTCTGTGTAAAAACACGAGAGAGAGATAGATGACTGAGTATTGATTGTCTTGGCTGTCTGTTGTCTTTTGTTTTTTTTTAAGTATGAATTTAACATTACAAGACAATCGGTTGATTGTCTTGCCGATTGTCTTGGTAGTTCAAAAACTATCAAGACAATCGTTTACTATACTAATAAATAAAATAAAACGAAAATATTTTTTTTTTTTAATTTTTAAGTACAAATTAACATTACAAGACAATCTTGCCGATTGTCTTGGTAGTATAAATACTATCAAGACAATAATGTATTTAACTGAATAAAAATAAATTGACACACACATTTTTTTTTTTAAATACTGAATAGACATCCCAAGACAATCAAGTGATTGTCTTGCCGATTGTCTTGGTAGTTCAAAACTATCAAGACAATCGTTTGTCTTGAACTAAAATTAAGAAAACAAAATAAAACAAAAATAAAATTGAAAAATATTTTATTATTTAACAAAATAACCTGCCAAGACAATCTGTGGATTGTATTGGCGATTGTCTTGATACTATAAAGGCAAACAAGACAATCTATTAATCTGCTAATATTATGCTAATAAAATACAAATTAATGTGCATAATTAATCCAATTAAAATACACTCTAATATATTATTAAAAATACTATAAATAAATATTTTGCAAACACATGGATTAATATTTTTACGAAAACAAATATAAATAACAAAAGGACAAGCACTACAAAACATTTAATACAAAATTAAATATATTTACAAAAACATTTATAACAAATTAATGAATCTAAATATTTTCTAATAAATAACTTTCTAATAGAAAATTATTTAAGGAGAGAATATGATTCATTAAAATATCACAAATATTTCAAAACACAAGAAGTAATAAAGAAGTTATTATAAACATGTTGACAAAGATTTTTAGCAATTACAAGCAATAGAAAGTTGATAAAATAATTATGCAAGTGATTAAAATTTAAAAATAATAACAAAATCACTTGCAAATTATTAAAGAATAAACCTTAGATATTAACCATCTTAATTATTAAAACTGTTTAACATACCCAATTCACCAACAATTTTGGTGAATGTGGATTCGTCAAGAGACTTAGTAAAAATATCTGCTGTTTGTTCTTCTGTGGGTACAAATAACAATTCCACAGTACCATACATGACATGTTCTCTTATAAAATGATACCTGATGTCTATGTGCTTGGTCCTCGAATGCTGCACAGGATTGTTGGAGATTGCTATGGCACTTGTATTATCACATAAAATTGGAATTTTTGTTAATACAAAACCATAGTCTTTCAGCTGATTCCTAATCCACAAGATTTGTGCACAACAGCTTCCAGCAGCTATGTATTCAGCTTCAGCTGTTGAGTTGGAAACTGTTTGTTGTTTCTTGCTGTACCAGGAAACTAGCCTGCCACCTAGGAATTGACAACTCCCAGAGGTGCTTTTTCTATCTACAACACTTCCTGCATAATCTGAATCTGTGTATCCAACAAGATTAAAACCAGATTCTTTAGGGTACCAGATACCTAGATTAGGTGTACCCTTAAGATATCTTAAGATTCGTTTTACAGCAATGAGATGAAAATCTCTAGGATCCGCTTGGAACCTTGCACACAAGCATGTAGCATACATAATATCTGGTCTACTTGCAGTAAGGTAAAGTAATGAGCCTATCATACCTCTGTAACTTGTGACATCTACCTTGGCAGAATTTTCACAAGCTCCAAACTTGACAGCTGTAGATGATGGTGTCTTAGCTGAAGATAAGTCCTCCATTTGATATTTCTTGAGGAGCTCTTTGATATACTTGGATTGACAGATAAATATTCCATCTGTCCTTTGACTTATTTGCAATCCAAGAAAGAATTTCAGTTCTCCCATCATGCTCATTTCAAATTTACCCTGCATTAACTTATCAAATTTCTTGCACAAGAGATCATTAGTAGACCCAAATATTATATCGTCCACATAGACTTGGACTAATATTGTATCATTTTTATGTTTCTTAGTAAAGAGAGTTTTGTCTATGACACCTCTAACAAAGCCATTTTCAAGTAAAAATTCAGAAAGGGTGTCATACCATTTTCTTGGTGCTTGCTTGAGGCCATAGATAGCCTTGAAAAGGAAGTAGACATAGTCCAACAGATCTGGATCTTCAAAGCCAGGGGGCTGTTCTACATAGACCTCTTCGTCCAGCTTACCATTTAGAAAAGCACTCTTTACATCCATTTGATAAACATTAAAGTTTGAGAATGCTGCGAATGCCAAGAATATTCTAATGGCCTCAAGTCTTGCCACTGGAGCATAGGTTTCATCATAGTCAATACCTTCAGCTTGTGAATAACCCTTTGCTACCAGTCTTGCTTTATTTCTTGTGACTGTGCCATCTTCATCAAGTTTGTTTCCGAATACCCATCTAGTGCCAACCACTGTTCTATTTGAAGGTCTGGGTACCAGCTTCCATACTTCTTGTTATTTGAATTGATTGAGTTCATCTTGCATAGCAATCACCCAATCAGGATCAGAAAGAGCTTCTTCAGTTTTCTTAGGTTCCATTTCAGATAGAAACCCTGAATAATTGCATTGATTCTGATAAGCTCTTCTAGTCTTTACTCCAACATCTGGATCACCAATAATTAACTCAAAAGGATGAGTTCTATTCCAAACAGTTTGTCTGGGTAGATTAATTCTTGATGATTCCCCTTGATTTGAATTGTGTTGTTGAGTATGACTTGTTGATCCTTCACTAACTCCCCCTGAGTTGTTGCCAGGATGATTAGATGAGTGTTCAGAAGCATGAGTGGTGTTTTCAATATTATCATTATTATCACCACCATTATTCTGATTAAACTCATCATTGACATTGTTGTCATTAGCATCAGTAAAAACATCAGGTGGACTATCATCATCTGAATCTAGATCTTTCATATCGTCAAAAGATAGCTTTTCAGATGAATCTTCAGTTTGGATACCAGGGAGTTTATTGTCATCAAATGTTACATTGACACTTTCCATCATCTTCTGATGTTCAATCAAATACACCTTATAAGCTCTTCTTTCATAACCAACAAAAATTGCTTCATGTGCTTTGGCTTCAAATTTTCCACCTTGATCGTCTCCTTCTTTAAGTACAAAGCATTTAGCTCCAAATACATGGAAGTATTTGAGTGTTGGTTTCTTTTCATTCAAGGCTTCATAGGGTGTCTTCATCAAGTCTTTGTTGATAAGAGTTCGATTCTGAGTATAGCAAGCAGTGTTGACAGCTTCAGCCCAAAAATATAATGGAAGCCTTGATTCGCTTAACATAGTACGTGCAGCTTCAATCAAGGTTCTATTCTTTCTTTCAACTACCCCATTTTGCTGAGGAGTTCTTGAAGCTGAGAATTGTCTGGTTATTCCTTTTTCAGTACAAAAGTCATTCAGAACTGCATTCTTGAATTCAGTTCCATTGTTTGACCTTATAGCCCTCACTGGATACTTGGAATCCAACTCAATTAACTTGATGTGATCAATCACCAGTTGTGGAGTCTCATCTTTATAATTCAGGAACAAAACCCATGTGTACTTTGAAAAATCATCAACAATCACAAGAGCATATCTTTTCTTTGACATAGACATCACATTCACTGGACCAAATAGATCCATGTGAAGTAACTGTAAAGGATCAATTATTGAAGATATATCAGTGCTTTTGTGAGTTGCCCTTTTTAGTTTGCCTTTTTGACAGGCATCACATAGTCCTTCCTGTGTGAATTCCATAGGGGGTAAACCTCTCACCATTTCCCTTTTAACCAAATAATTCATTGTTTTGAAATTCAGGTGAGAAAGTTTCTTGTACCATAGCCAGCTTTCATCTGTGGATGCTTTAGAATAGAAGCAATTGATTTCTTGAGTGCTTCTAGTATTCATGTTGGCTACATACAAGTTTCCTTTTCTGACTCCCGTCAGAGATGGTTGTTCATTTCTTTTGTGTGAAATCAGACAATTCATTTTGTTAAAGTGGACTTCAAATCCCTTGTCACAGAATTGACTGATGCTGAGCAAATTATGCTCAAGTCCTTTTACAAAGGACACTTCTTCAATGATAACATTTCCAGCTTCAAGTCTGCCATATCCATCAGTTCTACCTTTGCTGTTATCTCCAAAGGTAACTACTGGGCCGGCCTTCTCCACCACATTTGTCAGCAGGGTTCTTTCTCCAGTCATATACCTTGAACATCCACTGTCCAAGATCCAGGTTACTCGTTCAACCTGTTCAATACCCTGCAATGACAAATGAATTAAACCTTCTTCGGGACCCAAATTTGATTGGGTCCTGCGGATTTAAAGTATTGACCTTTATCAGGCAAAACAACATTTTTAATTTTAACATCTTTAGTCAATAAACATTTAACCTTATAAACAGATTTGAAAATCTTTTGTTTTATCTTGGGTATCCATGTTTCTCTAGCAGCAATAACACTTGTGTCATTGACTGGACATTTGACCTGGTAAACATTCTTGGTAACCTTTTGTTTAGTCTTAGGTGCAAATGTCTCTCTCCTAACTTGAGGAGGAAAAGCAGTATTTGATCGAACATTATTGTTCCTGTTCATGTGCTGTCGAGGAGCATTCTGTTTAACACATGCATAATTACCATTAAAATACGCAGGCATACTGTTAAAAGCACAAGACATACAATTGATAACACCACATGCTTTATGATTAGAATCAATGGTAGGCATGGTATTTTTCTGTTTCAACTTATTACTACCTAATCCAGTCTTAGAAGAACTAGCTGATTCAACAACTTTGACTGGTACTTTAGGTACATCTTTCTTTGATGAAACATTCGTTGTATTAGTGTCCTCAACTGATTTAGCCTTAACAAAGACTGTGACATTTTTCTTGGATGAAACATTCTTTGTATTAGTGTTCTTAACAGTTTTATCCTTAACACATTTATCCTTAACAAAGACTGTGCCATTTGCACTATCCTCATTTCTCATTTCTTCTTGGATAACCATAGAAAGAATATCTGGTGGGCCAGCATCAGATTTTTTAAACAGAGGTTCCTTAACATTTTTTAGCACATGTGGTATTCCCCTTTCTTTATCACTAACAGGGTTAGGGAAATTTATGCCCAATGAACCAATAGCTTCATTATAACCATACCCTATACCTGTTGTTCGTTCTACAGTTTAATTGTTAAAGAACTCTTTGGAAACTTTAACCGAATTATAACAAGCCCTGACCTGTGTTTCAAGTTCAGTAATCCTAGCCATTTGTTTGCCTACTGAAAGGCATATGACTCAGCCTATTTGTAGTTCGAGGATCCTAATCCAATTAAACTAGATTGTAATAAGTAAATAATATCAACTGTCACAGGAATCTCAAAAGATGATAACCGTCAGAAGAAAAATCAACAAGTCAATCTATAGTTTTGATGTTTTACACTGGAAGAAGATTCAGATATCTGATCAGGCCTCAAGGTAGCATTGAAACAAGTGGATTCATTTTCGAAGACAGAGATTTCTATTAGTGACAAGAAACAATTTCAGTACCGAATGGTTGATGAGAGTGAAGAGTATAAAAGACCACAGTGTTAAAAGTCACGATGAAGAACAGAGATCGGAGTTAGTCGTTCATGAACCAGACAGTACATCGAACGTCAACATCATGCCAGTGTATGTTCCTTATTATAATTACGTGGTTTTCAGCGGAGTATTGACTATTAAAGAATTTATATTAATTCTATTTTAATTGATTAAGTCAAGTAATTAAGTTAATAAATAAATTAATTCTATCAGAATTAATATATTTGTTAAAGTGATTATTAGATTAATTAAATAAGAATTAATATGAAAAAGAATTAATTAGTTAAATGATTTTTTATAAGTCATTTAATTAATTATAAGCTGAAAAATATGATGATATAACTATCAAACTGATAGTTATACCGATAGTCATATTTAGTTAAATGGAGATAGTCATATTCAGTTAAATGGAGATAGTCATACTCAATTAAATGGAGATAGTCATATTTCATTCAATTGGTAAGTTATACCGATTGTTATATTCATTTGGTAAGTCATACCGAATGTTATATTGACTAGTTAAGTTATACCGAAAGTTATATTTAAGCTGGACAGTCATATTACATTGATTTGATAGTCATACCGATTGTCATATTAATGTAAAATGATTGTCATATCAGTTTAAATCAAGTAGTATGACTATGGCTGTGTATATAAGGCAGAAGAAGGTAGTTAAATCAGAACCAGTCGAACCAAACACAAGAAATTCACACAGCAGCCTATTTCTCTCTCTCTCAAGCTCAAGAACACCTACAAGTTTAATTCTGTAAATTCAAGTTCATCTCAGTTGTAATATCCTATCCGCTGGAACTTGGTTACTTATGATTCTTGTACTACTAGCGAATTAAGTTTCCTAGTTCACAAATTGATATCTTGATTTTATTAACTAAATTAGCAAAGTTCATGTTGAATTTTCTAATTAGTTATTAATCACTTGATAATCATTTGGACTGATTTTGTAACACCCCTCAAGTTAATATATTGTTATATTCAACTTGAAATTTGTGTTATATTATTCCGCACAAAAATATTCGTTTAAGGCAAAATCATTTAACGAATAAATTTTGAGAAAATGGTATAGATTGTATTCAACCCCCCCTTCTACAATCTTAACGGACCTAACAATTGGCATCAGAGCCTATTGATTGATACACAAATCAAGATCCTATTTTTACTCAATAAAAAATTAAGCTCGAATTTTTAACTCTCTTAAAAATTCATCATGTCTGCCAAAGGCAATGTCAAAATTCCTATCTTTAATAAAGATAATTATGATATGTGGAAAAATAAAATGGAGTTATTTCTTGATGTAGCAAACCCAAGTTTTTTGTGGGTTTTGGAAAATGGACCAGTAACTCCCATGCAACATGATACTGAAACAGTTGTAAATGGAACTGTAACAGTCCCTGCCAGATCCTATCCAAAGGACCCTAAGAATTATACCTCTGAAGATAAGGAGGCAGCTGGATTGGATAAAAATTTGAGACTCATTCTGTTGGATTCCCTAGATGCTGTAATGTATAGCCATGTGAGAAATTGTAAAACTGCTAAGCACATCTGGGAAACTATTGAGGTCATTAATGAAGGGACTGATGAAGTCAAGGAAAATAGACTGCAAATTCTAACTTCTGAATATGAACACTTTAGAGCTGGCCCTAATGAAGGCATTCAGGAAGTGTTCGAAAGGTATAACAAGATAATCAACAACTTGCAAGTTCATGGCAAGCATTATACTCAGAAGGAGATCAACATAAAGTTTTTACTAACTATGCCTACTCACTTGGAACATAGAATCACTGCCATCAGAGAATCTAGAGACTTAACTCAGGTTGCTCTTGAAAGGCTGTTTGGTGTTCTGAAAACATATGAATTAGAACAAGTACAGCAAAAGGAATTCTATGGCAAAGGCAGAATGGCAAATTCTTCTACAGCTCTAGTGGTTGATGTTCCTAAGGAAGTGGAAACTAAAGTTGTTCAACCTATCAGTTTCAACAAGGAACAAACTGAAGTAGAACTTGGCCAAACACCAGCTACTCAGGATGGTGGAGAATTTTATTCACTTGAAGAGCTGGATCAATTGGAAGATGAATCTATGGCAATGATGGTGAGACAATTTAGTAACTTCAGATTCAGAAGAAATCCAAAGTTCAGGTTTAAGTCAAATAACAGGTTTCAGAGAGGAGGTTCTTCATCCTCTAGTAACAGGGGAGGTTATAAAACTGGAACTGTTGACAGAAGCAAAATCCGTTGTTTCAATTGTAATGAGTTGGGACATTTTTCTACTGAGTGTCAGAAACCCAAGCAAGCACAGAAGAAAGATTATGCTTCTGAAAAGAAGAAAAGTGGAAGAGCTTATGTGGCAGCTGGTAAAAGCTGGGATGATACAGATAGCGAAGATGAAGAATATGGAAACTTTGCGTTGGTGGCAAATGCTGAATCTTCAACTTATTATACCACTCCGGTAATTCTTACTGATGCTCAGTTAATTGATAGTTTACGTAGTTCCTTGAATAATGCAGAAAGAGGGTACGAGAGAATAAGTCTTGTTAACACTAACCTTGAAAATCAAATGTTAGATTTAAAAAAGGTGCAGGTTAATCAAGATAAGAATATAGAAGAAATAGCTCGACTTAACTGCAGAGAAAAAGGTCTAGGAGATTACATGACAAAACAAGTTGATAAAATTGCTGAACAAGAAATCAAGATTAGAGAACTTGAAACACAGGTTAGAGCGTGTTATAATACTGTTAAAGTTTCTAAAGATTTCTTCAACAAACAAGCATTAGAACAAACTGTAGGAATAGGATTTGATTACAGTCAAGCTGTTGGTTCGTTGAGTAATCATTCTCCTAATTATATACCAGCTAAAGAAAGAGGTATACCACATATTCTCAAGAATGTTGAAAAACCAATGTTTACAAAATCTGATGCTGGTCCACCAGATTTTAGTTCTATGGTTATACATGAAGAAATGAGAAATGAGGATACTGCAAATGGCACAGTTCTTGTTGAGAATAAATGTGTTAAGAATAAAACTGCTAAAAACGATAGTACAAAGAATGTGTCATCCAAGAAAAATGTCACAGTATTTGTTAAGGCTAAATCAGTTGAGGACGTTAACACAACAAATGTGTCACCCAAGAAAGATGTACCTAAAGTACCAGTCAAAGTTGTTGAATCAGCTAGTACTTCTAAGACTGGATTAGGTAGTAACAAGTCAAAGCAGAAAAATACCATGCCTACTATTAACTCTAATCATAAAGCATGTGGTATTATCAATTGTATGTCTTGTGCTTTTAACAATATGCGTGCTTATTTTAATGATAATTATGCATGTGTTAAACAGAATGCTCCTCGACAGCACATGAACAGGAACAATAATGTTCGATCTAAGACTGCTTTTCCTCCTCAAGTTAGGAGAGAGACATTTGTACCTAAGACTAAACAAAAGATTACCAAGAATGTCAACCAGGTCAAATGTCCAGTCAATGACACAATTGTTACTGCTGCGAGAGAAACATGGATACTCAAGAGTAAACAAAAGATTTTCAAATCTGTTTATAAGGTTAAATGTTTATTGACTAAAGAGGTTAAACTTAAAAATGTTGTTTTGCCTGACAAAGGTCAATACTTTAAGTACGCAGGACCCAATCAAATTTGGGTCCCGAAGAAGGTTTAACTCATTTGTCATTGCAGGGTATTGCACAGGTTGATCGAGTAACCAGGATATTGGACAGTGGATGTTCAAGACATATGACTGGAGATAGAACCCTGCTGACAAATGTGGTGGAGAAGGCCGGCCCAGTAGTTACCTTTGGAGATAACAACAAAGGTAGAACTGATGGATATGGCAGACTTGAAGCTGGAAATGTTATCATTGATGAAGTTTCTTTTGTGAAAGGACTTGAGCACAATTTGCTCAGTGTCAGCCAATTCTGTGATAAAGGTTATGAAGTTCATTTCAACAAAAAGAATTGTCTAATTTCACACAAGAGACATGAAAAGCCACAACTGACAGGAGTTAGAAAAGGCAATCTGTACGTAGCCAATATGAATTCAGGAAGCACTGAAGAAGTCACTTGCTTCTACACTAAAGCATCTAATGATGAGAGTTGGCTATGGCACAAGAAACTTCCTCATCTTAATTTCAAGACAATGAATTCTCTGGTCAAAAGAGAATTGGTGAGAGGTTTGCCTTCAATGGAATTCACTCAAGAAGGACTGTGTGATGCATGTCAAAAGGGCAAGCTAAAAAGGGCAAGTCACAGGAGCACTGATACTTCTTTAATAACTGAACCATTACAATTACTTCATATGGATTTGTTTGGTCCAGTTAATGTGATGTCTATGTCAAGGAAGAGATATGCTCTAGTGATTGTTGATGATTTTTCAAAATACACATGGGTTCTGTTTTTGAATTCTAAAGATGAGACTCCACAACTAGTGATTGATCACATCAAGTTAATTGAGCGAGATTCTACGTATCCAGTGAGAGCCATAAGATCAGACAATGGAACTGAATTCAAGAATGCAGTTCTAAATGACTTTTGCACTGAGAAGGGTATAACCAGACAATATTCAGCTCCAAGAACTCCTCAGCAAAATGGGGTAGTAGAAAGAAAGAGTAGAACCTTGATTGAAGCTGCACGTACTATGCTAAGTGAATCAAGGTTTCCATTGTACTTTTGGACTGAAGCCGTCAATACTGCGTGCTATACCCAGAATCGAACTCTAATCAATAAAGATCAAATGAAGACACCCTATGAAATTATGGCTGATAAGAAACCTTCACTCAAATACTTTCATGTATTTGGGGCAAAGTGCTTTGTGCTTAAAGAAGGTGATGATCAAGGTGGTAAATTCGATACCAAAGCATTTGAAGCAATTTTTATTGGTTATTCAATGAGAGCATACAGGGTGTATGTGATTGATGAACAGAAGATGATGGAAAGTGTCAATGTAACATTCGATGACACTAAACTCCCTAGTATCCAAACTGAGAATCCATCTGAGAAGCTATCTTTCGATGACATGACAGATACAGATTCAGATGATGACAATGCACCTGAGATTTTTGCTGATGCTAATGACAACAATGATGATCAGGGTAATGGTGATGAAATCAATGATAGTAGTCAAAATTCCCCTGACTCTAATAATCAATCATCATCTAGTCAACCTGGCAACAACTCAGGGGGAGAAAATGAAGGGTCAACTGGTCACACACAACATCCCAATGAAGGTCAAGGAGAATCATCAAGATCTAATCTTCCCAGACAGACTGTTTGGAATAGAGCTCATCCTTTTGAGTTAATCATTGGTGATCCAGTTGTTGGTGTAAAGACTAGAAGAGCTCTTCAGAATCAATGCAATTATTCAGGGTTTCTATCTGAAATGGAACCTAAGAAAACTGAAGAAGCTCTTTCTGATCCTGATTGGGTGATTGCTATGCAAGATGAACTCAATCAATTTAAACAACAAGAAGTTTGGAAGCTGGTACCCAGACCTACAGACAGACCAGTAGTTGGCACAAGGTGGGTATTCAGAAACAAACTTGATGAAGATGGCACCGTGACGAGAAATAAAGCAAGACTGGTAGCAAAGGGTTACTCTCAATCTGAAGGCATTGACTATGATGAGACCTATGCTCCAGTGGCTAGACTTGAGGCCATAAGAATATTCTTGGCATTCGCAGCATTTTCAAATTTTAAAGTTTATCAAATGGATGTCAAGAGTGCTTTCTTGAATGGCAAGCTAGATGAAGAGGTTTATGTAGAACAGCCCCCTGGCTTTGAAGATCAGGATTTAATTGACTATGTCTACTTCCTTTTCAAGGCTGTCTATGGTCTTAAACAAGCACCAAGGAAATGGTATGACACTCTCTCTGAATTTTTACTTGAAAATGATTTTGTTAGAGGTGTCATAGACAAAACTCTCTTTACAAAGAAGCATAAGAATGATACAATTATAGTCCAAGTCTATGTTGACGATATAATATTTGGGTCTACTAATGATCTTTTGTGCAAGAAATTTGCGAAGTTAATGCAGGGTAGATTTGAAATGAGCATGATGGGTGAGTTGAAGTTCTTTCTTGGATTGCAAATAAGTCAAAGGACAGATGGAATATTTATCTGTCAATCCAAGTATGTCAAAGAGCTTCTCAAGAAGTATCAAATGGAGGACTCTTCTTCAGCAAAGACACCATCATCCACAGCTGTCAAATTTGGAGCATGTGAAAATTCTGCAAGGTAGATATCACAAGCTACAGAGGTATGATAGGCTCATTACTTTATCTTACTGCGAGTAGACCTGATATTATGCATGCTACGTGTTTGTGTGCAAGGTTCCAATCGGATCCTAGAGATGTTCATCTCATTGCTGTTAAAAGAATTCTGAGATATCTTAAGGGTACGCCTAACCTAGGCATCTGGTACCCTAAAGATTCTGGTTTTAATCTTGTTGGATATACAGATTCTGACTATGCAGGAAGTGTTGTGGATAGAAAAAGCACATCTGGGAGTTGTCAATTCCTAGGTGGTAGACTAGTTTCCTGGTACAGCAAGAAACAACAGACAGTTTCCAACTCAACGGCTGAAGCTGAATATATAGCTGCTGGAAGCTGTTGCGCACAGATTTTGTGGATCAGGAATCAGCTGAGAGACTATGGCTTTGTGCTTGATAAAATTCCAATTTTATGTGATAATACAAGTGCCATAGCAATCTCTAACAATCCTGTGCAGCACACAAGGACAAAGCATATTGACATCAGGTATCATTTTATTCGAGAGCATGTCATGAATGGTACCGTGGAGTTATTTTTTGTACCCACGGAAGAACAAACAGCAGATATTTTTACTAAGTCTCTTGACGAATCCACATTTACCAGAATTGTTGGTGAATTGGGTATGTTAAACAGTCCTAGTAATTAAACTAGTTAATATCTGAGGTTTGATTTTTTAATAAGTTACAAGTGATTGATGTGTTGATATTTGTTGTTAAATCACTTGTATACTTATTTTATCAACTTATAACCTTGCTTATTTCATCTTAAAATCATTGTTATTATCTTCTGTACATATTTTTAATTACTTATTATATTTTTAGATTAGTTCATTTTCTTTGAAAATATTTTTCTCGAATTTTACAAGCTGTAATTTATTAGAAATCTATTTTTCTTGAAAATGTTATTGTTTTTAATTCAGTTTGATTATCTTTGTTGTTTAAATAAATCATAGTTTCTTTTTGAATAATTTTCTATATGGAAATTGTTTTATTAGAAAATTTATAGATTTATAAACTCATCAGAAATAATTATGTAAATATGTAGTATAATTATTTGGTTTTATTTTATTTTATTTTATTTTATTTTGATTTGTAATGTTTGTCCTTCTGTTATTAATGTTTGATTTCGTAAAAGGGACTGCATATGATCGTTTTTACAATTTTTATTAGGTGTTATAATTTTAGTATAAATTAATTTGCTATTTTTTTGTTTATGTAAATTATTAATGTAATTTTCTTGATTTAAATTCTGTTAATATTCTGTTTTTAGTTAGTTATATTGACTGATTTATTAGAATATAACTATCGGTATAACAATCTCCTTGATTGTTATATTCGAAATTGTGATTAGTTATATTAGTTTTAAATAGTGTAATATAACTTAGAATTAAATTAGATATAACTGTGTTTTTGTTTTTGCTTAAATATAACTGTTAATTAGTTTATAGTTATATTGTGTGTTTTTATAGTAATATAACTATCGGTATAACTGTGATTTAATTGTCATATTCTCTGTTTTTTCGATAGTCATATTACTGTCATATTGTTATTCAAATCGAATATAACTGTCTAAGTAGGATAGTTATATTACGTTTAAAACGTAATATAACTATCGGTATGACTATCACCCGATAGTCATATCTAGCTGTTTTAATATATAATTCAGTAGTCATATTACAGCTAAGTCATATTCAATAGTTATATTGCTGCTCTGCTACTCTCTCGCGTGTTAAGTCACCGAGAACTCGATATACACACATATACACACAGAATTCGAACGAATTGCTGTCCAATTTCTGCCTCAAATCTTACTCAAAACACGTTTCTAAGGATAATTTGTGATTACCCAGTCTATAACCTTCCTAATCAAGGTTGAAAATGTAAGATTTGATCGAGTTTTGAGTTTTTGAGATTGAAAAAATTCGAATTTTTGATCCAAAAATCCGAACAATTGGTTGTGATTTTGTAAAAATTAAAAATACATGTGTGTTTGTATTACAATCAAGATCATTGTCTGAATTTTTCAGAATTTTTGATAGAGATCTTGATTTTTTGAATTTTTTAATTATTAATTAATTCGAATTTTGTAATTTAATTGGGTTAAATTGTTGAATTTTGCAGATTTACTAATTTTAATCCCTGATTTGCAATGGCTGGTGCTTATAATAATTTTGAACTTGTGAATCACAATTATATTGGATACTTTAATCCCGAGGATTGCCCAGTGGATCGGTTCAAGTCCTGGATAAAGTTTCTAAATGAGCAAAATCTCTGTAGTCACTCTATAACTGCAAATGTTCCAATGAAATTTGGTCCACTCAAATTAATGTGTACTACAGCTGTCTCAGATGAAAGATCATTTTCATTCGATTTTAATGGCCAGACATATACAGTGGATGAATCTGTCTTCAATGCTGCTCTGGGACTTCCTACTGAACGATTTGCTGAATTGCCTTCAAATGATGAGTTGACTCAATTTTTCACAAATATCAACTATCATGGTCAACTGAATCTGAAACGACCACTCAAAAGCAATCTTGTTCAAGAATGGAATATCTTCTTCGAGATCATAGCAAAGGTGTTTGCTAATTCTATAAAGAGCAACAATACTGTCATCACAGGTATGTTACAGTCAATTGGTTTCGCTATTGCTCACAATAGAAGAATCAATTTTGGCAGTTTGATATGGCCTATTCTGTTGAATCGATTGAAGAAGGCTACAAAGAACTTTGGAAAAGGTAAACCGGTTAAGTGTCATTATCCTCGATTTTTGACACTAATTTTTAATCATCTAATGCCTAAGGATCAACCTGCTCCATTTCCAAATGATCGAATTCAATGGTCTGGTAAACCAAACAAGAAGTTCTACACCAGGCTGGACACTTCTAAAGTCTTGTTGCATGTTCCTGTAGTCATAACACCTTATATGTCTACATACATACATTTGCCAAATGTCATGCCATAGCCAGATGCTGTGGTACCTTTAGTTCAACAAGCTCCACAGCCTGAAGCAGAACAAGTTCCAGTACCTCAACCTGATTCTGAACCCTTGAATGTTCTTGAACATCAACTTCCAGTGGATCAACACACTCAAAATGAAGATGATGTACATGTCAATGATCAGGTATTTGACTCAACTCGACTACAATCTCAATATCTTTCTGGTAGTCAAATGATTGTGAGAAGTGACCAAGGGGTTGTAGATCCACAACCATTATCCCAGGTCAATGCACCAAACACTGATCCTAAATTCTCCAAACACTATAGTAGAAAGAAATTGTCATTTAAAAGAACTGTTCCCAGTAGTGGTATTGTGAGTGAAACAGATTTGCCATCGCAAAAGAAAAGTAAAACCATGTCAAAGGCAATCTTAAACCCATTCATTCCTTCAAGCTCACCCCTGTTACTCACAATGGGGGAAGATATTTTTGCAAATGAAGCTGAAAATATTGTTATGCAAGTGGAGCAAGTTACATTGCCTGCCATTGTTACGGCAGAAGAACCTTCACAGGTTGATCGGGATTTGCGAAATCCCATTGCACCACCACTGACCTTCCAAGAGGAGGCTAGGGTGATCTCCAGTGCAGGTACAATGGATGCAGCTATGGATTATGAGAGGAGTGATGTGAGAATTACTTCAAATCTGAGTGAAACACCAGCACATGAGGTGAGTGATACTCAGAGAGCTGTTGAGGTGAGAGCACACAATGACACATACACTTTATCTCTCATTACTCAATTAAATCAGATGAAAGAAAGTCTTGCTCAAGCTGAAGAGGACAACAAAAACTTAAGGTTTGATATGGACAACATGAGAACTATCTTCAACAACAAAATCAATGCACTTAAACTTTCTCAACAACAAGCAGTTGAAGACTCTGGAGATGTCACAGTGGCTCAAGATCTTATTATATCATCTATGGCTAATCAGATTGAAGATCTTCAGACCAACATAAATGAAAATCATTTAACCACTGAACATCGTCTCAGTCAGATTGAAAAGCAAAGTGATCATCAGGCAAAGGGGTTAAGACATTTATATAATATCATCAGCAGAACTCACTCACTTACAGCAGAAGAGAAGAAATTCTTTGGAGGTAGTGATGGAAATGACCCTGGAGCTGGTACAAGTCACAAGACTGTAGAGGATTCCTCAACTAAGGGGGAGAAATCTAGAGGGGGAGCAAGTGCAAGTGCAAGTAAAGAAAAATTTGAAGATAGGAGTGAAGGGAAGAAGACAACTCATCAAGCAGCAGAACAGGAAAATGATGATGTAGAAGGTTTTTACTATACAGGTGAACCTGATATTGATCTGTTTGCTGACTTACAGTTTCCTGATGTTGGTGAAGAATTTGATGAACCAGATCTCAGTTTTTGGGATGATGAAGAGCAAATAATTCCTGATTCTGTTGAAACACAATAAATGAATTTTGAAGCAAACAAAGAACTCGAACAGAATGAAGCTAATCTGGCTATGAGAGAAGAAAGACTCAAGAAGACACTTGAACAGTTAGCTCATAATGAGAGACTTTAAAAGGCAGAACAGGAAGCACTTCAAAAGCAATATGCTCAGAAGCTGGAAGCTAGGAAGATGTATATCAAGTACAAAAATGGTGATAAGTGGGAACGTGCTCAAAAGGTAATTGACTCACCACAAACTTCTGACTATGATGATCGTCGGATGATTGCTATCTTTGAAAGTTTTAAACAGAAGAACCCTATACATGATATGTATTTGAAAGCTTTAAAGACAGAAATTGTGAGAATAACCACTACATCTGATCCTAAGAATGGTGAGCTACTTATCTTCGTTGAATGTCATAAGCTCGGATCTCACAAAGTATCACTTCAGTTCTTCTATGATAGATCCCTGTCAGAGCTTTGGGTGTTGAGACCAAAAGTAAGAACATCTTCTGAACTAGGCATACTGCTTCATGAAAAGTTTTAAGAGTTTGCTGAAAGAGCTGGTCCTGAAGTTATAAATGACCCTCCACAAGTTAAAATTCTCAAGGGAGAAGTCATTCATACTGTTAATCTTCAGACAGACACTTGGTATATGTTGAATATGCTCTTCGGAATCATGGTTTTGCATCACAGGAAAAGATTGAAGCTGCAAATCATATTCGATCCTATGCTCAGACCAACATGAAGAAGTACAAGCAGTATCAAGGTGAGTTAAGAAAGAAACTTGGAATACCACTGGTCTATCCTACAGATGTGTCATCCAGAAGGGATTTACTTGTTGATTCAGAAATGATTAAAAATCTACCGGACATGGATGAACAAGAAGAAAGAGAAATCTCAATGAGAAAGAAAGTGGTAAATGAAGATTAGCTCTACAAGTTATATCATTAGAGCTTTGATAGAACAAGATAGGATATTTGTCTTATATGATCAGTCTAGAGGATCATCTATCTTGTATTTATCTTTTCTGTTTGAATCTGGATAATGTTAATATAAACCAGAACTTTTACATTATTTACTTAGCATTTAAAGTGTTTTCTTTTACTTGTTTAATTGGGATTAGTTGAAGAATCCTCTAGGTATTTGCTTGTTATTGTATAACAAACAAATAGGGGGAGATTGAAAGGCATATGACTCAGCCTATTTGTAGTTCGAGGATCCTAATCCAATTAAACTAGATTGTAATAAGTAAATAATATCAACTGTCACAGGAATCTCAAAAGATGATAACCGTCAGAAGAATAATCAACAAGTCAATCTATAGTTTTAATGTTTTACACTGGAAGAAGATTCAGATATCTGATCAGGCCTCAAGGTAGCATTGAAACAAGTGGATTCATTTTCGAAGACAGAGATTTCTATTAGTGACAAGAAACAATTTCAGTACCGAATGGTTGATGAGAGTGAAGAGTATAAAAGACCACAGTGTTAAAAGTCACGATGAAGAACAGAGATTGGAGTTAGTCGTTCATGAACCAGACAGTACATCGAACGTCAACATCATGCCAGTGTATGTTCCTTATTATAATTACGTGGTTTTCAGCGGAGTATTGACTATTAAAGAATTTATATTAATTCTATTTTAATTGATTAAGTCAAGTAATTAAGTTAAAAAATAAATTAATTCTATCAGAATTAATATATTTGTTAAAGTGATTATTAGATTAATTAAATAAGAATTAATATGAAATAGAATTAATTAGTTAAATGATTTTTTATAAGTCATTTAATTAATTATAAGCTGAAAAATATGATGATATAACTATCAAACTGATAGTTATACCGATAGTCATATTCAGTTAAATGGAGATAGTCATATTCAGTTAAATGGAGATAGTCATATTTCATTCAATTGGTAAGTTATACCGAATGTTATATTCATTTGGTAAGTCATACCGAATGTTATATTGACTAGTTAAGTTATACCGAAAGTTATATTTAAGCTGGACAGTCATATTACATTGATTTGATAGTCATACCGATTGTCATATTAATGTAAAATGATTGTCATATCAGTTTAAATCAAGTAGTATGACTATGGCTGTGTATATAAGGCAGAAGAAGGCAGTTAAATCAGAACCAGTCGAACCAAACACAAGAAATTCACACAGCAGCCTATTTCTCTCTCTCTCAAGCTCAAGAACACCTACAAGTTTAATTCTGTAAATTCAAGTTCATCTCAGTTGTAATATCCTATCCGCTGGAACTTGGTTACTTATGATTCTTGTACTACTAGCGAATTAAGTTTCCTAGTTCACAAATTGATATCTTGATTTTATTAACTAAATTAGCAAAGTTCATGTTGAATTTTCTAATTAGTTATTAATCACTTGATAATCATTTGGACTGATTTTGTAACACCCCTCAAGTTAATATATTGTTATATTCAACTTGAAATTTGTGTTATATTATTCCGCACAAAAATATTCGTTTAAGGCAAAATTATTTAACGAATAAATTTTGAGAAAATGGTATAGATTGTATTCAACCCCCCCTTCTACAATCTGAACGGACCTAACACCTACAACTTCTAGAATAGCTTTTTCCTTTTTATTAAGCATTGTTATTTCATCTCTTTGTTGATCTTGATTAATATGCACCTTTTTCAATTCTGACACTTCATTGCCAAGATTAGTGCTTAACAGATCTAGTCTTCTATATTCAGTTTGTGCATTACCTAATGAATTATGAAGACTACGAATCAACTCAGTGTCAGTAAGAGTTACCGGTTTGTTATGATGATCAGATGCTTGATCATTTGCCATCAACGCAAGATTTCCGTATTCCTCATCTTCGCTGTCCGTGTCATCCCAACTCTTACCAACCGCAACATAGGCTTTTCCAGGTTTCTTCTTCTCAGCAGCAAAATCTCTTCTTTGAGTTTGCTTGGGTTTCTGACATTCAGTGGCGAAGTGCCCTAATTCATTACAGTTGAAGCAACGAATCTTGCTTCTGTCAACAGATCCAGTTTTGTATCCTCCCCTGTTACTAGAGGAAGAAGAGCATCCTCTTTGAAATCTGTTATTTGACTTAAACCTGTACTTTGGATTTCTTCTGAATCTGAAGTTGCCAAATTGTCTTACCATCAATGCCAGGGATTCATCTTCCAGTTGATCTAACTCTTCCAATGAATAGAAATCTCCACCATCCTGAGTAGGTGGTGTTTGACCAATTTCTACTTCAGTCTTTTCCTTGTCTGAGCTGTAAGGTAGAACAACCTTAGCTTCCACTTCCTTAGGTGCCTCAACTACAAGAGCTGTAGATGAACTTGGCACTCTTTCTTTACCAGAAACCTCCCCCTGCTGTACTTGTTGTAGTTCATAGGTTTTCAGAACACCAAACAATCTGTCAAGAGCAATCTTATTCAAATCTCTTGATTCTCTGATGGCTGTTATCCTATGTTCAAGATGAGTGGGCATTGTCAACAAAAACTTCATATTAATCTCCTTCTGTGTATATTGCTTGCCATTGACTTGCAAGTTGTTGATAATTTTGTTATACCTTTCAAACACTTCCTGAATGCCTTCATTAGGGTCAGCTCTAAAGTGTTCATACTCAGAGGTTAAAAACTGAAGTCTGTTTTCCCTGACTTCATCAGTTCCTTCATTGATAGTCTCAATAGTTTCCCACATGTGTTTTGCAGTTTTACAATTTATCACATGACTGTACATCACAGGATCCAGGGAATCCATTAAAATAAGTCTCAAATTCTTATCTAGTCCTGCGTCCTTTTTTTCAACAGGAGCGTAAAAGAATCAGCATCCTTTGGAACATATGATGCAGGTGTTACAACACTTCCTCCAACAACAGATGCAGGTACATGTTCGAGTGGAATTATAGGTCCGTTCTGTAGAACACTCAAATATTTAGAATTTGCGACATCAAGAAACAACTCCATTTTATTTTTCCACATTGTATAATTGTCCTTGTTAAACATGGGAATTTTAACAATGTTTTTTGACGACATGATGAATTTTTAAGTGAGTTAAAAATTCGAGATAGATTTTTGGCGGAATAAAATTAGGATCTTGATTTGTATATCAATCAATAGGCTCTGATGCCAATTGTTAGGTCCAATATGTTTGTAGAAGGGGGGGTTGAATACAAACAGTACTGTTTAATCGAAATTTGTCCGGATAATTTAATTTATATTTTGACAAATTTGAGCGGAATTAAATGAAACAAAATTCAAGTTGAATATAAAATTATATTAACTTGAGGGGTTTGTTACAAATACAGTACAGAATTTATATCTAGTTAATAAAAACAAATTAGAAAATTCGACATGAATTTTTCTAGATTTGTTAATAAAAATCAAGATATAGATTAGGAGTAAAAACTCGCTAATAGTACAAGAGTATCAAGTAAACAAGTTCTATCGGATCAGATATTAAAAATAAGATGAACTTGATTTTCTATGAATTTTTCTGCTTCTTGTGCTGTGTTCTTGATGAGAGAGAAGAGAGCAAACTGCTTTTGTTTTGTTGAATGTAATATTTTTTGTCTGAGTTGTCTTCTGTCGATTCAATCTTGATATATAATATTCACTGCCTCTTTATCTTCAAATATAACTGTCAAGACCATCGGCAATACAATTTATTCTTCCAAGACAACCAATTTTGTACTGCCAAGACAATAGGCAATACAATCGTCAAGACAATCAGGTTCTTCCAAGACAATCGGCAAGACAATCAAATTCTGAGATCTTTGTCTTGCTTTATCAAAAATTATCATTCTGTCTGAACCTTTTTCTTTTTGATCATTATTAAGATAATCTGATTTGAACTGTCAAGACAATCGTCAAGACAATCAAATCAGATTTTTATTCTACTTTTTAAAAGCTGTTCAGAAATTATCATTACCAAGACAATCGGCAAGACAATCAGAGATTGTCTTGCTTTACTGATTTTCTTCTTCAAGACAATCAGTGATTGTCTTGCTTTACTGATTTTCTTCTTCAAGACAATCAGTGATTGTCTTGTTTCTCTAGATCTCTTCTCCAAGACAATCGGCAAGACAATCAGGGATTGTCTTGCTAGTTCATTTTTCAGATTAAATTAAATTGATTAACAAATAATCATTTTAATTTATTCTTACTTAAATAATTAATCAGATTTAATTAATCTAATAATTAATTTAATTAAAGAATTAATTCAGGATGAATTAATTAATTAATTAAATTGACTACTTGATTTAAATTAATTAAAGAAGAATAATTATATATCCTTGGATTGTTTTAATTCTTTTCTGAATCACTGAAAGTAATAAAGGAATACCACTGAATATTTTGTTGACGTTCCATGCACGGTCTGGTTCATGAACGACTAACTTCAATGACTGTCCTTTAATTTTCACATTAAAAATGTGATTCATTTTTCTTCTCATTTCTTTCTCCTTCTTGTACTTCACTGTATTCTGTCTGAACCTGTCAGTTTAGAAATCTCTATCTTAGAAATAAATCCACTTCTTTGATGCTATACTGAGGCTTGATCAGCAATCTGAGCTTCTTCCAGTGTAAAACATCAAAACTATAGATTGACTTTAGGGTTTTTCTTCTGACAGATAGTACCTCCTGAGATTCCTGTGACAGTTAAAGTTATTTACTTATTACAATCTAAACTTAAGTTGAGTTGAGTCCTCGAACTACAAATAGGCTGTGTCATATGCCTTTCAGGTGCGGATTGCGGTTTAACATTTTAGTAGTGTAGTTCACAGCATACCACACTTTAATATTATATATATATATATATATATATATATATATATATATATATATATATATATATTATATACCCGTGAAAATAGTTTATAAAATAATATATATATTTAATAGAGATATGTTGTTGGTGGTATTCGAACATGGAACCTATAAGAGTATTTTAAAATTAGAAAAGGATTATTTTTTTAGCATTAGATCCAATGGTTCTCATTTTTTTATCTTAAAATCTAACGATTGTTATTGAGTGTACCAAATCGACAACCAATATACCCAATTCCGTTTATAATAGTATAGTATAGATAGATAGATAGATATTATATATAGTTACATATCTACATTAATTTATATATTTGTTCGGCTTTTATACTAACTTGAAATAATTTTATACTACCAATTATTACTCGTTTAAATTACAAATTTACTTACAATATACCCAATAGCTTGGTGTCTTATATATCAATATATGTATATGTTAACATCCGTTATAGTTACATACCTAACTAGATTTCATTTTTTTTATTGAAAGCTACCCAGATTTTATTGTTAACTTATATATTCCATTAACATTTTAGTACACACTGCACTTTAATAATATATATATATATATATATATATATATATATATATATATATATATATAGTTACATTTAAATTAATTTATATATTTGTTCAACTTTTATTCTAGTTTGAAATAATTTTATACTAGCAATTATAACTAGTTTAATAATATAAATTTACTTACAATGTACCCACTAGCTTGGTGTATTGTATATTCATGTACTAATGCTAATATATGTTAGACAAAATGACAGTTTGTAACCCCTATGTATATGGGTTTTGTCAAATTGGTCCAGATTTACGTTTTTTAACATTTTGCAACCCCTATCTTCAAATCTCGCTTCATATTACAACCCCTCCCGTCTAATTGACCTATTTTACAAGTAAAAATGAGTTAAAAACCTCTATACATAAGGGGTACAAACTGTCATTTTTGAAGATAGGGGTTGTAATATGAAGCGAGATTTGAAGATAGGGGTTGCAAAGTGTTAAATAACGTAAATCTGGACCAATTTGACAAAACTCATATACATAGGGGTTACAAACTGTCATTTTGTCTATATGTTATAGTTACATACCTACCCAAATTTCATTTTTTTTGAAAGGTACTAGATTCCATTATTAACTTACATATTTCATTATATAATTTTATATTTCAATAATTAAGATACATTCAAAGTTGTGCTTGTTAAACAACTTAATGTTGGATTTTAGTTTCCATTACTTAAAATTTTTACTAACATTTTCATCTAATAAAAAAATATTTGTTTAAATATAAAAATTGCGCAAATCGCATCATATCGCATCGTATTTTTGTGATGTGATTTATTCAATTTTATGTTACGTGATGCGATTATAGTTTGAAATTTTGTTTAAACCACATGTGTGGGTTGATTTATGATTTTAAAAAATAACTATACCGTCCGCACCACGAACATTAGTAACATATGATCGATAAAGCTGTGGGAGCAATCTCCAATAATATTTACATATTTTTGATACGATTACAGATTTAAGGGGTGTAAAAGATTGTTTATGTCAATTTTGGGGGTATTCCATGGTAACCTCATTACCTCATTACTTGGGCCTGTCGCATGCCGGTATGCCAGCCACAGCCAATGAAAATGCCTTTTTGATGCTTTTCGGTCCATCTTCAGATGGTCAGTATCATATCCACTTCGTGGTTTTGTTTTCTTGCGATTGTATTCATATCGATTCCTGCACGGATTTTTATATGCAGGAAAAGAAAATTGTTTTATCATTGCAGTAAAAAATAAATATAAAACATAGGCTTGTTTTCAAATATACTGTAAATCATTCTACTTAAAAATTACGGACTAAATCTATATATTTAGAGAATTATAAAGATCAGTGAGGTTTTACACACTAGGAAATTTACAGGGCTATTTTAATTTCACATAGGTTGAAGCTGAAATTGCAATAATTTTTTTGCTAATTGAAATTTAAATAGCCACTAGCTTATAATTTCTTTTAATATGTTATAAATTTTATTTAATATTTTAATTATGTGTATATAATAATTATTTTCAATAATTCTTTCAATTCAAATATAATATAATTAAATATAAATTTAATTAAGGATAGACATCGTTTAAAATTTATATTATAAAATGTAATATTAAATATGTCTTTAAACCTTTAGTAAAATAATTTAATCATATAATCTATCATATTATCACATCAAAAGATTCTTATTTATTTCAAAAAATTTAATGAACATTATTCGTTATAGGATTGAACCATTAAATCAAAATGCAAACATATACTCATGTCCCTTTTAACGTATACTGGTTTTTCATCTATATATATCTATCTATCTATTATATATACAAGCTTATAACCCGTGCGATGTACGGTTTTTTTTAAATTTAAATAATATTTTAATAATTATTTATTTTGTATATATTACTTAATATAATATTGGCATAATATATATTATTAAATAATAATCGTCTAATTAAATGATATATTATTCGAATTATGACTATATTTTATCATAATAATATAAATATAAATGGAAGTATCGTATATATTTATATTCAAATTTTTGTTGATATTATCATATTAAAATTATGATTCCATAATAATTTATAATATAGAATTTAGTATTAATTTGTAATTGTGTGAAATTTTTATTGTTTATTATATGGTTTTGGTTTGTTTTCACTTTATTGATTTATAATTTGTTGTAAATTTGTTAATAAATATGTGATATTAAAATTATTTAAATTGATTTTAAAAATTTTTGGTTTCCAAAATTTTTATATGTATTTTAATTTATTTTTTCATTTTTGTAAGGTGTTAACAAACTTTTTGGAAGGTGTAACCGACCGACCGACCAACCAATTATACCCTATTTCGCTTATAATAGTATATCTATCTATCTATTATATAAAGGAGAACCCGCAGGAGCTCTAGAATCGCTCGAATCATATTTACCTATTTTTCTAGAGCTCCTCTATTTTAAATATCAAAATTAAAACTTCCTTCTTTAGGCCCTATTTTTTAGAAAAGAAATCAAAACTTCTTTTTTTAACATTAAGTTAAGATTAACATATTCGAAATAAAAAAGGTTTTTGAATTTGTAGAGAAGAAGAAGTTAATTTTACATATTCGAAATAGAAAAGAAATTTTATTTTCTTATATATATACAATCACGGCTTCCAACAATCAAATTTTATCAACATGTTTGTAACCTTTTTTCTTCCTTTATTTTTTTGTTAATTTTTAAGGTTTTTTTTATATTTTGGTTTTTTTAAGGTCTTCTGATTCAGATGTCTTCGTATACGATACATGATTTTAAAAAATTTTATATCATGATCGGTATACCTTTATCATATTTGTCAATAATTGTGTTTCATATTTACTCCTACTACAATTGGATTATGTTCATGTTTGCAGGGTAGCAGACTTTTTGTTGGCTCTTTATTTATTTATTCAATTCAATGAACATTCGTGGACTATGACTATGACCGCATCTGTGAATCGTGTAAGAATCCAATCCTTTTTCTTCCTTTGTACTTTTTAAATATATATATATATATATTGATTATTATTAGCACGCTTAACATAGATGATTAGTCATCTACTCATCTCCTAATTTTGTTTGTAGCTATAATTATATTGTTAATTTTATATTAATTTTATGAGTCATGATCATAGTTCTAAAAATTCTCGATTTAGTCGATTAATCCTCTGTGATTAATTCTCTATGAGATAATCAATCGATTCGATTTTTGAAATCCGATTAATCCTGTAAATTTATTTAAAATAATATGTTTAATTGTAAATTAGACTAATATATTAAATATTATTATAATATCCGATTAATACTCCGATTAATCCTTCCGATTAATCATCAATTATCCAATTAATTTTAAATCGGTACCATCACCGATTTGTACGAATTACCGATTTTTACAACCATAATCATGATTGACAATATAGGTTTTCGTACATACATGTATATTCCAGTTAAAGAATGAACGTTACGCATGCAAAAGGCATTTTGTACGTATATTACTAATATCAAATTTTATTTTTTTATTAAAGGCTACGTGGTTGACAATTGTTTGGTGTAGTCAATTACTGAAGCATGTTGATATGGGCTGAAAATAAGCCCTAAAGACATATTTAATGTGGCATTAATTAGGCCAAGGATGGCCCAAACGTGGGGCCCACCAGCTGGGCCCAAAACCCCAATTATAATATTAATTTCGTAATTAATATTGGGGGAAATAAACAGCTCAGCAATAAGAGTTGGATAAGGATATTATTTCCACCAGACTTATCCACCAAGGCATCCAATTCAATATGGAAACTGATTCCTACAAGGAATTGATCTAGAACCTTCCTCAAAGACTTTTCTACCAAGTCTCTGACTCCTACCATAATTCTAAGGCTCCTGCAGCCTATTTAAAGGGCCAGACCCCTCATCTCAGAACTAACGTTTTTGGGCAGAGCTCAATACGTCACTTACGTTTTGGCTTAATCCTCGGATAAGGACGTACAAGCCACTGCATCCTAGGTGAGCTCTCGCCGCCATAGCCTCGAGGGCACCATCACCTAGAACTACGTCCTGGCTTGATTCTCAATAACGAGATACGTAGGCACTCTGTGAGGACCGATCAGTCTCGTAACACGGAAACAGCCATTAAAGCTCGAAGCTCAACCACCCTAGCATTAATTACAAATCGTAACCTAGTTTTTATTCCACAACATTTGGCGCCGTCTGTGGGAAGACAACATCAACCATGGTTCAAACACGAAGAACAACATCGACTGAGGCCATACCCCTTAGCTCTGCTCCACCTGCCATCTCTGATCCGCTCATCACCGCTGAAGAAGGACAATTACCCCCACCAACAGGGACGGTCATTCAACCTCTAACCTCTCAACCCTCAGGGACGATTCCTCAAAGCCAAGAAACTAACCCTCTTCAGATGGTGGTTTCTTCTCTTGATAGCGTTGGTCGTACGCTGCCTCCGGGGGTACAGATCCACACCACGGATCTCCCTTTGAATACCAACCCGATGTATGGGCTGCCTAATTATCCCCCTCAACACAGAGAACCTGGACCGAGCGATCATGCCTTACAGATCCGAGATCGAGAGTACGATGATTACTCTGGTCCCTATACTGATGATTCAACGTCTGAGGATGACGACGATGATCGTGATGAAGCCCCGAGGAGGCGACGTGCTAGTAAAGAACCTCGAAGGAGGTCCCAAAGAATCCATGATGGACCTCCACAAACGGCTGAGGAAAGGATTAAGGCTCATGAAGCTGAGATCCAAAGGCTGAAGGATGATATTGCTAGAGAGCAAGCAAGGCGAAGTCTGATTCAACCTCCTCCAGTTACAGGGAGGATTCCCATTATAAATCTGGAGAGGCCCTCAAGGAGGCAACGAAGGGCCGATGCCCCGATTGAAAAATCAACAAGGGTGGAGACCCCCAAAAGTAACCCTAGGGATCTGATGCCCCTTGGGGATCCTGATGATCCTACACCTCCGTTCACTGAGGAGGTAATGAATGCTCGCATCTCAAGGAAGTTCAAGATGCCGACAATTAAGGCCTATGATGGAACGGGCGATCCCGCAAACCATGTTAGGACATTCTCAAACGCACTGCTGTTGCAGCCTGCAAGCGATGCCTTAAAGTGTAGGGCGTTCCCTCAAACCTTGTCTGGCATGGCTCAAAGGTGGTATAGCCGCTTACCTGCAAACTCAATCGGCTCGTTCAAAGAGCTGAGCGCTGCCTTTGTCAGCCAGTTCATTAGTGGGAGAGTTCATGAAAAAAGTTCTGCATCCCTTATGTATGTGGTGCTGGGGAAGAACGAGAATCTGAGAGATTACCTCAAGCGGTTCACCAAGGAGACGCTGAATATCACTGATCTGGAAAATAAGGTGGCCATGGTAGCCCTGGAACACGGAACCACTGATCTCTTCTTTAAAAGGTCTTTGGCAAAACACCCTCCTGAAAATAAGGCCGAGCTCCAACGGAGGGCCGATAAATATATCAAGGCCGAGGACAGCATGAAGAAGGAAACCACAGGAGGCAATGGCAAGGGTTCTAATGATTCGAAGAAACGAAATCAAGAGCAAGAGTACGATGCTAGGGACAAGTATCCCCGGACTAGCAAGGATTCTGACTTAACCCCGAAGAAGAATTTGGGATCAAGATTCAACGACTATGCGAGACTGAATGCTCCTAGGAGTCAGATCTTGCTAGATATTGAGAAGGATAAAGATTTCCGATGGCCGAAGCCACTTAGGGGTGATCCCACGAAAAGAATCAAGGATCAGTACTGTAGGTACCACCGTGATGTGGGTCATGATACAGATAATTGTAGACAGTTGAAAGATGAGATTGAGTTCTTGATCCGAAAAGGAAAGCTAAGCAGGTTCACGAAGAATGATGATCGTGGAACCCAAAGAAGGGACTATGATAGGAGAGACAATGACAGGAGAGATAACGATCGTGATCGTGATCGTAACCCACAGCCCCGAGGGCCAGTTGTTAATATGATTTGGGGAGGCCCGACAGCGGCCGGCACGACTCGAAACTCTCGATAAGCGTATGCCAGAAAAGTAATGCACATCGTGGGAGAAGCCCCAAAACGTGCCAAGACTGAAATAGCTATTGGGTTTGATGATTCAGATCTCGAAGGGGTAAAGTTCCCCCATGACGACCCGTTGGTCATAGCTCCTCTGATCGGAAACTCGGAGGTAAAACGAGTCTTGATCGACAATGGAGCTTCTGTTGATATCTTGTTTCACGATGCGTTTGTGAAAATGGGGGTACACCGATTCTCAGTTGACCCCCACCAACATGCCAATCTACGGATTTAATGGAGTTGAGTCCAAGGTTGAAGGGACTATTCAGTTACCCATGACGATTGGACAGGAACCTAGAGAAGCTACTCAGATGCTGAATTTCCTTGTGATCAAGGCATCCTCGACCTATAACGCGATCCTTGGAAGGACTGGACTTCATGCATTCAAGGCTGTGGCCTCCACATATCACATGAAGATTAAGTTTCCAACCAGGAATGGTGTTGGAGAACAAAAGGGTGATCAGAAGATGGCAAGAAGTTGTTATGTATCCGCGTTAAGGGCTGATGGAATCGGGGGGGGGGGGGGGCAGGTACTTCCGATCGAAGACATGGATGTCCGTGGTGATGATGAACACAGAGGAAAGCCAGCGGAGGACTTAATACCTATTCCTCTGGAGCTAGGCGACCCTGAGAAGGTGACTTATATAGGAGCCTCTCTGAAGGAACCCCTGAAGGGCAAATTGATAGCATTCTTGCAAGAAAATAGCGATGTGTTTGCCTGGACAGCAGCTGATATGCCAGGGATTGATCCCCAACTCATAACTCACAAATTGAATGTCGATCCTAATCGAAAGATAATACAGCAGAAGAAGAGGAACTTTGCACCTGAAAGGCAAGAGGCCATAAAGCAAGAAGTGGAAAAGCTCTTAGAAGCTGGGTTTATTGAAGAGATTCAGTTTCCAGAATGGTTGGCTAACCCTGTGATGGTCAAGAAAGCCAACGGTAAGTGGAGGATGTGTATAGACTTCACCGACTTGAATGATGCATGCCCTAAGGATTGCTTCCCTTTACCTAGGATAGACATGTTAATAGATGCCACAGCTGGACATGAGATGCTGAGCTTCATGGATGGGTTCAGCGGCTACAATCAGATTAAGATGCACAAGGATGACGTCCCTAAGGTATCTTTCATAACTGACTTTGGTGTTTTCAGCTATCTTGTTATGGCTTTCGGTCTAAAAAATGCAGGAGCTACTTACCAACGACTGGTGAATAAGATATTCGCCCATCTAATTGGAAAAACCATGGAGGTCTATGTTGATGACATGCTAGTCAAGAGCCTGTTCAAGGCAGACCACATTAAGCACCTCAGAGAGGCATTCGAAGTGCTGAGGCACCACAAAATGATGTTGAATCCAGCCAAGTGTGCCTTTGGCGTTGGATCAGGAAAATTTTTGGGTCTAATGGTTTCAAAGAGAGGCATAGAGGCCAACCCTGACAAGATTAAGGCAATCTTAGACATGGAGCCACCACGCTCTATAAGAGATGTGCAGAAGTTGACAGGCCGTGTAGCGGCTTTAGGAAGATTCATCTCCAAGTCTGGTGACAAATGCTTGCCTTTCTTGCAAGCATTGAAGAAGGTGAAAAATTTTGAGTGGACCCCTGAGAGCCAAGAGGCCTTTGAACAACTGAAGAAGTACATGGTTGAAGCCCCGTTGCTGGCCAAACCTAGTCCCGGGGAGACTCTTTATCTATACCTGGCGGTATCTGAGCAAGCGTTGAGCGCCGTTCTCATTCGAGAAGAAAAGAAGGTCCAGAAACCTATCTATTATGTGAGCAAGGTGTTGCACGGGGATGAGCTGAATTACTCTCCCATTGAGAAGTTCGCCTTGGCTTTGATAACAGCCTCGAGGAAGTTACGCCCGTACTTCCAGGCACATAAGATTGAAGTCCTGACGGACCAACAGTTGAGAAACATATTGCATAGCCCAAAGTCTAGTGGAAGGCTAATCAAGTGGGCTATCGAACTTGGAGAATTTGACATCACGTATAAGCCTCGAACAGCCATTAAGGCTCAGGCATTGGCTGACTTCGTGGTTGAATGCACCATTAGCAACCAAGAAGTCGGGGGGCAGGAGATAATAACAACCCCTGAGAAGCAAGATAAAGATGAAGAACTTGAACCTTATCAGAAGGAATATTGGGTGCTCTATTTTGATGGAGCATCAAAAACAAAATCTAGTGGCGCAGTTTTAGTGTTGCAAAGCCCCGATGGGTTCATAGTTGAATATGCTTTGAAGTTGGACTTTCCTACTACCAACAATGAAGCTGAACATGAGGCATTGATAGCTGGCTTAGGCTAGGCAAGAATCATGAGGGTCAAGAATCTAAAGGTCTGGGGAGACTCAAGGCTTGTAGTATCACAAGTGAATGGCGAGTTTGAGGCCAAGGATGAAACCATGGCAAAATATCTAAGGATCGTGAAGGGTGTTATGACCCAATTTGAGGAATGCTATGTGGAGCACATCCCAAGAGAGGAAAACGTTAAGGCTGATGCCTTGTCCAAATTCGCTTCCTCTGAAATAGAGAATTACGCAGGGAGTGTTTACTTCCAGGTCTTGAAGGCCCCGTCCATCAACTCTAAGTTGATAGCACCAATTAATCTAGGAAGCTGTTGGATGGATCCCATCAAAGCTCACCTTGAAACTGGATGGCTTCCTGACGATGCCTTGGAGGCACGAAAGTTGTCAGTAAGAGCATTGAGATACGCCCTGATCGAAGGCATTCTCTACAAGAGATCGTTTGTCATCCCATACCTGAAGTGTTTAAGGCCCCATGAGGCAAGAGAAGCACTGGAAGAAGTTCATGGAGGGGTCTGTGGACAACACTTGGGGGGCAGAGCCCTAGCTCACAAGATCCCTCGTCTAGGATTCTATTAGCCAGAGATGTTGGCTGATGCAAAAGATTATGTTAAGAGATGTGAGAGGTGCCAAAAGCACGCTCCGATTGTAAGGTAGCCGCCTGAGATGTTGACCTCGATCAGCTCCCCTATTTCGTTTGCAATGTGGGGAATGGATATAATTTTTCCCTTTCCCATAGCATCTGCACAAAGAAAGTTTTTGATAGTAGCTATCGACTACTTCACTAGGTGAATTGGGGCTAAACCCCTAGCCAAGATAACCACCAAGAAAGTTGCCCAGTTCTTTTGGGAGAACGTGATCTGTAAATATGGAATCCCGTGAATCCTTGTGATGGATAATGGGACGCAATTCAACAATGAAGAATTCAAGAAGTACTGTGAGGAAAATGCTATTGATCTTCATTTTACTTCAGTAGCACACCTGCAAGCTAATGGACAGGCAGAGATAGCCAATCGGATAATCCTTGATGGACTGGAGAAAAGGGTCGAACGCTCAAGAAACACTTGGGTGGATGAGTTACTGCCTATACTTTGGGCATATCGAACCACTTGCAAAGTGACAACTGGAGCGACCCCGTTTTTTGTTGGCTTATAGAGCCGAGGCAGTTGTGCCCCTAGAGATCATGCATGCATCACCTCGAGTTGAGGCATATGAGCAAGAGACTAATGAAGAAGGCATGAGGCTTGCGCTAGACCTAATTGATGATGTTAGGGACGAAGCAAATGCCCGGAATGCAGAGCATCAGAAGAGAGCATCCTTCCACTACAACCGAAGGGTTAAGGAGAGGTTCTTTCGGCAAGGCGAACTGGTTCTAAGGAAGATAGAAGCTTCTGGAATTGGTCAGAAGGGAAAGCTAGCCCCTAATTGGGAAAGGCCGTATCGAGTCAAGAAGACGCTAGGATCGAGATCCAGCTTCTGGATCCTTGAAAGTCACGGGTGACCAAAATACTAAATTAGAGATCGAGATCCAGCTTCTGAATCCCTAGGATCGAGATCCAGCTTCTAGATCCTTGGCCGACCACCTCCCGGCCGACCACGAAGGATTCGGGCCGTTTGGCCGACCACCTCCCGGCCGACCACGAAGGAATCAGGCCGTTAGAGATCGAGATCCAGCTTCTGAATCCCTAGGATCGAGATCCAGCTTCTGGATCCTTGAAAGTCACGGGTGACCAAAATACTAAATTAGAGATCGAGATCCAGCTTCTGAGTCCCTAGGATCGAGATCCAGCTTCTGGATCCTTGAAAGTCACGGGTGACCAAAATACTAAATTAGAGATCGAGATCCAGCTTCTGAATCCCTAGGATCGAGATCCAGCTTCTGGATCCTCGAAAGTCACGGGTGACCAAAAAACCAAACTAGGATCGAGATTCAGCTTCTGAATCCCTAGGATCGAGATTCAGCTTCTGGATCCTCGAAAGTCACGGGTGACCAAAATACCATACTAGAGATCGAGATCCAGCTTCTGAATCCCTAGGATCGAGATTCAGCTTCTGGATCCTCGAAAGTCACGGGTGACCAAAAAACCAAACTAGGATCGAGATTCAGCTTCTGAAAACCTAGGATCGAGATTCAGCTTCTGAATCCCTAGGATCGAGATTCAGCTTCTGAATCCTTGAAAGTCACGGGTGACCAAAAAAAACCAACCTAGGATCGAGATTCAGCTTCTGAATCCCTAGGATCGAGATTCAGCTTCTGAATCCTTCAAAATGGTCGACCACGACACCTGAAGGAGCCATGGCCGACCACCTCGCAGCCGACCACGACGTTTTGGGATGCCCCGGCCGACCACGAGCTAGCCGACCAAGGCACATTCAGGAGCCCCGGCCGACCAGCCCGCAGCCGACCAGGTGCCGGCCGACCACCTGGGGTCAAGGCCCTCCAGCCGACCAGGTGTCAGCCGACCACCTTGGTTGGAGGCCCTTCGGCCGACCAGGAGCTAGCCGACCACAAGCTAGCCCTCGATCCGGCCGATCGCGGGTTAGCTTGTGGTCCTGAATCTTGGTTTTTCAGCAATTCTCGGGCAGCTACTGAACCTGAATCTTGATTTTTTCGTATGATTTCAGGTGCACCGTTTAGCACCGTTTATCGCCCTTTAGCGTCGTTTAACATTGTTTAAACGTCGTTTAAGGCTGTTAACACCGTTTAGTGCCGTTTAGTGCCGTTTAGTGTCGTTTAGTGCCGTTTAGCGTCGTTTAACATTGTTTAAACGTCGTTTAAGGCTGTTAACACCGTTTAGTGCCGTTTAGTGCCGTTTAGCGCCATTTATCGCCGTTTAGCGTCGTTTAACATTGTTTAAACGTCGTTTAAGGCTGTTTAGCACCGTTTAGTGTCGTTTAGTGCCGTTTAGCACCGTTTATCGCCGTTTAGTGTCGTTTAGTGCCGTTTAGCACCGTTTATCGCCGTTTAGCGTCGTTTAACATCGTTTAAACGTCGTTTAAGGCTGTTTAGCACCGTTTAGTGTCGTTTAGTGCCGTTTAGCACCGTTTATCGCCGTTTAGCGTCGTTTAAACGTCGTTTAAGGCTGTTTAGCACCGTTTAGTGTCGTTTAGTGCAGTTTAGCACCGTTTATCGCCGTTTAGCGTCGTTTAACATCGTTTAAACGTCGCTTGAGGCTGTTTAGCACCGTTTAGTGTCGTTTAGCACCGTTCAATGCTACTGGCACAATATAACGTCGTTGTAAACGCGTCGGTCGCTCCACGCTTTACGTCAAAACGATATCAAAGATAAACCCTGACCCGAGTCTCGAATTAGACAAACAGAACTTCAAGGAAAACCTGATCAATTTTCCTAGAAGTTGGGGGGCAAATGATATGGGCTGAAAATAAGCCCTAAAGACACATTTAATGTGGCATTAATTAGGCCAAGGATGGCCCAAACGTGGGGCCCACCAGCTGGGCCCAAAACCCCAATTATAATATTAATTTCGTAATTAATATTGGGGGAAATAAACAGCTCAGCAATAAGAGTTGGATAAGGATATTATTTCCACCAGACTTATCCACCAAGGCATCCAATTCAATATGGAAACTGATTCCTACAAGGAATAGATCTAGAACCTTCCTCAAAGACTTTTCTACCAAGTCTCTGACTCCTACCATAATTCTAAGGCTCCTGCAGCCTATTTAAAGGGCCAGACCCCTCATCTCAGAACTAACGTTTTTGGGCAGAGCTCAATACGTCACTTACGTTTTGGCTTAATCCTCGGATAAGGACGTACAAGCCACTGCATCCTAGGTGAGCTCTCGCCGCCATAGCCTCGAGGGCACCATCACCTAGAACTACGTCCTGGCTTGATTCTCAATAACGAGATACGTAGGCACTCTGTGAGGACCGATCAGTCTCGTAACACGGAAACAGCCATTAAAGCTCGAAGCTCAACCACCCTAGCATTAATTACAAATCGTAACCTAGTTTTTATTCCACAACACATGTGAAATTGTTAATGGATAGGCACAATGGTGAGTAACTTTTGTTCGTAATCTATTTGCATGTTGTGTTAATTCGTGTGTAATAACTTTTTTTGTTATTTCAAATACATCATCGTACATGTAATTTTTTTGATTCAAAGTATTTTTTTAAGCTTTTCTAAGCTCTCGGTTTGAGGTTTTTCATGCTAATTTTTAATATTATTGTGTGGTTAATTTCTATTGTCATTGGCTAATTAATGATTTGTTATGATTTCAGACTTTTTAGTTGTAATTGTGGATTAGAAGTATTGCTTTTGCTTTTGTATTTTTTTTAGTGATCTTGGTACGGAAACATTTGATCGTGTGAACAAGAATTAGGAGATCTTTTTCTGTTTGAGAAGTAGAAGTACTTGAAAAACTTGATAGAAAAGGTTTGAACATTTACCATTCTCCATTTATTTATTTATTGTCAATTGTTAATTTATCATTATTATCTTCTTATTGTTCTTGATCATAACATTCCAACGTCTTCTGTTAATTAATTCAATCAAATATGCTTTTTTATTTTTATGTATTTATTATAACGGGTGTCGGCCTAAGAAAACGTGACACAAAATCAATGTAAAAAATATGTATATAGTTTATTTTATTATATTAATAGTATATATTTTGAAAAAAAAATAAAATATAAGAAGGCCATCGCGAAATGCGGTTTATATGTATTTATTACAACGGATATCGGCCCAAGAAAACGTGATACAAAATTGACATAAAAAATAAATATATATTTTATTTTTAGTTGTATATATATATTAGTATTTTTATAATATATACAACGGGTGTCGGCCTAAAAAATCGTAAAACAAAATCGGTATAGAAAAATATATGAATAATTTATCTTATTATCTTTGTATATTTAATTTACACAATATTGTGTTCACCAATTTATATTGATATTATAAAAATATTTTTGTCATTTTTTTTCTTAAATGATTTTTATTTAATTTTTTTAAAAAAAAATTATATAGCCGCGAAGCGCGGCTTAGTCGACTAGTAATATAGATAAAGGAAAACCCCCGGGAGTTTGGTGGAGCTCTAGAATCGCTCGATTCATATTTATCTATTTTTCTAGAACTCCTCTATTTTAAATATGTAAAATTGAAATTTCCTTCTTTAAATCCTATTTTTTAGAAAAGAAATCAAAACTTCCTTTTTTAACATTAATATAAACGTTAACATAAACATCTTTGAAATAGAAAAGGTTCTCGAATTCGAATTTGTAGGGAAGAAGAACTCAAATTACATATTCGAAATTGAAAAGGTTTTCGAATTTGTTGGGAAGAAAAAATTATATATTCGAAATAGAAAAAAATATATTATATTCTTATAGTATATATTCGAAATAGAAAAGAAATTTTATATTCTTATATATATACAATCATTACTTCTAATAATCAAGTTTTATCACCATGTTTGTAATCATATTTACTCGATTTATATTGTATATACTTAGTATTTTTAAAATATATACAACGAGCGTCGGCCTAAAAATTGTGAGGAAAAATTGATAAATCAAAGTCAAAGAGCATTTTAATATTTAAATTTTTATTCTTGTGTATGCTAAGTATTTTTATAATATATACAAACGGGTGTCGGCCTAAAAAATTGTGAGACAAAATCGGTATAGAAAAATATATGGATATTTTATCTTATTATCTATGTATATTTAATTTATACAATATTGTGTTCACCAGTTTATATTGATATTTTAGATATATTTAAAATTTTAAAAAAGAATTGTGAGGCAAAATCGGTAAATCAAAGTCAAAGAGTATTTTAGTATTTAAATTTTTATTATTGTGTATGCTGAGTATTTTTATAATATATACAACGGGTGTCGGCCTAAAAAATCGTAAGACAAAATCGGTATAGAAAAATATATGAATAATTTATCTTATTATATATGTATATTTAATTTATACAATACTGTGTTCACCAATTTATATTGATATTATAAAAATATTTTTGTCGTTTTTATTCTTAAAATGATCATTATTTAAAATTAAAAAAAAATTATAAGGCCGCCGCGAAGCTCGGCTTATTCGACTAGTTATTAATAATTGGAAGACATGGTGTGCTATTATTTGGGTATATATATATTAATGATTACAATGTTTTTTTGAAATATAATGATTACAATGTTAATTTTAAATTAGAGGTAACATGTATTAATTAGAAAAAAATATTAATAATTGTAAAATATGGTACAAGTAACGTTTTAGTTATTTATAAAAAGGTAATATATTCAATCTGCTAATTATCTTTAATTTATGTTATTTTAATCGTTTCGAAAACCAAACAGACAAAATTTTAGTGCTTCGGTATTAATATAGTAGTACTAGCTTATAATTCGTGCGATACACATATATTTTTTTGATATGTTATAAACTTTATTTTATGTCACAATTATTTTTCTATATAATCATTATTTTCAATATTTATTTTAATTGAATATAAATTTAATTAATGTTATGCATGATTCAAAACATGTATTATAAAATTTTGAATTAAATATGTCGTTAATAGGATTTGGACCTTAAGAGTCCGTTTGGATGGGCATTGAGAAGGGTTGTGTTGGGTCGGGTTCAAATTTAAAAATTCGTTTTTGAAAATTTTTTAAAAATAAAGTGTTGGATTTTGATAATTTACGAAAGAATTAAAATAAAATTCCATATTAAATCCAAAATCTAACACTTTACTTTTTAAATTTTCTCAAAAATGAATTTTTAAATTTGAACCCGATCCAACCCAGCCCTTCTCAACCCCCAATGTAAACGGACTCTAAATCTTTAGTGAAGTAATTTAATTATATACATACCTTATCATTAGACCTAGCAGTACTTATATTATTAATGATTTGAAGATATGGTGTGCTATTTTATGGGTATATATTAACGATTGCAAAATTAGTTTTAAATTAAAAAGTAACATGTATTAATTAAGAAAAAAAATATTAATTATTGGAAGATATGGTACAATTGTGGTTTTACGTATTTATAAACGATAATATTATAAGCGAAACAGGGTATAATTGGTTGGTTGGTACTTGGTTTGGTTAACACCTTCCTAAAACAAATCTTAAACCTTCCAAAACAAAATATATTTAATTTATTAATTAAAAAATGAAACAAAATGCCGTATACAAATACAAACTCTTCCGGACGAATTTTCCTGGAAGCCGGATATATATAACTAGGACTAGGCAGTCTATACTATTATATTAAAGCCGAAACATTGAAAGTTTTAAAAGTTTTGGTTTTCGGTTTGGTTATCCTATTTATTAAATAAATAATAACATAATATAATTAATGGTAATAAGGTGATTGGCTTTTCCCTGTTAACTTTTAATTTAAAATATTGCCCTTTATAAACAATTAAAAATATAAATCATACCATATCTTTATCTTTTAATCATTAATATTTCTATCTAATTAAAACATGTTAGCTTATATCTAATTAAAACTATTGCACCATATCTTTCAACCATTAATAAACACCTAAAAACATGAATCATACATATCTTTCAATCATTAATATTTTTTTCTAATTAAACACGTTACCTTTTAATTTAAAACTAATCTTGCAACCATTAATATATATCCAAAAATATCACACCACATCTTTCAATTATTAATAAAATATATTAAAAATCAGTATACATTGTTTATAATAAGAAAATATAAGTATAATCCTTAAACATGAATATATCAAATTATGTTAAAATAAAATTAAACAATTATTGAAAATAATGTTTATATAAAAATCTATACTATAGTATAATAAGTGAAAGGGGGTATGTTTGTAGTTTCGTTATCCCCTCATTTTTCTTATTCACAACCTTATATCTTCAATTCAAATAGATCATGACCGTTAGATATAACAATACTAAAAGTTGTTACATATAAAGATATTCGTGCCACCTACATACTAATTTATATTTAATACTAAAAATTATTATATACAAAGATGTAAGGTTCGAATTTTTTCAATAACATATTAAAATTGAAATTTATAATATTATACTATACTATAAACAAATTTTAAAAATTAAAAGTAACCCGTGCTTTGCACGGGCTATAAGCTAGTATTCAATTAAAAGTAAACGTGAAAAAATCAATCGGCTAATTATCATTAATATATTATTTAAACAACTTTTAGTGTTTCAGCTTTAAATTGTAGCAATAGCTTATAACTCGTGCAATGCACAGATTTTTTTTTATATGTTAAAAATTTTATTTTATGTTATAATTATTTTTCTATCTAATCATTATTTTCAATAATTATTCTAATCTAATACAATTTAACATAAATTTAATTAATGATATGCATGATTCAAAATTAATATTATAAAATTTTGAATTAAATATGTCGTCGATAGGATTTGAATCTTATATATTTAGTAAAGTATAATCATATAATATACCTTATCATTAGATCTAACGTTTCTTATTTATTACTAAAACTCTAGCGATCATTATTCATTGAATGGCTAAAACTTTAAACCAAAATATGAACAATTATACTTGTGTTTTCTTATTATAAATGTACTAGCTGAAAACCCATGGGATGCACAAACTTTTTTCTTTAATTTGAATTGAATTTTTTAAAAATGAATTTTGTTGACTTAAGTTTTTAAATGATATGATTCAATAATAATTATATATATGTTGCCTGTAATATTTCTAGGAAATGAGGGATTTTAGTTAAAAAATATAGAAATAATAATATGTTTTAGCTGAAAAAGGTAATGGGTAATTATTAGTAATTTTGATATTATTATTTTATCAACTAAAACACCCATGATATTATTGGGAAAAAAGAGGGTTTAGTTAGAAAAATAGAAAAGGTAACATGTTTTAGTTGAAAAAAAGTAATTGATTATTTAATAGTGTTGAGTATGAAATACACCTAGACAATATAGAGGAGGTGAATGTATTATTAACTTTCTCTTCCAATGTTAGCTATTTGAATCTGTTTAGACTTATAGCTTGAAATTATGTTGCATTTAAAAAATGGGAAATACTAACCACAACTCTTAGGACTATGGTTAAGCATGTAGTACTACTAATTCTTATGTGTTTAAGCATTTAATACACCTGATTCCCAATACATAAATGACATGCACCAATACATAAATGACATGCACATTCAACAATCCAACTGTGTTGCTACTCGTTTCATTAATTGTAGGAATTAGGCAAAATGTTTGACCAATTAAATATATAATAAATTTATCATTCTTGATTTTTAATAATACAAAATTATAAATAGTACTTTTAAAATTAAGTTTAGTAAACATCACTAACTCCACAATAGTGGTTATATCAAATAAAATTAAATTCGTTTATTTAGTAAAAGAGGTTAAAATCATTTTTACTTACTGTTACGCCATATTTTCGGTTGCCTCTAATATCTCCCAAATTTCCAAATATGAATCTAATAATAATTAACTTAATCGTCAAGTTAATTATTTCCTCTCTCTGAAACGAGGAATTATCTCCAATTTATGATAGAAAATATCTCTAAACGATATCCTTCAAATCAGGAAGGTATCCCAATGCGAATATAATTCAAAGAGATAAAATCTACTAATTCCCAAAATACATCCCTTAACAATCATAGGGATTAAAAACCAATCCTTTTAACAGAACTGCGTGGGCTTGATCCTTATAAATATAAGGTACGCATGCATCTTGGAAAAGGATCCGACACATCTAACAAGTCGAGACACCTCTCAAGTCCAGCCCCAAACATCCAAAATCCCAGATCCCCCTATTTTCATGATTTCATTATTCCAGCAACCTCCGAAATCTGTTATCACCAAATTCCTCCGTTAACAATTGGCGCTAGAAGGAGGGGCATTATTTATTGATTGTGGAGGGCAATCAACTCACACGCATGGGGGGTTATTATGGATCTGGAGCTGCTGTAATGGAGGAGCTAAGCGGTGGAGGCGGTAGATCTATTCTGAAATAAGATAAGTTTTCTTATGATTTTGTCCATACAAATTTGTTATCTTATAAAATTCGTAGTATATTCAATACATGTCGGATTTTGATGATTTTTAATGATTCGGAAAGCTTGTTAAATTGCCTATAACTTTCGTTCTTTGAGTTTTCTCAGATTATATCTCGATCTATTCTCGAAATCACAAAAAACAATCAGATCTAGTTTTTCAGCATCGGGAAACAGATCAGCAGACGTTTTATTTAATTCCCGATTCGTTATTAGTCCGTTTTTGATGAGCCATATATCATCGGAAAGGTTTTTTCGTTCTCTACAACTTTCGTGTTTTGTGTTTTTCAAGAAAAAGTCGTTTAGATGGTCAAAAACGTCAAAAACAGATCTGGGCAGAATTTGAATTGCGAAGATTTTCAAGATTTTTGGTGTAATCTTCGTGGTACATGATTTTGGAAGACTCTTATTCGAAGATTTTATTATTTTGGAAGGCCTTCCTTTGTGGGGGTAATATTTTGGAAGACCCTCTTTTCTAGGGATAAATTTTGAAGGGCTCTTATTCGAAGAATTTATTATTTTAGAAGGCCCTCATTTGCAGAGGTAATATTTTGGAAGACTCTTAATTAAAGAGTTAATTATTTTGGAAGGCCCTCCTTTGTATGGGTAATATTTTGGAAGACTTTTATTCGAAGAGTTGATTTTTTAGAAGAGCCTTCAAGTGTTGCTGATATTTTTTGGAAGAATCTTGGGATATTGATATGGTTTTGGGAAGATGACCTCCTCTAAGGAGGGTCTCCATTATTTTTTGTGATAGACGACCTCCTCTAAGGAGGGTCTTCGTGATTTACTTAAAAGACGATCTCCTATAAGGAGAGTCTTACTAAAAGTGAAGATATCTTCGGAAAATTCACCTCTTGTGATGAGGGTATTTCTGATATGGGGAACGACCTCCTTTGAGGAGGGTATCCCGAATTTTAAAATCCTTGCAAAAACCGTACTTCCGGGGGGGATGTCCGTACTTCCGGCGCCTCATCAAGGTTCGAGCTTCGGAAAGTCCACCTCCTGTGAGGAGGGTATTTCTGAACAAAAACTGATCTCCTTTGAGGAGAGTACCCTAAATTACTAAATCCTTGCAAAAACCATACTTCCGGGGGGAATGTCCGTACTTCCGGCGCCTCATCAAGGTTCGAGTTTCGGAAAGTCCACCTCCTGTGAGGAGGGTATTTCTGAACAAAAACTGATCTCCTTTGAGGAGAGTACCCTAAATTACTAAATCCTTGCAAAAACCGTACTTCCGGGGGGGATGTCCGTACTTCCGGCGCCTCATCAATGTTCGAGCTTCGGAAAATCCACCTCCTGTGAGGAGGGATATCTCTGAAGCATTTATGGAAATTCTGGTGGATATGACCTTCTTTGAGGAGGATATTTTCCGGAATACGTTATGGAAACTCTAGAATACGTCCTTCTTTGAGGAGGGTATTTCTCGGAGTGCTTAATAGATGATATTTCTTTGAATATTTGCTTTTCAGGGTATTGCTCGAAAAGTTTTGCACGACTCTGTGAATAATGCTTGGATGGCTCTCCAAGATACATTTTCTTACACCTACAAAACTTATTTTTTTTACATCTAGCATATTGTCTCGTTTACATCTACATGCATATTACGGGCACCTTAGTGCTCCATATTATTTACTAATCTTCATCCCCTAGCTGTTTCAGTGACTTGGAAAATTTGGAAGATCGAAGCATGCTTAGTTCTCCACTGCAGCAAGCTACACTGAAGAACTGGGGGGTAGTTGTTACGCCATATTTTCGGTTGCCTCTAATATCTCCCAAATTTCCAAATATGAATCTAATAATAATTAACTTAATCGTCAAGTTAATTATTTCCTCTCTCTGAAACGAGGAATTATCTCCAATTTATGATAGAAAATATCTCTAAACGATATCCTTCAAATCAGGAAGGTATCCCAATGCGAATATAATTCAAAGAGATAAAATCTACTAATTCCCAAAATACATCCCTTAACAATCATAGGGATTAAAAACCAATCCTTTTAACAGAACTGCGTGGGCTTGATCCTTATAAATATAAGGTACGCATGCATCTTGGAAAAGGATCCGACACATCTAACAAGTCGAGACACCTCTCAAGTCCAGCCCCAAACATCCAAAATCCCAGATCCCCCTATTTTCATGATTTCATTATTCCAGCAACCTCCGAAATCTGTTATCACCAAATTCCTCCGTTAACACTTACCAAAAACTTTGTTAATAAAGAAAGTATAAAGCAATTACGATCTATTGTTAAAATTATAATATTACTAAATTGATATTATTTATTAATCAAATATAATTTATTAAATATTACATTCATTATTTGTATGTGTTTTTATATTGATGAAATTATAAATTGTATTCTTTGAAATTCAACACGTATGGTAAGTTCTGGAATGTGTATTGTGTGGAATGTGTATTGTGTAGGCGCTGACTACATTAAGTGTAGTAATTAAATAATCAACTGTATTAATAGCTCAAGTCTCAAAAAATTAGTAAAAGTAAATGCTTAACCATATTCCTAAGAGCTACCTTTAGCATGACCTTTAAAAAATTGTGGAAAATAAAGAATTACACACAATTTTACTTTATACCTAATATGATAATTTGTAAAATACATATGCTTGTGATAAAGAGGATAAGTCAAAAAAAGATGTGAATTCCTCTTACTATTCTTAATATTGTAAAGTTCACTTTTTAGAGTCGAAATAAAATTAATTTCTTTTTCGATTTTTTTTTATTTCTTGGTTTGTTTTATTATTGTAAATGTATTTATCAAAACAAAAATTTATTGATTCAAGAACTAGTTGTGTAGGAATTCTGGCAATATGAATGATACATAGAAAGATATCCCTGTATATTCTTTTAATGAAATTTTTTATGAACAAATCTAATTTGTATTACTCAATTGTTGCTAAAAATTGCGAATACAAGGTTGCATTCTCAATTTTGATTTCTCAAATAGATATTCTTAAGATTACATTTGAAATCTTAACAACTAAAGATAAGAATCTGTACACTTATAAAACATATTCACGGCTCATTTTTACAAAACTAGTAACAAACAAACTAGTAAGCTAAGTCTGTCTATACCATTTTAATGAAAGAAGGTATCATGTGATTTCTCCTTGTTTTACATACTGATCATATCCACTTCTTTAGCTATTTTTCCTTGAATCACACTATAACAATTAGACCACTGCAGGTACCTTGGTTTGTGTTGATTTCTGTCTTGAGAATCTTCTTGAAATTTGTTGTTGAAACATTCAAGAATTGGCAAAGTACTTGATTTATGAACTACTTGTGAATGGCTAGAGATCTCTGAGTTCTGGATCAAGTCTTTTTGAGATGTCAAATGTATATACTTCTCGAATAAGTCTTTTACTTCTGAAATCTCTAAGACGTCTAATGAGTCTTTTGACTTGTGGAATCCTTGAGATATCAAATACGGTAATTTAATTTTGGAATCCTTGACATATCGAATAAAGTAAATTACTTCTGGAATCCTTGACTTATCGAATAGAGTAAATCACTTCTGGAATTCTTGAGATATTTAATAAAGTAAATTACTTCTGGAATCCTTGAGATATCGAATCCTTGACTTATCGAATAGACTAATTCCACTTCTCGAATTTGTACTTAGAAAAATTTCTTCATTATTCAAACTTCAACTATCTTTATTTTGTAGCCTTCTTCTTCAGCCTTGAGATATGATCCAAGGATCTTCTTTCAAGAATTATTACAAGGTTGATTTTTACATTTTACAGAAGAACTTGATTCCTATTTCCTAATGATATGTTGAGATTGTGGAGTCTATGTCAGGCTCAAGGGCTTGAGCAGCAAGTTGAAGGCCTTGACCTGAACAGACGCAATTCTCAAGGGCTTGACTTCAGGCTCAAGGCCTTGACTGCCGAATTTTCAGCAAAGGCCCATATTGTTAATTAGGCCCAGTTTCTTCTATTATAAATATTCTCTTATAATTATAAAACCCTAACACAACACAATTGTGAGAGATCAATACAAAATTAGTGCAGCTTGTGGAGTAGGAATTTCCGAACCATGTTAAATCTTTGTCTTGTGTGATTGTCGTTTATTTTCTTGTTCTTGTTTATTCGCTTTGGGTTTTGCTTTCGTTGTTGTATACTCAACAACTGATATCAAGAGCCTAGGTTTTCAGGCGAGTGGGAGCGATGGCAAAATAAGGGAAAGTAAAGATCGACAAATTTGATGGCAGAGATTTTGGGTTTTGGAATATGCAAATTGAAGATTGTTGTATTAGAAAAAACTACACGAACCGCTGGAGGAGAAAAGCCAGATTCAATGGATGAGAAAGAATGGAAGCTATTGGATCGGCAGGCTCTAGGTGATGTCAGATTGACTTTGGCGAAGAACGTTACTTACAATATCGTTAAGGAAACGACAACTTATGGATTGATCAAGGCATTATCAAATATGTATGAGAAGCCGTCTGCTTCAAATAAGGTATATTTGTGTCGTTCGTTGTTTGCCACGAGATTGAATAAAGGTGATTGTGTTGCTGATCATGTGAACGAATTTAACTTTATCCTATCAAGATTGACTTTAGTGGATATTAAATTCGATGATGAAGTACAAGCCTTGTTGTTGGTATCATCGTTACCTGACAGTTGGTCATGATTTGTCAATTCTATTTGTAATTCATCTGGGAGCAGTAAGATGACTTTTGATGGAGTTCGGGATGCGATTCTTGGAGAAGATATTCATAGGAGAAACTCAGGAGAGTCGTCAGGTTCCTTGTTGAGTACTGAGAGTAGATGCAGAAAGTTCGATAGGGGGCAGAATCAGGGGCGTAGCAGATCGAAGTCACAGAAGAGAGGACAGTCCAAAGATCGCAAGGAGATTGTTTGTTGGAATTGTTACAAGAAAGGTCACTTCAGAAAGCTGTGTACGGCTCTTGCAACTCCTAAAGGAAAGAAGACGGAGGATAATTCAGCTAATGTAGTTGAAGGGGTGGTGAGTGACGATGCTTTAATTTGTTGTGTTGAATGTTCAATTGAATCATGGGTTATGGATTCTGGAGCATCATTCCATGCTATCCCTTGCAAGGATTTGATGTTAAATTTTAGACTTGGAAATTTTGGTAAAGTTCGTCTTACTGATGATGAGACTTTGGATATTGTGGGCATGGGAGATATTAATCTCAAGACCTCTTTGGGGACTTGCTGGACGTTAAAAGATGTAAGGTACATTCCTGGACTGAAGAAGATGTTGATATCTGTGGGTCAGTTAGATAAGGAAGGGTATCGAGTTACTTACGGATACGGACAGTGGAAGGTTATAAAGGGGAATCTAGTTGTTGCTCGTGGAGAGAAGAAGGGGACGTTGTACATAGTTGAACAATCTAGTTAAAAAGCAAATGTAGTTGCTGATGAGATTGGGTCTTCAACTTTGTGGCACCAAAGACTTGGTCATATGAGTGAAAAGGGTATGAAGCTGTTAACTTCGAATGGGAAGATTCTAGATCTGAAGAATGTGGAAGTTGGAATCTGTGAGCCATGTGTTCTTGGAAAGTAGAAACGAGTTACTTTTGCAAAATTAGGGAAGACACCCAAGGCTGAGAGGTTAGAGCTAGTTCATACAGATGTATATTGTCCAACAATAGTTGCGTCGTTGGGAGGATCTCGCTATTATGTCACTTTCATTGATGATTCCACTAAAAAGGTATGGGTTTATTTCTTGAATAATAAATCAGATGTTTTTGCTACTTTCAAGAAGTGGAAGATCGAAGTCAAAAATCAGACCGGTTTGAAGGTCAAAAGTTTGATGTGAGATAATGGTGGTGAGTACAGTAGTGATGAGTTTAAAAGCTATTGCACTGAATATGGGATTAGAATGATCAAAATTATTCCAGAGACACCGCAGTAGAATGGTGTTGCAGAGCGCATGAATAGAATCTTGAATGAGAGGGCCAAGAATATGAGGTTACATACAGGGTTGCCAAAGATTTTTTGGGTAGATGCAGTTAGCACAACAACGTATCTCATAAATAGAGGACCTTCAGTTCCTTTAGGGTTCAAGATTCCTGAAGAAGAATGGCAGGAAAATGAGGTAAATCTTTCGCACTTGCGAGTTTTTGGTTGTGTATCTTATGTGCTTGTTAAAGATTCTGATAGGGACAAGCTTGATCCGAAATTAAAGAAGTGTATCTTCATTGGTTATGACTCAGATGATATGGGTTACCGTTTCTAGGATGAAATAACGAAGAAGGTCTTTAGAAGTAGGGATGTTACTTTTAATGAGAATGCAGTGTATAAGGATAAGCTTGTAGTAGATTCTGAGTTTAAAAAAGAACAACCTGAGAAAGAGAAAGCAGTGCTTGAAGATATTATTGAAAAAGATCTTGCAGGAAATAGTGAGAGTTCGGGGAATGGTGATGACACAGTTCCAGTTACTCCACTGGCTGAGGTAAGAAGATCTAGCAGAATTGTGAGGCCACCACAAAGATTTTCTCCTTCTGCATATTATATTTTATTTACCGAGGATGGAGAGCCTCAGTGTTATTCAAAGGCAATTCACGTGGATGATTCAGTTCAGTGGAAATCAGCCATGGAAGAAGAGATGGGTTCTCTTGAGAAGAACGAGACTTCGTCTCTAAGAGAATTACCAGCAGGAAAGAAGACTTTACAGAATAAGTGGGTGTTCCGGATCAAAGAAGAACCTGATGGAAGCAAAAGATACAAGGCGAGGTTGGTAGTCAAGGGTTATCAACAGAAAAAGGGTATGGACTATACTGATATATTTTCTCCGGTTGTTAAGATGACTACTGTTAGAATTGTGCTAAATATTGTGGCTGCAGAGGAGTTACATCTAGAGCAACTAAATGTTAAGATCGCGTTCTTACATGGTGATCTTGAGGAAGACATCTACATGGTACAGGCAGAGGGATTTCAGGTATCTTAGAAAGAAAACCTTGTTTGCAAGCTTATAAAAAGCTTGTATGGTTTGAATGCAAGCGCCAAGATAATGGTACTTGAAGTTTGATAGCTTTATGATGAAGAATGGGTACACTAGGAGTGCTATGGATCATTGTTGTTATTTTAAACAATTTGATTCATCTTGTATCATATTGTTGTTGTATGTTGATGACATGTTGATAGCAGGATCAAACATGAGGCAAATCAACAGGTTAAAAAGACAGATGATTGAGGAGTTTGAGATGAAGGATATGGGTGCAGCAAAATAGATATTTGGTATGAGCATCATAAGGGATAGATCTGAAGGTACTTTGAAATTCTCTCAAGAGAAGTATATTGAGAAATTGTTGCAGAAATTCAGTGTCCAAGATGCGAAGACCAGAAGTACACCGTTGTCGACTCAATTTAATCTCACGAAGAAGCAGTCATCTAAAATGGATGAAGGCAAGAAAGATATGGCTAAAGTTTCGTTTGCATCTGCAGTTGGCATTTTGATGTATGCTATGGTGTGTACAAGGCCAAATATTGCTCATACAGTGGGAGTTGTTAGCAGGTTCATGTCTAATCCAAGAAGAGAGCATTGGGAAGCAGTCAAGTGGTTGTTGCGCTACTTGAAAGGCACATCCAAGGTTGCGTTATGTTTCAGCAAGAATATATTGGAAGGGTTTTCTGATGCAGATTTGGGTGAATGTTTGGATACAAGAAAAAGTACTATAGATACATTTTCACTTTGGGTGGCACAACAGTTAGTTGGATATCTCGACTTCAAAAGAGTGTTGCTCTTTCAACCACAGAAGCAGAATATATGGCTATCTCTGAAGCTAGCAAGGAGATGATTTGGTTGAAGAATTTTATTGAGGAGTTGGGCAAGAAACAGGAGGACAGTGCTTTGTATAGAGACAGTCAGAGTGCTATTCATCTTTCGAAGAATCTTATGTTTCATGCTAGGACGAAGCAGCTGAGATATCACTTTACAAGAGAGTTGATTAGCAATGGTACTTTGTCCTTGAAGAAAATCATTGGTTCATAGAATCCTGCAGATATGTTGGCTAAGGTGGTTACTAATGAAAAGTTTAAGCTTTGCATAGCTTCAACTGGCTTTCAGAACTGATTGATGAGAAGGCGCTGCACTAGTTAGAGTTATTGATCAAAGGATTGGGTGATACTAGACTGACAAGAGTGAATTGAAGATGGCTCAAGGGCTTGAGCAGCAAGCTGAGGGCCTTGACCTGAACAGACGCGATTCTCAAGGGCTTGACTTCAGGCTCAAGGCCTTGACTACGGGATTTTCAGCAAAGGCCCATATTGTTAATTAGGCCCAGTTTCTTCTATTATAAATATTCTCTTGTAATTGTAAAACCCTAACACAACACAATTGTGAGAGATCAATACAAAATTAGTACGGTTTGTGGAGTAGGAATTTCCGAACCACGTTAAATCTTTGTCTTGTGTGATTGTCGTTTATTTTCTTCTTCTTGGTTATTCGCTTTGGGTTTTGCTTTCGTTGTTGTATACTCAACATGCTAAGTACACATTCATGACAGAAAGCAAACTTCAAAGGATTCCCCATTTAAGGGGTCATGTAAGTAAATGGTATTGCATGGCATTGCGATAACCATATACTTGTTATATAGATGAGTTCAGACATGCCTTTGTGACTAGGGATGGGCATCGGGGCACTTCGGGGCCGGGGAGTGCTATCCCCGCCCCCATCCCCGAATTCAAATCAGATCCCCGTCCCCGGCCCGATCCCCGTCGGCGATTATTTTTTATTCCCCGTCCCGGTCCAAACGGGTAACGGGGATCCCCACGGGGAATCGGGGAATTTCATTTTAAACAAAAAATAAAATTTTAAACAATTTTAAACACTAACTAGTGAGTTTGAAACAATTTTTTAAGCACTAAATTAAGATAAAAAAAAATTACTTAAATAAACAATTATAAATAACATGAAAATGAAGTTATTTACTACTAGAAAGGCAAACATATAAGATTAAAATATTATTTTGTCTCCAATATAAAGTATTGAAAATTCGTATATATTAATATATGATTATTAATATATATATATATATATATATATATATATATATATATATATATATATATATATATATATATTATAATGTGGTGGAATCAAGTCGGGGATTGAGAATCGGGGCGGGGGTCGGGGATCGGGCCGGGGAGACATAAAATCCCGGCCCCGGCCCGCTCCCCGGTTTTTTTTGAAAATTATCCCTGCTCCCCGGCCTGTATCCGAAAAAATCCCCGATTCCCCGCCCCGTTCGGTGCGGGGATCGGATCGGGATCGGGCGGGCCGGGGTGAATGTCCATATGAAAAGTTGAAGCTTTGCATAGCTTCAACTGGCCTTCAGAACTGATTGATGAGAAGGCGCTGCACTAGTTAGAGTTATTGATTAAAGGATTGGGTGATACTAGACTGACAAAAGTGAATTGAAGATGTGGTCAGATTCCAAGTAGGAGATTGTTGAGATTGTTGAGTCTATGTCAGGCTCAACTCAAGGGCTTGAGCAGCAAGCTGAAGGCCTTGACCTGAACAGACGCGATTCTCAAGGGCTTGACTTCAGGCTCAAGGCCTTGACTACAGGATTTTCAGCAAAGGCCCATATTGTTAATTAGGTCCAGTTTCTTCTATTATAAATATTCTCTTGTAATTGTAAAACCCTAACACAACACAATTGTGAGAGATCAATACAAAATTAGTACGGTTTGTGGAGTAGGAATTTCCGAACCACGTTAAATCTTTATCTTGTGTGATTGTCGTTTATTTTCTTATTCTTGGTTATTCGCTTTGGGTTTTGCTTTCGTTGTTGTATACTCAACATGCTAAGTACACATTCATGACAGAAAGCAAACTTCAAAGGATTCCCCATTTAAGGGGTCATGTAAGTAAATGGTAATGCATGGCATTACGATAACCATATACTTGTTATATAGATGAGTTCAGACATGCCTTTGTGACTAGGGATGGGCATCGGGGCACTTCGGGGCCGGGGAGTGCTATCCCCGCCCTCATCCCCGAATTCAAACCCGATCCCCGTCCCCGGCCCGATCCCCGTCGGGGATTATTTTTTATTCCCCGTCCCCGGCCCAAACGGGTAACGGGGATCCCCGCGGGGAATCGGGAAATTTCATTTTAAACAAAAAATAAAATTTTAAACAATTTTAAACACTAACTACTGAGTTTGAAACAATTTTTTAAGCACGAAATTAAGATAAAAAAAATATTACTTAAATAAACAATTATAAATAACATGAAAATGAAGTTATTTAACTACTAGAAAGACAAACATATAAGATTAAAATATTATTTTGTCTCCAATATAAAGTATTGAAAATTAGTGTATATTAATATATGATTATTAATATATATATATATATATATATATATTATAATGTGGTGGAATCAAGTCGGGGATTGAGAATCGGGGCGGGGGTCGGGGATCGGGCCGGGGAGACATAAAATCCCGGCCCCGGCCCGCTCCCCGGTTTTTTTTGAAAATTATCCCTGCTCCCCGGCCTGTATCCGAAAAAATCCCCGATTCCCCGCCCCGTTCGGTGCGGGGATCGGATCGGGATCGGGCGGGCCGGGGTGAATGTCCATATGAAAAGTTGAAGCTTTGCATAGCTTCAACTGGCCTTCAGAACTGATTGATGAGAAGGCGCTGCACTAGTTAGAGTTATTGATTAAAGGATTGGGTGATACTAGACTGACAAGAGTGAATTGAAGATGTGGTCAGATTCCAAGTAGGAGATTGTTGAGATTGTTGAGTCTATGTCAGGCTCAACTCAAGGGCTTGAGCAGCAAGCTGAAGGCCTTGACCTGAACAGACGCGATTCTCAAGGGCTTGACTTCAGGCTCAAGGCCTTGACTACAGGATTTTCAGCAAAGGCCCATATTGTTAATTAGGTCCAGTTTCTTCTATTATAAATATTCTCTTGTAATTGTAAAACCCTAACACAACACAATTGTGAGAGATCAATACAAAATTAGTACGGTTTGTGGAGTAGGAATTTCCGAACCACGTTAAATCTTTATCTTGTGTGATTGTCGTTTATTTTCTTATTCTTGGTTATTCGCTTTGGGTTTTGCTTTCGTTGTTGTATACTCAACATGCTAAGTACACATTCATGACAGAAAGCAAACTTCAAAGGATTCCCCATTTAAGGGGTCATGTAAGTAAATGGTAATGCATGGCATTACGATAACCATATACTTGTTATATAGATGAGTTCAGACATGCCTTTGTGACTAGGGATGGGCATCGGGGCACTTCGGGGCCGGGGAGTGCTATCCCCGCCCCCATCCCCGAATTCAAACCCGATCCCCGTCCCCGGCCCGATCCCCGTCGGGGATTATTTTTTATTCCCCGTCCCCGGCCCAAACGGGTAACGGGGATCCCCGCGGGGAATCGGGAAATTTCATTTTAAACAAAAAATAAAATTTTAAACAATTTTAAACACTAACTACTGAGTTTGAAACAATTTTTTAAGCACGAAATTAAGATAAAAAAAATATTACTTAAATAAACAATTATAAATAACAAGAAAATGAAGTTATTTAACTACTAGAAAGACAAACATATAAGATTAAAATATTATTTTGTCTCCAATATAAAGTATTGAAAATTAGTGTATATTAATATATGATTATTAATATATATATATATATATATATATATATATATATATATATATATATATATATATATATATATATATATATATATATATTATAATGTGGTGGAATCAAGTCGGGGATTGAGAATCGGGGCGGGGGTCGGGGATCGGGCCGGGGAGACATAAAATCCTGGCCCCGGCCCGCTCCCCAGTTTTTTTTGAAAATTATCCCCGTTCCTCGGCCCGTATCCGAAAAAATCCCCGATTCTCCGCCCCGTTCGGTGCGGGGACCGGATCGGGATCGGGCGCGCCGGGATGAATGTCCATATGAAAAGTTGAAGCTTTGCATAACTTCAACTGGCCTTCAGAACTGATTGATGAGAAGGCGCTGCACTAGTTAGAGTTATTGATCAAAGGATTGGGTGATACTAGACTGACAAGAGTGAATTGAAGATGTGGTCAGATTCCAAGTAGGAGATTGTTGAGATTGTGGAGTCTATGTCAGGCTCAAGGGTTTGAGCAGCAAGCTGAAGGCCTTGACCTGAACAGATGCGATTCTCAAGGGCTTGACTTCGGGCTCAAGGCCTTGACTACGGGATTTTCAGCAAAGGCACATATTGTTAATTAGACCCAGTTTCTTCTATTATGAATATTCTCTTGTAATTGTAAAACCCTAACACAACACAATTGTGAGAGATCAATACAAAATTAGTACGGTTTGTGGAGTAGGAATTTCCGAACCACGTTAAATCTTTGTCTTGTGTGATTGTCGTTTATTTTCTTGTTCTTGGTTATTCGCTTTGGGTTTTGTTTTCGTTGTTGTATACTCAACATGCTAAGTACACATTCATGACAGAAAGCAAACTTCAAAGGATTCCCCATTTAAGGGGTCGTGTAAGTAAATGGTAATGCATGGCATTACGATAACCATATACTCTTTATATAGATGAGTTCAGACATGCCTTTGTGACTAACAAATAGTAATTATAATATAATTATTTTATTCTATCAAAAAGAATTGCACGTAGTGTTTTTAGAAAAAGAAAATTTGTAGGTAGACAAATATAAAAGATATTATGTTTTAGAAAAAGAAAATTTGTAGGTAGATAAATATAAAAGATATTATGTTTTACCTGAAAAGAAAAATCGATTAGTTATTAAAAAAATTGAAATAGTAATATGTTTAACCTGGAAAAGAAAATTGATTAATTATTAGTAATAAATTCATCTGTAATTTAGTAAGGATAATTAATTAAAAACACGAAGCGTACCAAGCAACCAAACTTTTAATATTTCGTATTTAATAATATATTAATTAAGTAAAAACTCGAAGTACAGTATCGAGCAACAAAAATTTAATGTTTCGTCTTTACTAATATATTATGGATACAGATTTTAATATATTTATTTATTAGTGACTGAAAGATATTGTGTGATATTTTTGGATATATATCAATGATTGCAAGATAATGTGTTAAATTAAAACGTAACGTGTTTTAATTAGAAAAAAATACGAATAATTGAAAAATATGTTACAAATTATGTTTTAGGTGTTTACAAAAGGCAATATCTTTAATTAAAAGTAAAAATATTTTAATTAAAAAATGCAAGCGACTAATTACCATTAATTACTTTATTTCATTATTTATTTTAATAATTAGAATAAATGTACCGAAAATTAAACCGACAAACTTTCCATATTCGATTTTAATATGATAATATAAATTAGATAGATGACAAATTAATGCATATGTCTAAAATCAACCTGGACTAATTTTTCTTAACGTCGTTCACCAACTTGGTATAAAGCCCAATAGAATATGAACAGAAGACATTAAGTACAAGAGATTCTAAGCCCAAAAAGTGCGTACACTAACGAATTGAAAATCCATAGGATATGGTCATATGATAGATCAGCCCAACATCAGTTTATTCTTTTGTCAAGAGCACAATATGATAGGCTAAAATATTGAAAGAAAACGGAAAAAGATTATTTAATGATGTACTCCTGCAGGGACAATAATAATTTTGAATTTTTGCATGTATTTTAATATGAAAAATATAATTTTTTATGAAAAAAATATAAATAAATGTTATTTTTCTACTCAAGTATTTTTTTTAAAAAAAATAGTTGCTACAATTACTTTTCTTTTTGTATTTTACGTTATGTGTATAATATTAAAGGCTCCCGGTCATGTGCATACGTATGCACATGACTGTTTACGCAAAATGTCTCCCTATTTTCACATCATAGATGAGGGCATTTTGGTAATTTTTCTGTATCGCAGAAAGTTTCTGCGATACGTTACGAATTTTTTTAAATCAGGACCGTTGGATGGTTGATCCAACGGTTATAAAACCGTATGTTTGGTAACAGTACTCCTGCATACGTATGCAGGAGACCGAACCCCAATATTAAAATAGGAGTACATTTGATTAGGATTTAGCAGCATATAAGAGCATATTGTACGGAACCATTATTGTGGTACTATACAAAGTAACGAAATACTGCATTACTAACGACAATTTTTAAATCTTCATTTCTCAAACGTTGACACTGAATTATTTTAAGAGTAATCTTACATATCCGAAATTAGTATCCAAAAATTGCTCATGAATAATGTGTCAAAGGTTACATGTTATAATGAAAAATTTTAATTGGTGTGAATGTAGGGATCCACATATTGTAACCAATTAAATTTTTTGGGATTAATTAGGGATACCTATCATTTTCCTTTTTTTAAATGTAATTTGCTAGTATTTTCATTATATATATATATATATATATATATATATATATATATATATATATAATTTTTTTTTTTGAAATCTGGTATGTGAAGGAGCATTTTAATTGTGTGGGTGCCCTGGCGGGGCCCTTCGATCATAATAGAATCAATGGTTTAGATTGATATATGAGTGTTCTTTATTTTTCTTTATATAAGGGTGTTCTTTATGGAGCAAAGGTCTATATATGGAGCTACTCTAGTGAGAACCACTTAGAATGAGAACTTAGGGCCCATTTGTTTATGGGTGAATGATCCCTACTGAACTGGACGAGTCAAATTTCCTTATTCAGCTTGTTTGATTAGAAAATCAACCACCTGGACGCTTCCTTTTCTTCTGGACAAGTCTTGGACGGTTAGATGTAAAAAATTTTGCTGAACCATTCTTGAATTCATCGATCACATTTCTCCACTTTAATAATAAAGTACACAACAATCATTCGATTATTTTTATTCTAAGTCAAAATTTTAATATAATTAATAATGTTAAAAGGATATAATTTTAATTATTAAAAAATTATTCAGAAGAAAAAAATTAAAAAAAATTATGAAACTATAATTTATTTGTACCTAAAAATGCATGTCGAAAAGTACGTGCCCAATATTAATGGGATGCATTATACAAAAATTAATTTAATATAAAGCAATATCACTTATTTTAGTATCATTAAAAAATTTGAATGTACACAAAGTAAATGGTACAATAAAACTATGAAGTTATTTAATTTAATATCATTATATTTAAAAGTTGTTAATTTTGTTGTTAAGAAAAAATTAAAATTAAATTAACAAACAATATCACCTGTTCAGTGTTCAGATTAATCATTCGTTCAGAATTTTAATGATTCAGAAATTTTTATTCAGATTTAACAAATGACCCCTTAGTCCCTAAAGTAAATCACCAAACCACAAAAAAAATATTATTTTCGAGCACGTCAGTGCTGACATCATCATCACATCACTGCTGACATCAGCATGATGATGTGGCAGTGGGGCCCAAAAAAAAAAATTTGGGCAAAAATTTTTTTTTTGGCGGTGGGGAAAAAATTTGGCAAGAAAATTTTCCAAATCACCATTTTTTTGGCGGGAAAATTTTCCGAATCACCAATTTTTTTGCGGGAAAATTTTCAAAATCATTAACTATTTGGTGGGAAATTTTGCCAAATCACCAAATTTTTGCCGGGAAAATTTGCCAACGCACTATTTTTTGGCGTGAAAATTTGCCAAATCACCATTTTTGGCGGGAATTTTTTAAAATTCAAATTTTGTTTTTTACTAAGTCCGGCGGCCTGATTTTTAAAAAATCGGGGATCGGAGTCCAGCCCCGATTTTTTAAAAATCAGGATAAATTAGAGTTTAGGGTCTAGGGTTTAGGGCCTAAACCCTAATCCCTAAGTCTGTATACGGTTTATTCGTCATTTTGAACATTTCTAAAACCCAAAATGGAACTGTTGAACCCTAAGTGTTAACTGTTGTGTTTAGGGAAAACGCTAACCTAACTGATTTGTGGATCACCATTTTTTGGCGGGAAAACCTGCCAAAGCACCATTTGTTTGGTAGAAAAAACGTGCCCAAAATTTATTTTTTTTGGAAAACTTTTTTTGGCGGGAAAATTTCTCCCTTATCAGCATGCTGATGTCAGTAGTGACGTCATCATGCTGATGTAAGCACTGACTTATTTTTTATTTATTTTTATTAATTTTAACGATTTAGTGATTCTGCTGGATTTTGGTGATATGCTTTGGGGACTAAGTTCTCATTTTAAGAGTAGTTCTCATTTGAGCACTTGTCTATATATATATATATATATATATATATATATATATATATATATATATATATATATATATAGAGTTACACTCCATGAAGAACACCTTATATAAAGAACACCATTATAACGCTCATATTTAATCAAATCTAAGAGTTCCGTCATGGCACCCAATACAAAAAGTTCTTATTTTTTTACCCTCTATCCATTCAGAAAAAAATCACTGTTCATGATGACGTCACTGTTGACGTCATCAGTGAACAGTTTTTTTTTGCTGAATGGAAAGTGGATAAAAAAATAAGAATTTTTTGTATTGGGTGCCCCTGGCGGGGCCATTGGATCTATTGGAATAAATGATTTCATAGTGTCCTTTATTGTTCTTTATATAACTGTGTTCTTTATGGAGCAAAGACATATATATATACATACATATATATATATATATATATATATATATATATGTAACAGCCCAACTTTTCTGACTATTATCAATCAATCAAATTATCGAACAAAATTCAAATTTAATAAACTCATAAAATGAAATCCCAAAATATCGTAAAAATATTCTAAAATCCAGAAATGGTACTACATAAAATAATCCAATGTAAAACCAAAATCCATAGAGACGCAACTTCTCAAATAAAACAGCTAGAAACTAGAACATTATTAAGTGACACTGGTTCGACTCTAATCCAATCCAAATGCCATACTCGCAGGTAGTACCTGAAAATTCATAAATAATGAGCTACACAGCCCAACAAGAAAACTAATCGAACTAACCAGTAGATCAAGTAAGTTTACAAAAAAATATTTCATAAATTCCATAAATCAAAGTTCACAATTTCATAATTCGTAAATCCCGATTTCAGAATCAAAATCCAAAAACGTATAATAAATTCCACAGTTCGCTAAGGTCACAAATAACTGGTGACACAGTATCATAGGTTCATAGGTGTCAATAATGCGCTCCTTACTAAGGTATCATAAAGTGTGCACTCCCGAAGGCATCATAAAAAGCACGCCCTAGTAAGGTATCATAGGCTAGTTCCAGAACTATATGCAATTACTAACGGGTTCATAAGTCATAGCTAGCTGGGAATTCTTATATCTAAAAATTCATACTTGATCTTAATTTTCGTAACAAAAATATTATAAATAAAACATTTAAAAACAGTTCAAATATTAAAACATTTTAAAAATATACCAGAGAGCACGAAAAGTTAACTTACCTCAAAGTAGACTGAACACTGAAAATAATTGCACGGATAAATCCTAAATCATAATAATAAAGGACAAAACAATTAATCATTTATTTACAAATAATCCATACATGTACAACAACTCAAATCATAAAAAAAAATGAAATATACGAATCATATAAGGATGACCAGAAACTTAAGAAAACGAACAGACCAGAAACTTAAGAAAATAAATTATGTAAAGAAAGTCCAATGGGTTTTAAGGCCCAGCAAGGCATATATGCTGCTAGTCCGACTTCACATGTAAAACTACAAAAAGGCTCCTAATGTCCTTCACTTTTGTTTAACCGTAACATGCACAAGTGACATACATATTCAAACAATCAGTACCTTTATGATTACTTTAACCATTAATCATTATTAATCATTACTCACATACGGAACCGAGTACAAGACCAACTACAATACAATTTTATAAAGCTATAGCCTGCACATGACATCGAAGCTACACATCAATTAATGCCACTTAAACTCTACAATTAAATTACCTAAATATAGATCATAAACTTGTGCACAATTTAATTTACTTATTTAAATGCTAATCATGATCTTCTTCACTCCTTGTATTTCAAAATAATAAAATCCCCATGCATGTACAGAGAGCTGTTAAGCATCATATTCACGTACATATTATTAATCAAACATGTAAGTCTTTGTACTAATATCATAACAATTATAAGCATTCATATAAAATTTTCATTTTTAATCGCAGAAAGCATGGATAAATATCCAAAGTAAAACTAGAAAACAAAATTTACCTGCTGTGGCTAAGATGAGGTCTGTACGACTTTCAAAGTAGTCCTAAGGGGTTTCTTATATAGATATATAGAGATATCCTAGATTATGTTACGTGAATAGCCTAATGTTAATCTCATTTGTATTAGTACATATCTAATATCTAATGATAATTAAGGACTCTAATATATAAGTGATCCTTTATAAAAATAAAATTATCTTAACATAACAATTGATATATCCTTAAACATAAAGATAAAAGAAACATAATAATAATAAATCAAATATTATTGATAAGTGGATTTTATATCCACTTGGAGCGTTCCATATCGGCTTAAATTGATTCACTTGGCCTCAAGTTTGTCGCATTTTTGTTGTGTTTTGTGTAGTTGTGCAGGATTGTACTATCGATTAATGTTATCGATTTCCATTGATTTTGGAGTGGATTCTTAGCTTGGAATGAAGCAAGGAGTGATTTCTTATGCTACCATGGTGGATTCACGCTCAAGAATTGAAGAACGGGAAGTGGAAAAAGAATTGGAAGAGAAAACGGATGAGAAATGAGGAAATTGTGGAAAATTCGGATTTCCGGGAAGGTTGCGCAGTCTACACTGTTTTGGCCATATCTGGAGTTCTAGAAGTCCGTTTTCAGCGATCTTACTATCCACGCGAAGCCTGGGGAATTTTCTTGAAGTCTGAAGCAAAATAAATATCTGGGCAGTGAATTAGGGCGCAGACTGCGCCCTGGAGGGCGCAGACTGCGCCCTAATTCGCTGGAAAAAAATTCTGATTTATTGTTTGGGCCATATTTTGAGTTCTACAAGTCCGTTTTGGGCGATCTTACAGTCCACGCCAAAAAGCGAGACGAAAAAACCCAAAAATTACGACTGGAACGGCCCAAAAATATTGAAGAAAAGTCAGCTACGAATTTTCCTTCAAAACAGAATCAGTTTAGGAAATGTATTTTGCAGAAATTCTATTATAAGTCTGTTTTGGTAGTTTCTTGCTGAAAAAGACTCCTAGGGCCTATATAAACACATCCTACCATCATAAAACGACCAACACCCACCAATTCTCATTATAACATAGAGAGAGAGCCGAGAGACGGAGATTCAGAGTTGGAGAAGGATTCCTATGCTTGTGACAAGCAACGGAGATCTAGATCTACTTTTCGTTTTCTTCTATTAGGCAAACTCTTGGATGTTTTTGGGATTTGTTTTCTAAACCTTATTATTCTAGTTTTATTATTATTATTCATACTTTGTTTATTATCATGGTTTCATCAAATCCCATGGTGACGAACGGTTCGATTATGAACTAATCGTTGTCATGGGATTCTAACAGATTTATTTATGGAACTTTAATATCTTGATGCTTTAAAGATCTGTATGTGATGTATATCTGATATCCTCGTATGGTTGTGCTTAATTGTTAGATGCGTAGCTAACATCTAATTTGTTAATCTCTTGTGAAGTGAAAGTGGATCTTGAGATTTAGAACTTGTCATGCTAGCATAGGTTCATGATTGTTTATCAACGTGATTCGTAGTGTAAGATGAAAATACTTATACTGCCCTGTGTGATCTTTATGGATAACTTGCTCTTCAACCGTTATGTTTTTAAATTCTATAGATATATAGGGTCTAAGCATAATTGGTGTCTATTCATCTTCTATCTCTTTTGTGGATGTATGGGTAGTTTGGTATACGTATGTTGACAGGTAGCGTGTACTTGTTTCGTGTTATCCGATCAGATATCATAACCATTGCTTATAGTGATTATAGGCGTCAGATCTAAGCGAAGTATTTAATGAAGTTAGGATCCCATGTTACTCTTGTAGAAGTAATTCGATTCCAATTCTCGTTAGTTAGTTAATTCTTAGTTGTTAATTTACTTCTTAGTTAATTTAGTTAATTAAACCCAAATTTGTTAATTGTCTTAGCAGTGAATAAAAACCATACATTGTTGCATAGGTACATGAACTGAATTGAACCTAAACCAGATCTCTGTGGGAACGAACTCAACTTTATTCTATATTACTTGTGACCGCGTACGCTTGCGTGATTTTGTGAAATAATTATATTTATTTATCTACTTATAATAATTTTAAGTTTTACAAAAATTACGGATTTTACATTCTACCCTCCTAAAAAAAAATCTGGTCCCCAAATTTAAACACAAACATAAACAAAAAGTGCAACACATAACATTTAGAAAAATGGATTGCATACCTTAATCTTCCTTAGGTTGGTGCTGATACACTCGTCCGTAGGTAGGTCCAAGAAGAGTTGCCAAAGTGCCCTTGCTTGCATCATTCTTGTCTTTGGTCAAATCGCGTTTTGGACATTTCGCGACCCTATGTCCCATCTCACCGCAGCTAAAACAAGCACTCGTGTTCCATCGACAGTCTTTATCCAAATGATTACGACCGCACCTAGAACACTGTACTTTGTTCCCTTGAGTTCCTTTATTCGCATTTCCACTAAACCCTCGATTTCCAAATTTCTTTGCTGGCCCATTATCAGTAAATCCACTTGCAGGTTCAATACTCTTCTTAACATCTTCGTCTTTCTTCTTCTTTGCATCTACCAAACCCCTTTCAACCACAAGAGCCTTATTAAGCACTTGCTCGTATGTACCTAGCTCAAAATTGGCAACCGCATGCCTAATGTCTGCCCTAAGTCCCTCTTCTAATCGTCTAGCATGACTAACTTCGTCTGCAACTAGAGTAGGAGCGTACTTAGAGAGTTCGCAAACTCTGCTTCATACTCTATCACTGTTTTGTCTCCTTGCTCAAGTCTGATAAAATCTCTCTCTTTTTGAACGCGCACAGTTCTCGGAAAATACTTGTCAGTCAATACAGCCTTGAATCTTTCCCAAGTAACAGGATCAGGATTTACCTCATTTCTTCTCCGCTCCATCAGCCACCAATCATATGCACTGCCCTGCAACTGATACACGGCTAAAGTTACTTTCTGTGCATCATTACTTCACATCAGCTCAAACGCCTTTTCCATTTCTTGTGTCCATTTTTCGACAACAGCTGGATCCGTTGCACCATCAAAATTAGGAGGATTTACCCGCTTGAACTCTGATACAATGCTCCGTTGAGCCGGTTGCTGGTTCCCAATGAGTGTAGCTATGGTTTGCGCTAGCTGGTTAAACATATTACCCCCATCATTGTTGTTGTTGCCATTGTTGTTGTCGTTGTAGTTGTTGTTTCCGTTGCCACTACCTCGGCCTCGAGTGCTCATGTTTCCTTACTTCCCTTCAAAAATAAAATAAGACTTTTAGATGCACAAATAACGATCACATAGCACATGTACAAAATCAAATAACACAAAAAAAAACCACACATGTCAAAATTCACATAAGCGAGAACATTAGCCCAAAATTTAATTCACTGCCCTACGGGTCAATCCTAAGCGGAAGTCTACAGGATCGCAAAACGCTCCCTAGGAAATGTACTAGTCCCATACCTAATACATTCTGAAGAGAAGTCTACTTTGATACCAACTGTAACAGCCCGACTTTTCGGATTATTATCAATCAATCAAATTATCGAACAAAATTCAAATTTAATAAACTCATAAAATGAAATCCCAAAATATCGTAAAAATATTCTAAAATCCAGAAATGGTACTACATAAAATAATCCAATGTAAAACCAAAATCCATAGAGACGCAGCTCCTCAAATAAAACAGCTAGAAACTAGAACATTATTAAGTGACACAGGTTCGACTCTAATCCAATCCAAATGCCATACTCGCAGCTAGTACCTTAAAATTCATAAATAATGAGCTACACAGCCCAGCAAGAAAACTAATCGAACTAACCAGTGGATCAAGTAAGTTTACAAAAAAATATTTCATAAATTCCATAAATCAAAGTTCACAATTTCATAATTCGTAAATCACAATTTCAGAATCAAAATCCAAAAACGTATAATAAATTCCACAGTTCGCTAAGGTCACAAATACCTAGTGACACAGTATCATAGGTTCATAGGTGTCAATAATGCGCTCCTTACTAAGGTATCATAAAGTGTGCACTCCCGAAGGCATCTTAAAAAACATGCCCTAGTAAGGTATCATAGGCTAGTTCCGGAACTATACGCAATTACTAACGGGTTCATAAGTCATAACTAGCTGGGAATTCTTATATCTAAAAATTCATACTTGATCCAAATTTTTGTAACAAAAATATTATAAATATAAAACATTCAAAAATAGTTCAAATATTAAAACATTTTAAAAATATACCAGAGAGCACGAAAAGTTAACTTACCTCAAAGTAGACTGAACACTGAAAATAATTCCACGAATAAATCCTAAATCATAATAATAAAGGACAAAACAATTAATCATTTATTTACAAATAATCCATACATGTACAACAACTCAAGTCATAAAAAAAATGAAATATACGAATCATATAAGGATGACCAGAAACTTAAGAAAACGAACAGACCAGAAAGTTAAGAAAATAAATTATGTAAAGAAAGTCCAATGGGTTTTAAGGCCCAGCAAGGTATATATGCTGCTAGTCCGACTTCACATGTAAAACTACAAAAAGGCTCCTAATATCCTTCACTTTTGTTTAACCGTAACATGCACAAGTGACATACATATTCAATCAATCAGTACCTTTATGATTACTGATTAGTGGATTTTATATCCACTTATTTTCCACTAATTGGACCTAGATTGATTGTTTTTCCTTAAGTATGTTGTGTCTTTTAATTCACTTTTTTTTAATTAAGTTTTTGTTGTGCAGAACTTGCATATGTTGGTATTGTGGCGATAAATGGCTAAAAACGGTGGATTTCTATCTCGATTTTATCAAGTGGACTGGCTACGAGGAAAAAAAGAATTATCATAAAGAAATTCTGAGTGATATATTCTTAATGCTGAAACCCCGGTTGGAATTGTTATATTTTTCGTTAAGCAAAAGGAGCCCGGTTCCAGACCCTCAAGAGACCACAATTTAGGACTTAAGAAATTATTTATATTAATAAATAATTTATTTAATTAGAGAATTATATTTATAAATATCTAATAATACTAGATATTTATTTTTATAATTTCTGAATTAAATTAATTATTTATTAATTAAATATTATAAGTTGTGTGGGTCTAAAATACACAATTCAACAATTGTTTTATAAAACAGTCGGTACAAAACTAATAAAAAGTCACAAGCTGTCAAGACAAAAGCAGACTGTCGGCAGGCCTTTTTTCCACTCTCCCACGCGCGCGTGGGAGACACGCGCCCGTAGCAAACCTTCACAGCCGCGCGTGCATGACACTTACTCCTGCTGAGCGTGGTTTTCGGCTGGCAGCTAGTAGCAGTGCTGCGTTTTTTAATTTATCAAATGCTGCTTTCGGCTAGTGCTGCCTTGTTTTTTTTTCTTTCGGTTGTATTTCATTTCTTTTCAATTTTTTTTATTTTCTTTTTCTTTTTCTTTTTATTTTTTAATTTTGTGGTGTGCTAAATTTGTGCTATAAATAGGTGAGTTTTCAAGCTCAAAAATCACACAACAAATTGGAGAGCATCATTCTCTCTTGTAATTCTCTCTAGTTCTTGTAATATTAAGTTTGTTTTTATACACTTTAATTTTTGGCAAATTTTAGTATAAGTGTTATTTTGGTTGAAGAAATTACGGGAATTATTTGGAGTGCTCTTCTCTTTCGGTGGAAGCTATTTCGATTTTATTTTCTAATTTCTTATTTTACAGGGAATTATCGGAGTGCTCGTTTCTTGCAAGTGGAAATTATTTCGGTTTTAGTTTCTAAACTCTTATAATTTTCATATTTAATTTATCGTAATTTTTAATTTAGTTTTATTATAGTTGTTATTAGTATTATTATTATTATTGTTATTGTTATTATTATTATTATTGTTATTATTATTATTATTATTATTATTATTATTATTATGATTTCAATTAATCCCATGACGAAGATTCGTTTAATTATGAACTAATCGCCGTCATGGGATTCTAATGGATTTATTTACGTAATTTAGTAATTCGATGCCTTAATAAATTGTGTTATGATAAAAATTTCCGATTGCCTAACGTGGTTGTGCTTAATTTATTAGATGCGTAGCTATCATCTAAATTATTAATTCTTAATGAATGCGAAAGTGGATTTGAGAATTTAGAATTTGCCATGTTAGCACAGGTTCGTAATTTTCATATATAATTACGATTAGTGGTAGGGTTTTGGATCACATCGCCCTGTGTAGTCAAAAATAAGGAATTTATTCGTAAACCAGTTATGTTTTCAAATCTTATAGACATATAGGGTCTAGACATAAATGGTGTCCATGCAACTTCTATCTTTTTAAGTGGATGTTTGTATGGTTTGATATAAGTTAAGGCTGAAAGGCGCTTATATCAGTTTCGTGTTCCCGGCTAGCTTTCATAATTATCAGAATCACTTTACATTAAGGCATCAATTCTAAATGAAATAAATAATGAAATTAGAATCCCATGTTTATCTCATATATAAAATCTTTATCATATTAATTTTTAGTCGTTATTTCATTAATTAATTGTGATTTGAACAAACCAACCATTTCGTTGTTCAGGTTTCTATAATTAACCGAACGTTGTTGAATAAACATATTTACTTAAATACACCAAGTCTTCGTGGGAACGATCCTTATTTCCCTATATTGCTTTTGGACTGCGTATACTTGCGTAGAGAAAATAGCGAACAAGTTTTTGGCGCCGCTGCCGGGGACTCGGTGTTATTTTGTTTATGTGTTTTACTACAATAAGAAGTTAATTTGTTTGACTTGAATATTTTATCTTACATTTTGAAGTGATTATTTGTGTTCAGATACTTGGATTTTTATGCTAACACGTGCTAAAGCATTAAAGGCCAAACAAGTACTTAAACTAGCAAATACTCACAAGATGGACGGAGAAGCCGAAGTAGTTGCACCTGCAGCAGCAAGGGCTTTAATGGACTACTCACAACCGAAGATTGATGACATTCAGTCAAGTATCATTCGTCCAGCAATTGCGGCTCCTACATTTGAAATTAAATCCAGCACTATTCAGATGGTGCAGAATCAAGTACAGTACGGAGGAACTGCAACGGAAGATCCTAACTTACACATCAGGAACTTCATAGAAATATGCGACACATTTAGATTCAACAATGTGTCAGATGATGCTGTGAAGTTGAGACTCTTCCCGTTTTCCTTAAGAGACAAGGCCAAAAGTTGGTTACACTCTCTGCCACCGGGATCTATCACCACTTGGGCTGATCTAGCTCAAAAGTTTCTTAGCAAATTCTTCCCCATGGCAAAGACTGCAGCTATAAGGAATGCTATCACGCAATTTTCTCAACAGTCTGGTGAATCTTTATGTGAAGCGTGGGAAAGATACAAGGAAATGCTTCGACAACGCCCTCATCATGGCATGCCAAATTGGATGGTCATAAATTGCTTCTATAATGGACTAGGAATACAATCAAGGCCAATGGTAGATGCAGCTTCAGGAGAAGCATTATGGGCTAAAAGTTATGAGGAGGCCTACGATCTTATCGAGATGATGGCAGCTAATGAATATCAAAATCCAACTCAGAGGATGCCACAACAGAAGGTAGCAGGAATTCTTAATGTCGACAAGGCCACTTCCTTAGCAGCTCAGATAGAGGCTTTGAACTTGAAAATAGACTCTTTGAAAGCACAAGGATTTCATCAAGTTGCCAGTGTTTGTGAGTTGTGTGCGGGCGCACATGAATCAAACCAATGTGCCATCTCAAACGAGTCGGTTCAATTCGTAAGCAATTTCCAAAGACAGCAACAGCCAGCTCCAAATTCCTACCATCCGAACAACCGAAATCATCCAAATTTCAGTTGGAGCAATAATCAAGGAGGAGCACAACAATCAAATCAGCCCTACCAACAATTTCAAAATCAGCAGTTTGGAGCTAGGCCATATAATCCATCTGGATTCCAGCAACAGCAGGGGCACCAATATCAGCAACAATATGCCCCACGACAATTTCAACCCCCAGGATTTCAACAACAATCCTATGGGAATTCTGGGCAATCATCTTCTAGTGAAAAGGCAGAATTGGAGGAGTTGAGGTTGGCATCCAAAAGCCAAGCGGCTTCTATTAAAAATCTGGAAACTCAATTGGGACAACTCGCTAGTTTCATGATGAGCCGACCACAAGGAACACTCCAAAGTGATACTGAAGCTAATCCGGGGAGAAAGAACAACCAAGAGCACATTAAAGCCATCACTTTAAGATCGGGAAAAGTCACAAAAGGCACTGAATTGGAAAGAGCAAAAAGAATTCTGCCCGATGCAGAAACAATGAACTTGGGAGATACCGAGGACAAGGGTAAGGCTCCAATTTCAAGCACGGAGGTAGAAGAAAGTGTACCACCTCCTAAACATTCAGTCCCTGCACAGAAAGAAGCAGAAGAGCATGTCTATCCACCTCCGCAATTTCCTCGACGTTTGCAAAAACAGAAACTAGACAAGCAGTTCGGCAAATTTCTTGAAGTCTTTAAGAAATTACATATCAACATTCCATTTGCTGAAGCCCTGGAGCAAAGGCCGAGTTATGCCAAGTTTATGAAGGGCATTCTATCGAGAAAAGTAAAACTTGAGGACTTAGAAACTGTTGCTCTGATAGAGGAGTGTAGTGCGGTATTTCAACAAAAGTTACCGCCTAAGTTAAAAGATCCTGGAAGTTTCACCATACCATGCACCATTGGGAATTTGTCTTTTGACAAATGTTTATGTGATTTAGGAGCAAGCATCAACCTCATTCCATACTCAGTTTTCTTACAACTTGGCCTTCCTGTGCCAAACCCGACGAACATGTCACTTCAGTTGGCTGATCGCTCTATCACTTATCCTCGGGGAGTTGTTGAAGATGTCCTAGTGAAAGTAGACAAACTTATCTTTCCAGCTGATTTTGTCATACTTGATTTCGAAGAGGATAAGAAGATTCCGATCATTCTTGGTAGACCATTCTTGGCGACAGGACAAACATTGATTGACGTCCAAAAGGGGGAACTTACAATGAGGGTGCATGATCAAAATGTCACTTTCAACGGTTTTAAAGCCATGAAGTTTCCAACAGAAGAAGAACAGTGTCTGAAGGTAGACTTGATTGAGTCTACGGTACAAGAAAAGTTGGATCACATGTTCATGAATGACACTTTGGAAAAGGCCCTTAGTGGAAAGTATTCATTAGATGAAGATGACATAGATGAACAATTGCAATATCTGGATGCTTTTCCGTGGCAAAGAAAATTTGAAAGATCAGTTGAATCATTGGATCTACCAGAACTAAAGGGGCCGCATCAGCAAATGAAACCATCTATCGAGGAAGCTCCAACTCTAGAGCTCAAACCACTTCCTAATCACTTAAAGTATGTTTCTCTTGGTGAATCATCTACCTTACCTGTGATTATATCTGCTAACCTTTCAGACTCTGAGGAAGACAAGCTTTTAAGAGTCCTGAGGGAATTCAAAACAGCCATTGGTTGGACCCTAGCGGATATCAAAGGCATCAGCCCAGCTTATTGTCAACATAAAATTCCATTGGAAGAAGGTAGTAAACCAACAGTGGAGCATCAAAGGCGGCTAAATCCTCTTATGAAAGAGGTAGTGAAGAAAGAAATCATCAAGTGGCTGGATGCAGGGATTATTTATCCCATTTCTGACAGTGCATGGGTGAGTCCAGTGCAATGTGTACCGAAGAAGGGAGGCATGACTGTGATTACCAATGAAAAGAATGAACTCATCTCTACTCGCACAGTCACCGGTTGGCGAATCTGCATGGACTACCGGAAGTTGAATAAAGCCACAAGGAAGGATCATTTTCCCCTTCCTTTCATTGATCAGATGCTAGATAGACTAGCCGGCCATGATTATTACTGCCTTCTGGATGGTTATTCTGGATATAACCAAATCTGCATTGCTCCTGAGGATCAGGAGAAAACAACATTTACATGCCCGTTCGGCAGTTTCGCCTTTCGGCGGGTTTCTTTTGGCTTGTGTGGAGCACCTGGTACTTTTCAAAGGTGCATGATGGCCATCTTCTCAGACATGATTGGCAAGACTGTTGAAGTCTTCATGGATGACTTCTCGGTATTCGGTCTATCTTTTGATGAATGCTTGCAAAATCTTGGCTCGGTGCTAAAAAGATGCGTGGAAACTAACCTAGTGCTCAATTGGGAGAAGTGCCACTTCATGGTACAAGAAGGAACTATTCTCGGGCACAAGGTGTCAAGGAAGGGTCTAGAAGTGGACAGAGCAAAGATAGAAGCTATCGAAAAGCTGCCTCCGCCTAATTCAGTGCGAGGGATTCGCAGTTTCCTTGGTCACGCAGGTTTCTACAGGCGTTTCATCAAGGACTTCGCAAAAATTTCCAAACCTTTGTGTCAGCTGCTGGAAAAAGATATTCATTTCAAATTTAACGAAGAATGTCTCACAGCTTTCGAGACTCTGAAGAAGAAATTGATTTCAGCACCCATGATCATTGCTCCAGATTGGAGTGAGCCTTTCGCTATGATGTGTGATGCTAGCGATTACGCAGTTGGGGCCGTTCTTGGCCAAAAGAAAAATAAAATGTTTCATGTCATCTATTATGCAAGCAAAACCCTCAGCGATGCTCAATTAAACTACACTACCACTGAAAAGGAGCTGTTAGCCATAGTTTATGGTTTTAAAAAATTCCGTTCATACTTGCTTGGCACGAAGGTGACTGTGTACACTTATCACGCGGCTATCAGATATCTGCTCTCTAAAAAACTCCAAACCTAGGTTGATTCGATGGATTCTCCTGCTGCAAGAATTCGATGTGGAGATCAAGGATAGAAAAGGGACAGAAAACCAAGTAGCCGACCATCTCTCACGATTGGAAGACCTTGGGAAGACATCCCAAGACAAAACCGTCATTAATGAATCCTTTCCTGATGAACAGTTGTTTAGGATACAAGAAGAAGAGCCTTGGTTTGCAAACATTGTGAACTTTCTGGTGAGTCGAGTAATTGCTCCCGGGCTTTCTTTTTCACAAAGAAAGAAATTCTTGCATGAAGGCAAATGGTATCGTTGGGACGAACCATATCTGTTTAAACAAGGAGCCGATCAGGTGATTAGGAGATGTGTGCCATACAATGAAACAGAGGCTATTCTAAGGGATTATCATGCCACGACATATGGTGGCCATTATGGAAGTGAAAAGACCGCAACTCGAATTCTTCAAGCGGGATTTTATTGGCCATCCCTTTTTAAGGATGCTCATCAGTTTGTGCTGAACTGTGATCGTTGTCAGCGTGTTGGTAACATATCTAGGAGGGATGAGATGCCCCTCAATATAATGCTAGAAGTGGAAATCTTCGATGTTTGGGGCATCGATTTCATGGGACCATTCATTTCCTCATGTAACAACCAATACATCTTGCTGGCCGTTGATTATGTTTCCAAATGGGTTGAAGTCAAGGCACTTCCGACCAATGATGCCAATGTCGTACTCAATTTCCTTCACAAAAATATCTTCACAAGATTCGGCACTCCTCAAGTAATCATAAGCGATGAAGGTACTCACTTTTGCAATCGCAAATTTACTAATCTTATGGCAAGGTACAACATCAACCACCGGGTAGCTACGGCATACCACCCGCAAACCAATGGCCAAGCCGAGGTATCTAATCGCGAGATTAAGCGCATTCTGGAAAAAGTGGTGAATCCTTCGAGAAAGGACTGGTCTTTGAAACTCGATGAAGCCGCATGGGCTTATCGTACAGCATATAAAACAACCTTGGGTATATCACCATATCAGCTTGTCTATGGGAAGGCTTGCCATTTACCGGCAGAATTGGAACACAAAGCTTATTGGGCTTTGAAGAAGCTAAATTTTGATCTTAAGGCCGCAGGTGAGAAAAGGATGGTGCAACTCAACGAGATGGACGAATTTCGATTGCAGGCATATGAGAACAATAAGCTCTATAAGGAGAAAGTGAAACGATGGCATGATCGTCATCTTATACAAAAGGTATTCGTTCCTGGCCAGTCGTTCTTATTATATAACTCTCGTCTTCGATTGTTTCCAGGGAAGCTCAAATCAAGATGGTCAGGGCCATTTGTTGTCAAAACTGTGTTTCCACACGGAGCGGTGGAAATCTTTGAGAAATCACCCGATCAATCATTCAAGGTGAATGGGCAGAGATTGAAGCCCTATTTTGGTGGCACGGTGAACCGTGAGGTAGACACCACCGAGTTGGCCACCACATGATTCTCAGTATAATCGTCAAGCTAGCGACAATAAACAAGCGCTTCATGGGAGGCAACCCATAGGTTTGGTGTTTTTTATGTGTGGTTTGATTTGGTGTGATTTTGTTTAGTATTATGTCGAAGAGTGCAGGTCGTTGGCGAGTTACAGGAGCTGGCTTTGCAAAAGATAAAATTTTCTTTCGAGGTAGACTGGCCTCAGTTTGGAGCTCATGCAGCATTTCCACCAATTGATTCACCACCCGAGGAGGGTGACGATACCGATAGTTAGGGGAGTTCTCTTTTATCCTTTATCTATACCATCAATGAGGACATTGAATATTTTAAGTTTGGGGGTGATTTAGGATATTTGATTAATTGAGTCATAGTATGCATATAGTTTCATATAGTTCATAATATACCATGCTAGTATAATTTCATATAATTCATATAAAAAAAAATTATTGCATAATCATGATTAGTTGCATATCATATTTTCATTGATCCCGTAGCGCTTGGCGATTCCGTTTAGTAGTCAATGATGAAATTGAGTGTGATAATGATGGATAGAGGGCTGATTTCAATACTTATGAATTGACGTGCATGTTGCAGAAACACAATCTTACACAACTCATCGGTTACTTTTGGGCTAGGTTAAGGTCATGCTTGTTTGGTTGTTGAAATTTAATCACCTGCTTATATTTGGAATTTTCTTTATTCCCTTGATAGCGTAGAATCACTAAATATAAGTTTGGGGGTAACCAGGGTTCATGCTAATTTGTGTGTAGTTGTTAATAGTTGATAGGTGTCAATTGGCTAGTAGCCAGCTCATATTTATATGAGTAGTCTAGGGTTGGATTTGAGAATTCTCATTCCAGATTGCATAAAAAAAAAAGAAAAAAAAAGAAAAAAAACATTGTTTGTGAGAATGTGTAAGTATGCAGAATTGGCCAGGGTGAGCTCTTTAATACTCGAACAATTAAGTTCGCGGGGACTCAAGCCTAGTGACCTAGACTTTTCTGGTCTGGGATCCACTAACCTAACGCTCGCTACATGGGTATTATTGTATAAGCCTTTTAGGGTCTCATCCATTGCACGGTCAAATAAGCATGTGTGTTGTATATAGTATTTTGTGTAATAGTTGTTAGTAATAAAACATGAATTCCTGTCTAACTCAAATGATAATGGAGGTGTTTCTAGGTTATGAAGTGTCTATCGTTCATTCCAATTATAAACTTGTGATTGTCTTGACGAAAAATATGTATGGTTTTGATCTAGTGTTAGAAGTATTTCTGATGAGCATTGCACACACGCACGTTTCTGTACTTGTAAGGGTTAATATGCTGGTATTTAGTCGATCTCTATTTGGAATTTTCACATTCTCTGAGTCACTCTGCTAAATTGGTTATTGCTTTGCCTATGGGATCCTTACATCAGTTGCATTCATGCATTTAGAGGTAGTCGGGTCTGTTTTCGCTTGAGGACAAGCATCAGTTTAAGTTTGGGGGTGTGATAAGTGGATTTTATATCCACTTATTTTCCGCTAATTGGACCTAGATTGATTGTTTTTCCTTAAGTATGTTGTGTCTTTTAATTCACTTTTTGTTAATTAAGTTTTTGTTGTGCAGAACTCGCATATGTTGGTATTGTGGCGATAAATGGCTAAAAACGGTGGATTTCTATCTCGATTTTATCAAGTGGACTGGCTACGAGGAAAAAAAGAATTATCATAAAGAAATTCTGAGTGATATATTCTTAATGCTGAAACCCCGGTTGGAATTGTTATATTTTTCGTTAAGCAAAAGGAGCCCGGTTCCAGACCCTCAACAGACCACAATTTAGGACTTAAGAAATTATTTATATTAATAAATAATTTATTTAATTAGAGAATTATATTTATAAATATCTAATAATACTAGATATTTATTTTTATAATTTCTGAATTAAATTAATTATTTATTAATTAAATATTATAAGTTGTGTGGGTCTAAAATACACAATTCAACAATTGTTTTATAAAACAGTCGGTACAAAACTAATAAAAAGTCACAAGCTGTCAAGACAAAAGCAGACTGTCGGCAGGCCTTTTTTCCACTCTCCCACGCGCGCGTGGGAGACACGCGCCCGTAGCAAACCTTCACAGCCGCGCGTGCATGACACTTACTCCTGCTGAGCGTGGTTTTCGGCTGGCAGCTAGTAGCAGTGCTGCGTTTTTTAATTTATCAAATGCTGCTTTCGGCTAGTGCTGCCTTGTTTTTTTTCTTTCGGTTGTATTTCATTTCTTTTCAATTTTTTTTTATTTTCTTTTTCTTTTTCTTTTTATTTTTTAATTTTGTGGTGTGCTAAATTTGTGCTATAAATAGGTGAGTTTTCAAGCTCAAAAATCACACAACAAATTGGAGAGCATCATTCTCTCTTGTAATTCTCTCTAGTTCTTGTAATATTAAGTTTGTTTTTATACACTTTAATTTTTGGCAAATTTTAGTATAAGTGTTATTTTGGTTGAAGAAATTACGGGAATTATTTGGAGTGCTCTTCTCTTTCGGTGGAAGCTATTTCAGTTTTATTTTCTAATTTCTTATTTTACAGGGAATTATCGGAGTGCTCGTTTCTTGCAAGTGGAAATTATTTCGGTTTTAGTTTCTAAACTCTTATAATTTTCATATTTAATTTATCGTAATTTTTAATTTAGTTTTATTATTGTTGTTATTAGTATTATTATTATTATTGTTATGTTATTATTATTATTATTGTTATTATTATTATTATTATTATTATTATTATTATTATTTCAATTAATCCCATGATGACGATTCGTTTAATTATGAACTAATCGCCGTCTTGGGATTCTAATGGATTTATTTACGTAATTTAGTAATTCGATGCCTTAATAAATTGTGTTATGATAAAAATTTCCGATTGCCTAACGTGGTTGTGCTTAATTTATTAGATGCGTAGCTATCATCTAAATTATTAATTCTTAATGAATGCAAAAGTGGATTTGAGAATTTAGAATTTGCCATGTTAGCACAGGTTCGTAATATTCATATATAATTACGATTAGTGGTAGGGTTTTGGATCACATCGCCCTGTGTAGTAAAAAATAAGGAATTTATTCGTAAACCAGTTATGTTTTCAAATCTTATAGACATATAGGGTCTAGACATAAATGGTGTCCATGCAACTTCTATCTTTTTAAGTGGATGTTTGTATGGTTTGATATAAGTTAAGGCTGAAAGGCGCTTATATCTGTTTCGTGTTCCCGGCTAGCTTTCATAATTATCAGAATCACTTTACATTAAGGCATCAATTCTAAATGAAATAAATAATGAAATTAGAATCCCATGTTTATCTCATATATAAAATCTTTATCATATTAATTTTTAGTCGTTATTTCATTAATTAATTGTGATTTGAACAAACCAACCATTTCGTTGTTCAGGTTTCTATAATTAACCGAACGTTGTTGAATAAACATATTTACTTAAATACACCAAGTCTTCGTGGGAACGATCCTTATTTCCCTATATTGCTTTTGGATTGCGTATACTTGCGTAGAGAAAATAGCGAACAATTACTTTAACCATTAATCATTATTAATCATGCACCTAATCATTACTCACATACAGAACGAGTACAAGACCAACTACATTACAATTTTATAAAGCTATAGCCTGCATATGACATCGAAGCTACATATCAATTAATACCACTTAAACTCTACAATTAAATTACATACATATAGATCATACACTTGTGCACAATTTAATTTACTTATTTAAATGTAATCATGATCTCCTTCACTCCTTGTATTTCAAAATAATAAAATTCCCATGCATGTACAGAGAGCTGCTAAGCATCATATACACGTACATATTATTAATCAAACACGTAAGTCTTTGTACTAATATCATAACAATTATAAGCATTAATATAAAATTTTCATTTTTAATCGCAGAAAGCATGGATAAATAGCCAAAGTAAAACTAGAAAACAAAATTTACCTGGTGTGGCTGAGATGAGGTCTGTACGACTCTCAAAGTAGTCCTAAGGGGTTTCTTATATAGATATATAGAGATATCCTAGATTATGTTACGTGAATAGCCTAATGTTAATCTCATTTATATTAGTACATATCTAATATCTAATGATAATTAAGGACTCTAATATATAAGTGATCCTTTATAAAAACAAAATTATCTTAACATAACAATTGATATATCCTTAAACATAAAGATAAAAGAAACATAATAATAATAAATCAAATATTATATTTATTTATCTACTTACAATAATTTTAAGTTTTACAAAAATTACGGATTATACAATATACATATATATATATATATATATATATATATATATATATATATATATATATATATATATATATATAGGAGTTGCTCAAGAGAAAACTAATTTTTGGAGAGAACCAAGAAACTTTTCTCATCCATTGATTTTATATCAATCTGACGGTTCATGTTATTTCATCAAATATGTTAGAATCTAATAAAAAACATATAGAAGTAAACCAAATTACTCATTAATGAATGCAGAATTGAAATATTTCCTAAATTTTACTTACCAATTTTAACAAGATTGTTCTTATCTATTTTCAATAAATTCAAAATCTTTCCATATATAATTGCATGGAATATCTATTTTCTTTTCAAGGAAATCTAATTTATTTATATTCATGTAATTACTATAAAAGATATGTAACTTAATATAAAAACTTCCTTTGTTATCTAATTATATTTTAATTGAATATATGAAATTTTAGTTACTATAATATTAATATAAAAATGAATTACTACAAAATTTAAATTGAATAAAGGACAACTAGTAGAACATCTAATAATTTTTTTTTGAAAATAATCTTTTGCAAAATGTATTAATAAGTAGAAAATGTAGTAAAATTTAAACACCGAGCAGAATACCTACTAGAAAATAACCTTATTCTAAAAGTATAAAAATATATTAATAAAATATTTAATACTCCTACAACACCTTGTAGAAAACCTAATAAATTAGTATAACACATATTAGAATTGTAAATTTATTATTTATTAAAATTTAAACATATTAAATTTACTAAAAAATTAATTTATTCTAAAAATATTAGTAAAACTTTTAATATAATTTCGTTGAATGTATAGAACACATAGTGGAACACCTATTAGATTTAAGCTAAAGATTGAGAACATAGTAGAACTCCTAATGTAATTAGTAGAACACATAATACCTAATATAATTAGTAGAATACTTAATAAAATTGTAATTTTATTATTTAATGAAATTCATTATATTAAATCTTGTCAAAAAAAATTAAAGAATAAATTTTATTCTAAAAGTAACAGTGACATATTTAATATAATTTTGATTGAATACATAGAACATATAATCGAACACCTACTAAAATATATCTTATACATTGAATGTTTTTCTAATCAATGAAATATTTAATTTAATTTAACCTAGTAGAAAATCTAATGTAATTAATATAATATAGGTTAGAATTGTAAATTAATTAATTATTAAAATTAGACATATTAATTTTATTAAAAAAAATTTAAAAAATAATTTTATTCTAAAAGTATCAATAGAACTTTTAATATAATTTTAGTTAAATATATAGAAACACCTACTAGATTTAAGTTAAAAATAGAGTACACCAACACATGTAATTAGTAGAACACCTAGTAGAACACCTACTAGATTTAAGTTAAAAATAGAGAACACCTAGTAGAACACATGTAATTCACCTAGTAGAACACATGTAATTACCAGAACACCTAACATGTAATTAGTAGAACACCTAGTAGAACACATGCATGTAATTAGTAGAACACCTAGTAGAACACCTATTAGTGGAACAGCTAGTAGAACACCTACTAATAAAACACCTAGTAGAACACATGTAATTAGTAGAACACCTAGTAGAACACTTGGTAGAACACATATAATTAGTAGAACACCTAGTAGAACATATGTAATTAGTAGAACACCTTGTAGAACACCTAATGAAATTAGTAGAATACTTAGTAGAATTGTAATTTTATTATTTAAAAAAATTATTATATTAAATCTTGATAAAAAAATATTTGAAGAATAAATTTTATTGTAAAAATAATAGAAACTTAATAGAATTGTAAATTAATGAAATATTTGATAGAAACTTTATAGAAACATTTTATAAATTAAAAATAGTCAACAAGATCTCATTGAAATTGAAGTATATATTGAATTAAATGCCATTATACAGTTTCCATTATTGAATATTGACTTAAATCTTAAATGTATTTGAATGAGATAATTACCTTATTTGTATTTGTATTTATCATTAAAGTAAGATTCTATATTATAGTAATGAATGGTGTAGATTAGTTCTCTAAGTTTTCCATCAAATAAGGTTTTCCCTATATCCTTGAAAGTCATATGTTTAACCTATTTGTAAACATCGAGGATTCAACTCAACTTAAACAAGAATGTAATAGTATATAGTATATACATACTGTCACAGGGATCTCAGATGCTTAACTGTCAAAAGAAAGAAGACAAAGTCAATCTACCGTTTTGAGGTATACTACACTTGAAGAAGTGCATTCAGTTGATCAAGCGTCAGTGGGGTAATCAAGACAGTGGGTTCTATTTATAGTGACAAGAGCTTTCTACAATGGCAGAATACAGATTAGAAAGGTTTGAAAAAGAGTGAAGAAAAGGAAGACAGGAACCACAACTTTAAAGTCTATATATGAAGAACAGTCATTGCGGTTAGTCACTCATGAACCAGACCGTGCATCGAGTGTCAACATTAAACGGTGGTTGTTCGTCATTAACTTCAGTGGTTCAGGCTATCAAGACTGGTAGAAAGGGAAAATCATTGTGCAAGCAACAGAAGTGTTAAATTAATTAACCACAAGGATTTTACTATCAAGTGGACTGGTTATGACGAAAAAGAATTATTACAAAGAAATGCAAAGTGATATATTTGTAAAGCTGGAACCCCGGTTGGAATTGATATATTTTTTGCTAAGCAAAAGGAGTCCGGTTCTAGACCCTCAAGAGACTGCAGCTTAGACCGTAAGGATTTACTTATATTAATAAATATTTTATTTATTTATAAATATCTAATGATATTAGATATTTATTTTTATAAATTCTGAATAAATTTAATTATTTAATTAATTAAAAAGCATAGAACAATTTCTACGGAGCATTTCTACGGAGCCTCACTCAATTAGAAAAGATTTGGCTATTAAAGGAATCATATTAATTCTCCTTTAATTAATTAAATTATGTGGTTAATTTAATTAATAAATTAATTCATTATTAATTAATTTATTAATTAATATAATTACTAAATTAATTAAATCAGAATTTTTGTGTAATAGAAAATCAATTAAATGATTATCAAATAAATCATTTAATTGAATAAGCTGAATATTGTTCTATTACTACCTTTTCAGAAAGGTAGTACCGAAGGTAGTAGGAGTTCAAAGCAAAGGTAGTTGCCTTTTTGCGAAAGGTAGTACTAGTGTAATTCAAAGGTAGTACCGACCAAATGCAAAGGTAGTAGCCACTCTGAGAAGGTAGTACCGCCCAACAGAAAGGTAGTAGCCTCCATGAAAAAGGTAGTACCAACCTCTTGCAAAGGTAGTTCAAGGCATTATGAACCGAAAAGAGACAGAAGCTTTCAACATAAAAGATCCAAGGTGGCTGGACTTCAAAAAAAGATAATATCTTCACCCCTCTACACACACAGACAGAGGCGAGAGAGAAAAGAGACAAAGAAAAATAGTTTTTGTTCTTCAAATTAATTCCTGTAAATTAATTCTGAGCTCTATTATTAAATCTAAACCGATAGAAATAGTTTAATTGTATTGTTGGAACTATCTAGCGAGTTTTTACTCCTAGAACTTATCTCTCGAATAGCTTTTTAGCATTCGATCTTTTTTTTACAAATATAGAAAAGTTCATGTCGAATTTTCTATAGAATTTGTAATAATTAGTTTGGTCATCAAACCTTGTAATTTGTACCCATGTATTTAGACACACCCCATCAAGTTTAATATAATTTTATATTTAACTTGAAAATTGGCTTCGTTTTATTCCGCATCGAATTGTTAAGAAATTAATATATACCCAAAGAACAATTTCGATAAAACGGTATAGTTTGTATTAAACCCCCCTTCTACAAACTATTTTGGACCTAACAATTGGTATCCGAGCCTTTTGATTGACGCACAAATCAAGATCCTTATTTTTGTGGTCCTCCAATTGATTTTCGAGTTTGTTGACCCATACAGAAATCAAATCCGGTATTAGACCAAAAAGTCATCTCCTCTTATTTTCAAATTTTTTAACTTTCAAAAAATTCAATTCTTGAGATTTTTGAACTTTAAATAATTTGAACTTATTTTTGGATTCTTTAACTTTCAAACTTTTCAGTTTTGAGATTTTTGAATTTTAAATAATCTAAATTTATTTTCGAATTTTTTAACCTTTAAAAATTCTCAATTTATGATATTTTTAATTTTTAAACAATATGAGTTTATTTTCAATTGTTAACTAACTTGAATTTATTCTCGAATTGTTTAACCTTTAAAAATATTCATTTTTGAGATTTTTTAATTGTTAAATAATTTGAGCTTATATTCGAATTTTTTAATTCTTGAAATGATTAATTCTTGGAAATTTTGATTTTTAAACAACTTGAATTTATTTTCAAATTGTTTAATTCTCAAAATTTTTAATTCTTGATAATTTTGAATTTTAATTAACTTGAATTTATTTTCGGATTCTTTAACTCTCAAAAATTTTCATTTCTTGAGATTTTTTTATTCTTAATTAATTTGACTCTAATTTCGAATTTTTATTAATTTGAACTTACTTTCAGATTTTTTATTTCTCAAAAATTTTCAAGTCCTTGAAGTTTTTGAATTTTAAATATTTTGAATTTATTCTAAGCCAATGGTTCTAAGAAGATTGTTAGTTGAAGATTCCTCCGGATTGTCAAAGATGATTTGAATCTTTTGAAGAAAATGCATTGTCCAATGAGAATTATTTCTACCTGTTGAAGATAACTTTGTTAAGTTTTTGTAAGTCATATTCAATGTGACTTATTGGTTTTTTCGAAGCAGGAATGGAAGAGGTTTTAGTGGATGAAATTTTTATTAAAGATTTTAGTCAACTCTATTGATTCAGTGATATGCAAACACTTAGTGGATTTCCTCATTGCTAAATTCAAAACAATTAGTGGTTTGTACCAATTGGATATCTTTCAAGAAATCAACAGAGATTTTAGAAGAATGGAATCAAGGAGGTTTGAGAATGGACTAGACTGTAAACATCTCAGTCAGAAATGAATGATGGAACCTCAGAACAGACATGAAGAGTTACTAATTCAGAAAGAGTGCTAAAGTTGTATCCAGGGATCAGGCCTATCTGTTTCGAAGCAGAAACTCTTCAAGATATAGTTCAACTCAAGAGGTGGTTACAAGACTGAGATGGTGGAAAGAACAAGACATGATAGTTGCAGTTATGAAAAGCTATATGTGATAAGTAACTATCAAGGTGTATAACATGGTACAAAATTCTGATAGACAAGGATGAATAGGGATTCATCAAATGAGATGAAACAAAAGCATCAGTGCAGAACTTATCTTGTTGAAGGAAAGAGTTGGGATGGATCAGATGATGATGAGAAGAGCATACTGAATATCTTGCCTTCATAGCAATCTCTGAAGATGATTCACCTCATATGTCTAAGGTATCAATTCTTCGAACTAGTGTAATATGTGATTCTCAGAAATTCAAAGCATGTTAAGATCTTAGCTTTTAATTATTATATCTTTGGTTAGAAGATCTTAATATGTGTTTGAATATTTGTTGAATTTAATTAATTGCAATAGTGAGTTAGAAGTGTTCTTAGACAATATCTTTTAATTCTTAAATGATATATGTCAAGAATATAAGACCTCTGCTTAAGCTAGTTTCAGGATCCCCAGTAGAAAAAGATTTGCTTATTCATTCTGAATTGTTTGTTAAGGTTTAAAAAGTTTAAAAGATGGAATAATTACTGTTGTGCTAGAAATTATGATTTAAATTTGAATCGCAAGCGCACAATTCGTTTCGTTGTAATATTTAATGATTCGTTCCTCAGGGACTATTTTTATTCGCGATCCTTAATTCTTAATTTAATCGAATTATAACAATTTAGTTTTTGAGAATTTTAACTAATTAATTCCTAAAATTTAAACTATGTTTAGAAGCAAATTAAAATTTTTAATCTAATTCTACACTAATTAATAAAAAATGAGAAGAACAAATATTAAATTATTCTAGAAAAATTCTTAAAAGTTGAAATTAAAATTTATTTTATTTACAGAAATAAAACCATTTAAAAAATATTTTAATTTTAATTTTAAAACCATGACACAAAGACAACAAAATAACAAAAACGCCATTGCAGCAGTACAAAATTTTTGAAAACACAATCTTAAATGACTAAATCTAACTCAGTCCAATTCCATTTGACTCAGTATAAAACTGCAGCAACTCGGAACAGTACTCGCAAATACAGCAGCTACACAGCAATTCGGTGACACAAAAGGGCAATTTAAAATGAAAAAAAAAATCCCAGAAACAGACTACACAATGAAGCCCATCCAGGTCAACTCAAGGACAGATGATTCAAGCACAAAAGCAGAACGGAAAAAAAATAAAACGCAGCAGAAAATTGAACGAACTAGTATCTTGAATTCAACACAGAAAAACAAACCAAAAGAATTCCAACTTAAAACAACACTCGAACAACACTCAGCCGAACTTCACAGCACTAAAAAAATAGAAACAATCGACACAAGTAACTCAGTCCATTGCACGAATTAGAAACACAGAACTTGGCAACATACAGCAGAATCGGTAACGCGGAAAAAAAAGATCAAAACTCCACATTTATACTCCAACAAAATAAACAAAACACATTAACAGTAATACCTTACACATTAACAAATTCCAACAAAACTCCACAAACGAGGCTACTCAGAAACCGGTTAATCTCACAAACAACTAACTCCAACAGATTACGACTTCAAAAACAACTTGAAAATGAACAGTACGCAAGTCTTAAAACGCGAAGAACAGAAAACAGAATTTGGAGAATTAATCTAAAACAGGGGGAAGAGAGATTTGTTCGTGGGGAGAGATGGGAGAGGGATGTGGCTGGTGCTTGCTGCGAATTGTTGAAGAGAAATGGGAGGAAAGATTCAGTCTGTGAGAACAAAGCAACACCAAGAGGCTGCATTTTTGCAGAAAAAAAAACTAAGTTGATTTTCGAACAAAAGAAAATGAGGAACATGGGAATTAAAAGTTGGAAAACTGATAAAACTAATGTAATTTTTTTTTTTAATTTTTGAAAAAAAGAAAAAAATGAAATAAAAGAAAAAATTACGAAATTAAAATTATAATTACACTAAGACAATGTTTTGGAATTAAATGGCCACTAATAAAATTGATTTTTTTAAAGGGGCTTACTACGAATTAAAAACTAAATTAAACTACGAATACGAAATTAAAGATTGTTTCGTTACTCTCAACCCCTAGTGGTTAGCATTTCGCTACTTTATCCACTAAACGGAATTACGAAAATAACGAAACAAGGCAACAATAACGAAAGAGCAAGACAAGAAGTAAAGAAAATAAAAATTGCATTAATTATAATAGGAGTGTTTACAAGATTTGAAACTAAAGAAAATACAAGAAATTAAATCTACCCTAAAATCTAAGTTACTAAATACAAGTGGGGTGAGGGGGTATTTATAGGATAGGATATAGCGTTAAGGGGGGTGTTGGGTAAATCCCCACCATACATTTGGGTTGTGTGGTGGTGAAATCCTAGCCATTTATTTGTTTCCTTCCCCCTTAAGCTTTGAAGAGTTGATCTTGGCCATACACTTATGTAGTGTGTTGGGATGATCTCCACCTTCCACTTGTCTTGAAATATTCCTTTTGCTCCAAGCTCCTAATTCTTTTCATTCTTTCATTTTTTGTCCTTTTTCTTCCTATTTTTCCCTTCCTTGCTCCTTATTTCTTTATTTTGTCATTTCTTTGTTTATTTACGAATTTCCTGAAATGCAACAAAATAAATTATTAAAATACGAGTTCAAGCAAATAAATAGGTAATAAAAATATGCAAAAATATGCACTTATCAAATGCCCCATACCTATCTTTTGCTCGTCCTCGAGTAAAACAAAAAGAAAATCTAGATAAAAGGTCCTATACTCCTTTGCGTAGGTGTGACGGTTGCATTTGGCATATGCAACAAGCCCTTTAAACCCCTAGGCAGCCCCCTAGTGGACGAGTGAGGTCTCGTGAGGGCCTATAGTGAATGTACCCACAAAATCCATCTTGTTTGTATAAAAGATCACATGACAATGCATACCACACATACATGTCCTCTCATGATACATCAAGTTAAAAATCAAAATGAATTTGCAAAGTCTTGGTGTGGAAAGTGCAAGGATTCACATAGTGTACTTAAAGAACCATGCAAGAGTGATTACAAGTTCATGTCAAGTGCAAAAATTATTGGTAACCATGCTAAGTCTACAAGGGCACACCTCAGAGTCAAAACTTGAGATCTCTTATGCAAAAAACAAATAAGCAATACCTCACCTTTCACTCACAAAAGAATATTCACTCAAAAACAAGGGTAAGTGTATCACTCAATTCCAACAAAATCAAATGCATGCTTGACACTTGGTATCATTCCAACTTAAATCACAACATACATTAATAATGACAATCAAAAGGTCTTTATTAGGGTTGTAATGGGGCTAGGGACAAGGTATGTCAAGAAAGGCCAATAATAAGGTGAAGTGTCAAAAGCTAGTAGTCACCATGAATATCATGCACAACACCAAACTTCCTCCCCGCACAATTTATTTTCATTTTTCAACAAAAAGACTTGACTAGTCGAATGAAGGAGGATTACAAAAAACATAAGTATGCTCTCATGTATATATATATATATATATTAATTTTTTTTTTAATTTTTTTTTAAAGAAAATAATAAATGTAACAATAATCCTCCTTTAGATTTAATTTTTAAAATCGACTATCAAGGTAACAACAAATATTTCCTCAAAAGTTATGAACAATAGTAAACCCTATTTCATACACCTTATTGCTCCCTCAAGTTCCTACTAGCCTTTGACAAAATGGGATCAAGAATACGTAAGGCTGAACAAGAAAAAGGTCTTAGGTGAGTAATGTGGTGTGTCACCGAAAGAATAAGATTAAGCTCAAAAGGTTAACTAATTGATCACATAAGCATGGTGTGGATATTTTTGGAAATATAGGTTATTCCTAAATGCCTTTATCATTTTATCATCAATTAATGTCATGTATTTCAAGAAGGAACTCAAACAAGTGCTAGCGATGCAAATGACAAGTGGACACTCAAGCAAAAGAATATAAATGCAAAAGATATGCATATAGGCTAAAAATCTCACTTGGTGTGGTAAAACATATTCAATCTCAAGAAATGGTATCCTCAATGCACCTACTTGTACTCAAAGCATGAAGACCAAATCATCTTACACCTAATCATGCCCTTCTAATTTCATGCACAATTCAAATAAGTCTACTAGTTTCACCTTGCTAGTGTAAGTGTGTGAACAAGAACTTTAGGAAATCACTTCTCAAACAAAAGCTAATGGATCATAAGATTATCATAACATGCAAGGGTGCATCAAGCAACTAGCAATCAATTAACAAGACTAGAATAAGATTAAAACTCTACCATTTACAATTCTACCACTCTTTTTGTGATTTTTTTTTCATTTTTTTAATTTTTTGGATTTTTCAATTTTTACTATTTACACTAAAACCCCCCCCCCCATACCTAAATCATGCATTGTCCTCAATGTATGCAAATGCAAAAGAAAAGAGAAATGAGAAAGTTGAGGAAATACCTGATAAGGGATGACAGAGACTGAAAATTTCTAAAAATTACGAAAGAAAACAACACACACACGCACACAAATCCTCCCCCATACCTATCTTACACGAGGGGAGGCAAAAGAGTAAAACCGAATTAGCCGATTCCGGTAGGAAAATTAGGGTGCAACTTTGAGAAAATATCAAGGAATTTATGAAAATTTTTATGAGCAAAGATTTTCTCAATTAACATAGAATCATTCAACCCTAAAGAGCAATTGTCACTAATGTTCTCCCTAAACCAACTTAAGGCTTCTTTATTTTGTTTAAGCAAATTAGAGATAATGAAAGTCTGGTTAGGGTTCGAATCACTAGGAATAACATGAGACAAGGGTTCCTCTTTCCCTAACGGCTGTTGATCAAATTCGGGAAGATAAAGAGTTAAGGCAAATGCGGGTGGTGTACCCACGGGACTCTTAAGAACGGAAGTGTTAAGAACGGGCTCACTACTAACAACCTCGGGTGGGGTCACCCACTTTGAACAAATTTCATTCAAATTTCCTAATGAGTTATCAGATGTAGGTGGTTCACCAACGGGAGTTTTAGCAATAAGAATTGGGTTACAAGAGACCTCCACAGGTTTGGTTTCCCACTTAGAACAAATATCGTCTAATTCCCTCATCATTTCTTCTGAGGTCATATCCCTTAACGAATCAGCATACTCTCGATTAGACTCATAGTTGACTTTGAAATCCTCTTTGAGAAGAGACACAATCTCACTATCCTCAAAGCTAGACCATGTGACAAACTTGTTAACCACATTGACTCCTATTGGTTGCTCAAAAAGGTCGTCGGGTTCTTTGCCGACGTTGAAAATGTTAAGGTCAATGGTCATGTTACCGAAAGTGAGTTTCATCGAACCATTCCTACAATTAATCAAGGCATTCGATGTAGCAAGAAAAGGTCGTCCTAGAATGATAGGAATTTGGTTCTTAGGATTTGTGACGGGTTGAGTCTCAAGGACAACAAAGTCAACCAGAAAGATAAAATCACCAATTTTAATCAAGACATCTTCAATTAATCCCTTGGGCATTTTTATAGAACGATCGGCAAGTTGAAGTGTCATATTGGTCTTTTTGAGCTCGCCTAAACCTAGGGCTTGATAAACGGAAAATGGAAGCAAGTTCACACTAGCACCTAAGTAAAGTAAAGCCTTGTCCGTGAAAGTATTACCTATGACACATGAAATAGTTGGACAACCGGGGTCCTTGTACTTCACAGGAATTTGGTTAGAAAGAATTGAGCTCACTTGGGACGTCAAAAAGGCTTTCTTAGGGACTTGGGTGGTTCGTTTATGAGTACACAACTCTTTAAGACATTTTGCATAGGAGGGAACTTGTTGAATCACGTCTAAAAGAGGAATGTTGACCTCGACTTGTTTGAAAACTTCCAAAATCTTTTCTACTTGAGGCGATTGTTTATTAAGAAGGAGTCTTTGCGGATAAGGAGCTTTAGGCTTAAAGACTTGGTTGCTAGACACATCGGGAATGGATTTGGAAAGTGGGACAATAATCGAAGGTTCGTTAGGTGAAGGTGGTGTTTGAGACGATGAAGGCTCGCTAGAGGGAGGTTGTTTGATAGGTGAAGCATCAAACTTAGAGTTCTCGGAATCCACCGTTTGATTTAGAGGACGATTAGGTTCAGAGTTCGACTCTTCTTCTTCATCGGGGGACTCGACACCTACTCGGTTATCAACTCGATTTCCCGATCTTAAAGAGATGACGGCATTCACACTCTCATGAGGGCGTTGATTGAGAGGAAACTTAGGATTGACCTCAGGTTGACTCGGGAACTTATTCTTCTCTCGCTCACACATGGCATTAGCTAATTGACTCACTTGAACCTCTAACTTAGATAAGGCTTGAGTACTAGCATTCAAAAGTTGCCTATCTTGAGTCATGGTTTGCATGAAAGTTTGTTGAGATTGAGCCAAATTAGTTGTTGATTTCAAAAGCGCATTAAGAGTCTTTTCCAAAGAATTAATTCTCTTATTCGACTCATTAAAGCCGGGTGGGCGGGCGGGTGCTTGATTTGGATAAGAAGGTTGAGTCGGATAAGGACCGAGATTTTGAGTAGGGTTTGGAAAGGGACCTTGATTTGGAGTCGAGAAAGAATTTTGATTAGGCCTTTGAAAAGATGGAGCATTTTGAAAAGGAGGTTGAAAAGAATGTGGATTTTGGTAATTTTGGCTTTGGTTCCACAAGAAATTCGGGTGATTCCTCCACCCGGGATTGTAAGTAGGAGCAAACGGGTCGTTCCTAGTGGGTGGTTGAGACACCGCATTAACTTGATCATAGCCGGGAAAATCCGAAAAATCTTGATTCAAATTAGAGCACATAGACACATTTGAGGGGGCCTTACTAGTTTCTAGGGCTTCGAGTCTTCTAGTTAGAGTGGCTAATTTGGCATCGGTTGCAATCGAATTACCGATCGAATGCAAACCCCTAGATGGACTAGATGACTCGTTAGGCTTATTCGTTCCCTAGTGGACTCCCACAACATGGTCTTCTCGGCTAATTCTTCAAAAAATGTCCAACCCTCATCCTCATCTTTCTCCATGAATTTTCCTTGGCACATAGATTCCAACAACGCGGTTGTTGGTCCATCTAAGGCCTCATAAACGATCTTACAAAGCCTCCATTTTTCTATTCCGTGGTGGGGGCATTGTGATAGAAGATTTTTAAAACGATCAAAATATTTCCAAAAAGACTCGTTTTCCTTTTGATGAAATTGATTTATTTCGTTTGTAATTCTTGTAGTATTATGGTTTGGAAAATATTTTTTTAGAAAAATAACCACAAATCCCTCCCACGTGGAAATATAATTAACGGGTAGACTATACAACCATTTTTTTGCATTTTCTTTTAAAGCGAAGTTGATAAGTCTTAGCCTAATGGAGTCCTCGGAAAGATGTTGGAGTTTTTGCAATGCGCAAACCTCCTCAAATTCATGAAGAAAGAGATACGGGTCCTCACCCTCGCTCCCGGTAAACTTAGGTAACATACTGATGTGGTGAGCTTTAATTTCGAAATTATTACCATTAACGGGAGGAAAGGTGATACACGAAGGTTGGACGGAATGAGTAGGATAGCAACGGTCCCTAAGAGACATGGCCATGTTTACTACGGGTTCGGAATAATCTAAAGACTCGGAATTAAACGATGAAGAAATCTCAAATGATCTCACTAGTCTAGAAGAATTATCCCTAATCCACGTAGTTCGCATAAACCACAAAAGGAAACACGTAGCAAGTAAGTACGAAAAATTAAACAAACAAAAAAAAAAAAGAAAGGGTGTAAAATTAAAAGAAAAATTCTAAACCTAGGGTTCCCTAATAAAATAACTAGACCTTGCTCCTAACCGTAAGGGCTACCAAAAACTAGGTAAATCAATAATTATTCGAACCGGCTTGGCCAGGTAGGTGCAAGCATTGCCAAGAGGCTAAACACCAGCCTAGACACCAAAACCTTAATTGGACAGGTCAGCTTTCGCTTTCCTTGACATCAAAAAGTCGGAATAATTAAAGATTACTTCGTTTCTTAAGCACCTTCCTAATTGAGTGCGAGATTCCTAGGGCAAACGTCTAATTAATTTTATTAAAGACTAGGTATGCAAAATGAGGGATTAAATTGTTTTTGGGCTAAGGAAAGAGTGATAAAATCTCTTCCCTTATCTTTTGAGAGGATATGCCCTTAAAGTTTATTTACAAAATGATGCAACAAACAATGATATATACAAAAAATTATAAACACTATGGATGCTTACTCTACGTGTTCTAATCTAAAGAAAGAAAGAAATTTAACGTACCTTAGTGTCCTCCAGCGATCACCACAATTATAGGTACGAAAAATTTAAAAACAAAAAAATAAAATCTAGCATGATGTGCACCAACGTGATGAATGCATGATGCAACAATTATGTATTTACAACTAATTTTTTTGTGATTTGTGATTTTTGAATTTTTAATTTTTTTGTGTTTTTCTAAAAATAAAAAGGGCGAAAAAAGTGAGATACGGTTACCGAAGCAAGCTTTCCATAAATTCCAATTTTCCACGCTTCTTGAGAAGAGTTCCGAAATCTCACAATTTCCTAAAAAACGAAATTAAAATAAGACAAGAAATAAAACTAACTCGAAAAATTAAAAATTAAGGCGCGAAAAATAATTAGTCCCCGGCAGCGGCGCCAAAAACTTGTTGTGCTAGAAATTATGATTTAAATTTGAATCGCAAGCGCACAATTCGTTTCGTTGTAATATTTAATGATTCGTTCCTCAGGGACTATTTTTATTCGCGATCCTTAATTCTTAATTTAATCGAATTATAACAATTTAGTTTTTGAGAATTTTAACTAATTAATTCCTAAAATTTAAACTATGTTTAGAAGCAAATTAAAATTATTAATCTAATTCTACACTAATTAATAAAAAATGAGAAGAACAAATATTAAATTATTCTAGAAAAATTCTTAAAAGTTGAAATTAAAATTTATTTTATTTACAGAAATAAAACCATTTAAAAAATATTTTAATTTTAATTTTAAAACCATGACACAAAGACAACAAAATAACAAAAACGCCATTGCAGCAGAACAAAATTTTTGAAAACACAATCTTAAATGACTAAATCTAACTCAGTCCAATTCCATTTGACTCAGTACAAAACTGCAGCAACTCAGAACAGTACTCGTAAATACAGCAGCTACACAGCAATTCGGTGACACAAAAGGGCAATTTAAAATGAAAAAAAAAATCCCAAAAACAGACTACACAATGAAGCCCATCCAGGTCAACTCAAGGACAGATGATTCAAGCACAAAAGCAGAACGAAAAAAAATAAAACGCAGCAGAAAATTGAACGAACTAGCATCTTGAATTCAACACAGAAAAACAAACCAAAAGAATTCCAACTTAAAACAACACTCGAACAACACTCAGCCGAACTTCACAGCACTAAAAAAATAGAAACAATTGACACAAGTAACTCAGTCCATTGCACGAATTAGAAACACAGAACTTGGCAACATACAGCAGAATCGGTAACGCGTAAAAAAAAAGATCAAAACTCCACATTTATACTCCAGCAAAATTAACAAAACACATTAACAGTAATACCCTACACATTAACAAATTCCAACAAAACTCCATAAACGAGGTTACTCAGAAACCGGTTAATCTCACAAACAACTAACTCCAACAGATTACGACTTCAAAAACAACTTGAAAACGAACAGTACGCTAGTCTTAAAACGCGAAGAACAGAAAACAGAATTTGGAGAATTAATCTAAAACATGGGGAAGAGAGATTTGTTCGTGGGGAGAGATGGGAGAGGGATGTGGCTGGTGCTTGCTGCGAATTGTTGAAGAGAAATGGGAAGAAAGATTCAGTCTGTGAGAACAAAGCAACACCAAGAGGCTCCATTTTTGCAAGGAAAAAAAACTAAGTTGATTTTCGAACAAAAGAAAATGATGAACATGGGAATTAAAAGTTGGAAAAAATGATAAAACTAATTCAATTTTTTTTTAATTTTTGAAAAAAAAGTAAAAATGAAATAAAAGAAAAAATTACGAAATTAAAATTATAATTACACTAAGACAATGTTTTGGAATTAAATGACCACCAATAAAATTGATTTTTTAAAGGGGCTTACTACGAATTAAAAACTAAATTAAACTACGAATACGAAATTAAAATTGTTTCGTTACTCTCAATCCCTAGTGGTTAGCATTTTGCTACTTTATCCACTAAACGGAATTACGAAAATAACGAAACAAGACAACAATAACGAAAGAGCAAGACAAAAAGTAAAGAAAATAAAAATTGCAATAATTATAATAGGAGTGTTTACAAGATTTGAAACTAAAGAAAATACAAGAAATTAAATCTACCCTAAAATCGAAGTTACTAAATACAAGGGGGTGAGGGGGTATTTATAGGATAGAAATTAGGGTTAAGGGGGTGTTGGGTAAATCCACACCATACATTTGGGTTGTGTGGTGGTGAAATCGTAGCCATCTATTTGTTTCCTTCCCCCTTAAGCTTTGAAGAGTTGATCATGGCCATACACTTATGTAGTGTGTTGGGATGATCTCCACCTTCCACTTGTCTTGAAATATTCCTTTTGCTCCAAGCTCCTAATTCTTTTCCTTCTTTCATTTTTGGTCCTTCTTCTTCCTCTTTTTCCCTTCCTTGCTCCTTATTTCTTTATTTTGTCATTTCTTTGTTTATTTACGAATTTCCTGAAATGCAACAAAATAAATTATTAAAATACGAGTTCAAGCAAATAAATAGGTAATAAAAATATGCAAAAATATTCACTTATCAATTACCTAGGGTGTCAGTAGAACATCAATTCATTTGTAAAACTGACTTAGGTAATAGAGACTATATAATATCATATAATAATAGGAATGGATTGGATAGAATTAGTGATTAGTTGTTAATTCTTCTATTCCATGCATGTTTAGAAAATTATTGAATATCTATAAATCTACTTGCTACCTGTTACACTAGTGTACATAGGTTAAAGTAGATAGTACTGAATTTTATAAAATGCATAACATGCCTAATTTGCATAATTCTTATCTGCAATGTTTTAATGCTGAATGTATGCCATGTATTCTTATTATCATGCCTGCTTATTTCAAATGTCATAAATGCATCTCCTAGTATTTGAATCGATTATAGAAAAAGCATGTTTAAGAATAATAATAATAAGGTACAGACTGCTAGTCCTCCTTATGTTAGGAAGGAACCATTATTCTCCTTGCTCAATGACTATTTTGTCAATGACATTAAAAAGGAGAAATGGCCAGTCAAAGATAAGAATGAGCATGTTAAGGTTAAAACTGTTGTTAACTCTGATAAAAGAGAAATCTCTAATCCATCTGGACCCAATTAAACAATTCGGGTACCAAGAACTTTTTATCCATTTGTGAATGTAGGGCTTAACAGGTTAATCGATTATGCATTGTTAATGATTTATTCAAAGCATATCATCGAAGAAAGATCCCTACTATCAGAGGTGAATGTGAAGACAAGCCAAGTGGTTATCCCTTGGAGACAACAGCAAGGGTATGACCCAGGGTCATGGCTATTCAATAGCTAGGAATGTTGTCAGTAATGATACCTCTTATGTGGAAGGTCCCAAGTGTAACTTCCCAGGATCATACAATTATAAATCTGTCAATGAGAAGTGTCTGATCTTACACAGGAGAGATGATAAGCTTGTTATTCGAGGATAAAGGAAAGTGAACTTATTCGTAGCTGACCTGGAATCTCAGCAATGGAATTTCAGAAAAGAACAAAGGTGAAGTCAACAAGGTTTAATCTAAAGCTTCATCAGATAAGAGTTCAGCTATGACATAAGGAGCCTCTCACCTGAATGTCAAATCAAGAGATTCTTTCCTTGAAATTGAATAGGTAAGGGCGACTACCTCATCTGGAATTAAAGCAAAATGAAATCATAAGGCATGACATATAGGGAAGTCAAAGAAGCATCACACAGAAGTTCTACATCAAACAAAAATATACTTTAGTGGTGATGACTAATGACTTCTCTCAACAAACAAGTTGTTGTTCAGACAATCTGAAGACAAGACACCACCGATGGTGATTGATCACATCAAGAAGATTGGCAGGAAGCAAAAATGACTATGACAACTTGGAGACCAGATTACAGGACCAATCAATTAGTGTTCTGGATGATTTCTGCACCTTTAATAGTATTAATGCTGAAGCAGTCAATAGTTTTCTACTGGCATGATCGAACCCTGATCCGTAATAAATATAGGAAGACGTCACAAGTATGAAGGAAATTGGTTACAATGATAAATGAAAATGAGCATCCTGGAAATCAGCTAATGCTCAAGAGGATAATTTCCTTTGTTACTCAATGGAGTCAATAGCCTACAGGGTGATTGTTATTAATCAACAGAAAGTGACTGAAAGTCTTAGTGATGTTCAACAACTTCTAGCTCCCAGCTATCAATGGTGATGATTATTCAGATCCAACCAATGTGAAACATAGAGAATCTTCATGTAAACCCAACAACAGCTTAGGGGGCAATAGAAGGATCAACTAGTCAACTCAACACCACATTGAAAATCAAAGGACACTATGAGAACATGTCTGCCAAGACAAAGAGTGTTGACTCAATCAACTCTTTGTCCTAGTTCTTAATGTTCCTAATGGTGAAAGTAAAAGACTAGTAGAGCTTCAAGTACCAATTATTATTTTTTCAGTTTTCTTTTAGAAGAAACTAAGAAAGCTACAAAGGCTCTGAAAGATCCAGATTGAGTGATTGCAATGCAAGATGATCTCAATCATTACAAAAGGCAGATTGTAGGGAAGGTGGTATCTAGACCAAAGTACAAGGCTGTATTTGGTACAAGGATAACCAGAAGTCTACCTGGATGATGTCAAGGCATTGTTATGAGGGACAAGGCCAAACTGGATGCTAGGTTATAATTTGATCAGACAGTATATCTGACAAGAAGCATTAGTGACAAGACTTGAGGATATCAGGCACCTGCTGCACATTCATGATTATAATGGACATTGTTAACACAATATCACGCAAGCGTACATGGTCACAAGTAATAAAGAATAAAGTTGAGTTCGTTCCCACAGAGATTTGGTTATCGTTTTAATTCAGTTTTGTACCTATGCAACAATGTAGGGTTATTATGCACTGCTAAGACAATTAACAATATTGGGGCTTGATTATCTAAATTAAACTAAGATGCAAACTATTAAACTAAGAATTACTTAACTAATGATAATTAAAATCGAATTACTTACGCAAGATGAACCATGGAATCCTAACTTCATTAAATACTTCGCTTAGATCTGACGCCTTTAATCACTATAAGCAATGGTTATGATATCTGATCGGATAACACGAAACAAGTACACTCTACTTGTCAGCATACGTATACCAAACTGAACATACATCCACAAAAGAGATAGAAGATGAATAGACACCAATTATGCTTAGACCCTATATGTCTATAGAATTTGAAAACATAATGGTTGAAGAACAAGTTATCCATAAAGATCACACAGGGCAATATAAGTATTTTCATCTCATACTACGAATCATGTTGATAAACAATCATGAACCTATGCTAGCATGGCAAGTTCTAAATCTCAAGATCCACTTTCACTTCACAAGAGATTAACAAATTAGATGTTCGCGACGCATCTATCAATTAAGCATAACCATACAAGGATATCAGATATACATCATACACAGATCTTTAAAGCAATCATGATACTAAAACTCCATTAATAAATCCGTTAGAATCCCATGACAACGATTAGTTCATAATCGAACCTCTCATCATCATGGGATCTGATGAAACCATGATAAAAACAAAGTATGAAAAGATACAAATAAACCTAAGTAATTGATATGTAATGGTGATCCAAATTACAATGGTAGGATGTGTTTAAATAGGCTCTAGAAGTCTTGCCCAGCAAGGAAACTACCAAATCAAAATTAAAATAGAATACGTTTCCTAAACTGATTCTGTTTTTAAGGAAAATTCGTAGCTGGCCTTTCTTCAATATTTCTGGGCCATTCCAGTCGTAATTGGACCTCTGAACCACTTTAGAATGATAGAGAATCTCGTTATCTTCGCGTGGACAGTAAGATCGTCCAAAACGGACTTGTAGAACTCAAGATATGGCCAAAATAGTAAAAAGGGCAAAACTGTAATTTTTCAGCAAAAACCGGCGCAGGTTGCGCGGCTGGGCGTGCAAGTTGCGTGGCTGCTCACTGTTCTGAGTGATTCTGGCACAGTCTGCGTGAGATTGGCGCAAGTTGCGCGGCAACATTCTGTCCAGCTGCTTGAAATTACCCCCATTCTTCGTTTCAACTCCGAATTGCATTCCGTTTCTTCCGGCAATCTCGCAACGCGATGAACTTTCATTCTAGCCTTCAAATTCCACGGTGCAATCACATTGAAATGCTCTTTCCTCTTCTAGGGTCACTTCCTGCACAACTCACTAAAACACATCAAAACTACAACAAACTTGAGGCCAAGTGAATCAATTTAAGCCGAATTGAAGCGATCCAAGTGGATATAAATCCACTTATCAGACATCTGGACCTACTGAATCTGGATGCTAGAGGAATGTGAACAAGTGCACTCCTGGTTGGTGAGAAATGGAAGATCTCTACAGGTTAGTATGAACTGGTATCATCACTCAAGCAAGCATGGAAGACATGGTATGACACCCTAATTATAATTTAACATTTGGTATCAATCTTTAACAGTTGGTATCTTTTAACAATTAGTGTCATATTTATAGAACTCTCTACATCTTTAGGCACAAACATAAATGATATATATGTGCAATGATATCTTGATTATATTATATGTTGGTCTACTAACTATAAATTGGTATCAAGATATTTGATGTTTTGATGTTGGTAAAGTTGCAATTCTTTTGATTTACTTTATTAAGCCAAAAGAACGATGACAATAAAAGTAAGTCAAGGATTTTTGTTTCTGTTCAGAAGATTCTAGACCTGTCAAGACTCTTTGCCAACACATCACTATATGAAAGGCAGAGTGTGTAAACTTGTAACACTATAAGTAATGTAACTCAATTAAAGGAAAAGATACTTAACCAGAAGACAATCAAGAACAAGAAGCCACAAGAAATCAACACTAAATGAAGACAAGGTAATTGATACAATTGAACATGTTAACTATGATCAAGCCAAGAAGAAATCATTGAGAGAAGTTCAAGTCAAAGTTGTTCATGCCTCAGTGATTTGAGAAATAGAGAATCAAGATCATAACTATCAGTATCAACAAGACAAATTGATTTCAAGTGAACAAGAAGGAAAGCGAACATTGGAAAGCCACGTTACTAAGTGAATATGGTAATTTATTCAAGAAGCAAAAACACTATCAAGACTAGTCACTTATGAACCAGACCAGTGCATCAAGTGTCAGGACATTGATAGCAAGTTTATGTCAGTAATAAAGATCCATGTTCAAGAGCTTGGTGAAGAATAAAGAAGACATGAAGATATCACAAGTTCAAGATGTGCATTGAAGTTTCAAGTTGAAGACCAGAATATTTTCTAAGTACTAAATATTCTAGATGACCAAGTAGAATATTTCTAAGTAGAAGTTCTACTTAGAAATTCGAGATGGCTAAGTAGAAATTCTCAAGTAGAAGTTCTACTTAGAGTGCAGCTTCAACATGACACATGGCATCTTCTGATTGGCAGATTTCCAAGCTTTCAAGATAAGGCAAGATTTATGTGGACATCATTGGGCCACGTATATCTTAGTCTTTGAAGACTACAGGACATAGATTACATGTAGTATAAATAGAAGTACTTGTGTAATGTTTTTTGTGAGAGCAATTCTTGAGAGAAACACATGTAAAAGAGAGAGAGTGTATTCACAGAGCTTAGTATCATTCACTTCTCTCTGAACTTCTGTTATACTTTGTAATGAATGTTGTAGCAACTAATTCAAGTTATATATAAGACATATATTCCTTGAATCTGTGTGTTCGTTTATTGCATCGTATTTATTGCTTCTCATATTTGAAAAGTTGTATTCACCCCCCCCCTCTACAACACATTTGGACCTAACAATTGGTATAAAAGCTATATGTTTAACATACAAAACATAGATCCTTGTGTTTAGTAGAAGAATCGTGAGTTTTCATTTTCTAGATCTACTTTTCTAAAATTCTGGAAAAGTGAGCTTTAATTCGTTTGTAGTGAAAACTCATCCGAAAAATTATTTAAATACTCCAGGTGTGATTTAGCTTGGGTGTATTTTAATTAATTTTTGTGAATTAATCTGGGTACTTTGATATTTGGTGTTCTTGAGTGTTCATCATTTATTCTTATCAAAGAAGACGACCCAACAACTTTTTGATCTCCTTTTCAAACAGATAAATAGTAAAAGACTAAAAAGGTGTTTTTGGATTTTTGATTTGCATTATTCACGGCCAAAAGTATATCAAAACATACTCAGTACCTAGCACGTGGGTTAGGTGAGTAAAGCATCAAAAGTCAAAAAGGTGTTAAAGAGATAATATTGTTTATTCAATATTAAAGTGATCTGCAGCAAAATTATTCTAAGGACAAAAGTTCTACATAGAATTTCTACTTGAGATTTTCTACATAGAATTTCGACTTGGATAACTTCTACTTGGTGAAGTTCGACTTGAGCAAAAATTTCTACTTAGAGAAATTTCGACTTAGGCAGAAGTTCTACATATATATTCTACATAGCCTAGTCTTGGGTACTTAGAAACTTTTAGTGACCAGAATTGAAATGGCTCCTAAAAATGCATTCAAGATCCCAATGTTCAACCGAGATCACTATGAAGAATGGGTTTTCAGAATGAGACTCTATTTAGAGACTGTTAACCCTGAATATCTGGAAGTCCTTGACAAGGGTAAATTTGTTCCAATGGTGGTTATTCCTGCGCATACGGAAGGAGGGGTGGTAATAGCACCTCGGTCTGAGCCTAAAAAGGCCTCGGAGTTTTCAGATGCTGACAAGGAGCAAATAGCTTATGATACTGCCATACGACAAACCTTGATGGAATCTCTTGATCATGAAATGTTCAACATAGTCAAAGGTCTGACTACAGCAAAGAAGATTTGGGACAAGATAGAAGTTGTCATGGAAGGATCTGCAGAGGTTAGAAGTAACAAGACACTCATACTCAAGATGGAGTATGACACCTTCAGAATACGAAAAGGAGAAGGCATAACAGACGTCTATCTACGATTGAGTCAGTTGGTATTGGATTTGAATCTGAGAGGTGTGACTCTCCCCATGGTTGAGACTAATACGAGATATCTGAGGAACCAGCCAAAGAGCATTGAACATAGGGTCTATGCAATAAGAGAAACCAGAGATTTGCATACAACTTCTCTGGAAGAATATTATGGAATATTAAAGACCTATGAGCTGGAAACACTTCAAGATCAAGCATGGGACAATGATTCAAAAGGAAAAGAAACTGCATCAGGATTAGTTTCTGATGAGGAAGAGTCTAAAAAGGCAATGGTTGCAGAAAAGACTAAATCATCACATGCACCACATCAAGTTGATAATGATGACGAGTGCACATCTAACAGTGATGATGACTACTACACCCAAGAAGAGCTGGACAACATGGACGATAGTGTCGTGGCATACATGGCAAGGAAGTTCAGCAACATGAGATTCAGAAAGAGCACCCGACCACAGAGAAATTCTTCATCTTACTATCGGGCTGCTAGGGGTGGTGGTAGTTCGTCAGGCTACAAAGGAAAAGGCAAGAATACCAGCTACAAATCTCCTTTGGATTTCAAAATGAAGTTCAAATGCTATAACTGTGGTGAAGCTGGACATTTTGCTACCGACTGCAAAAAGCCTAAACAGACTTATCCAAAAGAGACATATGAAGACCTCAAAAGCAAGTATGAATCGCTGGTGAAGGAAAGACATGGAAAAAGAGCTTTGTTAGTGACAGAAGGAAGAGCTTGGGATGATTCAGATAAGGAAGATGTTACTCATGTAGCAAACTTTGCCCTCATGGCTGAGACATCAGAGGAACCAGAGGTACCAGTTCTAACCCTTAAAGTAGAAATGTCCATTGATGATTATAAGGAACAGAACGGGGCTCTTAGTGAAGAGATCTATATGTTGTGCAAAAGCCTAGACTCTTCTCAAAAGGAACAGAAAACACTTGTTGCCAAAAGCAGAATGCTTGAGGCAAAAGTGGAAGAGTTAGAGGCTGCTTGCACTGTAGATACTTCCCTAAGAGACTTTATTAAATCTCTGGAACACAAGCTCATCCTTAAGGAAGAAGTAGAAGCATGTCTTAGGGACAAACTAGCTGAGTTAGAAACTAAATGCGAAGCTTACAAACTAGCTGCTAGTAAAGTGATTGTAGATAATGACACATGTAAGAAGATAACTGGAGTAGGTATAGGACTTGATTATTCTGACCTTCCTAAGAAAGATGGAAAGAGACCTATCGACACTAGTTCCAGTGACCTTAAAAAGGAAATTCCTAGCCCTCTTAAATCAGCTATCAAACCTATCTACAAACACCTTGTTCCTAGAATAGAAGAAGAAGAGACTGAATTAATAGCTAGATATGAGATTGAGATGGAAGATCGCCAGAAAGCACAACCTATAACTCCTATCAAACAAGTTAAAATCAATTTCCCTAGAGATGAATCTAGACTAGGATTAGGAGCTAAGGCTGTTAAACAACCAGGAAAGAAAGAAAAAAACATAAAAGAGGTTAAGGCTGAACGAATAAACAAAGCATGTTATCACTGTAAATCTACTGAACATCTTTCTTATGCATGTAAAGCTAACATAAATGTTCCTGCTGCACATGCCATGCCTACCACACATACAATGAATAATCTGCATCAGAATCATGCACAGTGTGGTCAACCTAATTGTATGCCATGCACTTTTAACGTCATGCAAACTTTTGTGAATTTAATGAATGCATCTAGCCAGTCATGCTTAAATACTGTTGCTAGTTCAAACATCAAGAAAAAGCATGTGAGAGCCAAGACTGTCAGTCCTCCTAAAGTTAGGAGTGACAAACCTTCTCCTAAGACTGACAAATCTGTCAAGTCTGAGAAAGGAAAGGAGAAAGTCGAAAGCTCTAGTAATGTTAAGAAAAGTGCATCTCCTGTTGTTAAATCTGTTGATTCTCGATCTTATCGAAAAGCCGGGCCCAATCAAAGTTGGGTTCCGAAGAATGTCTAACCAATCTGTCATTGCAGGGCGTTAAGCAGAATAGAAATAAAGTTATATGGGTGCTAGATAGTGGAGCATCGAGGCAAATGACTGGAAACAAGTCCCTACTTACAGAGTTGGTTATGAAGGCTGGCCCTTATGTTACCTTTGGAGATGACAGCATAGGTGTGACAAAGGGATATGGCAAACTGAAGACTGGTAATGTCATCATTGAAGATATTTCCTATGTTGAGGGACTGAAGCACAATCTGTTGAGTATCAGTCAATTCTGTGACAAAGGTTACGAAATTGTCTTCAACAAGAAAGGTGTATCAATCACTCACATCAAGGAAGGCTCATTAGCTTTGAGAGGAGTTCGAAAGGCAGATCTTTTTGTTGCAGACATGGATTCAGCAAATCAGAATGAGGTCACCTGTTTCTACAGCAAAGCCTCGGATGATGAAAGCTGGTTATGGCACAAAAAGCTATCTCACTTAAACTTCAAAACGATGAATGCTCTCGCGAGGCGAGAATTGGTGAGAGATCTACCTCAAATGGAGTTCGCTCCGAAAGGACTCTGTGAAACTTGTGAAATGGGAAAGTCGAAGCGAGAATCGCATAAAAGCAAAGAAATTTCTAGTATTACTGAGCCTCTACAACTTCTTCATATGGATTTGTTTGGCCCAGTGAATGTCCTATCTTTGTCTAGGAAAAGATATGCATTGGTAATCGTGGATGACTTCTCCAAGTATACATGGGTATTGTTCGCAATGACGAAAGACGAAGTACCTTTCCTAATCATTGATCACATCACTCAAATTGAGAATGTTTCAACACTTACTGTGAAGACTATTAGATAAGACAATGGCACTGAATTCAAAAACGCAGTGCTGAATGACTTCTGTGTATCTAAGGGAATACGTCGTCAGTATTCAGCCCCGAGAACTCCACAGCAAAATGGAGTAGTTGAAAGGAAGAATAGAACTTTGGTTGAAGCAGCAAGAACTTTGTTGTATGATTCGAAACTTCCTCTGTACTTCTGGGCCGAAGCAGTGAGTACCGCTTGTTACACTCAAAATAGAACCTTGATCATTAAAGAAAAAGAAAAGACACCATGTGAGCTAATGAACAACAGAAGACCAACAATCAAATACTTTCATGTCTTTGGAGCAAAATGCTATGTACTTATAGATGATGAAAATCTAGGCAAGTTTACAGCAAAAGCTCGTGAAGGAATCTTTGTTGGTTACTCCACAGATGTGGTGGCAGCTTATAGGGTGTTCTTAGTAAATGATCGAAAAGTGACTGAAAGCTACAACGTCAGATTCGACGATACCAAACTCTCATCAATTTCTAGAGATTCTAGTGAACCTGAGTCCCTAAAATTTCAGAATCTGGACCTAGATGAACTTGAAGATGAACCTGAGTTAATTGTCCCATTAAATGTTCCAAGTGTACGTGAAGAACCTGAGTCTAGTGAACAATCTAATTCTACAAGATCAGAAGAGACTTCTTCAGTACGAACCGGCAACAACTCAGGGGGAGTAAATAGCAGCTCAAGGACAACTGTTCAAGGCTCGAGACGAGTTGACAGTAGTTCTGTAGGAGCTGGCACTAACTCAGGGGGAGTTAGTGAAAATAATCAAAGTAGTCAGCACCACAACTCAGAAAGTCAAGCTGAATCATCAAGACAATTTCCAGGAGAACGGGTATGGAATAGAGATCATCCGTTTGAATTAATTATTGGTGATCCAGATGCTGGTGTGACTACTAGAAGAACTGCAAGAGCTGACCTGGCTAATATTTCCTTATATTCTTGGTTCTTATCCAAGCTTGAACCTAAAGAAATAGAAGAAGCTCTTGGTGATGCTGATTGGGTGATTGCAATGCAAGAGGAACTCAATCAGTTTGAAAGGCAGAAAGTTTGGAAACTGGTACCCCGACCAAAGAACATATCAGTAATTGGAGCTAGGTGGGTATTCAGAAATAAACTGGATGAAAACGGACTTGTAACACGAAACAAGGCTCGTTTGGTTGCAAAAGGTTATTCTCAGCGAGAAGGAATTGATTATGATGAAACCTATGCACCGGTTGCAAGGCTTGAGGCAGTCAGGATGTTCTTGGCATTTGCAGCACATAAGAACTTCAAGGTTTTCCAGATGGATGTGAAAAGTGCCTTCCTGAACGGAGAGTTAGAAGAAGAAGTGTATCTGGAACAGCCGCCTGGCTTCATTGATCTAGAACATGTAGATTTTGTGTATCTTCTCTTCAAATCTGTCTATGGCCTCAAGCAATCCCCAAGGCGATGGTATGAAACCCTATCCTTATTCTTAATTGAAAATGGTTTTATTAGGGGAGTAATTGATAAAACATTGTTCTATAAAAATGTAAGAAATGACTTAATACTTGTTCAAGTCTATGTGGACGATATTATTTTTGGGTCATCTAATGAGCGCTTGTGCGAGAAATTTGCTAAGCTAATGCAGGAAAAATATGAGATGAGCATGATGGGAGAGCTGTCCTTCTTCCTTGGATTACAGATCAGTCAGAGAAAAGATGGTATCTTTATCTGTCAATCCAAGTACGTCAGAGATTTACTCAAGAAGTACAATCTAGAAGATGCATCAGCAGCTAAGACTCCCATGGCAACAGCCACGAAGCTTGATGAAGACAAATCAGGTAAACCAGTTGACATCACAAGCTATCGAGGTATGATTGGCTCACTCCTCTATTTAACTGCAAGTAGACCCGATATAATGTTCGCAACTTGTCTATGTGCAAGGTTCCAAGCGGATCCTAGAGAATCACATCTCGTAGCCGTCAAGAGAATTTTTAGGTATCTCAAGGGCACACCAAATCTAGGGATTTGGTACCCAAGAGATACAGGTTTTAATCTAATTGGCTATTCGGATTCAGACTATGCAGGTTGCAGGATTGATAGGAAAAGCACATCTGGTGCTTGTCAATTTCTTGGCAGAAGATTGGTGTCCTGGCAAAGTAAAAAGCAACATACAGTATCTACTTCTACTGCTGAAGCTGAGTACATTGCTGCTGGAAGCTGTGTAGCTCAAATACTGTGGATGAGGAACCAATTGAAGGATTATGGCATGGAGCACAAGAAAATTCCAATTATGTGTGACAACACAAGTGCCATTGCCATAACCAACAATCCTGTAGATCACTCAAGAACCAAGCACATCGACATCAGGTATCACTTCATAAGAGAACATGTCGAGGAGGGGACTGTGGAGCTACATTTTGTGCCCACAATGCAACAAATTGCAGATATATTCACCAAACCTCTTGATGAAGTAACATTCAATAGATTGGTTGGTGAATTGGGAATGCTTAACACAAGTTAGTAAAGCCTCCTATCTGTAAAATCCAGATTTATGTTTGTTTGTGCAAACTACTCAATCATTATGTGCTTAGACTTTAAAATGCCTAATTAATGATTGTTATAGGTTGCATATAATGTCATTTTACATGAATTCATTGTGTTTTAAGTGTCTTTAATAGCACAAATCTGTGAATTTATGCTTGTTAGATTGCATGATCATAGGGGGAGTTAAATTCATAGTATTCTAAATTTTGCATGATTTTTAGATGAATTTACCTATGATTTTCATGTAATTAGAGGCCTTAGAATTAAATATCTTCAAAATTTCGAGTTAGTTTCTATCTCGAAACTCATCTAGAAATTCGACTTGAATTTCGACTTAAGCTGTCAGAGTGAAGTTTTGAAAATTCTAAGTCTGGGAAGAATTTCGAGTTAGTGTCTATCTCGAAATTCATCTCGAAAATCGACTTTGAGTTCGAGTTCGAGTTACCAGTGTGCCTAGTTCTATCTTCAAAATATTCGAGATAAGGTCTATCTCGAACTTTATCTCGAAGGTTGAGATGAGGTTTCCATTAAGGGGATATTTTGAAAAGAACTGAGAATAACTTCGAGTTAGTCTCTATCTCGAAAATCATCTCGAAGTTCGACTTGATGTTCGAGATAGAGTTCTCAGTTGGTTAAGGGAAATTTTCGAGTTAAACTCCTAACTCGAAACTTATCTCGAATTTCGACTTAAAGTTCGAGATAGGTTTCCCTAGTAGGTTTTGCTGCTAAAATGACTAAGTGCTTATTTGTTCGAGTTAACCTCTATCTCGAACTTCATCTCGAAGTTCGACTTGATGTTCGAGATAGAGTTCGACTTAGGTGTTCCCTGTATGGACTTAGTATTTTTCACTCTTTTTAACAGGGACATTTTTGTCATTTCACAATCATCTATATATACATCTCTAACTCGATGCATCATTCACTTTATCTAAATTCATTTTTACAGCAGCCTCTTCACAAAAACAAGGCGATTTCACAATTACATACCACTAATCCGTGTTTTTGTGATTAAACTCATACTAATCACGAATTACTGCCAATTTTTTGACTACTATTGTCTGTGTTATCATTAATCTTTGTGTTGGTGTGTTTTGTAACCACTCATATACACGCGCATATACATACACACGAACATCAAGTGTTTGTGTAACTGTTCAAAACACGATTTCCATATTCTCTATCTATATACACACACGATTTCACTGGTATACACACGAATATACATCTTCATTGAATATTCAGATTTAGTAATTGTCCACTGTTCATATCCCGTAGTTTAATTTCTCAGATTGCTTTTTGGTATTCTCGATAAATTGAAAGGGATAAAACTGTTAATTCGTAAATTACTTGTTTTTCAAATTAAAAATTTCACATCTCTTAAAGAAAAACATTTAATTAAAATGGCTCACCAATTTTCACTTGCTAAAAATAATTTTTATAATATTTCTACGGAAATTGGTGATCAACTCCCGCGCTTTAAGTTTTGGATACGATTTCTTAATTTGTACTCCAAGGCTAGCTGTGCTTTTACTGCTAAACCTACACTAGTACATGATGCTTTACAGCAATTATGGACTAGTGCGGTTACTTTTGGGAGCAAAACAACCCCCTACGGTTTCAGGTTTACCTTAGCGGGTCAAGAATATGAGGTGACTGAAGAAATTGTCAACAGGGTTCTGGGATTCCCAATCAAAGATGCTTATGATCCAGAACCTACAGCGGCACAACGCCTCACATTCTTTGAAGAAATAGGATGTTATCCTCCGACTGGCCGGATCACTGGAAACATCCAAAAACAATTCTTTCATGTGGAATGGAATTATTTTTTCGAGGCCATCACAAGATGTTTTCGGGCACGCGAAAAAGATTTTCATCAAATTCCAATTCCAATGCAAACCTTTGCAGTTGCCCTAGCAAGAGAACTGGATATAAATTATGGACGCATAGTTCTCTCTGAGATAGTGGCTACAATGGGATCTCCTGCAAGCAGAGACCTCACTACAACTGATGTTGTCTGCTGGTTTCCTCGGTTCCTACAAATGCTGATTAATGATTTAATACCGAAGGATGCTCTTGCTGTTAGACAGGGATTTGCCAGAAGCCCAACATCTGCACCGCTAGGGATGGGCACTAAGTCACTTTCAACCATTGCTAATCAGGATAAACATCAAGGTAAACCGATGTCAATTCCTGAAAATATTCAACTGTGGCTTACATATGATGCAGAAGTTACCAATTTAGAGGAATCATCGCAAGTTTCATCATATGCTCAGAATCCGTCTGCTCATGCTGAGGCATTTGATGGGATTCCTGATGAGCAAAGCGATGATGAACAAGGTAATGAATCAGGTAATCTCTCCCTGCATACTACTCATTCCTCTTCCTATGTATCTTATTCCGAGACCCAAGAGACTGCTAGCCCGCAGAATCTATCCCAGGGTGAGAGCTATATTTCTGAGTCTGACACACATTCTTATTCTCTTTCACCCCTGTTAACGGAAGCCAGAAAGCCAGCACATGTATATGTATGAAATGATGAGGAGAGTGACCCCGAAGAGCAGCATCTTATTCGAAAGAAAGCCAAAAATTTTCATGCTGCTACTTCAAAAGTCCAATCAAACCCTAGTGTGTCACACTCAATCACTCCAACTCACGTGAGTGATTCTCCCCTTGAACAATCTGCACATAGGGATTTTGGTGAGGATTATGTACCTTTTGAAGATACTGTTGCTTCAAAAGGACATGAAGTTTTAATAACTTCAGCCGTACCTTCACCGGTACGTACTGATGCTGCAAAGAGGATCATTTCTGATGTTGTACAAGAACACTTTGCAGCCTCTCAGCCTGAGATTCCAACTCAGGACAGAACAGAAATAGATCCCATAACTGCCAATTATATTGCTTATCCAATTTCTGCAGGTATTGCTTCATACTTTGGATCAATCATTGAAGACATACACAAGCGTGAGACAGGGAGTGTGTGTGAGAGGTTAGGGAGAGAGGGACCTTCATTTTTAAGGCCCGAAACCGAGCGCCAAATACTAACAGAACGAGTATTAGAGCGAGGTCACCTAAACCAAACACCGTCCCTTAATATTGAAAATCTTGATACACGTATGACTTCTATGGAAAATCAGATGAGGCAGTTCGGCCAGACGATGGGGCAGTTCGGGATTAACATTGGAAACAATCAAAGGGCTCTTGATGACTACGCAGCACGAATGGCAAGTCAAGCTACAGCTTTTGATGCTTTGACAAACAAGGTCAATGACTTGGGCCATGCTGGTGGTGTCTTGGGAAGCACTCTGAATGAAAGGATGGGGGCAATGGAGTCTACAATGCATACAATGGCTGTGGAGATCAGTAGAATGATGTTCGCATTCAGGAGCTTTGTGCCCCCGGAGTGTTTCGAGTCGCAACAACCTCCCCCCGATGCTGGTGCAGGTGGTGCTAGTGGAGCGGGAGCCTCCGGTTCTGGTTTTGGAGGTTCTTATGCTGCTGGTGGATTTGAGGAGCAAGGTGGTGTTCAGGATAACTCACCTAAGGGGGAGAGTGGAAAGGAGACGAGACAGCAGGCAGTTCATATCGAAGAAATTGAAGAACATGCTGATCTTGTCAAGGAAATAGAAATTGAGCCGTCTGTTGATGAAGAGGCTCTGAGGAAGAGAAAGGGTAAGGCAATGATGGTTGAGCAAGATGAGCCATTCGTTGACCTGAGTCATCAGGAAACAGTACAGGAGGTACTTGACTCAGATTCTGATATGGAAGACGTACCTTTGGCACATGCTATAAAGAGATCTTTGAAGGAACAAGGTGGAGGTGCTGGGATGTCTTCCGGAATGCCTGAAGAAATTCCTGTTGATGAGGAAACCCTTAAAGCTCAACAGTTAGCCTTGGAACAAGCTCAGTTCCATAAAATGAAGATGATGCAAGAACGTGCTGCGTTCCTAGAAAAGAAAGTGGAGCTTCAAGGGAAGCAGTACGATCATGAGCTTGCAAGGCTAGCTGATCCTCAAGTTGATCTGGACAAGAGAAGGATAGGGCAGAAGTGGGATGAAGCAAGGAAGATATTGATGGGACCCTGTGCGAAAGGAGTTCATAACAAGGAGGCAGATGACCTGTTCTACAACCTGAATTTGCAGAATCCAATGACTGTGGACTACATAAGTGCATTGAAGAGATTAATTTCTAAAGTCAGGGTTGGATACAATGCGACGCTTAAGGAGTGGCAGGTTATTTTGTCTTTGGTAGAAGGAGTCCCAACGTCTTTCCTATATGTAGATGACCAATTCATAACGAGAAGATCTGCGTCAGAGTTGTTCTTGCTAGCAATAAAAATTCAATACTCTCAATCTGAGGAGCTAAGCATTCTGTATAGGGATCAGTTAATGCAGCTAGCAGAGGACAAGGGTCCAGAATTCTCAGCATATCCTAATTTTGTCCGGATGGTAGTTGACGGGAAGATGAAGAGGGTTAGCATGGAGGAAAATGATTTAATGGATCTTTCAGTGGAATCGCTCAAAGCTGTCTGTAGACAAATGATGAGTAAGGGATTCGCTTCTGAGCTTAAAGAAAAATCGGTGAAGATCATTGAAAGAGTCATATTCAAGAAGAGCAATGAGGTGTGGAAGTGTGATATCATTGCTCCAAACCCTCTAGATAACGTGAAGATTGAGCCGGAGCTGATGGAGAAGAAATGGAATATTCTTCAAGCAATGAAGAATGTAGATGAAGCTCTGACTCTTCCTTCTGAAGCACTGGAACAAGGAGAGATAAGGGAGGCAGTTGGTGTTCCAGGAAGAGATAGTGTATACTAGATACACGCTTATGTTGATGATACAGCTGATGCCTTAGCATTCATAGATGCAGACCAGAATCAAACACTCTTGCATATGAGTAGAAAATGGCTGCTACAGACTCAAGATGCTGCATTTCTGGAGAGAGTATTACATGTATTCAAATGGGGCGAAGTGGAAGATAAGTATGTGGAAGAAAAGCAAAGACTCATGAGTTACCTGTCTGAGGTAGTGGTGGAAAAGAAGCGGATGGAGCGAGATGCGGCTAGTGTCCACAATACTAACCGTGTCAAGGGCTACCCCAAGATGATCTATTGTCAGTTTAAATCTGATAAAGCACATTGGAAACCTCAGCTCATAATGAAGAACTTTGAGGACATTCCAAAGATCAGGACTACTCAAGAGGTGGACAAACTCAGAAGGCTTTTCAAACATCCTTATCCAGAGCCCAAGAATCCTCTAAAAATGGAAGCTGTAAGTCTGTTGAATGCTAGGTGGAAGCAGCTTCACGATCCAGTGTACAAGAAAGAACAGCAGCAGAAGGAGAAGCGCAGAAGGCAGAAAGAAGAGAAGGACCAAGCTGCTGAAGCTAGAAAGAGGAAACGGAATTAGGGTTAAAGGTCAGAGTGGTGTGAACTTGAAGTTGGAAAAACTTCATGTCTTTCGGTTGCTTTAACTCACTTGAGGAAAATTCACCTTAGAGTGAATCCAATAAGGTGATATAAGTTTGACTAAAAGGTATGAAATAATCCAGGTGATAGGAATCACTCAAATGATCTTTAATTCGAAGTTCGAATTCTGTTTCTAGTTTAAGTTCTTTGCATTGTTTTCAAGTACATTTCAATTGTAAATTATTCAAGACTTTAATGTTAATTATCTTTTCTCGTCTCATTGTTTAGTTGAGTTATCCTTCATTAATTTGAATGTCATTGTTAGACAATCAAATAGGGGGAGATTGAAAGGCAGAGTGTGTAAACTTGTAACACTGTAAGTAATGTAATTCAATTAAAGGAAAAGATACTTAACCAGAAGACAATCAAGAACAAGAAGCCACAAGAAATCAACACTAAATGAAGACAAGGTAATTGATACAATTGAACATGTTAACTATGATCAAGCCAAGAAGAAATCATTGAGAGAAGTTCAAGTCAAAGTTGTTCATGCCTCAGTGATTTGAGAAATAGAGAATCAAGATCATAACTATCAGTATCAACAAGACAAATTGATTTCAAGTGAACAAGAAGGAAAGCGAACATTGGAAAGCCACGTTACTAAGTGAATATGGTAATTTATTCAAGAAGCAAAAACACTATCAAGATTAGTCACTTATGAACCAGATCAGTGCATCAAGTGTCAGGACATTGATAGCAAGTTTATGTCAGTAATAAAGATCCATGTTCAAGAGCTTGGTGAAGAATAAAGAAGACATGAAGATATCACAAGTTCAAGATGTGCATTGAAGTTTCAAGTTGAAGACCAGAATACTTTCTAAGTACTAAATATTCTAGATGACCAAGTAGAATATTTCTAAGTAGAAGTTCTTCTTAGAAATTCGAGATGGCTAAGTAGAAATTCTCAAGTAGAAGTTCTACTTAGAGTGCAGCTTCAACATGACACATGGCATCTTCTGATTGGCAGATTTCCAAGCTTTCAAGATAAGGCAAGATTTATGTGGACATCATTGGGCCACGTATATCTTAGTCTTTGAAGACTACAGGACATAGATTACATGTAGTATAAATAGAAGTACTTGTGTAATGTTTTTTATGAGAGCAATTCTTGAGAGAAACACATGTAAAAGAGATAGAGTGTATTCACAGAGCTTAGTATCATTCACTTCTCTCTGAACTTCTGTTATACTTTGTAATGAATGTTGTAGCAACCACTTCAAGTTATATATAAGACATATATTCCTTGAATCTGTGTGTTCGTTTATTGCATCGTATTTATTGCTTCTCATATTTGAAAAGTTGTATTCACCCCCCCTCTACAACACATTTGGACCTAACACTATAGCTGGCTTTTGACCTATTAGTTTGGACCTAACTAGTTGGTAATCAAAATCTTAAGCTGGACCCAAATTTGAGGAAAAGGTACCCTAGAGATATTTGACCCAACATGTTCAGGATCTATTAATTAGGACCTAATCAGGCTATAGAGGAATCATCAGCTCATTATCTTATTCAATCTAATAGATCACTTACACACATATTATATTCTCAATATGCAAATGTGCAAGGCCCCAAGTGGAACCTAGAGAATCTATTCTTTTAGTTATTACAATTGATTTTCAGATGTCTTAAGTTGGACCCAAATCTGCGGAGATGGTACCCTAGAGACATCAGTTCTGACATGTTTTGCTGTATAGAGACAGATCAAATGAGTTGTACGAAAGCAGGAGAACACATGGAAACAACTTCATCTCCAACAACTCTGTGGAACACTCAGGCCAAGCATTTGACATAAGGTATCAATTATTTCGAGAGCATGTCTTTAGTCAAGAATAATTTGCAGACACGTTTGCTAAATCACTTGATGAAATTAATTTTGCAAGATTGGTTTGTAAACTTGGGATTTTATTAATGCTATATGATTTGTAATCCCATCTGTTAAGTAATTCTTAAGTAAGCTCACAAGTATTCAGTTGTCTGTATGGAAAGGACTTGTGATTTTACTATAAGTAATTCTTAAATGAATTTACAAGTATTCAATTGTCAGTATTGAAAGGACTTGTGAATTCATTGTAAGTAATTCATAAATGTGTTCATAAGTATTCAGTTGTCCGTATTGAAAGGACTTGTGAACTTATTTACATCCAGACCTCACGCTGAGAATTATCTGTTGAATGATTGCCATGTGTATTATTGACATATATTATATTGGTGATTATTTATGGATAATTTAAATACTTAAGTGCTAAAATCTAACTCATAGAGATTTAGTACTTATATATTTATTATTTATTTTGATTAATTTGAGCTATGGAACCTGAAGCAATTCAATATTAGGTTTTTGCTCTCTACCTCATATATCAAAATAAATCTGTAACATAACTAATTTGGACCTAATCTGTGTTGGTCTTCAATTAGTTGTGAGATGTTAATTCTAGTGAATTTATCAATGCTTCATTTTCAAAAATTCACTATAATTAATATCATGGTTCTAACAATTGGTTGTATTGAAGTTTTGACTTATATCAGTTGATGATATTTAGTTAGAATTCTATTTACTAACTAATTGTGAGATGTATTGGTATGAGTGAAATTACTTGGAACTCCTCTAAGTAATCTATGTTGTATCTTTTGAAATTCACCCATACTAATATACAAGGTGTGAAAATTTTCTAAGTGAAAATTTACTTGGAATAATTTTTATGCTTTTTTGCAAGTTTCTAATCACTTTGATAATAAATGGTATATACAATGGATCAAGGTGTATTGGACTTAGAATATCTTTTCTAATATTGCAGACAAGACAGCTTTGGTACTCGAGTCTTATTTATTGAACCAAGTTTGTCTATAACTAGCAGTTGTTAGGAGTTAACAATTGTCATTATCGAGGAGTTGCCTTGAAGTCATAAGTTTGAATTGTTACATCTAATGAACTTGTGTATTTCTTGTCAACCTGTTCCTCGAACTTATGAATGTCAGTGAATGATAGTCATAAGTAGTTAGATACTAATATTCATTCTGTCAATTGGTATTCAATGTAACAATTCAATCTTCATTTAATTGAATTTATCTAACAATTGGTATCATTGAATATTTAGTATTTAACAATGATTATTTCTATCTTAGTTAAATTATGATTTGAAGCAATTATATGTTTTATTTGCTCATAATTTAATTTTGATAAAGTAATTACTTGCATCTTAAAGTGTTTGACAAATACTAACAGTTGATATCAAATAGTAAAATATTTGTTTACTAACAATTGCTGGTTGCTTTGATACTTTATTACAAACTAATTGTGATATATATATATATATATATATATATATATATATATATATATATATATATATTAGCTCTGATGATATTACTTAGAATTTATTCTAAGTAAACATTGTCTTTTCTATGAATCATTAGTGTTAGTATATATTAAGGTGTTCAACTTTCTAAGTAAGTGAGACTTAAAATAACATTCGGTCTCCTATCATATTTTGAAGTGGTGAGAATTTTCAAAATTGAAATCTCTAATTCTGGTTATACACCACTTTATATACATGATAGTTCTTAGAATATTTTCACATCCATCAGACGATTACTTAGTTTATGTTGTGCTAAGTAATGCAGTGCCAAGGGAGAGACATTGGTTATCTGTACTTATGTACTTGGTAATCTTTGTTACCTAAACTACATTCAGTGCTTGTATGAGTCTTTTCACTAACTTTTGTGTTAAAGTTCTCTATACATTATAAGCACTTAAATAAAATCTTTCTTTCTAAATTACTGCGAAGTCAAGAGTTTGTGTCTTTTAAAAATAAAACGACCTAGTTTTCATTAAAAGACATTATAATACATTGTTTTATGCATAAATACAGACTCTTGCACATTAACAGTTTTTAAAAGAAAACTCAAATCATTCAACGGCTGTGATTGCTTATATATTGTAAAACTTTTTGAAATCACAACTGTACATCATTTCTCTCACATGATATAATGCATATGTTCTCACTCAATGTTCTGGTATGTTGTAAAATGCATTCTATCTCTATATTGCTTTACTGCTATGTTGATAGTGTTAGTGCCCTAGAGACAATGTAGTTGTACTTCTAGGAAACACTATTTTGTTACTTAATGATCATCTTCTACTGATTATTCTACATTAATTTATTATGTCTTAATTTACTGCGATATAAATATAAGAGTAATAAATGTCCTTGGAATATAGAACATGTATTCTATATCTTTAAGTATGTGACTTAAAAATGAGATTATATGAATAGTGTTTATATTCCTAAATATCCCTAATCGAGCATTATTAATATGGGACAATTATAATGCATAAAGATTATTATGTTTGTTTACGGATGACCACATCTCATTGGTCATAGGTATAGTGATACTAAAGTCAAGAACATAGGTGCATGTAATTTTATACATGGCACTGGATTAACCCACGGTGAGATTTTACATGTTGATAATGTCATTAGAAAGACTCACAGTGATAATGGTGTAATGATCCTTAGACTTGAGACCATTATATTTCTATACGAGGATTAATATACTTTGACTACATTAAAAGTTACCTTTGACCGGGTAATGATAAAAGTGTACATCGGGTATATTATGAGTCGTATGAGAAATATGAATGATAGATAAAGGATTTAACCCTCCTATTATTAGGAGAGATATTATTGACCTCTTGATTGAGTGAGACTATGAAAATCATTGGCCATGCTCAAATATTGATTTGTTTTAATAGTCTACTCATTGATCAAGGAAACCTGGATTAAACGTTGAAGAGGATGACTATTAACATGCCTCGAGTTTAATCTATAATATTTGGTTAAAGGGATTATATTATACGGAAACATTAATCATGAAAGGTTTAATTGGATGACCAATTATTATTACTTGGGTAGCAATGATGTATTACTAGATGCCGCTCATTGTTTATAATTTTATTATTGGATATTAAAATTATTGCCAACGTAATAATAACTTAAAGGGTTACACAATAAGAACGTTTAAAAGGAGTTTTAATTTAAATTATGAATTTAAATTAAATCATTAAATTCAAAATTGATTATTAATTAATTAAGCTGGTCTTAATTAATTATTAAAGAGAATTTGAATTTAATAATAAAACCAAATCAGAATGGGTTCTGAGAAGCCCAATTTGATTTAGGGTTTTAGCCCAATCTCTCTTCCCTATAAATACATTATGATGTATTGTTTAGGAACACACTTTTGCAATTCATTAAAACGTGTGGGAGGCTAGAGAGAGAAGCAGGTTCTTCGGCTAGTACCGGCTCCGGTGATCGTTGGACAATCAAGCATTCGTGTGAACTACTTTGGCAACGTAGATCTCGAAGAGGGTTGCGTGGTGATTGCATTGGACCTCCATCTTCATCAATTTGTTAAAGCTTTGTTTTTAGGTAAACGTTCAAAACTACGAATTAAACGTCTTGTTTTGCATGGATCTTACGATTGGGTTTCGATTTTATTGTTTTAATTATTATTTTTCCGTTGCGTTTGATGCTCGAAACCCTTCAATGGTATCAGAGCTACTTGCAAAACGCGTTTAATTTGGTTATATGTTTAACAGTTTTGGTGTATGTAAGCATGTATGTGATTTGCCATGGTTTTGTGATTATACGAGATGTGTATGTATATGTTTTGAACATATGATATATTAGTGGATTGTATAATCAAATGATGATTGTATAAATTGTTGAGTGTAATGATACATGCTTGTTCTTATTTTGGAGATTGTATACGATACGATTTCCGGAAAACTGTGCAAATTTAGTGAAATATGCATACTGTGTCCGATTTTCACAAACGATATGTATTTTCTGACTGGAATCGGGCCACTGAGCAAGACTGACGTAGTCAGGTTTGCATCTGTAATCCGTTTAACGTAGTTTACTGCCTGTAAACAGCGATTTATGGTTTTGTGATTTAATCTCGAATTTTATGAAAATTAGATCATATTTGATATGATATGTTATGATGTGTTGATGATGATCATATAATCTGTATATATATGATTTATGTTTGTTCTTGATATGGGGATTATATACGATACGATTTCTGTATACGCTGTTAAGATTTGGTGAAATCTGTGTCCAGTGTCCGATTTTCGCAAACGATATGTGTTTTCTGACTGAAAACGAGCGTCTGAACAAAACTGATAGCAAAGCTATCATCCACTCATCTGTAAGGCGTTTGACGCAATTTAGTGCCTGAAAACGGCGATTTATTATTATCAGAATTTGATTCTGATTTTCTTATTTTTGCGTTATATGATTTCTTTGATTGTATCATCTGAAATATGATATGGTTACATGTTCTTAATTGTTATATGAGCATGGTGATTGGTTATGGCCCTAAGACCAATAGGATAGAGGTTTTTGTTTATGGTTTGGTTTCTATATACGACTTGCATGTCGTCATTCCTTGTAATGATTAAATCTCGAATGTAACTCGAGTTCTTCTTGTAAGTACATTAGTATAGTTGTTTTGTTTATGTAATGTACATGAAGACAAGCAAGCAAGGAGGCGATCTAAGGAGGCATATATGAAGACATGTATTTAAATTTTATATTGTAATGATTAAATCTCGAATGTAACTCGAGTTCTTCTTGTAAGTACATTAGTATAGTTGTTTTGTTTATGTAATGTACATGAAGACAAGCAAGCAAGGAGGCGATCTAAGGAGGCATATAAGAAGACATGTATTTAAATTGTATTTTGTTAACCACCATAGATTGACCTTGATCTTTTCATTAGCTTGAAAAGATCACATAGGATGGGCCATAACCAAACACGTTTAATTTATGCACTTTACATATATATGAATGTATGCGATACAATGTATGTGTAGAGATAAAGATGCATGTTTAATTAGATTAATTATGCATGTATTAGATACGTCACCCATGCCATGTTTGACATGCTAAACAAGATAAAATCTATAACGATTCAAGATTTTAATATTAACAAACGATCATGAGATTCTTGTGTTTATGAAATATGGATTTTTAAAACACGGAATTAAATATGGATTTTTGATATCTAGAATTAGGATTTTCTGACAAAAGTGGATATGCGTATTCGTAAGGTTAATGGGTATTAAGTGTGACCATTGGGTTCCTCCATCTACCTGGGAAATGAACAATTTAAGATGTCAATTTGAAATATTTGGTTCAAGGAAAAATTGAGGATCTCTTTATGATGTGATCATGATCGTTATAAATTTTCTAAACCCCTTAACAAAATATTAAGTTTTAATCAGATGCTTTCCAATGAATGAACACTCATCGAATCCTAGATCGATAAGGGGAAGGGCTGTTAGTGGCAGGGAACTCCTATCTATCGTGGTGAGATGCGACGAATATAAACGGTTATATTTGGCCGCTGTATCATTGGGTCTAACTTAACTGAGTCATCATAATAAGGTGAAAATAAACGGTTATATTCAACTATTATGAACTTAGAAGCATAGAGTTTGGTTAAAAATCTATTAGATAGATAAATCAATCGTTGTTCACCAAACTATCCAAGAATTATATATGATATAATTGACAACTGTTGTCTACCTAAATAATCATGTTTTAAAGACCACCAGTGGTTGACTTAGGATATGACGAAATATGGATCTTGGCTCACTAGAAAGATTTATGGGATATTCTTTCCGAATTAATAGTAAGGGCTACTAATTTGATAAAAATAGTGGGAGATATATATTCTAAATATATATGAATAATCACTAGAACATAAATTAATAATACCGTAGATTAATTATTTTATGCATTTTAACATTGTGGATATTCAAAACAACTCAAATAAACTTCTCTGTACGATCAGTCCTTGAGAAGGACAAGATGACAAGAACAAACTTCCTCGATTAGCAATTGAAAGGCAAGAAGAGGATTGGATCCAAATCTAATGCTAATCCAAGACAAACTCCTAAAAGGGATTTGATGCCTACAGGATAGGGGTGATCATAAACCGCACCAAACCGCATAAACCGTCCGCACCGCACCAACCCGCACCACACCGCGCGGTTTTTTATTGTATGTGGTGCGGTTGCGGTTTCAAATTTTAACAAACCGCGTGGTGCGGTGCGGGTTGCGGTTTCAAATTTCTGAAACGCGGTTCAAACCGCACCGCATCTCAATATTTAATATATTATATATATATATATATATATATAAGTATGTATCGGTTTATAGATTTACTCCCTTGGATAAACAATGTCATGATATTATGTTATCTATGGTTTCGTATAATTAATATGTAAATTAATATAGGCTTCTATGATTTGGTTTACAGGTTTCTACAAAGGAATGTACCAGACATTGGAGCACGGCTTTTCTTCCTGCCTATTTTTATGTTAAACTTTCCACTATTATTGAATTATATTTGTGCTTTGAAGTTTGCACTTTGTATTTTGTTCCACTGTTCGAGAAGACTGATTCAATTTAAATTTTGTTAACCATCCATTTTAATTTCTCGTGATAATTAGGATTTGGAATTATGTATAAGTTTAGATATAGTAATTTGTATTGAAGTTCTAAACCGCAGTGAACCGCACCACACCGCACCGCATTTTCGTGGTGCGGTTTATGCGGTTTGAAAATTTCGTGGTGCGGGTGCGGTTTGAGAATTTGACCAAACCGCATGTGCGGTTTGGTCCGCGGTTTTAGGAAAAAACCGCACCGCCCGCACCGCGATCACCCCTACTACAGGATGTGTTGCAAAAGGTGATTGTCACTATTGCATGAAGTCGGGTCATTGGAAGAGAAACTGTCAAAATTATTTGGAGGATCTAAAGAAACTGAAGGCTGTTTAGATTTCGGATTCAGGTATTTATGTTACAGAAGTCAGTTTATCACCTTCTACATCATGGGTATTGGATACTGGATGTGGTTCCCACATTTGTATGAATGTGCAATACCTTCGAAGGAGTAGGATTTTGGTGAAAGGAGAAGTCGACCTACGTGTTGGCAATGGAGCAAAGGTTGCTGCCTTAGCTGTAGGGACTTATTATTTATCGTTGCCCATCGGGCTTATTTTAGAACTTGAGAACTGTTATTATGTGCCTGCAATTTGCAGAAACATTATTTCCGTTCTTGTTTGGACAAGATTGGTTTTTCGTTTTTGATTCAGAACAATGGTTGTTCATTTTCATTCAATAATGTTACCTATGGGGTTGCACGTTTGTTTAATGGTTTATATGTTCTTGATCTTGATACTCCTGTCTATAATATAAATAACAAACGTCTAAGGACAAATGACTCAAATCACACATACCTCTAGCACTGTCGTTTAGGCCTTATAAATAAGAATCGCATTTCCAAATTACATAGGGATGGATACTTGGATAACTTTGATTTTGAATCATACGAAGAATGCGAATCATGTCTCATTGGCAAAATGACTAAAGCTCATTTTACCGGTCAAGGTGAGAGGGCCACCAACGATTGGAATTGATACATAGTGATGTATGTGGTCCAATACGTACGATGGCAAGAGGTGGCTTTTATTATTTCATAACCTTTATTGATGATTTTAGTAGATACGGATATATGTATTTTTTGAAGAACAAATCCGAATCATTTGAAAAATTCAAAGAGTATAAGGCTGAAGTTGAAAAGCAATTAGACGAAAGTATTAAAATTCTACGATCTGATCGTGGGGGAGAATACTTAAGCTTGGAATTCAAGAATTTCCTAAAGGAGTGTGGTATCGTATCACAACTCACTCCTCCTGGAACACCACAATGGAATGGGGTGTCTGAAAGGAGAAATTGTACCTTGTTGGACATGGTACGGTCGATGATGAGTCATGCGGATCTTCTAATCAGTTTCTGGGGTTATGCCCTAGAGACGGCTGCACAAACACTAAACTGAGTTCCTTCAAAATCGGTTCAAAAGACACCATATGTGACATGGACTGATAAACGTAATAGCATGTCATTTATGAAAGTTTGGGGATGTGAAGCGTTTGTGAAACGCTTGGTCTCTGATAAGCTAGGACCGAAATTAGATAAATGTAATTTTATAAGATACCCATTAGAAACTAAAGGGTATTATTTCTATAAACCTTCTGAGAACAAAGTGTTTGTTGCTCAAACGACTGTGTTTCTAGAGAAAGAACTGCTTTCTAAGAAAAACAGTGGGAGAACAATAGATCTCGATAAGGATCGAGAACTACAAAATAATGTTGAACCAGAGTTGGAAGATGAGCAGAATGAGACTCAAGATGTTGAGAACAATACTGCTCAAGAAACACAGGTCGTTCGTAGATCTAGTAGGATTCACCATGAGCCAGAGAGATATTATGGATTTCTCCTGACTCAAAGTGGCGATGTGATGCTTGTAGATAATGATGAGCCTCTCACCTACAAGGATGCTATGAATAGTCCAGATTCTGAGAGATGGCTGGAGGCCATGAAATCTGAGATGGATTCCATGTATGAAAAAAAAGTATGGACTTTGGTTGAACCACCTAATGGGGTAAAACCCATAGAGTGCGAGTGGGTTTTCAAGAAGAAAACTGACATGGATGGAAATTTACAGACCTGCAAAGCAAAACTAGTGGCGAAAGGTTTCAAGCAAATTCATGGTATTGACTATGATGAAACTTTCTCACCAGTAGCAATGGTCAAATCCATCAGGATTTTGCTTGCGATAGCAGCTTATTATGACTATGAGATCTGGCCAATGGATGTCAAGACCGCTTTCTTAAATGGGAGCTTAGAAGAGGATGTGTACATGACACAACCTCAGGGTTTTGTCGATTCGAGGTTTGCTAGAATGGTTTGTAAGTTGCGACGATCCATTTATGGATTAAAGCAGGCCTCTAGAAGATGGAACATTCGTTTTGATGAAACAATCAAAGAGTTTGGCTTCATACAAAATGAGGATGAACCGTGTGTTTAAAAAAAGGTTAGTGGGAGCCAAGTGGCATTCCTAGTATTATATGTATATGACATATTACTAATAGGGAATGACATTCCTTCGCTACAGGCTGTGAAGATTTTGTTTGGAAAAAAATTTCTCGATGAAAGACTTAGGCGATGCTGCCTATATCTTAGGGATCAGGATCTATAGAGATAGATCTAAAAGATTAATCGGCTTAAGTCAGAGTACATACATTGACAAGGTGTTGCATCGTTTTGGGATGCAAGAGGCAAAGAGGGGATATGTCCCAATGTCTCATGGGATAGTGATCTCAAAGGAAAATTGTCCTAAATCATCAGATGATAAGGACTGTATGAGTAAAGTACCATATGCTTTGGCAATTGGTTCTATAATGTATGCAATGATATGTACTCGTCCTGATGTCTCGTATGCTTTGAGCATGACGAGTAGATTCCAGTCTAATCTAGGTGAGGGTCACTGGACAGCTATCAAGAATATTCTTAAGTACCTTAAATGGACTAAAGATTCGTTCTTGATATACGGAGGAGATGAGAAGCTAGTTGTAAGAGGTTACACTAATGCTAGTTTCCAGACAGATAGGGACAATTCTTTGTCCTAGTCTGGATTCGTGTTTTGTATAAATCGAGGTGCTGTAAGTTTGGAAAGTTCAAAGCGAGAGACAGTAGTTGATTCTACAATGGAAGCTAAGTATATTGCTGCCAGTGAAGCAGCCAAAGAGGCTGTTTGGATTTGGAAGTTTATTACAAGACTTGGTGTGGTTCCATCGATCGCAGATCCAGTTGATCTGTATTGCAATAACAATGGAGCCATTACGCAGGCGAATGAACCAAGGTCCCATCCCAAGGCAAAGCATATACTTAGGAGATATCACCTTCTTCGAGAGATAAACGAGAGAGGAGATATAGATATATGTAAAGTGCATACTAATGATAATGTTACGGACCCACTGACTAAGGCTTTGTCGCAGCAGAAGCACGAAGGTCACACTAGTTCCATGGGTATTAGATACATGGGTGATTGGCTCTAGTGCAAGTGGGAGATTGATAGTGTTAATGCCCTAGAGACAATGTAGTTGTACTTCTAGGAAACACTATTTTGTTACTTAATGATCATGTTTTACTGATTATTCTACATTAATTTATTATGTTTTAATTTACTGCGATATAAATATAAGAGTAATAAATGTCCTTGGAATATAGAACATGTATTCTATATCTTTAAGTACGTGACTTAAAAATGAGATTATATGAATAGTGTTTATATTCCTAAATATCCCTAATCGAGCATTATTAATATGGGACAATTATAATGCATAAAGATTAGTATGTTTGTTGACGGATGACCACATCTCATTGGTCATAGGTATAGTGATACTAAAGTCAAGAACATAGGTCCATGTAATTTTATACATGGCACTGGATTAACCCACGGTGAGATTCTACATGTTGATAATGTCATTAGAAAGTCTCACGGTGATAATGGTGTAATGATCCTTAGACTTGAGATCATTATATTTCTATATGAGGATTAATATACTTTGACTACATTAAAAGTTACCTTTGACCGGGTGATGATAAAAGTGTACATCGGGTATATTATGTGTCGTATGAGAAATATGAATGATAGATAAAGGATTTAACCCTCCTATTATTTGGAGAGATATTATTGGCCTCTTGATTGAGTGAGACTATGAAAATGCATGGCCATGCTCAAATATTGATTTGTTTTAATAGTCTACTCATTGATCAAATAAACCCGGATTAAACGTTGAAGAGGATGACTATTAACATGGCTCGAGTTTAATCTATAATATTTGGTTAAAGGGATTATATTATACGGAAACATTAATCATGAAAGGTTTAATTGGATCACCAATTATTATTATTACTTGGGTAGCAATGATGTATTACTAGATGCCGCTCATTGTTTATAATTTTATTATTGGATATTAAAATTATTGCCAACGTAATAATAACTTAAAGGGTTACATAATAAGAACGTTTAAAAGGAGTTTTAATTTAAATTATGAATTTAAATTAAATCATTAAATTCAAAATTGGTTATTAATTAATTAAGCTGGTCTTAATTAATTATTAAAGAGAATTCGAATTTAATAATAAAACCAAATCAGAATGGGTTTGAAGAAGCCCAATTCGATGTAGGGTTTTAGCCCAATCTCTCTTCCCTATAAATACATTATGATGTATTGTTTAGGGACACATTTTTGCTATTCATTAAAACGTGTGGGAGGCTAGAGAGAGAGGCAGGTTCTTCGGCTAGTACCGGCTCCGGTGATCGTTGGACGATCAAGCATTCGTGTGGACTACTTTGGCAACGTAGATCTCGAAGAGGGTTGCGCGGTGATTGCATTGGACCTCCATCTTCATCAATTTGTTAAAGCTTTGTTTTAAGGTAAACGTTCATAACTACGAATTAAACGTCTTATTTTGCATGGATCCTGCGATTGGGTTTCGATTTTATTGTTTTAATTATTGTTTTTCCGTTGCGTTTGATGCTCGAAACCCTTCATATGTGATGCAGGTTCAGCTCCTAGTGAAAGTTTTCTCACAGGAAAGTCATGAGGTTGTAAACCCAACAACTTCTATTCCAGACTATAAATCCAAATCTAAACACATCCTAACTTACTCCTGAAATGGAGTAACCTATTAGACTGGTGGTCAATAAGGGAGTAACTGCACTTGATGCATCAAATAAGGATGTGAGAGATAGTAAACCCACAGCTCTACCTCTCAAGGAGAATAGTCGTATACAACTTGAGATATCTGTAAGCTCGCCTGCATTCTCCCAAAAGAATGCAGAGCTGAAAATGGCACTAAAACATTCTCTAGATTCATTCTCTTAAAAGGATGAGTTTATTGAAATTCGTCTGTCAGCCAGGGCATCAGTTGGTAAGTCACTACCTCATACAAAAAACTAAAATACTTCATATGCACAAAGTGAGATTGCACACACTAAGGACGAATTGACGGAACAACTAATACTCCGACCATATTACGGTTAGGATTATAGGTTGAAGGTTCCTCGAAGAACCAAGAGTCTTCACAGACCTCGAGAGAAGGCTTTGATCATATATGCAAAATCAACATGATCATTGTCTAACTCCCCAGAGGGAACATCTTTGGATCCTGCGGGTATCGGGTCCGACATAGGTGCGGATCGGCAACTTGTTGACTATGATTCAGATTCACCTGATGAGTTAAACAAGGAGATGTCTTCACCGACATTAGAAGGAGACATTATTTTAATTCTAAGTTTTGATTTCATTGTTTACCTTTTCAGAATTCAATTCTGAAACCCACAAAAATGGGATTTGCGAAACCCCATTGCACCACCAGTGACCTCTCTAGAAGGGGCTATGGTGAACTTTCCTTGCAGGTACACATGGATGTTGGAGCTATGAGAGACAAGAGTGATACACTAGTGAGCATTAGTGTAAACACTTGAGAGATGAGAGAAGAGATCACTCATTTTAAGTAATATGAGTGGAGAGATGAGTTAAACACTTGTGAGGTACACGAAACAAAATCACACACTCACAGTGAGGAAGAAAGATAAACACCAAATCCCATTCTCTATTCCCCAAACAAAGTTCACTTAAAGCAGTTGGGAGATATAAGGAAATTTTCGGGAGATTTGGTTGTCAAGATGATCAACAGTGAAGCCATTTTATAATATCTAAAGGGCAAAGTTGATTAGTGTACATACTTCTATTCTGGAAGTCTTCATGAAAATCCTTCAACACAAGCAAAGCTTCTTCTCTTTATTGCAGCAGATAATGGTATATGTATGAAGAATCTGTTGTACTAAAGGTAAGAGGTGAGTTATAATTGAATTTTTGGTATCATCTAATTTAATTGGATGTTGCTATAATTGAATGCTTGGAGGATTACTCAACTAAGGGGGAGAGATATATTGAAGAAGATATACTCAAAGATTACATTAGTAAGAGATACTCAACTAAGGGGGAGATTATAAGCTTACCTTAGTGAGGGGGAGATTTTCTATCTAAGGGGGAGAGAATATGAAGGAAAAAGGAAAAGGTATTCACCTTGTCAGAGGGAGATACCAGAGACATATCACCTTAGGTAGGGAGACATAAGGAATGAGAGAAGTATGAAATGACAAAGAAAAATTCTTTAGTATGTGGTTGACAAGTCATATTCTTTACCACTGAAGAATTTCCAAGTATCTGTTGATAATGTTCAATGTTAGATGTAAAGGGTTATCAGGCAGATATGTCAAGAAATGAAGATGAGTTACTTAACGAAGATCTACTCAGTTCTAGAGGAGCAATCATCTATCATTTCATCTACTGAGATTCTGGAAATGTTATATCTAAACCAGAATTTTTTTTAATGTAATATTTACCATAGTTCTTTAATGCCTTATCTTCTTCTTGTTTTAGTTGAGTTATCCTCTAGGAATTTGTATGTTATTGTATATCAAACAAATAGGGGGAGATTGAAAGTCATATGTTTAACCTATTTGTAAACATCGAGGATTCAACTTAACTTAAACAAGAATGTAATAGTAAATAGTATATATATATATACATACTGTCACAGGGATCTCAAATGCTTAACTGTCAAAAGAAAGAAGACAAATTCAATCTACCGTTTTGAGGTATACTACACTTGAAGAAGTTCATTCAGTTGATCAAGCATCAGTGGGGTAATCAAGACAGTGGGTTCTATTTATAGTGATAAGAGCTTTCTACAGTGGCAGAATACAGATTAGAAAGGTTTGAAAAAGAGTGAAGAAAAGGAAGACAGGAACCACAACTTTAAAGTCTATATGTGAAGAACAGTCATTGCGGTTAGTCACTCATGAACCAGACCGTGCATCGAGTGTCAACATTAAACAGTGGTTGTTCGTCATTAACTTCAATGGTTCAGGCTATCAAGACTGGTACAAAGGGAAAATCATTGTGCAAGCAACAGAAGTGCTAAATTAATTAACCACAAGGATTTTACTAACAAGTGGACTGGTTATGACGAAAAAGAATTATTACAAAGAAATGCAAAGTGATATATTTGTAAAGCTGGAACCCCGGTTCGAATTGATATAGTTTTTGCTAAGCAAAAGGAGTCCGGTTCCAGACCCTCAAGAGACTGCAGCTTAGACCGTAAGGATTTATTTATATTAATAAATATTTTATTTATTTAGAAAATTATATTTATAAATATTTAATGATATTAGATATTTATTTTTATAAATTCTGAATAAATTTAATTATTTAATTAATTAAAGATTATAAGCTGTGCGCGTTAAAAAGCATTTCTACGGAGCCTCACTCAATTAGAAAAGAATTGGCTATTAAAAGATTCATATTAATTCTCCTTTAATTAATTAAATTATGTGGTTAATTTAATTAATAAATTAATTCATTCTGAATTAATTTATTAATTAATATAATTACTAAATTAATTAAATCAGAATTTTTATGTAATAGAAAATCAATTAAATGATTATATTAAATAAATCATTTAATTGAATAAGCAGAATATTGTTCTATTACTACCTTTTCAGAAAGGTAGTACCGAAGGTAGCAGGAGTTCAAAGCAAAGGTAGTTGCCTTTTTACGGAAGGTAGTACTAGTGTAATTCAGAAGGTAGTACCGACAAAATGCAAAGGTAGTAGCCACTCTGAGAAGGTAGTACCGCCCAACAGAAAGGTAGTAGCCTCCATGAAAAAGGTAGTACCAACCACTTTCAAAGGTAGTTCAAGGCATTATGAACCAAAAAGAGACAGAAGCTTTCAACATAAAAGATCCAAGGCGGCTGGACTTCAAAAAAGGATAATATCTTCACTCATCTACACACACAGACAGAGGCGAGAGAGAAAAGAGACCAAGAGAAATAGTTTCTGTTCTTCAAATTAATTCCTGTAAATTATTTTTGAGCTCTATTGTTAAATCTAAATCGATAGAAATAGTTTACTTGTATTGTTGGAACTATCTAGCGAGTGTTTACTCCAAGAACTTATCTCTCGAATAGCTTTTTAGCATTCGATCTTTTTATTACAAATATAGAAAAGTTAATGTCGAATTTCTATAGAATATGTAATAATTAGTTTGGTCATCAAACCTTGTAATTTGTACCCGTGTATTTAGACACACCCCATCAAGTTTAATATAATTTTATATTTAACTTGAACATTGGCTTCGTTTTATTCCGCATCGAATTGTTAAGAAATTAATATATACCCAAAGAACAATTTCGATAAAATGGTATAGTTTGTATTTGATATGGGCTGAAGTAAGCCCTAAAGACACATTAAATATCGCATTAATTGGACCCGATATGGTCCAAACGTGGGGCCCACCAAATGGATCCAACCCCTATTTTTGATATTAATTTCGTAATTAATATTAATGGTAAAAAATAGCTCAGCAATCAGAGTTGGATAAGGACGCCACTCTTCATCAGACTTTGCCTCCAAGGAACATACTTCAACATGGAAACTGACTCCTACATAATAGGATCTAGAACTTTCCTCAAGACAGGTGACTTGCCAGCCAAGTCACCTAATTCTACTACGATTCTAAGGCTCCCGATGCCTATATAAGGGCCTGACCCCTCATTCTCAGAACTACGTCTTGGCTTGATTCTCAATACGAGATACGTAGGCACTCTGTGAGGACCGATTAGTCTCGAACACGGAACAGCCATTAAAGCACGAAGCTCCCGAACCCTAGCATTAAATACAAATTCGTAATCTAGTTTTTATTCCACAACATTTGGCGCCGTCTGTGGGAATACAACATCAACCAAGGTTCAAACATGAAGAACAACATCAACCTCGACTGAGGCTATACCCCTTAGCTCTGCTCCACTCGTCACTTCTGATCCGCTTATCACAATCGAAGAAGGACAATTACCCCCATCAACAGGGGCGATCATTCAACCTCTAGTCATTCAACCCCCAAGGACGATTCCCCATGTAGAAGGAACTCTACCCGTGGTTGTCCATCCAAACCAAGAAGCTAACCCTCTTCAGATGGTGGTTTCTCCTCTTGGTAATGTAGATCGTAAACTACCCCCGGGGATACAGATCCACACTACGGATCTCCCCTTGAATACCAACCCGATGTATGGGCTGCCCAATTATCCCCCTCGATAAAGGGAACCTGGACCAAGTGGTCATGCCTTAAAGATCCGAGGTCGAGAGTATGATGTCTACTTCGGTCCCTATACTGATGATTCATCATCATCTGAGGATGATGATCGAGATGAAGCCCCGAGGAGGCGGCGTGCTAGCAAAGAACCTCTAAGGAGGACATGAAGTATCCATGATGGACCCCCCTTGACAACTGCTGAGAGGATCAAGGCTTATGAGGCTGAGATCTTAAAGTTGAAGGACGATATGGCGATAGAGCAAGCTAGATTGAATCAAAATCAACCCCCTCCGAGGTCAGGAGGAGAGATTCCCTTTATTGATTTGGAAAGGCCTTCTAGGAGGCAGAGAAGGGTTGAGGCCCCAAGAGGTGAAACTACAAGGGCAGAGGCCCCCAAGGGTGACCCCAAAGAGTTGATGCAGCTAGGAGATCCTGATGATCCCACACCTCCATTTATTGATGTGGTGATGAATGCTCGTATCTCAAAGAAGTTTGATAATCAAGGCTTACGATGGAACGGGTGATCCCGCAAACCATGTTAGGACGTTCTCGAACGCACTTTTGCTACAGCCTACAAGTGACGCCTTGAAGTGTAGGGCGTTCCCTCAAACCTTGTCGGGCATGGCTCAAAGATGGTATATCCGGCTGCCTGCGAACTCAATTGGCTCTTTTAAGGAGTTGAGTGCTGCTTTCGTTAGTCAGTTTATCAGCGGAAGAGTTCATGAGAAAAGTTCTGCATCCCTTATGTATGTGGTACAGGGGAAGAACGAAAATCTGAGAGATTACCTCAAGAGGTTCACTAAGGAGACGTTGAACATCACTGACTTGGAGAATAAGGTGGCCATGGTAGCCCTGGAACACGGAACTACTGATCTATTCTTCAAAAGGTCGTTGGCGAAGCATCCTCCTGAAAACATGGCCGAGCTCCAACGAAGGGTTGACAAGTATATCAAGGCTGAGGATAGCATAAAGAAAGAGGCCACCGTAGGTGGAGGCAACGGCAACTCCAAGAAATGAAAGCAAGACCAAAAGTATGATGACCAGGAGTATGATGCTAGGGACAAGTATCCCCGAACTAGTGAGGACTCCGACTCTGCTGCTAAAAAGAGCCAAGGATCAAGGTTCACTGAGTATGCAAGGTTGAATACTCCTAGGAGTCGAATCTTGTTGGACATTGAGAAGGATAAGGATTTCCGATGGCCGAAGCCACTTAGAGGTGATCCCGCAAAGAGAAACAAGAATCAGTATTGCAGATTCCACAAGGATATAGGGCATGACACTGATGACTGCAAGCAACTCAAAGATGAGATCGAGTTTTTGATCCGTAGAGGAAAGCTGAGCCACTTCACTAAGGGTGAAGATCGTGGTGATCATAGAAGAGATTATAATAGAAGGGATGATGATCAAGATCGCAACCCACAGCCCCGAGGGCCAGTAATCAACATGATCTCAGGAGGCCCGACTGTGGCCGGGACAACTAGGAAATCTCGGAAGGCTTATGCCCGAGAGGTGATGCATATTGTTGGAGAGGCACCAAAGCGCGCAAGAACCGAGGTAATAATCGGATTTGATGATTCAGACCTTGAAGGGGTGAAGTTCCCCCATGATGACCCGCTGGTCATAACTCTTGTGATTGGAAACTCAGAGGTGAAGCGAGTCTTGATAGATAATGGCGCTTTCGTGGATATCTTTTTTCATGATGCATTTATGAAAATTGGGTATAACGACTCTCAACTGACCCCCTCCAACATGCCTATATACGGGTTTAATGGAGTAGAATCTAAAGTTGAGGGAACTATTCAGTTGTCCGCCACCATCGGTGAAGGTAGTGTTTTTCGTAGTTCGTTCACAGGGAAGGACTATCAATATTGATTTCGAGTAGATTATCTTTTACAATCTAGAAGTGTGTAAATGGGGGGGTTTGGATTTGGTTGAGGTGTTTTATCGAACACCTTGAACACAAGAAATAAATTGCTATAAAAATACAACTATGTTAATAACTAACATCCAAATTTACCAACACAACACAATGAGTGAATTAGCAAGATATAGGGATATTTGACCCAAGGATTATGGATATTCAAGCACTTCTCCCAAACACATATGAACAAGATATAATCAACTCTACCTAACCAAGATAATTGGTGAAGCACACAATCACTTATTTCTCTTCTAAAAATACTAATTTAGTGAAGCACATAAATTAGCTCTCTTGACAATAGCAACCAATAATGAAGCACTGTCAATTTAACCAAGTCAAGGAATTTAAACAAAGAGAGGCTAGGACAAACCCAAGGATGAGAAGCTCAACCTAGGTATTTGTACTTGAATCTTGAAGTTTAGGTACACCAAACCTTGGGCTACTACAATGAATGTACTAACAATTACGGATTAGCACAAACAATTAGCAATTGAAATTACAAGAAGAGCAAGATGAAGCAACTTACAAATCTCCAAGCAAAATCATAAACAATACATCACAAGTATTCAAGATAGAGTGAAAAATCTTACTTAAATTGAAATAGGTTTAGTACAAGAATTCCTCCTTGAGCCAAATTAATGGAGTTAGTTACTCATAATCAATGCTAGATTATGAGTAAATGATGTATCTCTCTCTACTCTACTAACCCTAGTTTATGTTCTTCAAGAGGCCAAGATGTTAGATGAATAGATTTATTTTGTGTTATGTCATGAGCCTTCTCATATAATACACAGCAGGTTTTGTACGGCCTGGTGAACGGCCGTACAGCTGCCCTTACAGAAATATGCTCCTTCGAACGGCCTATCGAACGGCCGTACAGTAGCCCGTACGAGATAAAATCTTCAAGATAATACATTAAACACCGCCCGACATCGCGAGCTTTCATCTTCTAACTTCCCCGGCAGCGGCGCCAATTTGAAGGTAGTGTTTTTCGTAAGTTCGTTCACAGGGAAGGACTATCAATATCGATTTCAAGTATATTATCTCTTACAATCTAGAATTGTGGAAAATAGGGGGTTTTGAGTTTGTTGAGGTGTTTTATCAAACACCTTGAATACAAGAAATAATGTGCTAGAGAAATATAACTAAGTAAATTTGCTATCAACCAATTTTACCATCACAACAACACAATGAATAAATTAGCAAGACAAGAGGTATTTGACCCAAGGATTATGGATATTCAAGCACTTCTCCCAAACACATATGAGCAAGATATAATCAACTCTACCTAACCAAGATAATTGGTGAAGCACACAATCACTTATTTCTCTTCTAAAAACACTAATTTAGTGAAGCACATAAATTAGCTCTCTTGACAATAGCAACCAATAATGAAGCACTATCAATTTAACCAAGTCAAGGAATTTAAACAAAGGGAGGCTAGGACAAACCCAAGGATGAGAAGCTCAACCTAGGTATTTGTACTTGAATCTTGAAGTTTAGGCACACCAAACCTTGTTCTATTAAATTGAAATGGGTTTAGTACAAGAATTCCTCCTTGAGCCAAATTATGGAGTTAGTTACTCATAATCAATGCTAGATTATGGGTAATTGATGTTTCTCTAGAGCTCTATTAACCCTAATTTTTATGTTCTTGAAGAGGCTAAGAAGAGAGAGAAGTTAGATATAGGTTAGATTATGAGATGTGTTATGTTTACTTCTCATTTAATACACAGCAGGACTTGTACGGCCTGTTGAACGGCCGTACAGCAACCCGTACAGAAAAACTGCTCCTTTGAACGGCCTGTCGAACGGCCGTACAGCAGCCCGTGCGGGAGAAAATCTTCAAGATAATACATTAAACACCTCCCGGCATCGCGAGCTTGCATCTTCTAACTTCCCTCTTGAATAATCTTCGCTTTCAAGCCCAAAATAATCTATCTTTTCAACAATTAAGCATGAGGCACTGAAAGATGAAAAACATAAATAATATCGATAAAACTTCATTCAAAACGAACAAAAATGCAAGAGAATAAAAGACAAAACGTGTATAAAATACACATTATCAATCGAACAGAAGCCGATAGAGGCCACTCAGATGCTGAACTTTTTGGTTATCAAAGCATCTTCTACTTACAATGCCATCCTCGGAAGGACTGGACTCCACGCTTTTAAGGCTGTGGCCTCTACCTATCACATGAAGATCAAGTTCCCAACCAGGAATGGTGTTGGAGAACATAAAGGTGATCAAAAGATGGCACGAAGCTGTTATGTAGCCTCGTTAAGGCCTGATGGAGTCGGGGGGCAGGTCCTTTCGATTGAAGACATGGATGTCCGCAGTGGTAAGGAACACCAAGAAAGGCCAGTAGAGGACATCACACAGAAGCCTCGGACAGCCATTGAGGCTAAGGCGTTAACTGACTTCATGGTTGAATGTACCATTGGCAACCAAGAAGTCGGGGGGCAGGAGGTAGTACCCCAAGCAGGAAGTGAACTTCAGAATAAGAATGAGGAGACCAGAAGGAATGGTGGGCGCTCTATTTTGATGGAGCATCAAAAATAAAATCAAGTGGTGCAGGCCTAGTCTTGCAAAGCCCCGATGGGCTCAAGTTATCCTAGTAGGACTTAGCTTCATATTTATCTAATAGTAGTAGAAATAAGGTTCATTGAAACCATTTCAAGTAGGACAGTAGTACTCTATGTAAGGGTTGAACCCATTTCAAGTTATTAATGCAAGTTTGATTTCCATTCATTGATTGTGTGATTCTATTTTTGTGCCAAGCACCTGATGTGTGTAAGTCAAAGATGACCAAGTACCGAAAATAAAAGAATACACGAATGATAAAAAACAAATGCATAAGTAAAATCCTGAAGGATCGAGAGTTAGGTTACAACACAACCAAATAAGAGTTTAAGTCCTTGAAGGACCTGGGATAAAAGACAAACATTGAAGCCATGACGACCAAGCGATCCTAAGAAAGTTACTTACATAAGAGCTTCTCTGAAGGAACCCTTGAACGGCAAGTTGATAGCATTTATGCAAGAGAATAGTGATGTGTTTGCTTGAACAGTAGCCGATATGCCAAGGATTAATCCCCAACTTATAACTCACAGGTTGAATGTCGATCCTGAGCGAAAGGCAATAAAGCAGAAGAAGAGAAATTTTGCTCCTGAAAGGCAAGATGCCATCAAGCAAGAGGTTGACAAGCTCTTAAAAGCTAGTTTTATTGAGGAGATTCCGTTCCCCGAATGGTTGGCTAACCCTGTGTTGGTAAAGAAAGCAATTGGAAAGTGGAGGGTGTGTATAGACTTCATTGATTTAAATGATGCATGCCCGAAGGATTGTTTTCCCCGGCCAAGGATAGACACATTGATAGATGCTACAACTGGACATGAAATGTTGAGCTTCATGGATGGATTCAGTGGCCGCAATCAGATTAAGATGCACAAGGATGACATCCCAAAGGTATCTTTCATAACTGACTTTGGTGTTCTACTATCTTGTTATGGGTTTTGGTCTAAAGAATGCAGGAGCTACTTACCAACGGCTGGTGAATAAGATATTCGCCCATCTGATTGGAAAAACCATGGAGGTCTATGTTGATGACATGTTAATCAAAATCCTGATCAAGGCAGATCATATTAAGCACCTCAGAGAGGAATTCGAAGTGCTGAGGCACCATAAGATGATGTTCCAACCAAGTGTGCTTTTGCTATTGGATCAGGGAAGTTTCTGGGTCTGATGGTTTCAAAAAGAGGCATTGAGGCCAATCCCTGATAAGATCAAAGCGATCTTGGACATGGAACCACCCCGCTCTATATGAGATATACACCCCTAGGGAGATTCATCTCCAAATCTGGTGACAAATGCTTGCCTTTCTTTCAAGCATTGAAGAAGGTGAAGAATTTTGAGTGGACACCTGAAAGCCAATAGGCCTTTGAACAGCTGAAGAAATACATGACTGAAGCCCCGTTGTTGGCCAAACCTAGTCTTGGGGAGACTCTTTATCTATACCTGGCGGTATCTGAACAAGCATTGAGTGTTGTCCTCATCCGAGAAGAGAATAAGGTTCGATAAAACCTATTTACTACGTGAGCAAGGTGTTGCATGGAGCTGAGTTGAATTACTCTCCCATCGAGAAATTTGCTTTGGCATTAGTAACATCTTCAAGGAAGCTACGACCATACTTTCAATCACACAAGATTGAAGTCCTGACGGACCAACAGTTGGAAATATTTTGCACAGTCTGAAGGCCAGTGGAAGGCTAATCAAGTGGGCAATAGAACTTGGAGAATTTGACATCACGTATAAGCCTCAAACAGCCATCAAGGCTCAGGCATTAGCTGACTTCGTGGTTGAATGCACTATTAGCAACCAAGAAGTCGGGGGGTAGGAGATAGTAACCACCCGTGGGAGAGAGAATAAAGATGAAGAGCTTGTACCTAATCAGAAGGAATATTGGGTGCTCTATTTGCTCTATTTTGATGGAGCATCAAAAACAAAATCTAGTGGTGCAGGTTTAGTCTTGCAAAGCCCCGATGGGTTCACAGCTGAGTATGCCTTGAAGTTGGATTTCCCAACAATCAATAACGAAGCTGATTATGAAGCTTTGATAGCCGGATTGGGCTTGGCCAGAATTATGAGAGTCAAGAATCTCAAAGTATGTGGGGATTCAAGACTAGAAGTTTCGCAAATGAATGGTGAATTTGAAGCCAAGGACGAAACTATGGAAAAGTACTTGAGAGTCGTGAAGGTCGTGATGACTCAGTTTGATGAGTGCTACGTGGAGCACTGATAAGTGGATTTTATATCCACTTGGAGCATTCCATATCGGCTTAAATTGATTCACTTGGCCTCAAGTTTTTTGTAGTTTTGATGTGTTTTGTTAAGTGTGCAGGGTTGCAAGAATGTTGAATAAGGTTGCAGTTTTCGTCAATTCTGGAGATGAATTCGAGCTTAAGAATGAACAATGGAGTCTTGTTATGGGCCACCATGAAGGTTCCAAGGCAAGGAATTGAAGTATGGAAGCTTTGAGAAAAAGAACGAAAGGAAACGGAGGCAACACGAAGAAAAAATGAAGGAAATAGCATGCTAAAAAACTGCGGCAGATTTGGCTTGAGGCCGCAGCCTCAGATCCCAGGATGCGGCCTCGGGAGTATTCTGTCCATTCCGAATTTTCTCCTAAAAACTCTACAATTCTTTCCTGTTTCGAATTTGTTATGTAATTTAGGTATTTCCTTGTTGGATAAAACTTCTAGGGCCTATGAAAACACATTATATCATTGTAAAATCATATCATTGCATAGAAGTACATATCATATCATTGTAACACGGTCGAGAGGTCAAGAACAAGAGGGGAAACAACTTCCAAGGTGACGGCAAGGAAGAATCACACTCAAGTTCAAGATCTAGGGTTTTCCATATTGTTTATTTCTGAATCTTTAACTTAATACTTTGTTATCTATTGGATTTTTATCAAGTATTCTATTCTCAATCATTAATTGTTTTCAGTTCTTTGTTTTAATTATGTTATCAATTGAACCCATGATGGTGCTAAGTTCAATCATGAACTAAACACTTTCATGGGGTTCTAATGGAGTGTTTTGTGGATTCTAGTAGTTGATAGTTTTGATAACATATGCTTGTGATTTAAAATAAGGTTGCCTGACGTGGTTGTGTTAATTTATATAGATGCGTAGCTAACATCTATTTTGTCAATCTCTAATGAATGCGAAAGTGGATTTAGAGATTAGGGCTTGCCATGTTAGCATAGGCTTATGACGGCTTCTCCGCATATCGGTAGTATAGATTCGAAAGAACATTACTCCCCTATGTAGTTGATAGTGGAACTTATGATTAAATTGATTATGTCACCCAATCTCATAGACATATAGTGATTTGGATGAAAATGATGCCCGTAAAACTTTAATCGTAATTGTAGATGATTTTATGGATTGGTGTGAGTTTATTGAAAGAAAGCTTGTACTTCCTTCGTGTTCCCACTAGCTACCTTAATAATCACAGTGCATTGAGTCTTGACAGTTAATATAGATGAAACAACTCATGAAGTTGGAACCCTGTGTTTCTCTCATATAAGTAAAATCTCCTTAGTAAGTTTTTAGTAGTATAATCTGGTTAAAACAACACAAAAATTGTTGCTACACCAAGCTATTATAATTTAGCCATACATTATTGAATAGGTACATTTACGTATTTCACCGAGTCTTCGTGGAAACGATCCCTATTTATCCGTATTACTCTTGACTGCGTATACTTGCGTAGTTTTTAGTGAACAAGTTTTTGGCACCGCTGCCGGGGACTTCGGTGTTATTTTAGTTTATGTGTTTGACATCAGTGGTAGTTAAGTTTTATTGACTTGGATAATCCTGTCATCTATTCGAGTGTCTTGATTGTGTGTTTCAGGTACTTGATCAGTTTATGCTAACACGTTCTAAAGATAAACAAGCAAAAGAGCAAGCAGAAGCTTTAAGTATGGGAGACGCACCAGCACCACCAACAGTACCAAAGGTTTTAATGGACTACTCTCAGCCAAAAATTGATGATATTCAGTCGAGCATCATCAGGCCAGCCATTGCAGCCAATACTTTCGAGATCAAACCGGGCACTATTCAAATGATACAGAACTCAATGCAGTTTGGGGGAGCTCCAACTGAAGATCCCAACATGCACATCAGGAATTTCATTGAGATTTGCGACACCTTCAGATTTAACAATGTGTCGGAGGATGCTATTAAGTTGAGTCTCTTCCCATTTTCTCTCAAGGACAAAGCCAAGGCTTGGCTGCACTCTCTACCAGCAGGTTCTATTACTACTTGGGTTGATCTTGCTCAAAAGTTTCTCACCAAGTTCTTTCCTATGGCTAAAAATGCAGCAATCAGGAATGCTCTAACTCAATTCTCTCAGCATTCCGGTGAATCTTTGTGTGAAGCTTGGGAGAGGTACAAGGAGATGCTGAGAAAATGTCCTCATCATGGTATGCCTGACTGGATGGTAATTAATTGTTTCTACAATGGGCTTGGATGGCAATCTAGATCGAATGTGGACGTAGCTTCTGGCGGAGCTCTATGGGCTAAGAGCTATGAGGCCGCTTATGAACTAATTGAGATGATGGCAGCGAATGAGTACCAGAATCCTACTCAGAGAATGCCACAACAAAAAGTGGCAGGAATTTTGGATATCGATAATGCCACTTCTTTGGCTGCTCAGCTAGAAGCACTGAACTTGAAGGTAGACTCTTTGGCGAACCAAGGGGTGCATCAAATTGCAAGTGACTGTGAACTTTGTGCGGGCACACATGAGACCAACCAATGTGCAATTTCTAATGAGTCGGTTCAATTTGTGAGCAATTTCCAAAGACAGCAACAGCCAGCTCCTAACATTTACCATCCCAGCAACCGGAACCATCTAAATTTCATCGGGAACAACAACCAAGGTGGTTTACAGCAGTCAAATCAGCCGTATCAACAGTCTCAGAATCAGCAGTTGGGTGTTAGGCCATTTAATCCTTCTGGGTTTCAACAGCAGCAAGGGCAACAGTTTCAATAGCAGTATGCCCCGAGGCAATTTCAACCACCAGGATTTCAGCAGCAACCTTATGGGAATTCTTGGCAATCTTCTAATGAAAAATCAGAACTAGAAGAATTGAGATTGATGTGCAAGAGCCAGGCCTTTTCTATCAAGACTTTAGAAAATCAGATGGGGCAACTTGCAAATGCATTGTTGAGCAGACCACAGGGAACTCTTCCCAGTGATACGGAAGCAAACCCAGGGCGCAAAGACAGCAAAGAGCACATTAAAGCCATAACTCTACGGTCCGGTAAGGTCACGGAAAGCACTGCACTTGAGAAAGAAGAAAAAAATCGGCCAGAAAGGGAAGCAGAGAAAGAGGATTTGGGAGATTCAGATGACAAGGGTAAAAATTCAGATTCAAGCAATGGAGAAGAGGAACGCGTACTGACTCCTAAAAAATTAGCCCCTGAGACAAAGGATGTGAAGAATCAGGTCTTCCCACCTCCACCATATCCTCAGAGATTGCAGAAACAGAGGCTGGACAAGCAATTCGGTAAATTTCTTGAGGTATTTAAAAAGCTGCATATTAACATACCTTTTGCAGAAGCTCTGGAGCAGATGCCGAGTTATGCTAAATTCATGAAGGGTATTCTATCGAGAAAGCTGAAATTGGAGGAGTATGAAACCGTTGCTTTGACGGAGGAATGCAGTGCTGTTCTGCAACAGAAATTGCCTCCGAAACTGAAGGACCCTGGAAGCTTCACTGTACCATGTACTATTGGTAATCTGTCATTCGATAAATGCTTATGTGACTTGGGAGCAAGCATAAATTTGATGCCTCTATCTGTTTTTGTTCAACTTGGTCTTCCGGAGCCGAGACCGACCAACATCTCTTTACAGCTAGCAGATCGTTCGATCACTTACCCGAGAGGCACAGTCGAAGATATCTTGGTAAAGGTGGATAAACTTATCTTTCCGGCTGATTTTGTCATTCTGGACTTCGAGGAAGATAAGAAAATTCCAATAATCTTGGGAAGACCCTTTCTAGCCACAGGCCGAACACTAATCGATGTTCAGAAAGAAGAGCTTACTATGCGAGTGAATGAGCACAATGTTACTTTTAACGTGTTCAAGGCAACGAACTTTTCAACAGAAGAAGAGGAGTGCTTCCGAGTTAACATGGTTGAAACGTCTATAAAAAGAGAAGCAGATCATCTGCTAATTTCCGACCCCTTGCAACGGGTTTTGAATGGGGATTTTGACGAGGAAAATGGGGAAGAAGTAGAGCAAATTATGACGTTGAATTCAGCTCATTGAAAGAGGAGGACAGAGGTACCAATTGACTCTCTGGGTTTAGAAGCTCTTGAAAAGTCACAAGTGAGGCTTAAGCCATCCATTGAGGAAGCTCCTTCTCTTGAGCTAAAGCCACTGCCAGACCATTTGAGGTATGCATATTTAGGTGCTTTATCTACTTTTCCTGTTATTATTGCGGCTAACCTGACAAGTAGTGAAGAGAGAAATTGTTGCGGATTCTAAGGGAGTTCAAATCAGCTATTGGATGGACTATTGCGGATATTAAGGGAATCAGCCCTTCCTTCTGCATGCACAAGATTCTTCTTGAGGAAGGCAGCAAACCATCTGTTGAGCAACAAAGAAGACTCAATCCCATCATGAAAGAAGTGATCAAGAAGGAGATTCTTAAATGGTTAGATGCAGGGATTATCTACCCTATTTCAGATAGCTCTTGGGTGAGTCCTGTGCAATGTGTGCCTAAGAAAGGAGGCATGACAGTGGTAGCAAATGAAAAGAATGAACTCATTCCTACTCGGATAGTCACGGGATGGCGAGTGTGCATGGATTATCGGAAGCTCAATAAGGCCACTAGGAAAGATCACTTCCCTCTTCCCTTCATTGATCAGATTTTGGATAGATTGGCCGGTCATGAGTATTATTGTCTTCTTGAAGGGTATTCGGGCTATAATCAGATTTGCATTGCCCCGGAAGATCAGGAAAAGACCACTTTCACTTGCCCATTTGGCACCTTTGCTTTTCGACGGGTTTCTTTTAGTCTGTGTGGCGCACCTGCCACTTTTCAGAGATGCATGATGGCCATATTCTCGGACATGATCGGGACTAATGTGGACGTATTCATGGATGACTTCTCAGTGTTTTGTACTTCTTATGATGAGGCTCTATCTAATTTGAGTCTAGTGCTGAAAAAAGGCGTTGAGACAAATTTGGTTCTCAACTGGGAAAAGTGCCATTTCATGGTACAAGAAGGGATCATTCTCGGGCACAAAGTGTCTAAGTGAGGTCTTGAAGTGGATAGGGATAAATTGGAGACAATTGAGAATCTTCCTCCCCCGATCTCAGTTAGAGGAGTTCGTAGTTTTCTGGAACATGCTGGCTTCTATAGGCGGTTCATAAAAGATTTCTCAAAAATCTCCAAACCATTGTGCAATTTACTGGAAAAGACATCCCATTCAAATTCGATGAGGAGTGTTTGGCTGCGTTCGAACTCTTGAAAAAGAAGTTGACAACCGCTCCGGTCATTACGGCTCCCAATTGGGAAGAGCCATTCGAGCTCATGTGTGATGCTAGTCATTATGCCGTGGGGGCGGTTCTAGGCACGGAAGGTGAATGTATTTCATGTGGTTTACTATGCTAGTAAAACCCTGAATGATGCGCAGCTGAACTACACAACCACAGAGAAGGAATTTTTGGCAGTGGTCTATGGTTTTGAGAAGTTCCGATCTTACTTGCTTGGCACCAAGGTGATGGTCTATACTGATCATGCAGCCATCAGATATTTACTTGCAAAGAAAGATGTAAAGCCTAGGCTGATCCGTTGGGTTCTATTGTTGCAAGAGTTCGATGTGGAAATCAAGGACAGGAAGGGCACGGAAAATCAAGTGGCCGATCATCTATGATCATGGTAAGGATGCCAAGGATAAGTCTATCATCAATGAGTCCTTCCCAGATGATCAGTTGTTTGCGGTGCAAGGTGAAGTGCCATGGTTTGCCGGTTATGTGAATTATCTAGTGAGCAACATCATTCCATCAGAATTCACCTATGCATAAAAGAAGAAATTTCTCCATGATGTGAAATGGTACCATTGGGACGAACCTTTCTTGTTTCGTCAGGGGGCAGACCGAATGATCAGGAGATGCATTCCCTATAGTGAGACGGAGGGGGTTCTGAGAGATTGTCACTCCACCACTTATGGTGGTCATTATGGAGGTGAGAAAACCGCAGCTCGAGTACTTCAGGCAGGGTTCTTTTGGCCTACGCTGTTCAAGGACGCTTATCAGTTCGTATTGAGATGTGATCGTTGTCAACGTGTGGGGAACATCTCTAAGAGGAATGAAATGCCTTTTAATATGCTTCGTGAAGTGGAGATTTTTGACGTGTGGGGTATAGACTTCATGGGACCGTTTGTCTCGTCTTGTAATAATCAGTATATCTTGCTAGCCGTGGATTATGTTTCTAAATGGGTCGAGGTGAAGGCTCTACCGACCAACGATGCTAAAGTGGTACTGAACTTTTTGCATAAGAACATATTCACGCGTTTTGGGACTCCGTGAGCTATAATCAGTGATGAGGGGACACACTTTTGCAATCGTCAATTTACAGCGCTAATGGCGAAATATAATGTGACACATCGTGTCGCTACCGCTTACCACCCCCAAACTAATGGGCAGGCAGAGGTCTCGAACAGAGAAATCAAACGAATTTTAGAGAAAGTGGTGAATCCATCAAGGAAGGATTGGTCAGTGAAGCTAGATGAGGCCGTGTGGGCCTATAGAATCGCGTCCAAGACACCCTAGGGAATGTCTCCCTTTCAGTTGGTGTATGGTAAGGCGTGCCATTTGCCTGCAGAAATTTTAAGCCTTACAGAAATTGAACTTCGATATGAAAGCTGCGGGTGAAAAACGTCTACTTCAACTTAATGAACTTGAGGAGTTCCGTGCATAAGCTTACGAGAATAACAAAATGTACAAGGAGAAGGTCAAGAGGTTGCATGACAGAAGGTTGGTGCACAAGACCTTTGTACCAGGTGAATCAGTTCTATTGTTCAATTCTCGTCTTAAACTCTTTCCAGGGAAGCTCAAGACAAGATGGTCGGGACCATTTGTAGTGAAGACAATGTTCCCGCATGGCGCGGTTGAGGTTTATGAAAAGTCACCTGATCAATCTTTTAAGGTTAACGGACAGAGGTTAAAACACTACTTTGGTGGAACGGTGAACTGTGAAGCGGTCGTCATCGCCCTCGCCACTACGTGATTCAGCGAGAAAATGTCAAGCTAAAGACACTAAGCAAGCGCTTCGTGGGAGGCAACCCACGCGTTTTGTATGTTGTCTATTCTCAATCAAGAAAAAAAAATTGTCAACAGAACAGGCTCCAGGCCGCAGCGCCATTCTCCAGGCTGCAGCGCCACATATATCCTGTCCAGGTCTGTTTTGGCGACAAGAAAAAAAGAAAAAAAAATTAGAAATCAACAGAACTGGTTCGAGGCCGCGGCGCGAGGAGTGAGGATGCAATGCCGAATGCTCCTGTCTAGGCGATTTTACTTGTTTATTGTGTGGTTAAAACACAATTCTCAACTTTCTCCTTCTAATATTATAACCCCAATCCCTAATTCTAACCCAATATCAATTCCAAACCTCTCCTAATCCATCTCCTTTTCTAAAATCTCTACCACAAATCCAAACATATTAACCTATATATACACCTATACACACAAATTCATAAACCCAATCCCTAATTTAAAATCTTTAACCTCCATTCCAATTACAAGATTCAAAAAGGATTTAACTTTGGGGGATTTTTCATTGCAAGTTTCACCTCTTTGATTCGTATCGGGTATATTTCATCCTTAATCTTGTCTTATTACGAGTTTGTGTTCTTGCAAAATTAGGGGATTTTGTGGAGTTCTTGTTAATTGGGAGATTTGGTGTAAGATTGTTTGGTGATTATTGGTAGCTTTGTTGATTGAGTTGGTTTTGTTGTTATGGCTCCAAAACGTCACAGAGGTAGTTCTAGCACTCGTCCATCTTCGGATGAGAATACTAGCTGCAATCTAAGGCCGAGAGAAGAGAACGTTAAGGCTGATGCCCAATCTAAGTTTGCATCTTCTGAGATAGAGAATTATGCCGAGAGTTTTTACTTCCAGGTCCTGAAGACCCCCCTATCAATGCGAAATTGGTAGCACCAGTTGATGTAAGCTGAAGGATAGACCCTTTTAAAGCTCATCTTGGGACTAGTTGGCTCCCTGATAATGCCTTGAAGGCACAGAAACTGTCAGTGAGAGTGTTAAGATAAGACGTCCTTTGTCATTCCATACTTAAAATCTTGAATCTCAAATCCCGACACAAAATTTTAGCCTTGATGGCCAAAAAGGTTGTCTGCCTCCAATCAAGTTTGTCGTTTGAGTTAAGGACTTGAATCAAGAGCCGTTAATCAAATTCAAACCAAAGCAAGGTCCTGTGAGCATAAGAAGAAGGTTGGAAACCTATAATCAAGATAAAGGGTTGACAACCAGCCAAGGCACACCAGACTTGAAGTCAAGTGCTGAGTGGCAAGGGAACTTCTTGAACGATCAACCGAGAAGCAAGACCTCCACCATATGTAGCAAGGGGGGCAAGAACTAAAGCGTCATCACAAGTTCCACATCTTAGAATGAGAATGAAGGGTTGGTTACAACCGACAACCTTGAACGGATTCAAGGTTTTAAAACCAAGGAGTCAACAAGCAAGTTAAGGCCTAGAAGGACACGAAAGCTATGCAAGCCAATTTGAATTGAAGGATGTCTGTTTGAATACAGACATTGAGGTCCAAATATCGACATTTGAATACTGACGTTGATGTCCAAATATTGACGTTCATATACTGACGTTGAATTGAAGGATGTCTGTTTGAATACTGACATTGAGCTCTGAGGGAGGCTCCAGCCGACGAAAGGTGGTATTCTACAGCCAACGATCAAGGTTATGATTCAAGAACGAGGATTCAGATATTGCGAAAAAGCTCTGAGAGGCACGACAAGGCGCCCAAGGAAAGACTAGGACCTCCTGGCAACCGACCAGCTGCCCGAGGAGGGGTCTGGCCGACCTCTTGGCAGCCTCTGCCGACCAGGAGCACCTGGCATAAGACCAGGACCTCCTATCAGCCGACCAACTGCCCGTGGAGGGGTCTGGCCGACCTCTTGGCAGCCTCAGCCAACCAGGAACACCTAGCATAAGACCAGGACCTCCTGTCAACCGACCAGCTGCCCGAGGAGGGGTCTGGCCGACCTCTTGGCAGCCTCAGCCGACCAGTAGCACCTGGCAAGCCGACACCGGACCTCTCAACGTTGTTTGGACCATATCTTGAGCTCCGGGTATCAGATTTAGACGATCTTACAGTCCACGCGAAGCTCACGAAGTTTTCTACAACCTTGGAAGGTCCCAGCCGACCAGGAGCACCTGGCAGGCGACCAGGACCTCCTATCAGCCGACCAGGTGCCATTGAAGGGGTCTGGCTGACCTCCCGGCAATTCCCGTCAGTTGGTTGGGTCGATTGATGGTTCTGATTCTTAAATTTAGCACCGTGTAGCGTCGATTAGCACCGTTTAGTGCCGTCTTATATCATTTAACGTCATAAATTAAATGATGTCTAGGGCTGAATAGCACCGTTTAGTGTCGTCTTGCGCCATTTAACGTCATTTAGCATAGGTTAAACATCGTTTAAGCGCCATTTAGTGCCGTTTTGGTCAACATGGAGCCCCTGTCAAGATGTCATCCGTCAAGGTGCACCTGTCATCCGTCAAGGTGCACCTGACAGCCGTCAAGGTGCACCTGTCAGCCGTCAAGGTGCACCTGTCAACCGACAAGGTGCACCTGTCATCCGTCAAGGTGCACCTGTCAGCCGTCAAGGTGCACCTGTCAGCCGACCAGGAGCACCTGTCAGCCGACCAGCTGCCAGGGAATGGGTCAGGCCAACCAGGAGCAGATGTCAGCCGTCAGGGTGCACCTGTCAGCCGTCAAGGTGCACCTGTCAGCAGACCAGGAGCACCTGTCAACCGACTAGCTGACTAGGGGGTGGTTGCAACTGTCCCGGGTCCCCTTTTCAGCTGACCGTTTAAGCACCGTTTAGTGCCGATAAGCACCGATTAAGTGTCGATTAGCACCGATTAGTGCCGATAAGCACCGATTAAGTGCCGATAAGCACAGATTAGTGCCGATAAGCACCGATTAAGTGTCGATTAACACCGACTAAGTGCCGATTAGCACCGATTAGTGCCGATAAGCACAGATTAGTGCCGATAAGCACCGATTAAGGGCCGATTAACACCGATTAAGTGCCGATTAGCACCGATTAGTGCCGATAAGCATAGATTAGTGCCGATAAGCACCGATTAAGTGTCGATTAGCACCGATTAGTGCCGATAAGCACAGGTTAGTGCCGTTTTATGCCGTTTAACATTGTTTAACATTGTTTAAACATCGTTAAGGCTGATTAGTGCCGGTTAGCATCGAATTAACATTGTCGTAAATGCGTTGGTTGCTCCACGCTTTACATCAAGACAATACTCGCGAAACACTAGTGTACAAAGATGAACCCTGACCTGAGTCTCGAAAAAGACCATTAAAAACTTCAAAGAAAACCTGATCAGTTTTCCTAGAAGTTGGGGGGCAAATGATATGGGCTGAAAGTAAGCCCTAAAGACACATTAAATATCGCATTAATTGGACCCGGTATGGTCCAAACGTGGGGCCCACCAAATGGATCCAAACCCTATTTTTTATATTAATTTCATAATTAATATTAAGGGTAAAAAACAGCTCAGCAATCAGAGTTGGATAAGGACGTCACTCTTCATCAGACTTAGCCTCCAAGGCACATACTTCAACATGGAAAATGACTCCTACATAATAGGATCTAGAACTTTCCTCAAGACAGGTGACTTTCCAGCCAAGTCACCTAATTCTACTACGATTCTAAGGCTCCCGACGCCTATATAAGGGCATGACCCCTCATTCTCAGAACTACGTCTTGGCTTGATTCTCAATACGAGATACGTAGGCACTCTGTGAGGACCGATTAGTCTCGAACACGGAAACAACCATTAAAGCACGAAGCTCCCGAACCCTAGCATTAAATACAAATTCGTAATCTAGTTTTTATTCCACAACAGTATTCAAACCCCCCTTCTACAAACTATTTTGGACCTAACAATCCTTACTCATATATATATATATATATATATATATATATATGTCATTACTCCATACAGAACACCCTTATATAACAAACAATAAAGAACACCTTAGATCTAATAGATCCAATGGCCCCGCCAGGGTCACCCAATACAAAAAGTTGTTATTTTTTACCCTCTATCCATCCAGCAAAAAACAATAAAAAAAAATTATTTATTTTTTATTGTTTTTTGCTGGATGGATAGAGGGTAAAAAATAACAATTTTTTGTATTGGGTGACGTGACGGAACTCTTATATTAAATTAGATATGAGTTGTTCTTTATTATTTGTTATATAAAATATTTATTATTGGAGTGCAATAAATATATATATATATATATAGGGTCTTGTTCTAATAGAAACTAACTTAGAATAGAAACTAGAAACTAAACCTAAATTAAATATTTCAAGCTAATCTAATGACCAAATTAGGGGTACTCCAATACAAAAAACGTTTAAAATTATTGTCTCTATTCAACAAAAATATAAAAAAATAAAAAAAAGTTACTGTTCACGTGATGACGTGGCACGTGAACAGTAACTTTTTAAAAAAAAAGTTTTATTTTTTTTATATTTTTGTTGAATAGAGCCAAGAATTTTAAACATTTTTTGTGAAGGTGCCCCTAACGGGGCCATTAAAATAAATGAAATATAATTTATTTAGTGTAGGTTTCTAGTTTCTATTCTAAGGTTGGTTTCTATTTGAACGCTAGCCTATATATATATATATATATATATATATATATATATATATATATATAACAAACACTCCATAACACTCCATGCTATGGTGTTTGCACTCCATAGCAAACACCTTATATAACAAAAAATAAAGAACACCTCATATCTCATAGATCCATTGCTGCCCCTGGCAGGGCCACTCAATACAAAAAGTTCTTATTTTTTTAGGATCCATCCATCCAGCAAAAAAAAAAAATTGAAATTTTACTGTTCATCGATGACGTCATGATGACGTCATCAATGACGTCATCGATGAACAGTAAAATTTCTTTTTTTTTTGCTGGAAGGATGGAGCCTAAAAAAATAAGAATTTTTTGTATTGGGTGCTCCTGGTGGGGCCAATGGATCTATTGGAATAAATGATTTTATAATATTCTTTATTGTTTGTTATATAAGAGTGTTCTGTATGAAGCAATGGCCTATATGTATATATATAATTTTCTACTCACTAACTAAAGTGAATGCATATAGCAAGTGAGATACCTTACTTCAAGTTGAAGATATTCGTTGTCTGTTGTCTCTTCTGTTTGAGAAAATATATGGGGCAAGAAAACTTTATATTAATTCAAATATTTGATATTCAGCTGTACAATACGTAGTACGTACATTCACGGGTGGCCTATATATAAAAGGGAACACAAAATTTAGAAATGGATTCAGCAAATGTATTTAAATTTATCTCGTAGTTCCTTTAGACCGACCAACTAGAATTATATGGTTTGTTTATTTTTATAAACTGCAATTTGCAAATTTTATTTAATATCAAAATTTTGATACTGGGATGCATGTGATCTTTGTTGCTTTTTTTTTTTTTTTGAAGAACAATAGAATTAATTCATAGAATGCAAGCCATACGGCATCTACAAAGATAGTCGAGTCGAACAAACATAAAATAGAAACAATTGCCTATCATCATGAAGAGATAGTCTAGCAATTTGTTGAAGATGATGTATTTACATATTCCCTTCACTTCACCCGCTTCTTCGAAACCTGTTTGAGCTATCGACCAAGATTGCAATTCCATACAGACCTTCATCCGTAAATCAAAACTAGCTCTCACAATAAAGGAGAGAAAACCATACCCCCACACCAAGGAGGAAAAAACAATACCGAAATTGCAAACTAAACATTCAACTGAAAACATTCTAGATTTGAAAGGAGAATCCAAGATAATTAATTCACTCTCGAAATCAAGCCAAACAAAACAAAAGCATGATAAATCAAATCAAACAAAAGAAAGAATTTGGGGCTTTCCACCGGAAAAACCAGTGGAAGCCCCGTCGGAAAGTATGAAGGAGACGGTAAGGAGAGAGAAGGGAGGGGGAGAGAAAAGGGAATCCGAGGGAGAGTTTGTCCCGATAAAGTTTGTAGTTGTGGTGTGTATTGCTTATTGTATAATATTTAAAAATTCTGACAATCTTGAGACAAGCTCAACGGAGTTGAAAGTTTGGATAATAATTTGAATTTAATCTTCATCAAATCACATTGGACTATTTAAACAAAAATTTGATTATTTTACGATGCCATTAATTACTCCAATTGTTTGTTCATCTTTCGGCAATAAGCTGTGTACAGTGTACCGTGTACGTACGATTTTGTTAGGAGCGGTATTATAATTTCATGTTGCAAAGGGAAAAGTGTAATGCTATAAAAATCGACAACTTTACAGCTATACAAAATCAATACGAATATGCCAAAGACGAATATTAGAACGAAAGACATATTAAAAATCTGGTTTTAATAGTAATAGCTTCAGTAGTGTTGTAAAAATCGGCCTGGATGACTGTCTAGGCGGGCGTCTAGGCGTTATCAAAACGACACGACTCGGGTCTAGTCTGTTTAAAAAACGTTTTTTTGCGTAAATCGGTTAAAAATCAGCCAAAAATTGGTCTCGGTCTAGACGGTCAAAAATCGAAAAAAATTAGTAAAATACATTGAAAATTCAAAAATCGGAAAAAATATTTGATAAAAATATTTAATAAATAAAAATATAAAAATAATATTTAAATATAATCGATTAATGATCTAATTAATCCGTGCAATTAATTCCCACCTACCCAATTAGTGACTAGGCGACGGTCCTGAACCCCCTGATTTCAATGCAGATATTCATTGTATTTGGTCCAAAAAGAAACGAGGGGATCTCTATCAATAAAATATGCAGTGCCTCGCAGACAAAGGACGGTTGGCTTTGTTAATGGTGGGAGCAACAGATCTAGAGAAAGATTTATTTGCTTGATTTCAGCATGTGCTACAATTCTGGTTACATAATCGTAGCTTTGCAAGTACAATAATTGAAGTTCTAATTATATTCGATGCTTGCATATCAACTTGCCACTTGTTTTATATTACTCCATCCCTCCCTTATTTCTTTTCCTACTTTCCTTTTAAAGATATTCATATTATTTTTCTTATTTTTAATTTTGATAATAAAAATTAATATTCAATACTCAATATTCCATTCACTATTCCTTAAAAATAATATTCAATACTCGCTACTCCACCAACTAATCATCAATATATATATATATATATATATAGGCTAGCGTTCAAATAGAAACCAACCTTAAAATAGAAACTATAAACCTACACTAAATAAATTATATTTCATTTATTTTAATGGCTCCACTAGGAGCACCTTCACAAAAAACGTTTAAAATTCTTGGCTCTATTCAACAAAAATATTAAAAAAAAAAATTTAAAAAAAGGTACAGTTCACGTGCCACGTCATCACGTGAACAATAACTTTTTTTTAAAATTTTTTTTATTATTTTTATATTTTTGTTGAATAGAGCCAAGAATTTTAAACGTTTTTTGTATTGGAGTACCCCTAATTTGGTCATTAGATTAGCTTGAAATATTTAATTTAGGTTTAGTTTCTAGTTTCTATTCTAAGTTAGTTTCTATTAGAACAAGACCCTATATATATAAAGGAGGATAGCGGGAGTTTAGGTAGCGCTCTAATATCGTCTCATTCGATTTTTTTAATTTTCTATAATTTTAAACACTAATAAATATAAAAATATCAATTATCATATTAGAAGTAGAAATAGAATAGGTGTTCAAATTTATAAATCAATTAGCATATTAGAAGTAGAAATAGAATAGGTGTTCAAATTTATAAAGGATAAGAGTTCGAATTTATAGGGAAGACATATGATTAGAAGTTCTATTGGAAGTATAATAATTATTTATAAGGCATACGATTAAAAGTTCTATTGAAAGTAGAATAGGAGTTCGAAGGATAGCGGGAATTTAGGTGGCGCTCTAATATCGTCTCATTCGATTTTTCTAATTTTCTAGAATTTTAAACACTAATAAATATAAAAATATCAATTAGCATATTAGAAGTAGAAATAGAATAGGTGTTCAAATTTATAATTCAATTAGCATATTAGAAGTAGAAATAGAATAGGTGTTCAAATTTATAAAGGATAAGAGTTCGAATTTATAGAGAAGACATATGATTAGAAGTTCTATTGGAAGTATAATAAGTATTTATAAGGCATACGATTAAAAGTTCTATTGAAAGTAGAATAGGAGTTCGAATTTATAGAGAATAAGAGTTCGAATTTATAGAAAAAAATATATAAATAAAAGTTCTACTAGAACTAGAATAGGTGTTTGAATATATAGAGCAGACATATAATTAAATATTTTATAGAAAGTACGATCTTCTTAAATTATATATTTTTTATATAAGTTAATTATACTTATATTAGGAAAATTTATTCATAAATCCAATACTATTGTCATGAAAAAAGTCACCGTATTTAAAAAGAAAAGAATTGATGTGTTAACATAATAAAAGAACAATGAATAAAAGAACAATCTCATGCAGGAATCCTAAATAAATACAGGAGTATCTATAATATAAAGAGAAAATAAGATATGTTTTCATTTTCTAAAACTCCAAAAATTTTAGAAAATCTAGAAAGTATAAATTGGAATTCACTCTATTTTTTAGGCTTTGATTTCAAGGAAAAAAATTGTTGTGTAAGATAAGTATCATCAATAATATGTAATGAAGTTAGAATTTCGATCCCAAACAAGAGCGGCTCAAAATGTGTATAACGGGAAGACGGCTCACTATAAAAGATTGTACTAGCTATTAAAATATCATATGATGTTAAAAAATTTATTTTATTTTTAGGATTTGATTTTTATGGATAAACATTATCATACAAGTAATATATATAAAAGTTAGGTTTTTGGTCTTAACGAGATAGCTAATCAATAGTAATAATTGTGTTTAACAAGAAAGCGGTTCATTAGATAAGTTCGTATAAAAGATGTTTAAATATATAATTAATACATAATAAAATATTTTATTGGAAGTAGAATACGAGGACGGTGGAGACGTCTTATATGATTTTTTAAAACTATACATTTTTTTTCCTAGAAATCCTTTATTTTAACTTTTTTATACAAGTTAATTATACTTGCATTACAAAAATATATCCATAAATGTAATATTATTCCCGTAACGAAAAGTCTTCGTATTTTAATTTTTTTTAATACGTTAACATAACAGAATGACATTCCCATGCGGAAACTGTAAATAAATATAAGAATATCTATAATATACAGAAAATATAAGATGTATTTTCATCTTTTAAGACTCCATAAATATTAGAAAGTTTAAAGAATATAAAAATTGGAATTCACTCTCTTTATATAATGAAGTTAGAATTTCGGTTTCAAATAAGAGCGGCTAGAAACGTATTTAACGGGAAGACGGCTCGCTAGAAAATATTGTATTAGCTATTAGAATTTTATACTGAAGCCATAATTTTTTTTTATTTTTACGGTTCGATTTTATAAATAAAAAATATTATATAAGTCCTTATAATATATGTTAAAAAGTTTGGATTTCGGTTTTAACGAGAGAGCGGCTCAATCGAAAGAATCGTATTTAACAAGAAATTGATTCATTAGAGAAGATTATTTAATTATTAAAATTTAATATTAATATTATAATATAACATAAATGTATTGAATTTTTTAAAAAATATTGTAACGCCGCCGCGAAGCGCGGCTTTATCAACTAGTATATATATAAAGGAGGATACGCGGGAGCTTAGGTGGCGGTCTAAAATCATCTCAATCTATTTTTTTAATTTTTTAGAATTTTAAAATTTTAAATCGTCATAAATAAAAAATAACTCATTAAAGGAGAAGAGTTTGAATTTATAAAAAAGACATATCATTAAAAATTCGTTTCGTACAACTTATGAATCAAGATTCATGAAGTAATGGAAGAAACAGATCTACTACATGCACCAGGACACCTTGGCCCTTGCTTATTCACAACAGCACAAGAATCACGGTATACGAGCACATCAAAAAATAATATGCATGGCTTTTGATTATGAATTTATTTATTATCATGAATTAGGATTTTTAATTTCATTAATAATTTTAATAGTATTATAAGATACTGGTAATCTTTTCTTTAACAATAATTTAATATTTTGTTATGCAGGATTGAGCTGACAATCAGGTCATCTTTATGGACAGTAGTTTTGGTATGGAAAAGATATGGGTCATGCATTAAACAATTATTCGTGTACCTTTACCCTTATTTCGATACAAATTCATAACACAAAATAATTACTTATTTTTTAGGGAACACAGCAACTACTTCTCAAGCATTTTAATTTTTAAGATATATATATATATATATATATATATATATATATATATATATATATATATATATATATATATATATATATATATATATATATATATATATATATATGCAGTAACAGTGCCAATGAGATTTATTATAGTTCGTAGTTGGTACCAGATATGCCATCATTTTATTATGACTTGGAATTTCTAAAGATCTTTATAATTGTTTTTGTTAGCATGATCTTTATAATCATATTTAGTAAATGTTTTCAACAATTCAATCATACGGATGTGAAGATTATATCAAAGTATTGTTTTAGAATATTTTTAATGTAAATTTAAGTTGTAGAATATTGATTTTAAAATGATATTATTTTATTATAAAATACTGTTAATGACAAAAATTGATTGATTATTTTTTTATTAAAAGTAATTGATCTAAATGATTAAATTATTTGAAAATTTGTATATTTATTTAATTTTACCATATATTACATCTATACGATCCAATTTTTGATTAGATGTTTAATTGTGAATTTCAGACACATTAATAGATTTAATTTTTTGTATAGTGACTTCTAAATGCTCTTTTCCCTTTTATTATTATTATTATTATTATTATCAAGAAGTGTAATTTTTAGATCGATACTTCCATGAGTAAGTTTTTATGTTTCATTAGATCGATATAGATTTTTTTAATTCATTATGTGCTTCTTAATTTTTTAGATATAGATAACATATAATTGAAATTTTATTGGAAGTAGAATACATGTTCTAATTTATAAAGAAGAATAGTTTAAATTTATAGAATAGGTGTTCGAATTTATAAATAAGAATATCTCGAATTTATACATAAGATATATAATTAAAAGTTGTAATGAAATTGGAATAGGTGTTCGAATTTATAAAGAAGAACAGTTCAAATTTATGGATAAGACATATACTTATGAGTAAGTTTTTATGTTTCATTAGATCAATATAGATTTTTTTAATTCATTATGTGCTTTTTAATTTAAATTTTTAGATATAGATAACATACGGGAGTAATTGAAATTTTATTGGAAGTAGAATACGTGTTCTAATGTATAAAGGAGAATAGTTCGAATTTATAGAATAGGTGTTCGAATTTATAAAGAAGAATATCTCGAATTTATACGTAAGATATATAATTAAAAGGGGTTAAATATCTTGTTGGTCACTGAAGTCGGCCTAATGCATCAAGATGGTCACTGAACTGAAATTCGACTCAAACAGGTCACTGAAGTCAGCCTAATGTATCAAGTCAGCCTAAGTCTTTGTTTTTTTGACGGAAACAGACTGCAGATTGACATAAACGCTTATAACTGCAGATTCACTTAACATTTAAAAAATTCGAGACCATATTTGTGTTACCCAGATTATTCTCTTCAAAATAGATACAATATTGATAAGTTTTATTTCAGTTTTTGAAGAAGAACAATTCTAGTTCTTGAATTTTCTTTTTCGATTCATATAAATCTAGAGCTCATAATGAAAATCTAAACAAGTTTTATGAGACCCATAGCATCTAGATTAACACACTTTAATTTCACAAAATTTGGTGGAGATTTTTCGGACAAAATTTTGCGGACAGTAATTTCCGTCAAAAAAATGATCAACTTGATAATCCTGGCTGACTTCAGTGACCTGATTGATACCGTTTTGAGTTCAGTGACCAACTTGATACATTAGGCTGACTTCAGTGACCAACAAGATATTTAACCCTAATTAAAAGTTATAATGAAAGTGGAATACGTGTTCGAATTTGTAAAGAAGAACAATTCAAATTTATAGATAAGATATATAATTAAAAGTTCTATTTTATATAGAATAAGTGTTCAAATTTATATAGGAGAAGAGTTCAAATTTATAAGAAATACATATAAATATGTAATTAAATATTTTATTTAAAGTAGAGGTGTTTGTAATATATATAATTAAAAATTCTATTTTAAATAAAATAGGTGTTCGAATTCATGGAGGAAAAGAGTTGAAATTTATAGAAAAGTCATAAAAATAAAAAATTAATTGAAAATATTATAGGTGTTTAAATATAGAGAAGAGTTCAAATTTATAGAGAAGATATATAATAAAAGTTCTATTGATAATAGAATACGAGGACGTTAACATCTTTGACGAACTTCTAAAACTATTTATCTTTTTTCTGAGAATTCCTTAATTTAAAGTTTTTAATACAAATTAATTATACTTAAGTCTTTAAATGTGTTTAACAAGAATACGGCTCATTAGAATATTAACTATTAAAATTTGATATTGATTTTATAAACATTATTTTAAATTTAGATTTTGATTTATGGATAAATTTATTATATAAATATTCATAATATATGTTAAAAGTACGGTGTCGATTAACGAAAGAGCGGTGCAATGAAAAGAATCGTGTTTAACGAGAAAGTGGTTCATTAGAGAGGATCGTGCTAGCTATTAGAATTTAGTATTGATAATATAATATAAGATAAATATATATTAAAAAAAATTTAAAAATTGTAAAGCTGTCGCGAAGCGCGGCTATAAAGGAGGATACTCGGGAACTTAAATGGCACCTCTAAGATCGTTCAATCTGTTTTTCTAATTTTTAGAATTTTAAGTTTTTTTTTGTAAGGAGAATTTTAGAATTTTAAACATTAATAAATATAAAAATATCTTTTAACATATTAGAAGTAGAATATGTGTTCGAATTTATGGAGGAGAAGAGTTCGAATTTATAGGAAAGATATATAATTAGAAGTTCTATTGGAAGTAGAATAAGTATTTATAAGGCATGTGATTAAATGTTTTATTAGAAGTAGAATAGGAGTTCAAATTTATAGAGAATAAGAGTTCGAATTTAAAAAAAACATATAATTAAAAGTTCTATTGCAAGTAGAATAGGTGTTTGAATATATAAAGAAAACATATAATTAAATATTTTATTGGAAGTAGAATACAAGGACGGTGGTGACATCTTTTACGATCTTCTAAAATTATATATTTTTAAGTTAATTATACTTATATTTGGAAAATTTATTCATAAATCCAATACTATTCTCATAAAATGTGTTTAACGGGAAGGCGGCTCATTAGAAAAAATTGTATTGGTTATTAGAATTTGATACTGATGCCATAATTTTATTTTTATTTTTTATGGTTCAATTTTTATGGATAATTTTTTTTTATATCATAGCTTTATAATATATGTTAAAGTTGATATTTCGATTTTAACAAGAGAGCGGCTCAATCGAAAGAATTGTGTTTAACAAGAAATCGATTCATTAGAGAATATTATGTAAGTATTAAATTTTAATATTAATAATATAATTTAAAGTAAATATGTATTAAAGTTTTTAAAAAATTGTTACGCCGCCGCGAAGCGCGGCTTTATCGACTACTTACAAATAATATTCAATACTCACTACTCCACCTACTACTTATTAAAAATAATATTCAATACCTACTACTCCACCCACTACTCTTTAAAAATAATATTCAATATCCACTACTCCAAAAAAATAATATTCAACACCCACTATACCATAAAAAAACAATATTCATTTCTCACTTTCTTAAAACCAGTAAAATTCAGCAAAAACAAGAAAAGAAATAGGGTACGGAGGGAGTACTATTCTACCGAAAGTTTAAGGAAAAACAACGATACCATGTTAAACTTAGTATTTCAGTTATACTTTTTATATGATCAGTTAAACTTTTTGGTTCTACACTTCTGCTTTGTTCTGTGAAGTAGATGAATATTTTCAGACGTGTGTGATATGCAGGAATACCCTTGTGTATTTTGCTACAATAATTTATAATATATTTGTGATCGTATTTTGGAACATCAATTTTCAATTAACAATTACTTTAAATGTAAAAATGTACATCAGATTTTTTTGTTATTCCTAAAACGAAACGTTAAAACATTCTAAAGAACGGGCACCAAAATAAGAGGGGGTTTAACCACATAACTCAAATAGAGCGTTACAGTAACTTCTGGTGCACAAGTTATGTATTGGGGGCCTTGTGGGCTGTGGCCGAAGACTTAACGTCTCAACCCAAGTTTAAATCAATCCACTCTTTTCACTTATACTGAATTTCGTTTAATTGGTTTATTATATATGCGAAATCTCGCTAGCTAAAATACATAAAATGAAGAAAACAATGATTGAATATCAAAAATGTTTACAATCAAGTGTAGAAAGTAGAATAGCCACTTAGATACAAATGTTCATAGGGCTAAGTAAACCAAAAGAAATGAGCAACAACAACTTGTACAAGAGCTAAAATAATCTACAAACTAGCAGAAGCTTTGGTACGAGCATTAGGAGAGAACACAGAAGCTACTGATTGAGCCAAACCTAGTACTATCCCGGCCTTTACTTGTCCCCTTTTTGGTATTGAACGACGCCGTATGTTGTCGTTTGCAAAGTTTCTTCTGCTGGTGCTGCTGGTCATGGGAAGCATTCTTACAATACTTGCCATTGATGATTTGTAATTTTGTATAAGTTTGATGGGAATTTTTTTATGTAGTGGAATAAGATGCGGAGATTCTATGGGAAGATTGATTTGGAAGTGTTCCAAGTACAAATAAGAGGGTAGTCAAGTGTCTATTTATACAAGTGACAAGTCTTCTCTGTTCACTTAGATAATGGTATATAATTGTGTTTAGATTATTATATTGTGAGGCTGCTAAGTTAGTGTGATGGGCACTAGCATCACTTTTTCTTGGATGCATTTACCCACGTGATCATAAATATATATTCGTTCCAGGTGGAGTTTGTTGAAACGAAAATGATATAGGGACCAAATTGTATTCTAAAATGATTCTCAAATAATAGATGTTAATATAATTGGTATTTCATAAATATTTAATAAGTTGGATCCCCTACATTTACATTAATAAATAAATAAAATTTTTCCAAACTATCGGGTCATTTCTGCCACATCATTCGATGACAAATTTTGGTACCAAATACCGGTAGCAGTACTCTTGTTGAAAAGACTTGTCAAATAATTGTAGGTGTGACAACTATCGAAGAAAAAAGGAAAAAGAGATCCAACGCATATACCCAACTTCCAGTATTCAAGCCTTTATTATTTTTATATGCCACTTGGAAAGCAATATATTTCAATCAAGTTAAACTTTCGAATGATTAAAAATTGTGTTAGTAATAAATTTTAGTTGAGATAGATATAGGGCCTGTTTATTTTAGCTTTTAGTTGTTGACTTATGGCTTATAAGATCATAAGTTCTCAGAGCATCTCCAATGTACAAGACCCCTTAGTTAAAATCAAAAATATAATACCATAAATAAAATTTATAAAGATTTTATAAAAAAATACTCACTCCAATAGAACATTACCCTTAGCAAAAAGTTTAGATAATATGTTTTCGTTGGCTATATTTGGCCAACCTCTAGAGGCCTGTAAGGAAGATTTTCTATTACCTTACAGAAATATATTCTATTTATAATAACCTGAAATAATAATAACATACTATATTTACAATAAAATCAACATTATAGCTAATATACAATTGGAGCACAACATCTTACAGGTTCAGCAAATTTTACATAATCAATATTTATTCGATTTAGCCAACCACTTTTAGACAATACCATTGGAGATGCTCTTATGGGGGTGTTTGTCAAAATAAGTTTTAGCTAAACTTATGACTTATAAGTTCATAAGTTGAATGTTAGGAATTCTGAACTTTCAACTTATAACTTATAACTTATTCTAGATATACGTAATATATAATATACTTCAAATCTTCACAACCATATATTTCTCGATCCATTCATTAGAAAATTGATACGTATATATCAAATTTCCCTATTCATCGAGATCTATCCATTGATATCCATTGTTATATATAAAAAACAAGTATTTTGAAAATTATAAAAAAAAGTTAACTTATAAATTCTGATTTACCCAAACAGTCTACTGATTATAATTTCTGATTTGCCAAACACTATAATCTCTACTCTACTTATCACTTATATGACATAAGTGCTTATAAATCATAATCTACTCATTTTAAGATACCACAAACATACACATATTTTTCTTCCTATGTAATTATATTCATACTAAGAACATGTAATATGCATATATTTGCAGTACCACTCTCAAGAAGAACATATTTAGAAAACGAAAAATAAATTTTATTGTTTAACAGAAAAAAAGAAATTTTATTTTGGAAAAGAGAATACCAAGACTAGAACCTACTTATTTCAAGGACCTGAAATAGAATATCAAGAAGGCATGAGACAAATATAGTTTCTTTAAGAGTTAGCCTTGGCTAGAAGATAAATGGGTTTGCTCAATGTCATCCCCTTGACCTATTAGGGTCTTTGCGAATTCTGATTATAGTTTCACTGGTACAGTAAGATTCTGACGAGATATTCAACTGAGCTTCGAATTTTGCAACATATTTACCGTACTTGTAATTAACGATAAGTTTTAATTTTATTCATCTTTTATATGATGGAAGTGAGGAAGGTCCAATTAATTTTTATTTTTTTTAAGAACAAAGGTGTTAATTCAATAATAAAAAACCATAAGGCATCTACACCAATGATCGAGTCGAACAAACAGTAAATTGTAATCGCCTGTTCTTATCACAAAAGATAGATGTGCAATAAGTTGTAGAGATGAAGACTAAAAAATGAAGAAGAAATAGAAAGCTTAATAAGGAAGAAAACTAAAATGTATTTCATCAAAAGTTTTGAGAGAATACAATGTAGCTGTCCTTATACACAAAACAGATCCTAGCGTGTAACTAATTCTGTTATTTAACTAGAATGTCAGCTGGACCAGTAACAACTTGTTTTTACAGTTGACTTTCTTGACTTTCACTTTCTTGATGTAACTCTTGCATCAATGTAACATCCCCCCTCAAGTTGGAGGATTGAAAGAAATTTGAAATACCCAACTTGGACAGAAGAGAATGCAAAGTTGCAGATGAAACAGAGTTGGTGAGAAGATCAGCAGGTTGGTTTGCAAAAGCAATGTGAGTAGTAGTAATAATATTAAGCTGAAGTTTCTCTCTAACAAGATGACAGTCTAATTCAATGTGCTTAGTCCTCTCATGATAAACAGAATTAGAGGCTATATACAAGGCAGATTTGCTATCACAGAATAGCTGAACAGGAGTACGTTTGCAGAGACCAAAAGCTTTGAAAATGTGAAGAAGCCAAGTAATTTCACAACAAGTATTAGCCATACATCTATATTCAGCCAGCTGAAGACCTTGAGACTGTGTGTTTCTTCTTGGATTTCCAAGAAATCAAAGACTGACCAAATAGAATGCAGTAACCTGTAAGAGATTGTCTAGTTGTCTGGCAGCCACCCCAATCAGAATCACAGAATGCTGTCAGGGTAAGAGGTGTGTGAGCAGAATAAAACAAGCCTTGACCTGTTGTTGATTTCAGATATCTGACTACTTTATAAGCAGCCTGCAAATGATCAACTCTTGGTTGAGCAATGAATTGAGACAAGACTTGAACTGGATAGGACAAATCAGGCCTAGTGACAGTCAGATAGAGAAGACGACCAACTAGCCTTCTATAAGTTGCAATATCTGAGGAAGAAAGGAATGCACTGGTATTCTTCTTCAAAGTATGATTCTGGTCCATAGGCACTTTAGATGGTTTGGAACCAAGAAGACCAATATCTTGTAAAATGTCAAGAGTATACTTCCTTTGATGGAGATAAATGCCAGAAGTTGATCTAGCTACTTCAATGCCCAAGAAATATTTTAATGGGCCCAAATCCTTCACCATAAAGGTTGTACTCATGTAGTTAATAATAGCCTTCATTAAAGCTTTATCTGTACCAGTGATGAGGATATCATCTACATACAGAAGTACAGCAACAAACTGAGAAGAGGTATGAAGAGTAAAGAGGTTGTTGTCTGCATGAGATTGAATGAAGTTGTAGGATTTTAGTGTGGTGGAAAACTTAGTAAACCAGCAGCGTAGTGCCTGTTTTAAATCGTATATGGACTTCTTCAATCTGCAGACTAAGTTTGAAGTGTCTGAAACATGGTTGAGATAAGGAATTGATGACAAGGAAAAGTAACCAGGAGGTAACTTCATATAGACCTCCTCATATAGTTCTCCATGGAGAAAAGCATTTGTAACATCTAGTAGGTCTGATGATGGAATAAGAGTATGAGTGTTATCTGAATTATCAGATGAAGAAGAGGTATGAAGGGAATTATCAAATGGTGAAGGCTGATGAGAATGCTCAGAATTTGAATGTCCAGAAATAGTAGGAGAGGAACTAGTGATGATTGGAACTCATGAAAAGGAGATATAAGAACAGAAGAATCAGAAGAGGTATCTGTAGAGGTATCTGTAGAAGTATACTGAAAAGGAAACTCAGTTTCTACAAATAAGACATCCCTAGAAACATAACATTTCTTGGTGCTTAAACACATTACTCTATATCCTTTTTTATTAAAAGGATATCCAAGAAAAACACACTTAATAGACTTTGGTGCAAATTTATCAGGTTTGTCAGAAAGAATGGAAATATAACAAAGGCAACCAAAGCTCTTAAGAAAATGATAATCTAGAGGTTTTTGGAATAGAATTTCATATGGAGATTTATAATTGAGAACAGGTGTTGGCAAATAATTGATTAAATGAGTAGCAGTCAATACACAGTCTCCCTAGAAAGAAATATGGAGATGAGATTAAAATCTCACAGCTCTTGCCACATTCAACAGATGCTGGTGTTTTCTCTCAGCTGCACCATTCTGTTGAGGTGAATAAGAGCAAGAAAATTGTTGAATGATACCAATTTTAGTCAAATGAAGATGGCGATCATGATTATTGAATTCTGAACCATTATCAGACCTGATGATTTTAATAGTTTTATGGAATTGAGTAAAGACAATTGATATGAAATTTTTGATTAAAGAAGGTACTTGAGATTTTGTAGAACATAGGAATAACCAAGTACATTTGGAAAAATCATCAACTATGGTTAAAAACATATTACAATGACCATGAGTTTTATGTCTATATGGCCCCCAAACATCACAATTGATAATGTCAAAAACAGCACTACTCTTTGACTCTCTAATAGGAAAAGGTAATCTGACTTGCTTAGCTAAATGACAAATGTCACAGTCAGACAGAGTAGATTTAGATGACACAGTAGTTGCTGGTATATGACTTAGAACAGTGAGAGAGGGGTGACCAAGTCTCCAATGCCGTTGAGATGCAGCAGAGGACTGAACTTTAGAAGTAACCATAGCTGAGGGGTAAACCGAAGGTGCAGAAAACTTGTACATGCCATCAATGAGGTTACCAATCTCTTTCTCCCTCTTCATAACTGCGTCTTGTAAAATACATTTGTTGGAGGAGAAAGAAACAACAGATGAAGTGTTATGAATAAGTTTGGCAATAGATAAGAGATTGCATTGGAATGTTGGTACAACTAACACCTCAGTTAGAGTAATATCCTTGGTCAAGTAGACTTCACCAATATGACTAACAGTGCATAATTCACCATCTGGCAAATGCAACTCAGAAATGACCTTATGAGAATTATGAACAAGATGAACATAAGGTGTTATATGATGTGTTGCACCAGTGTCAACAATCCAAGTATAAGCAGAATTAGTAAATTGTGCAGGAGAGGCAAACATAACAGAGTTTGTGTAAGAAACTGATATACCAGCAGCATTACTACCAGATACATTATTTATCCATGGAGCATTAGAGGGTTTAAGCTGTGATTGAAGCATCTGTATGATTTGTTGACACTGTGAGTCAGAGAGAGAAGATGTAGAACCACCAGATGAACAAGCAGACTCAGCTGAGGAACCAGTATAATCAGTAAGAACATCTGTCTTAGAGATACTGGAATTATGCACAGAATTGGCAGTAGGTTTCTTTGTGTTCTGAGTTCGAATTTTAGGCTTTGGCTGACCATAAAGCCTATGCCATTCTGGATAACCATGAAGTATGAAACACTTATCCTTAGAGTGACCAGTGAACTTTCAATGATCACACACAACAGAAGTATCACCACTCCTCTTCTCATCCTTTCATGACTGAAACTTGTTCTTAGTAAGCTGAGTAGACTGAGAAAACTTAGCATTCATAGCAATATGTTCAGAACTAAGATGATGAACACTATCCCTTTGATTTTCATCTTGTAAAAGCATTACATATTGTTGGTCCCGGAGTATATTGCAGAAGGGGGGGTTGAATGCAATATAGATAATTTCAAATCTTTAGCTCAACAACAACGATAAAGATTGTACACTATATATACAAGATTTGCAAACACAAGTAGTAATTCAAGATATTCTCACAAAATAAATATTTTATTTATTTTGTAATGTGTTGCTACAACCTTGAGAAAAATGGTTTTCTCAAGCTTCGACTTCTTGAAAAAAATCACTGCAAAAAGAATGAGAGATGTGTCTCTATATAGACTAATCTTTCTCTAACATCTCAGTCACATGGGTCATGGAGCTGCTGTCGTTTTTAAGTGGAAGCTCCTCACGAGTTGCCCACCCATGTGACCTTTCCTAAAATGCTATACAAACAGAGTTATCATTAAGCATAAGGCATTCTGGGTTCTTTCTAAAATTAGCTATAACAATTCTAGTAGATGCAGACTTGTCATACTCTTGAATTGTCGAGCCTCGTCTTGTGATCTCTCAAACTTCTGTCGTAGTCTTGCAGGTCTGCTACAATATTTGATGAATTGTAGCAAATCTATTTCTCAAACATCTAAACTGTCACGGGGGTTTGACTGAGATAAAATCTCCAAATCAATTAATTCAGTGAGAGAGTAACCTTTGCCGCCAAGTTTGTTGTCATAGGAATATTCAGTAGTTGACAGTATGAGCTCCCGCCAATGTTGTTGTCGGAACTCCAGACTTGCTGTCAAGTGTGAGAATGTTGTTGTCCCATGCTTCAGCCAATATTGCTGTCAAATGAGATTTGCTATCGTGACCTTGCAACATGCAGTCTTCTTTTAACGTTACCATCAATGTATTGACAGTAACTTTATTATTGCTGTCGAACTGATGTATTCTCTTGAGGCTTGAACATATCAATGAACTTCTTCCAAGATACATGCTTATTACATTTCAGCAATTATTTGATTACAAGAACACACTCTGGCTGTGACAGTATGTTCTACTTAGTCTATACAAATAAACTAAGTACTAGTTAAGTTGTCTCTACCCTATCACCCATAAATCCTTACAATCTCCCCCAATTTGTTTTTATGGACAATAACAACAAATTCTCAGTACAAGCATGCTGACAACTTAACTAACATAGATCAGAATAGGATTCTAGAACATTTCCAAGAATTTAGCATTACATAGGACAATGATCTAAAGCAAAACAAGTACTCCTCGAGGTTGAGTAGATATGAGATTTACTTATCTTGTTATTAAGCTTTCCAGTTCTGTCTGTTCTCTCTCTCTCTCTCTCTCTCTCCCTGTCTCTCTCTCTCTCTCTCTCTCTCTCTCTCTCTCTCTCTCTCTCTCTCTCTCTCTTTCTCTCTGTGGAGAGCTTCTTCCAAGTACTTTCTAAGACCTTGCACTAGCTTCTTTTCATCAGCAGATACAACATCATCTTCAATCTCATCAATGTACTGTTGGATTTGTTTAGAAGAGACATTCTGAACATCTTTCAGATCAAACCATGATTCAAAATCATAGGTGTAAGTTCTGAATTTCAAGATGTTGTTCTCAATCTTGAATCTTCTACCAGGAAAAGAATTCAAGGTCACTCTTCTATTTCTGTTAAGTTTTGGATCTTCATCTCTCCTACTATCAAAAATAACTTCCAATTCCCATGCACACAGCATTTCCAGTTTGTGAGATGATCCAACAACTTTCCAGTATAGACCTTTCAGTACACTGGTCCTCAGCTTGTGAAAACTATCTGCATAGATTTCTTCTTTGCCATCTATGATCCTGAGAGGATTTTCCAATGCACATGGCTGATAGTTTGGAGCTTCACTGTTCATCTTATTGACTTTCTTGCATTTTTCTTTCAGCTCAGCTTCCACTACCTCAGTAGTCCGTTTACCGATATTAGCTTTTCTCCTAGCAACTTCAGCAGCTAATTCGGCTTTGTAGGCAGCCATTGCTTCAGGTGTATAGGAGGGCATCCTCTCAGTCCAATCATACTTAGACACAAGTTCTTCCTCATCTATACTCACATCCTCATTTGCATCATCGATATCTCTCCAGTCACCATATTTCTCATAAAGTTCAGCATATCTTTCAACATAGTACTTTTGGATGTGTTCCATGGCTTTCTTAGGAACATTTTTATACGTCCCCATAAGCTCCACCATTCTTTCCAGCACGAAGTAATCAACTCTACGCCTTACTTCTTGTGATGTTTGTTTGAGAGTGTATCTGTCTATTATTGTTGACGTCTTCACCATAGTGAAATCCTTCTCAACAAACATGACTTTTGCTTTATCTTTCCAAAGAATGTATCTAGATGCATATTCCTTAGAGTTATCCAGCTCCAATTCGACTGAAGTGATATCTCTTGTCACAGCTTCCTTCTGGATTTCAAAGCTATTTGTTTCTCTTATTCGAATAGGCTTCTTACAAATCACCACGCCATGCTTCTTTTTCCTTGCTGCTACGCCAGGCTTTTTCTCTTTGTTTTGTCTTTTTAGACTTGGATGTCTTGACAGTTTTGCCTGTGACAGCTTCTTCATTCAAGCTCTTGACAGTGTCTTTCATAACAGTGTCTTCTTTGACAGCAGCTTCTTCGACAGTAACTTCACCATTCTTGACAGCTTCCTTGTTGACAGTATCTTTTTCAGCATCAAAATAGTCAATAACAAATTTTAAGATACTTCCAGTGTGTCAAGAATGTATGTCTCCCCCTCATCTTTAGCTTCAGCATCTTTCTTATCATCCTTGGGAGCTTCTTCCTTTGCTTCCTCCTGAGTCTGACTTCCAGTAATCTCAGTAGTTTCTTGACCACTTCCAGTTGTACCAGATCCTCCAGTTCCATCAAGATCATCATCATCAAGGGTGTCATCATATGTGCTGCTTCCACCACTTTCACTTCTTCTGGCATTAGCTTCAGAAATCAATTTCTTGACTTGAGAGCTAAGACTTTCATCTCTCTTTGCCAGCAGTTTGTGAATATCTTTGACAGCCTTGAATTTATCTCTGTTTATCTTAGATTTGAGGATTTGTTTTAGCACTCCCATAACTGTGTTAGAGTGAAATCTTGGTTCTTCACTTAGGATCAGAAATCCAATCCTTTTAGCTCATGTGCTTGTGGTTGTTTTGTAGCAAATACCATAGGGTTCTTCAATCACTTCTGGTAGCTTTTCTTCAACAAGACCTTTAATTTTTGCTAGCAAATCGTTATTGAAGATTGTAGAATTGGCTTTCACTTTCGTTCCTATGGAATTCAACACTCTATCTTGCAGACTTTGCAGTAGCTGCATTGTAATGAATATAGAGATGCCAGTTTTCAGATAAACATCAACTGCCCATCTTTTCTCCAAATTCACCTTCATAGAGATACTTGTTATTTTGTCCTTCAGTATTGGTGACAGTTTTGTGTATACTCCTCCTGCCTCTTTTATGGCACTATTCACCAATGCACTGAATTCTTCATCTTTGTTCTACAAAGTACTCTCCATGTAGCTAACCATCATCATTTCTGCCTCTTCTGGACTATATCCACTTCCATCAGACCAAATGTATCCTGTTGTAGGGTTTACCTTTTCAGGCATTTTGTCTTTGCCTTTGCCGAGTCTGTTGGACTCTTCCATTTCTCTCCAATGTTTCTGCTGTGGAGTTTCCATGACTTCAGGAACTGGTTCATTGATTTTTAGATGAGACAATGTTGATGTTTGAGCCCTTTGTAATTGCCCCAATATTTCTTTAGTCACCAACATTGGCTCACCATCTACTTCAACAGATTCACCAATTCCACTAGCTCTCAACTCTTCACCAAAGATTCTATCTTCATTTGCATTTTGCTCCCCCTTACTTCTATCTCCATCTTCTTCCATTTGCTCCCCCTCTCTATTAGACTCCCCCTTGCTTGTTGCTCCACCTTGTGTCTCCTTCTCTACTGGACTTACAGTTCTGATTTTCCACTTTATTCTGATCTACCACTGTCTCCCCCTTAGTTAAGTTGACAGCACTAAGGGCAGCAGAAAACGATAACAGATTTTGTTGAATCTCAGCAAAACCAGTAGCTACCATGGTGGACAGAGCATCAAGTTTAGCTTCCATGGATGCACATCTGCCTTCAAGGGATTTCAACCTTGATTCAGCTTGTTTAGAAGGACCATCAGACCTTAACCTTTTTTATGAGAAAGGAAAAGACTGAGGCAATGAGGCTATGGGATGTCTCACACTCTCGTTGTTTTTCTGAGTGATCTCATCACTCCTCACAGAATGACTCTCAAGGCTTAGTGCCTTTTTGTGTGGGGTTCCCTCAAATTCACTCTGGACGTGCTCAAGTCCCTCTCCTTTTGCCAGCTCATTTGGCTGCCTCTCATTTTTATATGCTCACCTCTCTTTTCTTTTATCTCTCTTTTCTTTTGCACTCCCTCACTCATCCTAGATGCATGGGTATGAGCAGTACTTACATGGATTGAAAGAGAAGGTTTAGATTTTACCTTTCTGAAAGTAGAGATTGGCACATGATCATCATCGGAAGCAGCTTCAATAATTATTGAATCTTGATCAAACTGTGAAGAGGTGACAACATCTTTGCCCAAAATGTTACTATCCACATGTGGGTTGACAACAACTTTTGCGGTGTCTTTGACAGCAGCTGAGGCTGTGACAGCAACTTCCTGAAGGTCAGTTGCTTTTTGGAGGTCGACCAAGATGTTGGCTGTTTTATTTTCTGGCAGATTGCCATCTTGATCTAGCTCAATGTTTGAGGGAGTGGTATCCATTTCACTTTCAGAAATGGGTTCTTGTGGACCACTTAATGGGGGCTCATCCATGATTTGAGATGGATGATCAAAACCTGAAGGGTTGGGACTGTCCCCATCTCCAGGTTGTTGAGAAGAAACAATTGACGGATTAGAGAATAAGGAAGGTGATGGTATAGAAGAGATTTCTGGCTGTTCCACAGAGATAACTTGTGGAACATCAAGAGTAGAAGTTTCATGACCCTCACTGTGCCCTAACTCCGTGTGCATTTCTGCAACTGTAGGCTCCTTATGAGTGAGTACATGAGGTTGTGCAGACTCTTTACAGGATGCCTTGGGAAACAGGCCAGTTTCAATAGATACTTCTTATTGAGAAGAAGCACCTAGGGATGTGTTTGATTCCCTTTTATCCTCCACAGCCTTTTGTGAGACTGAGGGGTGGCTGATAGTGGTTTTGTCCCTCTTAGCTCTCTTCTTCTTAGACTCAAGAGGAACCACTGTGGGTTCACTTTTACTAACATCCTTATTTGCTGCATCAGGTGAAGTTTCTCCCTCAACATTCTCAGAACTACCACAAACTCCAGTTTCCAAGGGTCTTTTCTTGGATTCTTGCAAGGCTATTTTTGTGGCTTTTGTTTGTGTGGAAGGTCTGATTGGAACGAATGGTGTAGAATGTGGGTTAACTAAATTTGGGTCTAATTCAGCTTCATTCTCAAGGGAGAAATTAACATACCCAGAAGGTAATTCAAAATCAAGATTAGGCTCTTGATCAGCCATGTGCTTGGTGAAACAGAGTGGAATATGTGCATTCAAATTTTGTGAATTGAGTGATGTGTGTGTATTTCTTTTCAAAACATTGCACTCCATAGTTAGAGATGCATTATCATCAATACCACATAATGAATTTAAACACATTGTAAGAAAGCGAGGATAGACATGTACCTTCCTACTCAGAGCTGACTTGATTTGACTCATAAGCAGCTTTCCAACATCTACTTTGTAACCATGGACTAGAGAGTGAGTGAGCTTCTTGATGTAGGAGGGAATTCCATTCCAGCCAGTGGTTTTGGTTGAGAAAACCTTCACCATGACATCAAAAATCATGCTCCATTCTTTTCTCAAATGCTTTCTGTCCATTTCACCAGTTGAGTACCAATTTGATGTACCCTCTTCAAGGACAGGACCAAAATATCCAATTTTCAAGAAAAACTTCTTCAGGGTTTCATGACTTGCAAGTTCCTTGTATGATTCTTTAGCTTACAGTCCAATTCCCAAAGCTTCGTTGATACCTTTTATTGTGAGGATGCAGGTAACCCCTTTGATTTTGCAGTTTATGGTGTCTTTATCTGCACCTCCTAGAACAAAGGCAGATTTCCAGAATTCTTCAAGTCTTTCTAGGTCCAAAGATGGAGTAGAGGTTATAGCATGACCTAGATAGGACTTGTTTAAGAAGGATACGAGTCCTTTGAAACCTTCACCAGCATCTCCAGCAGAGAGAATACCAGCAAAGTTTGTTTGAGAAGAGGATTGTTTGGGTGCCATTTTTGCTTTGAGTTTTGGGAGAGAGAGATTTTTTCTTTTGAGAGAGAGAGGTTATGTTGAGTGTTGTGTGTATGTGTGTTTGACAGTTGCTTACATGAAAATACCAAATGTTTTACTGAAGAAGGGAAAGAGCAATGTCTTAGCCCATTAATCAGTCATGTGGTGTTGTGGATAGTTACTTTTTAGTGGCTGTAAATCATGGAGGTAAAATCCCAATTAAATCGGTCCACTAATCTTGACAGTAACCTGTGTGCTGTAAAAAATTCATTAGTAATTTGGAAGGATGACAACAAGTTTTGCTTGACAGTAACATCGGCGCAAGAACATGCTGTCACCATTAAGCAATTTATACAATTTCCTTTAAATTTCATGACAGAAACTTTTTCCGTTCCTGATAAGGAACTTGCTGTCAAGGCACATCGTGACAGCATATTCACTTATTGACAGCAACTTGTGCGGAAATAATTTGTGTCATGAATTTGAATTGACTTCGCCCATTGCTTAAGATTAAAATTACCAATTAGCATTTTAATCGATTTAAGCACATATTTGTTAAGCAAGCACACATCCACATACATCCACACACACAAGTATATACATGCATACACCAACAGTTAACTAAGATGAGAAGATAAAGGTAAATAAGACATGCAAGAACACTGGGAAGACGAAACGATAATCTTTTCATAAAAAAAACTTAAAACAATACATAAAAGTTCTTAAGAACTAAACATTATTTTAAGTTTGGGAAGGGACTTCCAGCAGCAGCCCTTCCACAACCTTCTCGATCTCCTTCTCATCGGAGACCCCCAGCATGTCTAGATAAGCTTGAAGCTTATCGAAGAATGGATCAAGAGGGTGCTCAGCAGTGATCTCTTCCTGCTTCTTTGGCACTTGTTCACCTTTAGAGTTTGAGCCCTCCGAAGTTGACATATCTGACGCCTTCCTCTTGCTCATAGTCTCTAGAGTTTCTTAAGTGTGTAATGAAGAATAAGGGTTTGGCCTCAGTCTTATTTATAACACATTAAGTGACGCTACAGCTTCCCACACGCTTCTTTTTAATAAAGTATTAAACTTTAAAATAAAAAGACTGACTAATGCCCGAGCTCATTTGAAATGACACGACTAGTTGTCACTGGCACGCGTATAGTTTAAGTTAATGTCACGTGACTACTCATTACATAAGTTAAAACAGGCATGTAATTTGAATTTAGCATAGTCATAGCAAACATGCTGTCAATTAAACAAGTAGCACATACGACAGTAATTTCTCATGACAGTAACATTGAAAGCTACGGTCACAAGCTGCGATTTAACCACCTTGAAAATGTAAAAACTAGTAAGTTAACATACCAGATTTAGCATTCCTAATTCACTTACCAACCTGTTGAAGGTTGCTTCATCTAGTGGCTTCGTGAAGATGTCTGCAAGTTGCTTTTCTGTTGGAACATAAACTAGCTTCACAGTTCCTTTAGCAACATGCTCTCTGATGAAATGATGTCTAATATCAATGTGCTTCATCCTGGAGTGTTGAACTGGATTATCTAAGATGGCTATGGCACTGGTGTTATCACAATAAATAGGAATATTGGACAACTCTAAACCATAATCCATTAGCTGATTTTTCATCCAAAGAATTTTAGCACAGCAACTTCCAGCTAAAATGTATTCAACTTCTGCAGTTGAGGTAGACACAGAATGCTGCTTCTTGCTAAACCATGACACTAATCTTCCACCAAGAATTTGACAGCTTCCTGTTGTACTTTTTCTGTCAATCTTGCATCCAGCATAGTCTTTGAGATATCTAAAGATCCTCTTGATTGCTACCAAGTGTGACTCTTTTGGATCAGCTTGAAACCTTGCACAGAGACATGTAGCAAACATAATATCTGGTCTGCTAGCAGTTAGATACAGCAATGATCCCACCATGCCCCTGTAGGTACTAGAATCCACTTTCTTTCCTTTAGGATCCAAATCCAATTTGGTTGCAGTAGAGATAAGTGTCTTGGCAGGTGATGCATCTTCCAAGTTGAACTTTTTGAGAAGTTCCTTGATATATTTTTCTTAGCAAATGTAGATGCCATCATCCTTTTGATGAATTTGTAAACCTAGGAAAAATGACAGTTCTCCCATCATACTAATCTCATATTTGTTTTTCATAAGAAATGAAAACTTTTCATACAGCTTCTCATTTGTAGAACCAAAGATTATGTCATCAACATAGATCTGCACCAGAATGATGTCTTTGCCATGATGCTTGTAGAACAGTGTCTTATCCACAACACCTCTTACAAATTGATTCTCCAACAGAAAGGTAGAAAGAGTATCATACCAAGCTCTAGGGGCTTGCTTCAATCCATAAAGTGCCTTGAACAGTTTGTAGACAAAGTCATATAATTCAGCATCTTCAAATCCAGGTGGCTGTTCAACATACACTTCCTCCTCTAGCTCTCCTTTGAGAAAAGCACTTTTGACATCCATTTGGAACACTTTGAAGTTACAGTGTGCAGCATAGGCTAGGAAAATTCTTATGGATTCATGTCTGGAAACAGGTGCAAATGTTTCATCATAGTCTATTCCTTCCTGTTGACAGTATCCTTTGGCCACTAGTCTTGCTTTGTTCCTTGTCACGTTTCCACCTTCATCCAGTTTGTTTCTGAAGACCCACTTTGTGTCAACAACTGATTTCCCTTTAGGTCTAGGGACTAGATTTCATACATTGTTTCTCTCAAATTGGTTAGCTCTTCTTGCATGGCTATCACCCAATCTGAATCCGACAATGCTACATCAATTGACTTTGGCTCAGTTTGAGATAGAAAGCAAGAGAACATGCTGTCAGAAGAAACATTTCTCCTTGTCCTTATACCAGTAGTGGGATCACCAATGATTAGATTGCTGGTGTGATCTCTGTTCCACTTAGTGGTTCTAGGCAAGCTTCTTTCTTGATCTGCTTGATCAGTTCCTCTTTAAGGAGTTGATTCTCCACCATTGATGGTTTCTCCTTCATGTTCTTCAACATCTCCAGACTCATTCTCATTCTGATGATTGGGAGTTATTGTTTGAGACTGAGCTGGAGTTTGAGTAACATCATTGGTATTGACAGCATCTCTTTCAAACTCAATGGTCTGAGTGCAAGTAGGTTCATCACCAACAACTTCTTCTTCCTCCAAGTAACCTTGATTTTCAAATCTAAGAGGCTCCATTTGACCATCCTTTTGTAATCCAGGGAAATTGGTTTCATCAAATGTGACATTTATACTTTCTTCAATGACTTTGTGATCAATGACATAAACTCTGTACGCAGTCCTTTCCAATCCATATCCCATGAAAATGCCTTCATAAGCTTTAGCATCAAACTTTCCTTTTCTTTCATGGTTGTCAATCATCATGAAACACTTACTCCCAAATACATGAAAATATTTGATAGTTGGTTTCTTTCCTGTTAACAGATAGTAAGAAGTGTTTCCATGAGTCTTGTTAATCAAGGTTCTGTTCTGTGTGTAGCAAGCTGTATTAATAGCTTCTGCCCAGAAATTTGTTGGTAATTTAGAATCATTTAACATAGTTCTGGCAGCTTCAATGAGAGTTCTATTCTTCCTTTCTACAACTTCATTTTGTTGTGGTGTCCTGACAGTGGAGAATTGTTGGACAATGCCTTCTTCCTTGCAGAAGTTTCCCAATGTGGCATTTCTGAACTCAGTACCATTGTCACTTCTGAGATATTGAATTTTTGCATTCGGGGTTCTATCAAGAACTCTTACGTGATCAATGATTTCTTGAGTAGCTTCGTCCTTTGTCTTTAAGAACTTTACCCAAGTGTACCTCGAGTAATCATCCACCATTACCAGGGCATATCTCTTTCTTGCAAGAGATTGAACATTTACTGGACCAAACAAATCCATATGAATTAATTTGAGTGGCTCAGTGTTGGTATTCACTTGCTTTGACTTGTTCACTAATCTTTTTAATTTACCCATTTGACAATCCTCGCACAATCCTTCTTGACAGAATTCTTGTTGAGGTAGTCATCTCACCAAATCCTTCTTCATCAGAATATTCATATTCTTGAAATTGAGATGGGAGAGCTTCTTGTGCCAAAGCATGCTTTCACCAACTGATGCTTTACTGTAAAAACAGTAATCCTTGTCTTTCTTCACAGAATTTAAGTCTGAAACAAACAAGCTTCCTTTCCTGACTCCTTTCAAGGAGAGGCTTCCATCCTTCTTGTGATAGATATTGCAAACCATCATATCAAAGTCAACCTTGAATCCCCTGTCACTGAACTGGCTGACACTGAGTAGGTTATGCTTCAATCCATCTACAAGAACAATGTCTTAAATGTCAACATTTCCAATTTCCAAACAGCCATATCCCACAGTGTAACCTTTGCTGTTGTCTCCAAAAGTTATGATTGGGCCGGATTTCTCCACAAAATGTGATAGCAGGGCTATATCACATGTCATGTGTCTGGAACATCCACTATCGATGATCCACATGACTTGCTTATGCTTTTTGCCCTGCAAAATAGATGATTTTAATTTTCATCTGGTACCCAAACTCTGTTGGGTCCTGCAGTTACAGCATCATTATTCATATCATTCGGTTTCACATTTGAATCAACACTAGAATCCTCCTATTTGACTTCTTTCACAGCCCACTTAGGCTTAGAGTTAGACTTGGTCTTTCTCTTGGTGGATGTTGCCTTTTTACCAACATAGGCAGGCGTAGAAGTCTCAGCAGTTTGAATATACGAACATCTTTCAGTAGACAGAATAGGCAAATTGAATAAGTACTCATAACAACAATCTTGCATGGCATACAGTCAATATTATTACAGACGTCCACTTCTCTTTGCATGATGGGGGTTCTATGTAAGTTACCACTAACATTGGTCGCATTAACTTGTCCTTGTTGGGTTTCTTACAAACAAATGTTAAATGTTGAGATGAGCCACAATTATTGCAAAGCTTCCTAGAGCGTTTTTAATATAAGCATAGCCATTCTTCTTGTCAATTCCTAACTTGCCATTCCTATTCTTAGACTTGTAGGCATTTGCCTTGACAGTATGTTCTGAAGTTGTTGTCGAGCAACCTTTGACAGTACCTTTCTTTCCCTCTGTCTTGATAGCAGGCTTGAAAGCTGCTGTCTTGGGTTCTCTCTTGACAGTATCTTTTGAAGTTTCTGTCATATCCTTGATGACAACTACTTTAGAATATTCTGTCTGATTGCTTGGCAAAGTTTTTATCACGGGAGACTTGACAGTATCTTTCCCTTCATCTAGTGTGCTGTCAACGCACTCATCCTCATCAAGAAGCTCTTGTTTGATGAATAGGGAGGTTTCATCAAAATCAGCTTGAAGATTTTTGAAAATCTGTTTGTAAACTCTTTTGAGAATATGAGGTTTGAAAACATCACTATCATCAAGAGCAATTGCCTTTCCATGCCTCCTACCATACTCGAAGCCTATACCTATCTTTTGATTCTAAGTGTGATTATCATGATATTCTTGGACTAACTTAGAAGAGTTTCTGAATGCTTTGAGCTTAAACTCATTTTCTGCAATTTGATTCCTGAGAAATTATTCTATTTCCTTAGCACAAACAATATCATTTTTCAATCTTGTATTCTCTTGAGCTAACGAATCTAGAGGACTGGTTCTAAGCAATAACATTTCATTTTCAGATTTGAGAGTTTCATTCTATTTAGTTAACTTAGCAATTTCTTCGTGAGTAGCAGATAAACTAACATGAATGTTAAACATCTTAGCACTTAAATCTTCAATGGTATGCTTGTATTCAGTTTTAGACATATCAAGTAAGACTAGAGATGGTACCTGAGTTGAAGAACTAGAAGCTTCATCATCAGATTTAGCCATAAGGGCCAAGTTTACAAATTCTTCTTCTTCCTCATCTTCAGAATCATCCCAGCATTTTCCTTCAGCCACGTAGGCTTTACCTTGATTCCTCTTGAACTGATTTCCAGATCCTTTTCCTTGATTCTGTTTTGGTCTTCTGCATTCCGTAGCAAAATGACCTAGCTCATTGCAGTTGTAACACCTGAACTTCGACCTATCCACAATCCCGGTCTTGTATCCACCTCTCGTGGCACCAATAGCAGCTTTTGAAAAACTCCCCTTGTTGAACTTAGATGTTTGACCCTGTGGCTTGTATGACTTGTCCCTTCTGAACTTGATGTTCTTGAATCTCTTAGCCATATAAGCCACGGTTGGATTATCCATGCTTTCAATCTCTTCTACTGTGTAGAAGTCTTCATCTTCAACATCTTTGAGCTGCAGAACCACCTTCTCCTCGTCATCCAACACCTTTTCAATCTTCAATGGTGGTAATTGTGTTGGTTGTGAACTTTGTGAGGATTCACTTGGACAAGCTACTTGTGGTTCATGAGCTACAAGGGCTCCTGACATGTTTGCCAACTTTCCTTTGGTTCCAGTTTGAATAGCTCTTTTTTGAAAGAGTTCGAGTTCGTATGATTTGAGCACACCATAAAGAGTTTCTAAAGAGACATCGTTCAAGTTTCTTCCTTCTCTTATGGCTGTGACTTTTTGCTCAAGATGCTCAGGGAGAGTGAGCAGAAATTTGATGTTGATCTCCTTTCTATCATAGAACTTCCCATGAATTTGTAACTCAGCTATTAGCTTATTGAACCTTTCAAACATGTGTGTGAGTTCTTCGCTTGGCTTGGCCATGAAGGCTTCATATTGTGATACAAGGATTTGCCTTTGATTTTCTCGGACCTCTTCACTTTCTTCACACAGCAGCTCTATCTTACTCCACATCTCTTTTGCAGATGAACATCTTTGTCTAAAGTGAGAGAGTCGAGAAAGATAAGTTGTAAGTAGTCATCCAAGGCTACTTTCTCCTTTTCGGTCTCTGTGTATTCTGAAGGCCTCTTGGCAACCCAATGGGTTGGAATGACTTCGTCATTTACAGTAGCAGCAGCTACTTCCTTTTGAGGAATGAAGGGGCCGTTCTCAAGGATTCCCATGTATAATGGATGGGCAGCTTTGATAGATAACAAGATCTTTCTTTTCCAGAAATTGTAGTTCTCTTTATCAAATATTGGAATCTTGATACCACTTGACTTCTGAACACTCGTCATGATCTTCAGATTTGTATATCAATCTGCTGCTCTGATACCAGTTGTTGGTCCCGGAGTATATTGCAGAAGGGGGGGTTGAATGCAATATAAATAATTTCAAATCTTTAGCTCAACAACAACGATAAAGATTGTAAACTATATATACAAGGATTGCAAACACAAGTAGTAATTCAAGATATTCTCACAAAATAAATATTTTATTTATTTTGTAATATGTTGCTACAACCTCGAGAAAAATGGTTTTCTCAAGCTTCGACTTCTTGAAAAAAATCACTGCAAAAAGAATGAGAGATGTGTCTCTATATAGACTAATCTTTCTCTAACATCTCAGTCACATGGGTCACAGAGCTGCTGTCATTTTCAAGTGGCAGCTCCTCACAAGTTGCCCACCCATGTGACCTTTCCTAAAATGCTATACAAACAGAGTTATCACTAAGCATAAGGCATTCTGGGTTCTTTCTAAATTATCTATAACAATTCTAGTAGATGCAGACTTGTCATACTCTTGAATTGTCGAGCCTCGTATTGTGATCTCTCAAGCTTCTATCGTAGTCTTGCAGATCTGCTACCATCTTTGACGAATTGCAGCAAATCTGTTTCTCGAACATCTAAACTGTCACGGGGGTTTGATTGAGATAAAATCTCCAAATCAATTAATTCAGTGAGACAGTAACCTTTGCCGCCAAGTTTGCTATCATAGGAATATTCAGTAGTTGACAGTATGAGCTCCCGCCAATGTTGCTGTCGGAACTCTAGACTTGCTGTCAAGTGTGAGAATGATGCTGTCCCATGCTTCAGCCAATGTTGCTGTCAAATGAGACTTGCTATCGTGACCTTGCAACATGCAGTCTTCTTGTAACGTTACCATCAATGTATTGACAGTAACTTTATTATTGCTGTCGAACTGATGTATTCTCTTGAGGCTTGAACATATCAATGACCTTCTTCCAAGATACATACTTATTACATTTCGGCAATTATTTGATTACAAGAACACACTCTGGCTGTGACAGTATGTTCTACTTAGCCTATACAAATAAACTAAGTACTAGTTAAGTTGTCTCTACCCTATCACCCATAAATCCTAACACATATACTTGATTTAAATCAGGTAAAGGATTCATAAGCAAGATGTGACCTCGAGTTGAGGTGAAAGGGTCATTGAGTCCCATCAGAAATTGACTCAATTGAATTTGACGTTCATATTGCACAAGTTTAACAGCAATATTGCAGGTGCAGGTACTAGCAGGACACTTAGGTATAGGAGCTAGATTCTCTAATTCATCAATTAATCCTTGAAATTGAGTGAAATAAGCAGTAACACTCTTAGTTCCTTGAGTTAGAGGTGATAAATCTTTACGAAGATTAAACAGTCGTAGAACATTATTCTGAGAATAACGAGTAGCTAAGTCGTCCAAAATCTGTTTTGCAGTACTCATATACACAATACTCTTCTTAATATCATGAGAAACAGAGTTCAATAGCCAGGAAATTACCAGATCGTTGCTACGTTTCCATAAAGCCACACGAGGTGATGTATCAGGAGGTTTAGCTTGACTTCCATCAATGAATCCAAGCTTTAGCTTTGCAGAGAGAGCAATTTTAACCGATCTACTCCAGTGAGCATAGTTTTGATCATTTAGCACTTCAGTAACCAACGAGAGACCTGTATGATCAGCAAAACTCAAAAAATATGGATGATTAATATCGATCACCGTCACCGATGAGTTCATCGCCATTGAAGCTCGAAACTCAAAATTTCCAGAATTTACTGCGGAAGCATATGATTGCATACTAAACAAGCCTAAACAAAAAGTATATAGAGATCAATGTTCTATAGATTTGCAATAAGTTGCAGATATGAAGACTAAGAAATGAAGAAGAAAGAGAAAGCTTAATGAGGAAGAAAACTAAAATGTATTTCATCAAAAGTTATGAGAGAATACAATGTAGCTGTCCTTATATACAAAACAGATCCTATCGTGTAACTAATTCTGTTATGTAACTAGACTGCCAACTGGACCAGTAACAACTTGTTTTACAATTGACTTTCTTGACTTTCACTTTCTTGATGTAACTCTTGCATCAGTGTAACAGTTCTCATGAAAAGACAGTTTAACGATATTTTGAAGATAATGTATATACAAATACATGTACCCACTTCATGCATCCTCGTTGGATTACTGGTACCCTCTTCATCATTCCCCGATGGAGCTATTGCCTGAGCTATCGACCAGAACTGCAATCCCATACAAAATTTCATCACTAAATCAAGACCCTCGTTCATAATAAAGAAGAGAAAATCTTGCCGATCTATAGCCTCGGCCATGGAATACCAAAACACAATCAAAACAAAAAACCCAACTCTCACAAGGAGAGACTAAAACACAACCCAAATAAATTGGGAATTTATTGAAACCCAAATAAATTGGGAGATTTATTGAAGGAAACAAGATATGAAAGTAGGAAAAACGAAAAGGAATTGGGGCTTCCACCGATGAAAATCGATGAAAGCCCCCTCGAAACTCTTTAATGAAGGCTAGGGTTAGAAGGAGGGAGAGTGAGAGTAAAATAATGAATGTCCAATTATTCTTCATGGACTTCGAGTTAGGATTTTAATGTTTTTGTGGTCTTTTTAGTATATGTCCAAGAGCACATGTTAATCACATACTTTCATGACATTTTTATGAGATGTCTTCTTTTTATTAGGGATTTTTTGTATATATAGAAGGTCCATTATCATTAATAAATAAGTGTGAATCAAAATTTGACAACCCATCTAACTTATTTTTTGTTGTGTACTTTGGACATATATTAGAAAAACCCATGTTTTTATCATATTCCACTTAATAAACACAACAATAAGCACGCTGAAGAAACCATGTTGTGGTCATAATGGATGTTTGGCATGCATTAAATTTTAACTTAAATGAGATAAGTTGTGTTTCAGCTTATGTTAACCGTTTGGCATCATAAGTTAAAGGGTTTATTTGCTAGTTTTTTGGAAATAAGTTGAAACTAATTAGAAATCCTAACTAAACTTTCAGTTTATTCTTATTTCTTGATACACGTAATATATAATATTTTTCAAATTCAAAATTATTTATCTTTTGATCCGTTCATTAAAAAATTGATATGTATATATCAAATTTCTCTACTCATCGAGATCTATCCATTGATATCCATTGATATATATTAAAAAACAAATATTTTGAAAATAATAAGAAAAGTTAACTTATAAGTTCTGATTTACCAAATACTCTACTGATTTATAAGTTCTGATTTACCAAACACTCTACTAATTTATAAACTCAGGTTTACTTATCACTTATATAACACTTATCACTTTAAGCTATAAGTTACTTATTTTAAGATAAGCCAAACGAACCCATAGTAAGTAAGTAGTTGTAATAAGTTGGAAATGGTTTGAAGAGAAATTAAAGAGCTGAAAAGATCTGGATAGAAGCTAAATCTTGTACAAGAAAAAAGCCTCTTAGATACAAATAATAACAGGGCTCACTGGATCGAAAAGAACCAAGTAAACAATTCTACAACGGCTAAATGAGCAACTAGCAACTTAAAAGACTGATGAAGGTGCAGCAGAGGCCTTAGCACGAGCAGTAGGAGAGAAGACAGAGGCTACTGATTGAGCTAAACCAACTACTATCCCTGCCTTCACTTGTCCCCTTCTCGGTATCGAACGACGCCTCACACTGTCATTCGATAAGTTACTGCTGCTGCTGTTGATCGAAAACATTCTTACAACGTTTGCCATTGATTGTTTTTCTACTTCTTAACAGAGATGAGTTTTTGTATAGTAGTCCAGAGAGTTGAGAGAGACGCAGGATGAATTGCTAGTACAAATAAAGAGTGTAGTGCAGTATGCCCATTTATATGCACAAAAACGACTCGCCATTTGGAAAGGGTAATTGGATACTCATAATCTGTCAAACAAGTGGGATTGCTACATTATTGTTATTGGTATATGACTATATGGCTATGTACATTGTACTGGCACCACCTTTCATTTTCTTTGATGGATTTACCTACTTGTTGACCATGGAAGGAAAATGAGATTCATATTTGAAGGTGCGCAGTCAGCCTATCGCATCATTATTGGATGTACCACTCAAGACTATCGAAAACCTACATCACTTAGATTATTTGCTTCAAAATTGCAATACCAAGTTAAATTATTTCGATATTTATGAACAAGTAAACACTCTAATTCATGTAATTTGAAAAAATATATATAGATTCCATCAGGGGTGAAGCCAACAAACATTTATAAGGGGGGCCAAATATTTTTTTTAATCTAACACATCAAAGTATTCAAAAAATCAAATACACAAAAGTACTAGGAAAACACTTATAGTAACGCTCTATGTTCATTCAAATCACAAAACCCATCTAGTCTATAATTGAATAATTATTAAAAGTTTTGGCTATTTCGATTACAAAATTTTATTTTGTAAAAATCAAAATTTTTATTTAATAGGGGCCAAAAATTATTTTTACATGGACATATTAGTAAAAATATAAATTTTAACATATAGTACTAGTATTATGACAACCTAGAACGGATGACCACTTCGGGCCCCTATGAAGTATGAAGCCTAGCCTCTGGATTCCATGGTTTTATACATGTCACGTGATCAGCTGTAAATATAACTTTTTTTTTTTTGGTAAAAGTCAAATAATATTCAAAGTATTGGTTTCTATTATGAAAATTTTATATGTAAAGTTTTTTGAATTTTGGAGTTGTGAGTTGTGCGTGTGTGTATTATTTGGAAGCTCCCCGTAAGGATGAACAATTTCACGTCATTATGTTGTTGGCTTGGCCCTAAGATATTTGTCAACTTCCAGAGTCCAATAAAATTATTACTGTAGAAGTTATTAGATACTCCCCGCTCACAAAATGTTCTTCCCCTTTACAATGTCGGCACTGTTCATAACATGAGACAAATTACTAATTTACGCATAATTTATAAGACCAAATATAGTCATGAGTGATCTTGTTGGATTCGTATTTATGAGTACTTTAATACAGTGAAATTTTTATATTTAATAATAATATGAAATTGAATATATTAACGATCAAAAGTGTGCGTTGGCAAACGTATTTTTTGAAATGGAAAGAGTTTTTTGAGAGGGAGGGAGTATCAAGGTCTGCCATCTACGGACAAAGATGGTTCACCTAAAAATAGTGGATTTGTGAATTATTTAAAGGGCATGGAGTTTCTAAAGCAATAAGTTCTCTATTAGTGCACCTTAAATCTTGTATTTTATTATTATTTTTGATAATCCAACCGTACGGATGAAAAGTTTATGTCGAAATAACATTGTATACAAATTTTTATTATATTTGAAATAGTGGAGCATCACTTTTATAACAATACTATTTTCTATATATATTCAACGACACAGATTTATCATAATCTTATTGCTATAAATTTATAGTTCCAAATAATTAAATTACACAAAAATTTGTACATTCACGTATTTTTATATGAATTTAACATCCGTACGGTTGGATTGTTCAAATAATAATTAATTTATCATATTTTAAGTCGCACTAATAGAATACTTCTCTATTACGTGCTTTAGATACTCTTTTCCCTTATTTAAAATATGGTTGGAACTAAGAATCAGTGTATTTCGATTTTAGGTGTGGTTTCCCTTCGAGATTAGACCCAATTTTCAGTTACAACTCGGAATCTGATCGGTGGTCACATAATATAAAATGACCATACCCATTACATAATATAACATTAAAAAGTATTACAATTAACAAATTCAAATTTAACAACATTTGACTTAATTCTTTCACTTTTACTTAAAATGGACCACCTTTCACTTCATTTTTAATTAATTAATGATATGACAAAAATGATTATAATCATCTTTGCTTCTAAATATATAATCAAGTATTCATTTATGCATTTATTCATCTAAAAAAAATTATGTATTGGAGTTCAATTTTTTGATTTCCGTACTATATTATAACTGTAGCACTAATTATAGTTTTGCACTGGATTTGCTCTAATATTAGAGCAAAGTTCTCAAAAATTTGATGTGTCAAATTATCGAGAGGTTGTAGATACCTGCAGATGATTTATCTCGTAATAACAGAGGTCTCTGGAAGTGAGAACCCAAAATTAGTTGAAACTATTCCACAGTGACTAGAGATATATGATCCGAGCCTTTAAATGTTCTGTTAGCGAATGTCAAAAACTTAAACGAAAACATTAGAAATTTTAACTAGTGACATTGATCAAAGGCATTCATAATGTCATAAAATATTTTCATCTTTTTTTGCTGATCCATTGTCATTGAAAGAAATATGGAAATGTTTAAAAGAGAATTGATCTGTAGAGATACCTACAGAAGCTAGCAAGTGACTACATTTGATGAATGAGCCGAACTTATATTTAAAAGCTAAACCTTTTTACAAGCAGGGAAAGAACAAGAGAACAGCCTCTTAGATGCAAAGGATCACAGGGCTCAGTAAACTGACAGAAATCTAGTAACAATTGTTGGAAATTAATTTGCGAAAAATAAACGAAAAACAATTTTTTTTTGAAAAAAAAAAATGTTTTTCACAAAGAATATTTTACGATTATTAAAATCTTAAAATAAAACGAGTATACCGAATTTTTCTGGGATGAGTCCCGGAGCACGCTCTCTTTAAGACGTTTCGTGGCTATGTCCAAAAAGTGCAAAACAATTACGTTGCCACGCCATCCTTAGGATAAAACAGCCTAAGAAAAAATTCCTTGCGATAATTCTTTGCACAACAAAAATTATCGATCGATCTACACCTTCAAAATTGCTCAAAATACTTAAGAAAACAAATTATAACTTCCGTTATAAACATCGTGAAAATGAGAGGATTGACCGGAGGTACAAAATGAATGCCGAACAAAAATAGGTGGCAAAAACGGGCAAACAGGGTGAAGAGTGTAAACTTGATTTACTAATTATATAAAGTATACACCCAACAACATAAATAAGGACAAGGCTATAAAAGTTTTTATACATAATGGTGTGACATGAATTTGCAAAACAAGAGAGGTTGGTGGATGAATCTATACGGGATGAAAACCAAGGCACATAGAGGTGTATAAGCAGGCTAGTAGTTGAGTGTCTAGACTAGTAGGCTAGTAGTTGAGTGTAGGCTAGTAGGCTAGTAGTTCAGTGTCTAGACTCTGAATAAACCACATATTTATAGTAGAAAGACACATAAATGCAAAGCAAATATCATGCAAAAGACTGGAAATCAGGTCATAATGCATACGTTACACAACCGTTATACAATGAACCTGTACATGTTTTACAAAGACTAAGATAAAAACTGATCCAAAAAATTTGTCATCCACTAAATGATACTGACCTCCTTTAATTAATAAAAGAATATATTTTTTTTAAATAATTCATATAAAAATCTCTACAATCCCCCACTTGAATATTTTAAAAAAAATATAGTAGTGTATTTTGAGCAGTATTTGAAAAAATTAAAGTTGCACACACTACTACAAAAAAGAGGCGGTGCAAGCGCGAATCGAAGCGTCGGAGGGAGAGTGGGAAGATGGATATCGATTGGGATTTAGGGATTGGGGATCGATAGTTTGAATTGGGGATCGGTTTGATACATCAATTTATTTTATTGATAGCTTGACGGAGACAGCTGATGGAGAGGTAGAGATATTGAGAGGAGAGGGAGAGGGAGAGATTGAGAGCGGCGGCGAGGGAGAGGGAGTATTAGGGCATTTGAGATGAAGCGTAATAGCGTATTATTGGATTGTACGGGTAGTATAGATAATACTTAAAATATATTAACTATGATAGCCCTTTCAAAAGCGCTATAAAAGAGTAAATGAATATTCATAAATTTACGAAAATTAAAAAAATATCATTTAAAATACGGAATCTAACATATCGTGTCTCAAAAACGCTATCTAAGTGTACTTTTACATAGCGCTTCCTAATAAAACGCTATGTAAGTATTTTATTTTTATTTTTTATTTTTATTTTATTGTATTGCATAAATGATTGCATAACACTTTCTCCAAAAACGCTATGTAAATGTATTCTTTCATAGCGCTTCCAAAAAAACGCTATGTAAGTGGTATCTCCTAAGTTCAAATGTGTAGTAGTGACATAAACAAAGGTGTCTTCAAACTTGAACCTTTGCGTAGTAAGTAAGATCCCGAGTTGTATAACAAGAGTGACTCGTAGTCTTGAACTCTATCCCAGGCATCAAATCACGCACAACCTTTCAAGGTGTAGTCAAGTAGCCCGTGCATTAAAGGCCATGCACGTCTATCCCAGTATGTGAACGCTCTAGAAATTTATGCCCAAAAATTTCATAAGAAGCGGCCCCCACTTCTACATTCACATTGGTGAGTCTATCAAGAGTACTCCTGAAGTTAGGTACTCCCTTTAATTAAAGTATAGAGCTCATTAAGAGTATTTAATAACTCAACCTCTCATCATTTCAAGAAACATGCTCTATTAACATAAAACTGCATGTTCTTCGCATATCACTTCATGACTTGTTATTACCACATTGAACCTATTTCTTGGGATCTCCAGTCAGTTAGGTTGGGTTACCATCACGAGTGACTACTCTCTACGGGCAATAGTCCCATATTAACCGAAGTTTTATGGACTTTCTCTCTGGCTAATCCTTTCGTCAAAGGATCTCCCAAATTATCTTATCATCTTATGTGATCCACTCTAACAGCTCCTTTAGAGAGATACTCTCTGACAGTGCTGTGCTTACGACGTATGTGTCATTTCTTACCTTTAAAATAACGGTTCTGAACCTTATCGATAGCCGCGGTACTATCACAATGGATCAATACAGATGGAACCGGTCTTTCCCATAAAGGGATCTCAGCTAGCAAGTTTCTTAACCAACTTGCCTCTTCACTAGCTATGGCTAGTGCTATCAACTCTGCTTCCATAGTGGACTCAGCTAAAATATTCTGTTTCTTTGATTTCCAAGAAACAGCACCCCCAGCTATACTAAAAATATAGCTACTTGTTGCCTTGGAGTCTTCTGACAAGGTATTCCAGTCAGCATCACTGTATCCTTCAAGGACAGCGGGAAACTTACCGTAGTGTAATCCAAGGTTCATAGTTTTCATGAGGTATCTCATGACCCTCTCAATAGCATACCAATGGTCCATACTAGGTCTACTGGTAAACCTGCCCAACAATCCCACGACATATGCTATGTCGGGTCTAGTGCCATCAACAGCATATCTAAGGCTGCCAATGATACTTGCATATTCGTGTTGTCTTACACCATGACCTTCATTTTTAAACAGCTTAACACTAGGGTCATATGGTGTACTAGCAGGCTTACAGTCAAAGTAATTGTATTTCTTTAAGATCTTCTCAACGTATCGAGATTGATCTAAAGAAAGTCCCTATTCTGACCTAGTAATCTTGATACCAAGGATTACACTTGCTTCTCCAAGATATTTCATATCAAAGTTGGCATTCAACAATGATTTCACTATATTTACTGCATGAATATTTGAACAAAATATCAGCAGGTCATCTACATATACGCAAACAATAGTACAAATGCCATTTTCGAATTTGTAGTAAATGCATTTGTCACTTTCATTGACTCTAAAGTCATCTTTCATGATAACATGGTCAAACTTTTCATGCCACAAGGTAGGTGATTGCTTAAGCCCATATATAGTCTTATCTAGCTTGCACACCTTCTTTTCCTGCCCATGGATAACGAAACCCTCAGGTTGATCCATGTAAATTTCCTCCTCTAGTTCACCGTTTAAGAAGGCAGTCTTCACATCCATTTGGTGAATCACTAGATTATGGATGGCAGCTATAGAAATTAAAACTCTGATGGACGTCATCCTCGAGACTGGTGAAAATGTGTCAAAGAAATCCACATTTTCCCTCTGTTTAAAGCCTTTGGCTACTAGTCGAGCCTTATACCTTTCAACAGTACCATCAGGTCTTAACTTCTTCTTAATGACCCATCTACATCCTATTGACTTACAGCCATGAGGTAAATCAACCAAATGCCAAGTCTTATTGGATTCCAAAGAATCCATCTCATCATTAATGGCTTCTTGCCAAAGATCGACATCTAAAGAAGACATGGCATCTTTAAAACTGGTAGGATCTTCTATAAGATTATAAACGTAGAAATCAGGACCAAAATCTTTGGCGACTCTAGCTCTCTTGCTCCTTCTCGGTTCGACTTCTAAATCTTCGGTGTGTTCTTTCTCCTTTAAGCAAGGAGTAATACTCGTTGACGCACCCCCACTATTCCTCAATTTAAATGGAAACTTGTCTTCATAGAAATCAGCATCGACTGATTCTACAATAACTCGTGCATTTAAATCAAAGAATCTGTAGGTAATGCTATCAATGCCATATCCAACAAATGCACACTCATAGGCTCTACTCGCAAGTTTAAGCCTCTTAGGATCAGGAATCCGAACATAAGCTAGGCAACCCCAAGTCCTAAAGTAGGAAGTATCGGGTTGTCTACGCTTAAGCGTCTCATAGGGAGTTATTATACTTCTAGATTTCGGTACTCTATTGAGTACATGACAGACCGTTAGTATGATCTCTCCCTACCAGTGAGATGCAACACCAGAACCAAGCATGATGGAAACTACTAACTCCGTAAGAGTTCTATTTTTCCTCTCCGCTTTACCATTCATTTCTGGTGAATAAGGAGCAGTTCTCTCATGTATAATCCCATGAGAGTCATAAAATTTGGTAAATAGGTTTGATTCGTACTCTGCTCCTCTATCACTACGAAGTCTCTTAATTTTCTTCTTGTACTGATTTTCAACTCTAGTCGCAAATAACTTAAACATGTCAAATGCGTCACTTTTATTTTTCATAAGATAAACAAAAGTATAATCAGAACAATCATCGATAAATGTGATAAAGTATCTTTCACCATTTCGAGTTAAAACTCCATCTAATTCACATATATCAGAATGAATTAGATCTAATGGTTCTGTATCTTTAATCACTACTGACTTGTGGGGAGTCTTAGTGATTTTCGCTTGACTACAATATTCACATTTATCTAAATTAGAGAGAGACAACTTAGGAATTAATCCTAGGTTGCTCATATTTATTATGCTTCGTTTATTAATGTGACAGAGTCTAGTATGCCAAGTATTGAAATGAGTCAACATGTAAGAGGAAATAGAAATTTTATTAACTTCAGCATTCAACTTAAACATTCCATCTACGGCATACCCTTTTCCCACAAAAGTACCATTCTTAGTGATGGTGTACAAATCAGAACCTATAGTCTGGACAAACCCTCCCTTATTAAGTAAAAATCCAGACACCAAATTCTTTCGCATCTCTGGAGTATGCAAGACATCCTTCAGCAGTAGGGTCTTTCCAGAGGTAAACTTGAGCTCCACATTTCCAATTCCAGCAACATTGGTGGTGTGGGAGTCTCCTAGTAGCACCTTCTTATCCTCAGCATCCGTATATGTCTTGAACATTGTACGGTCATAGCAGACATGGCGGGAGGCGCCCGTGTCTACCCACCACCCATTAGCTCCACCAACAAGGTTAACCTCCGTGATCATAGCTACGAAGGCTTCTTCAGTGTTGTTTACGTGTGGTTGAGCTTGGCGCTTGAGTCTGCACTTCTTCGCCATATGTCCTGGCTTTCCACAATTGAAACAGTGGAACGCTCCAGCGGCATTCTTGGGTGGTTGTTGCGCTGTCTGATTCTTCGGAGGTTGAGAGCTTCCTTGTGGATTGTGGTTCACCTTCTTGAAATTCTTTCCTTTAGGCTTCAGACCCGCACCAGAGTTCTTCATTTGCTCGTTGTTAGATACAACTAACACCTCTTCCTTCCTATCTTGCTTCCTTGCTTCCTCTTCAATCCTGAGGCGAGTGATAAGACTCTCTAAGGAAAATTCCTTAGTCTTATGCCTTAGGATATTCTTAAAATCCTTCCAGCTTGGTGGCAATTTGTCTATAATCACAACTACTTGAAATTGTTCATCTAGAGTCATCCCCTCGGTGATGATCTCGTGTGCAATCTTCTGCAGTTCGTGTGATTGTTCCTCCACCGACTTGTCATCGGTCATTTGAAACTTGAGATAGCGGCTTACCGCATACTTCTTGGCGCCAGCCTCCTCCGTATCATACTTCTTTTGTAGTGCTTCCCAGATTTCTTTTGCAGACTTATCAGAATTATAGTAGTCATACAAATTATCGGATAAGCCATTCAAGATAAAATTCTTAAAAAGAAAATCATTTTCTACCCATGACTCTATCTCCTTACAAGTTCAACATTAGCGGGAGGCACAGATTCAGAGGACTCAGTAGTAGTGGTGGTAGTAGTAGTAGTAGTAGTAGCGGAGGGAGCAGGCATAACAGGTTTTGGGGCAGTGGTAGTAGTAGTAGCGGAGGGAGCAGGCATAACAGGTTTTGGGGTCGACAAAACATAAGCCACTTTACGCATAGTAAGAAAGAAAAGCATTTTTTGTTTCCAACGCTTAAAGTGCACACCCTCAAAACGAAAAGGCTTATTAATATCAAATGCGATATTACCAGAAAAATCAACGGTAGACATGGCAAGCAGATATTTAATAATCGTAAAATTCCGAAACGTCTTAAAATTGTTGGAAATTAATTTCCGAAAAATAAACGAAAAACAATTTTTTTTTGAAAAAAAAAATGTTTTTCACAAAGAATATTTTACGACTATTAAAATCTTAAAATAAAACGAGTATACCGAATTTTTCTGGGATGAGTCACGGAGCACGCTCTCTTTAAGACGTTTCGTGGCTATGTCCAAAAAGTGCAAAACAATCACGTTGTCACGCCGTCCCTAGGATAAAACAGCCCAAGAAAAAATTCCTTGCGATAATTCTTTGCACAACAAAAATTATCGATCGATCTACACCTTCAAAATTGCTCAAAATACTTAAGAAAACAAATCATAACTTCCGTTATAAACATCGTGAAAATGAGAGGATTGACCGGAGGTACAAAATGAATGCCGAACAAAAATAGGTGGCAAAGACGGGCAAACAGGGTGAAGAGTATAAACTTGATTTACTAATTATATAAAGTATACACCCAACAACATAAATAAGGACAAGGCTATAAAAGTTTTTATATATAATGGTGTGACATGAATTTGCAAAACAAGAGAGGTTGGTGGATGAATCTATACGGGATGAAAACCAAGGCACATAGAGGTGTATACGTAGGCTAGTAGTTGAGTGTCTAGACTCTGAATAAACCACATATTTATAGTAGAAACACACATAAATGCAAAGCAAATATCATGCAAAAGACTGGAAATCAGGTCATAATGCATACGTTACACAACCGTTATACAATGAACCTGTACATGTTTTACAAAGACTAAGATAAAAACTGATCCAAAAAATTTGCCATCCACTAAATGATACTGACCTCCTTGAATTAATAAAAGAATATATTTTTTTTAAATAATTCACATAAAAATCTCTACAACAATTATACAAACTAACAGGCTGTTTGGCTCTTGCTCCTTAAAGGAGTTTTGAGCTTTAAGTTGTTTTTGGTTTGTTTGGGCAAAGTGCTTAAAGCCCGGCTTTAAGTTAAAAAACTGCTTTAAGTCATAAGTTCCATTTAGGTACTTTTGACTTATGACTTATGAAATTTTTTTTTTATTTTTTTTCCCACAATTCTTGTAAAGTTTAAATATCATGAATTTAATTTTTTTTAAAGTCAAATTTCACTTTAAGTCAAAATTATTAAATCCCCATTTAACTTTAAGTAAAATTATCCAAACACTTTCATTCAACTTAAAGTAAACAACTTTACTTTCTTCTTTAAGTTAAAATTACCTCCATTAAATCAAAAGTAACTTATTTTAAGCAATTCCAAACACCCTCTGAGTTGACTTAAAAAATCGATGAAGGTGAAGCTGAAGCCTTGGCACGGGCAGAAGGAGAGACGACAGAAGCCACTGATTGAGCTAACCCAACTACTATTCCTGCTTTCACTTGTCCCCTTCTTGGTGTCGAACGACGCCTCACGCTGTCGTTTGTTACGTTACTGATGCTTCTGTTCATCGAAAACATTCGCCATTGATTGTTTTTCTACTTCATCGCTAGAGATGTATACTAGTTTTTGTATAGGAGCAAAGAGTTGAGATTAGTGCAAAGATAGAATTTTAAGTACAAATAAGAGTGTAGTGTGTGAATTTATATACACACAGTGCCGCCGGTCCCCCATTTACCACATAACAACGGCATGCCGTTCGAAAGGATAAAAAGATAAAGGCAACTAAGTTTTTTTTTTTGATAATTTGGTATTCGGGCCAGTTTTTGTACACCTCAACTAATTTGAAAGCCTGCTAACATCCTCGTACAAACTGAGCACGACAGTTCACTTGCTTTCATGCCTTTCAGTGGGATCAATCTTATGATTTTGGAGTGGGGTGGTAAGTCCATAAAGGATCAGAACAACTTTCGCACAACTCGATTAATTCAAAAAATTACTAGTACACTCGTACCCACCGAACATGATAATTCACTTAGTTACACATTTCTTAATGGAATAAAACTTATGATTTTGATAAGGTAAATTCCTAAGTCACTCCCAATCAATTGGGATACCGGTGATGGGTATAAGTCTGCTAAGTTGTAGTGATGGTGATCTATCAAATGAATTACTCCCTCCGTCCCAAAAAGATTGACACACTTTCCTTTTTGGGAAGTTCCAAAACTAATGAACTTACTTTATTTACTATTTTTGAACACTATTTTTCACTATTACACCCACTAACTTTATTAAACAAATACTATAAACACTATTATACCCACTACTTTACTCCCACTATCTCAAATCTATAATATAAAACAATATTACACCCACTACTTTATTCCCACTATCTCAAATATATTATTAAATATTCATAGGCCCCACCACTTAAACCACTTTTCATCTAATTTTACTCATTTTTTAATAAGTCAATTGTAGTTTTCTTAATCTCCGTGAAAGTCAAAGCAGCTCAAACAAATTGGGACGGAGGGAGTATTAGTATGACCATGTACATTGTACTAGGCACTAGCAGTACCTATCTTTTTCTTGCGTGCATTACTGCATTTACCCACGTTTTGACTTTGCAAAGAAAACGAGCTTGACCTCATTTTTACATGCGCATTCAGCTCATCCCATCATTGTTGGAATCTGGAAATACCACTATGAGACTATGGTTTTTTGTTTTTGAGGTACATAGCACTATTCTTTTATTTTTTTGTCATTTAGATTTTCTGGATCAAAATTTGAATGTAAAGTAAATTACTTCCTGATGTGTATACATTTGGTTTTTGTTGGATAATTATCAAAATCGTCATTCATTTTTAATTGAGTCACTAATTTCATATTAACTTAATTTAATCACAAATTTAAATTTTTATATCAATTTAATTATTGAAAAGTTAAAAATTTAAATCAATTTAGTCATTGATAATTGGTTAAATTTAAATTAATGACCAAGTAGAGTCGTTTTTGAGATGAGTAATTCACTTAATATATTTGAATTTAATGAATGATATAATTTTCTCTATTATTTTTAAAAAAAATTTGAAAACACATGTTCAATCAACATTTAGGTAAAAAGCTACATTAGCACTCGTTTGTTTATAATTAATAAAGCTATCTTAAACTACATTTTTTGCATACATATATCTATATTATGTTATTTTAATACGAACACCAGCAGATGGAACCGATCATGTGAACCTGTATGTAATCTCTGCACACATACTTTCTTTATATTACTCTTTTCTTATTTTAATGTTTTGAAAATAAAGCTATCAATTACTCTCTCCGTTCCCCTCATTTGTTTACATTGGAAAGGGACACGGAGATCAAGACAATGCATAAAAAATGAGTAAAGTTAAATAAAAAGTAAGTAAAGTAGTGAGACCTATCAATATTTAATAATAGATTTGGGGAACTGATATGTGCATACCCTATGCTTATAAGTGCACACCCAAAATTGTCATATGGACCAGAATACCCTTAATTATTTTTTGAAGTTTAGCATATTATATTTCATTCAGTATTAACATAATCATGTATATTTCAAAAGGTATGCTTTTATCAAGAAAAAAAAACATCTCCACCTGTTGGGTTTGTGGAGTCAATTAGGTTTCAGAATTGGTTTCTGATTTGACTTGGGAATTCCTGAATTGTACTCTAATTAGAGTTAGGCTTAGAGTTAGGAATTTCAGAATTTGACTCTGATTGGTTGACCCAATTTCTTCTCTTATAAATACTCGTGTAATTGTAACATAACATAACACTGAGAGATCAATACAAAATTAGTGCGGCTTGTGGAGTAGAAATTTCCGAACCACGTAAATCTTTGTCTTGTGTGATTGTCGTTATTTTCTTGTTCTTGTTTATTCGCTTTGTGTTTTGCTTTCGTTGTTGTATACTCAAACCAAACCAAACCAAACCAAACATACCCAGTATATCCCGCTCAGAGCAGGGTCTGGGGAGGGTAGGATGTACGCAGACCATACCCCCACTTTTAAAGCGGGGAGGCTGTTTCCGTGAAGACCCTCGGCTAAGTGCACGACATACAAAGAGTGTGGTAAATACAAAGGGGAACCAACTGATATGGAAATGATCAAAGCCAAACCTGAGCCCATGGCGTTGTCCACATGGGGCATACCTGTCTGCGATAATTTATGATACTCGTACCTTGAAGCGCTCCAAACCCACGGACATCCTGCACAGAGACAGAACCGAGCCAGGATCCCTGAGACTGCAAAACCAAAAAACAGAAGACACTACAAATGCAAAGTGAGAAAGCTAACAGCCGAGCTACTACAAAATCGCTAACCGCGACAACCCAATTCTGAGACTCTCGACAACCGAACCGCACCCTAAAAGCGAATCCACCACTCTGATACGCCGCCTCCAAGCAGACTTATCTGCTAACAAGGACTCATTTAAGTCTAAAGCCTTCATATCCAGCCTGAGCTGCTCTTCCCACGATCTCCTCGGTCTGCCTCTCCTCCTCACCCCACCAACCGAAAGACTCTCGACCCTCCTCACTGGGGCTCCAACCAGTCTCCTACGAACGTGGCCGAACCATCTCAACCTTCCTTCCCTAAGTTTCGCAGAAAAAGGCGCCACTTCAAGTTCGCTCCTAAACACCGAATTTGGGATTCTGTCCAACATCGTGCGCCCACAAGACCACCGCAACATCCTCATTTCCGCTGCTTCCAACTTGCTTACGAGGGCCTTCTTCTCCGCCCAACACTCCGAACCGTACGTTGTTGTATACTCAACACCACCAAAATCACTTACCTTATTCTGTGTAATAAATGATAATTATATTATGAAAAAAGAGGCACGAGGTGCAAGCCTTGTGCCAAATTCATGAACAAAGGTTCTGTTAAAACCAAAACACAATGAACCAGATAAATCCACCTACGAACCAAACTCATCTCTTAAGTTTTCCTGTAAAATATTGCAATGACATCTCCAGATCTAATCATTAATATTTTCATAGAGAAGGGAGATATATTGATCAATTAAAACCATAATCACTTGTTAAAGATAAAGAGTAAATAATCAAATATGTACACAATTTATAAGCCAAAAAATTTGAACCTTCAAAAATCACATAACATGAAGTTATGAAATCAACAACATTGGAAAAAAAAAAGTAATTAGTGTTGGAATAAGATAGGAAATCAAGGTAGACAAACACAGTCTACAAGGTAAATACAAAAAATAATTACAATAATATTTATTTATTTAGGATATACATAAATAAACATTTTGGTCCATTTAACAATTTTGGGTGTGCACCTATAAACATAGAGTGTGCACATATCAGCTCCCTAGATTTGAGATAATGGAGGAAAGTAGTGGGTGTAATAATATTTTTTATTGTTAAATATGTGATAATGGGGGTAATAGTGTGGAAAACTTACTATTTATGATAACGTAAAAAAATCAAAAGGACATCCCAAAATAGTAACCGTAAAAAAATGAGAGGGACGGAGGGAGTATCAATTAGTTGTTGTTTGCCTACTGATGATTTAGGTTTAGATGTATTTGTCAACTCTCGCACAAGTGAATGGGAACTAGGGCTGAGCAAAAATCCGAAAAAATCCGAATCCGAATCCGCTAAAAACCGCAAAAAAACGATCCGTATAAAACCGATCCGAAACCGAATCCGAAAAATTAAAAACCGAAACCGAATCCGATTATGCGGTTTCGGTTTCTTGTCGGATCCGATCCGAAAAAACCCGAATCCGATCCGAAAATTTAAAATAAATAAATAAATATTTTATATATTTTATAACAATATTTTTTTAAAACATTTTTACACTGATTATTCACAATACATATAAATTCTGAAATTAAATGTAATGCAGTTGGGCTGTAGAGTGTAGATTGCTGATGGGCCAGTAGCCCAATAGATTCCAAACAAATAACAGATATATACATTAAAATGAAACAGCCAGACCTCATTAATAGATATTGAACAAATATAACAAGGAAATTATTTACAAGGGAGAGAAAAATGAGGGTTGCTTGAATTGGAGTTATGAACCACATGGCTATGAATGCAAAGTTCACATGACAGTAATAAATGAGAAGCAGAAGCATGAGGAGAATGTAACTGCTTAGTTGGAGAATAAACTAGATATCAGATATCCCAAAAACTTGGATATACTTGGATTGCAGAACAGAAAATCTGCTTCTGTATTGCTTTGTAGTGATGGAATGGAATTGTGCAACTCCTTTGTTTCTATAAATTTATCTTAGACTTTAGTAATTAATTATTAAAACTCGATATGTTTCGAGAAAACAAATGTTTCATGCACGTAATTTTAAATTTTACGTACTTTTTTTAAGTAAGGTATGTCGGTTTTATCATTTTTATTTGAGGCGGGTTTAAAACCGAAACCGAACCGATTGCATCCGATCCGACAATTTTGAATCTGAAACCGAACCGTCGGTTTCGGTTGCAGTTTCGGTTTTAGATTTTAAAACCCGAAGAGTTTCGGTTTCGGTTTTACCATAAATCCGATCCGATCCGATCCGTGCTCTCCCCTAACGGGAACCATCATTAATTCACTATCTTTCTTTCGAAAACCTTAAACATAATATCGGGTGACGTTTCCCTCCGTCCCTTATTTTTTTCCTACTTTCCTTTTAAGCATATTCAAATTATTTTTCTTCTTTCTATTTTTGGCTATAAAAATTAATATTCAATACCCACTACTCCATCCACTACTACTTAAAAATAATATTCAATACCCACTACTTCACCCACTAATCACTACACTAATCACTACAAATAATATTCAATACCCACTACTCCAACCACTACTTATTAAAAATAATATTTAATACCCACCTATTTAAGAATAATACTCAATACCCACTACTCCAAAAAAATAATACGTATTCAATACTCACTACTCTTTAAAAATAATATTCAACACTCACTGCACCATAAAAAATAATATTCATTCCCCACTATCTTAAAACCTGTGAAATTCAGTAAACAAGAAAAGAATTTAGGTACAGAGGGAGTAGAAAAGATCATTATTTTAAATTGTAATATTTGAGACATTTCATTCTCAAATTGTGATGAAGGAGGTCATTTTTCTTTTCTTTTTTTGTTTGCAGACATACACTCAAGACTTACAAATTTTACTTTTACTTCCTTCCAATCCATTAACATATATTTACTAATTAATGTCCTGCATCCGAATTTTTAAGGAGAAAAAAAATAAATGAATGTACCCACATTTAAACATCTTTGAGAAAACTTAGAGTAATATCTTTCATTGAACCAAAATGTTAAAGTTTTTCTATTATTCTGTTGGATTAAAGAATTTATTGTTTTGAGTTCGTGTTGCGGATTTAAATGTGATTTCTGGGATTAACTTTTGTTTATGCTAGCTTAATTCCTACTGCGCCAGCATATCGCCAAAGCAATTATATCTACTCATAAAGATACCAATGACTATATTGAGCTTGATGCAGTTGAGAGAAGTTTTAGCCAGCCAATGGATCTTGCATAACTGATGATAATACACTCAACCGAAGGTTGTACACGAACAAGGTTTGACATCGAATTACAAAATCCTACATCTTTCAAGGCAATATCCTGCGATCTATAGCTTCTGATTATCATTCCATTTTTTTTTTTTTTGCCTAATCATTTCTTCAGAAGTTCTGGGAAGGGCGTTAATGCAAGCAATGGAGCTAAAAAATAACATGCTACCTCCCTCCCACTCTGATAGGCTATAAACAGCCAAGGCCCAACAAGAAGCCCAAAACAATGAGTAAATCATCTCATGAGAATAAGAGCGGCCCAGCCCAGAGTAGTGGACCCCGGGCCCGGGGCCACTACTACGTGGCGCGGTCTCCACCCCAGATTAGGGGGCCCCAGATGGGTGACACTCGACACACGTGGCACCCCACCTCAGCTGACATTCCGACACATGGCGCTGACCAACACTAAAAGACAAGGGAAGGCACGTGCCAAATCATTCCTGCAGCAACATGGCCACACTCCAGTCAACGGTCACCCCAGACTAGTCCACGTGTCCTACATCCCGAATATTCAGCGGTTTGTCCCCCAGATCCAACGGTCGGGGGTGGAGGTAACCTACCCCTAAACCCTAGGCCTAGGGCTATAAATACCCCTAGTAAAGAGGGTTTAGGGGTTAGACACTATTACACACCCACAGACTCTTATTACTTTGTGATACTCTACTTGATTATTATCTTCCAGAGCCAACTCTTATTCTCACGCCGGAGGCACCTCGGGGCCAAACCCCCCCTCCGGTGTTGTTTTGCAGACACCCCACAGCAGCTACACTACTTCCGAGACAGGAGTTGGCGAGGAAGGACCCGATCAAGATTTGGAGTTATCATTGGCGCTAGAAGGAGGGCAACCTCCGAACTCCAAAACCCCGAACCAACAGCCAAACTGAAGCAACCCGAACTACCTAAAACCGCGAACCATGCCCCGAAGAACCACCTCTGCCCAGCGCCAAGCACCCAGCGCAACTAGAGACGAACCCCTAATAACTATCCCGGAGCAAGTCCCACCTGTCCAGATCCCAATCCAAGAGAAGCTCGGAATTGGGCCAAACGACGCTCGGGTAACCGTTGAGGTGAACCGGTACAAGTATACAGATGTGCCCCTGGACTCCGCGCAAATGGAAAACCTGACACCCGAGGAGCTAGCCCAGGCAATCCGAAATTATAGGAACCGTCCCCTCCCGGAACCTGAACCTGTGCAAGCGGAAAATTCCGGGGAATCAGCCAACTCCCATCATTCCCGGGCCTCGGTCTTTGACCGCCTTGGAAACCGGGGCAAGGGAAACAGAAAGGACCAGGAGGTTCGGAGTAGGGACAAAAATGATGAAGCCGATAAAATCAAGAGACTAGAAATGCTCCGGGAAAGAATAAGGCAGGAGGAACAGGCTAAGTTGGAGCTCAGAATCCAGAAGAGGCTCCAAGAGGAAGAAGAAAGGATGAGGAAATCTAAATCCAAAAGAACCCGGAGGGAGGTAAGCCCGGAGATTATCTCAGATGATGAAGAAAATCCAAACCACCTGGTGCAAATGATCCATGAGCTACAGAGGAAAGTCAAGAGTGACTCCGGGTTCGAGATCCAGGACACACTCACCCCTTTCAGCCATTCCCTTGAAGCCATACCCCGGCAAAAGAACCTCAAGCACTACAACTTTGACTCCTTTAATGGGCTGGAGGACCCAGAAGAACACCTCAACTACTTTGAGCAAATAGCCCAGATATACTTCTACAATGACCTAACCAAGTGTAGGTTCTTCGCTTCCACCCTAAAGGGAGCAGCTCAGAGATGGTTCAGCCGGATCCCTTCCCGAAGCGTACACAGCTGGAAGGAGTTCCAGGAAATCTTTCTCCGGAGATTCCGAGCCAACAAACCCCCGGAATATCACATGTGCCACCTTGAAACAATAAGGCAACATGACAACGAGACGCTTGCCGCATTTATGAAACGGTTCCAAGAAGCCATAAACCAAGTCACGAACCTAGACGAAAGAGAAGCCTTGAGCATATTCCGGAAGAACCTAGACCCGGAGCGTAGTGAGCGCTATGTTATTGAATTGGTAAACAAAGAGCCCCAAAGTCTAGCTGCAGCCTACTCTATGGCCGCCAAGTTCATCAAAGAAAATGATGTCCTACAAGCAATGAGGATGACCCGGCAGGGCACCTCCTCGGGAAGAGGTAAAGATGATCGCTCTAGAAATGATCACAACTCGGATAAGAAGTTTAAGCCCAACAAACAGTACAACTATATCCCGAGTCATCAACTGACGGTCCCGGACAAAGGCCACTCCTCAGGGGCCAAGTCCGAAGCCAGACCCCCGAGACCGGGGAGGGCGGAACCAAGGCCGGAGCCAGAATGGACACCTTTGAACCGGCCACGCGCCGATATATTAAAAGAAGTCCGGAGCAAGCCCTTCTTTTATCCTCCCAAACCCTTGGTTTCGACCCCAGAGAATAGGCCCCGTGACAAACATTGCGATTACCATGCAACCCATGGCCACGAGACGGAAAGCTGTGTCTCCCTTAAGTTCTTCATCGAAGACCAAGTCAAGAAAGGAAATATGGGCCAATATCTAGCTCGGAAAACCACGGAAAGGGGCGAGGGACCTGGGGCCCAGAAGACCAAGAATGTGGTGCACGTTGTATTGGGAGGATCCAATTCCCCTCCGGGAAGCCCGGACTCCGGAGATGAAGTAATGATGATAAGCTCGGCCCCAGAGCAAGTCATATCTTTCAGTAATGCCGACTTTGAGGGAGTAGATCCTTACCACAATGAAGCCCTAGTCGTAACCCTGGACATCGCCGAAAATGAGGTAAAAAGAATTCTTGTTGACAACGGCTCCTCCGTCAACATACTATTCAAACATACCATGGACAGGATGCAACTTGGAAGCATCAGGATGAATGAGTGCCGGGAAGACCCACTATATGGCTTCGGCCACAACTTGGTTCCGATTCAAGGAACCCTTTACTTGCCCGTCCAATTCGGCACCGCCCCGAAACAAATAGTTCATATGGTCAAATTCTATGTGATCAATAGCCCTTCCTCTTACAATGTAATCCTGGGGCGCCCAGCCCTGACCAAGCTCCGAGCCGTAACCTCAACCCCACATCTCAAGTTCAAGTTTCCCACACCCTCCGGGGTCGGAGAAGTAAGGGGCGACACAGAAACAGCCAGCCGGTGCTATGGCCAAGCCTTAGTCATGGCGGAGGCCGACCCGGAGAATAAGAGGAAAGCTTCCTCTTACCACAAGAATCTAAGCAGAAAGAAGCACAGAGTTTCAACTTACAAGAACCCCGGGAAAGAGGTACAAAACATTGAAGTCTCTGGAGCCATGTCCCAGGGACCAAATATGACTGAGGCCCGGGAATACCAGATCTCCAACTCCCAGGCCCGAGTACAAAAATCATCTCTACTTCAAGACCAAGCTAAGGTAGAACCTGCAGTAGAAACCGAAACAATCGAACTCATACCGGGAAACTCAGAAAGAAAAATTAAGATCGGAGCTGGTCTAGAAACCGCCTTCAGAGAAGAATTAATCCAACTACTCCAAGAATATGCTGATGTTTTTGCTTGGAGCCCATCTGATATGCCCGGGCTCCGGGAGTCCCTCGCCATGCATAGCCTGGATGTTGATCCCCGGAGGAAGCCTGTGAAACAGAAAAGGAGGAACTTCGCCCCGGAGAGGCAGAAAGCTATAGACGAGGAAGTGGACAAACTGCTCAAGGCCGATATCATCTGCGAGGTCAAATACCCGGAGTGGCTAGCCAATGTAGTTCTAGTCAAGAAACCTAGTGGGAAATGGAGGATGTGTGTTGATTACACGGACCTAAATGAAGCCTGCCCCAAAGATCCATATCCACTGCCAAGTATAGACCAGCTCATCGATGCCACCTCCGGACATGTGATGCTTAGCTTCATGGACGCCTTCTCCGGATATAACCAAATCAAGATGAACCCGGCAGACATAGCCAAAACCGCATTTATCACTCACAGAGCTGTCTATGCTTATAAGTTCATGCCCTTTGGACTCCAGAATGCTGGAGCTACATACCAAAGAGCCATGGTGGAGGTCTTCAAGGATCAAATCGGCCGGAATTTGGAATCCTATGTCGATGATATCATTGCCAAATCTGAAACGGTCAAGGAGCATGTCCCCGACCTGCGGGAATGTTTTGAAAACCTTAGAAAAAATGAGATGAAGTTGAATCTGGAGAAGTGCACCTTTGGGGTAGCAGCAGGAAAATTCCTAGGCTTCATGATCAGCCAGAGAGGGATTGAGGCTAATCCGGAGAAGATAAAAGCCATCTTGGATATGCAATCACCCCGGACTCAGAAAGACATTCAGAAGCTAGCCGGATCGTTGGCAGCCTTAAGAAGATTCATACCCAATTTGGCAGAAAAGTGCTTACCCTTCTTCACTTTGCTCAGGGGGCGAACAACAAAAAAGAAATTACCTGGAGCCCTGACTGCCAGCAAGCTCTTGAAACTATCAAGCAATATCTCTCATCACAACCCCTTTTAACAAAGCCGGAGCCCGGGGAACCCCTACATCTATACCTCTCCGCCGGGCCCCTGACCGTGGCCGCCGCCTTGGTCCGGGAAGTCGGGGGAAACCAACGGCCGGTGTACTACATCAGCCAAGTTCTAAAAGATGCAGAAACCAGATACCCCAATCTAGAGAAATTTGCCTTCACCTTAGTCACGGCCTCAAGGAAACTCAGACACTACTTCCAAGGCAGAGAAATCAAAGTGATAACAGACCAGCTGTTAAGGCGAATAATCCACAAGCCAGATGCGTCCGGAAGATTAATAAATTGGGCGATTGAGTTAAGCCAATTCCACTTGACGTTTGTGCCACGGACAGCCATCAAGGCACAGGCTCTGGCAGATTTCATAGTTGAATGTTCCTTCCCGGAACCACAGCAAGCTACGACAGTAGCTGGACATTTGGTAAATCAGGACCAAGCCCCGGAGTCATGGACTCTCCATGTGGACGGATCCTCAACAGCTGACAGGTCCGGGGCAGGAATAATCATGAAAAGCCCGGAAGGCTTCCAAATCAAGCAAGCCATAACATTCAAATTCCCAGCAACGAACAACCAAGCCGAATATGAAGCTCTTCTAGCCGGGCTAAGGTTAGCACGAACTTTGAGAATCAACAGCCTGAACATCTATAGCGACTCCCAAATCGTGGTGCGGCAAACCAAAGGGGAATATCTAGCTAAAGATCAAAAACTGGCCCAATATCAAGCCCTCGTCAAAAGTTACCTAGCCACCATTCCGGAGTATCAAATCTGCCAAATCAACAGGGAAGAAAACTCCGAAGCTGATGAATTATCCAAGCTGGTTCGGAACTCAGCCGAACTAGACAGTTCGGTCTACTTTGAAGAGATGGAAACCCCGGCCATCGATCAGAAAGAGGTAACCGAGATAGAGGGAACCCCGAACTGGATGACCCCTTTCATCCTCTACTTGGAGAAAGGAGAGCTGCCCGAAGACAAAAATGAAGCCAGAAGATTGAAAAACAAGGCTTCGAAATACTTCATAGAAGAAGACCAACTCTATCGCCGAACCTTCTCATCTCCAACACTGAAGTGTGTAGGCCCGGAGGAAGCCAATTACTGTTTACAAGAGGTACACGAAGGGATTTGTGGGGATCATATGTCCGCAAAGTCCCTCGCATACAAAATCATAAGGCAAGGTTACTACTGGCCAACAATCCACTCAGATGCAGTAGAATTCGTCAAGAAGTGCAGAAATTGCCAACTGTTCAGCAATGTACCAAGACAAAGCCCGGTGTTACCATCTTCAGTCTTATCCCCTATCCCATTTGCTGTATGGGGCATCGATATAGTAGGGCCTTTCCCCCGGGCCAAGGGTGATCTGAGGTACCTCCTGGTAGCCATTGACTACATGACTAAATGGGCCGAAGCAAAAGCAATGCGGACCATAAACCAACAAGACTGCATCAAGTTCATGGACAACATATTAATGCGGTTTGGCCTGCCCAGGGTCCTGGTTTCAGATAATGGTCCCCAGTTCATCGGCTCAGATTTTGAAAACTATTTGAAGGAAAGGGGAATCAAACACAAGAAATCTTCAGTAGCCTATCCCCAGGGCAACGGGCAAGTGGAAGTGACAAACAGAATTCTGCTAAGGGGAATTGAGAAGAGGCTGAAGGAAAGCAAGAACAAGTGGCCCGAAGAGCTGCCACATGTGTTATGGGCATACAGAACTAGCCCACGATCCGGGACAGGGGAAACTCCGTTCAAGTTAGCGTACGGAACCGAAGCAATGTTGCCAATCGAAGTGGGTTCTCCTTCCCACAGGGTAATCAACTTTGATGAAATTGCAAATGAGGAAGGGCTACGAGTCAATCTAGAGCTAGTTGATGAGGTCCGGGATAAAGCAGTACAAAGAATGGAGAAGTATAAAGAGAAAACAAGAGAATACTTCGGAAAGAAGTCAAGAGTCAAAAACTTCCAAATCGGGGATCTAGTACTCCGGGATACCGAGGCTTCAGACCCCACTAACACAGGAAAAAACTTATGCCTAAGTGGGAAGGTCCCTACAGAGTTAAAGAGGTACTCCGCCCCGGAACCTACAAGCTCAGTCACATGGACAACTCCGAAGTCCCCAACACCTGGCATGGCCTCAGACTAAGAAAGTACTACCAGTAAAGGGAAATAGATTCAGCTCATACACGGGCGTTTTTTTTTTTTTGGAAATTGTACTTGGAAATCATGTAATCATTCTGTTATCAATGAAAAAGAACTCTATTTCCTACTTGGCATTTCAATTTTATAATTATCATCAAAATTCCTACTTGGAAAAGTTTTCATCCTTTCCAACTAGGCCAAAGCCCGGGACCTTAGCAATGCTTCGGCCCGGGAAGCCATAGGCACCCAAATTCCTACTTGGAAAAGTTTTCATCCTTTCCAAGTAGGCCAAAGCCCGGGACCTTAGCAATGCTTCGGCCCGGGAAGCCATAGGCATCCAAATTCCTACTTGGAAAAGTTTTCATCCTTTCCAAGTAGGCCAAAGCCCGGGACCTTAGCAATGCTTCGGCCCGGGAAGCCATAGGCATCCAAATTCCTACTTGGAAAAGTTTTCATCCTTTCCAAGTAGGCCAAAGCCCGGGACCTTAGCAATGCTTCGGCCCGGGAAGCCATAGGCATCCAAATTCCTACTTGGAAAAGTTTTCATCCTTTCCAAGTAGGCCAAAGCCCGGGACCTTAGCAATGCTTCGGCCCGGGAAGCCATAGGCATCCAAATTCCTACTTGGAAAAGTTTTCATCCTTTCCAAGTAGGCCAAAGCCCGGGACCTTAGCAATGCTTCGGCCCGGGAAGCCATAGGCATCCAAATTCCTACTTGGAAAAGTTTTCATCCTTTCCAAGTAGGCCAAAGCCCGGGACCTTAGCAATGCTTCGGCCCGGGAAGCCATAGGCATTCAAATTCCTACTTGGAAAAGTTTTCATCCTTTCCAAGTAAGCCAAACTACAAACGACTCCCCAATCCGGAATACCCGAATTAAGGAGTGGGGGGGCAATAAAAACTACAAACAAACCAATAACAACAAAAGAACAAGGCAAAACTTGCAGAACAAAATAGATATAAAAGCAGCAGACAGGCCGGGCTGACCGACAGCCCGAAACACCTGACAGTTGAAAGTTACACACGACAGCAGAATTTAAAGTTATACAACCAAGTTAAGATTACATCAACAAAATCAAAGAAATTACAAGGGCACAGCCCGGGCACTGGACGCAGCCACCCAAACGAGGTTAAGCCGGAGGAGGACGAGAGGAGCTGGGAGCAGCGTAAGGAGTCGGTTCCCCTTCACCCCGGGCAAGAGCATCCTCGGCCTCCATGTACTCTTTAATGAAGTTTTCCCAAGTGGCAGACCCAGGATCGCTCTTGCACATCTTCTCGGCAACAACCCAGCAGCGGCTGATTTTCCGGGCTGCGACCAAGGAAAGATCATCGTCGTAAGCATCCGAAGCTCGGAACTCAGCAATGATATCCTCTTCGGACTTCTTGGCTTTCAGTTCATCCCGGAGCTTCTTCACTTCTTCTTTGTACTCCTTGGCCTTAGCCCGGAACGCATCCCTCTCATCAGCAACTTGCTTAGCCCCGGCCTTGAGCTTCTCAACCCGGGATTCCATGCGCTCCTCCAGCTCGGCGACTTGCTCCTTCAGGCCGGAAATCTCTTGATCTTTCCCAGATGCCCCAGCCAACGCAGCCTGGCCCTCCTTGATCTCTCGGCATGCAGAAGCTGCAGCCCCAGCCATCCGGACCCCGAGCTGTCAATATAAACACAATTAGAAGCCTAACAAGAAAAACAAGTGGGGGAAATTCGGGGAGATGCATACCTGACCGTAAACCCCCATCATTTCCTGAAAGAGCGAAGTGGCCGAAGTTTTACCCATATCCTCCCACTCCGTCTTGCTGGGAAGATCCGCCAGAAAACCAATGAAGTTTCTTTCTTCCGGAGACACGGGGGCGGCCTCGTGAGGACGGAAGTTAGCCTTCTTCGGGCTACCACCAGCAGAGCTCTCCTGCACAAGCTCGCAGTCCGAGAGCATGGTCCCAAATTTCTCAGCTTGAACAGAAGAAACCCTGGGCCTCTTCCTCGGAACCAGTCCGGATTCATCCACCACAGCTTCGGGGATCACTGGCCCCGAACCCCCCGTTCTCCCCTCCTCGGCTTGCGAGTCACTAGCCTCCCCGGGGGCCTTAGTGTTATCACGAACATGTCCAATGCTCCGAAGAGCCGCTGCCAAAGCCCTGTTGAATTTGTTCATCTCAACAACTTTCTCAAACTCCGGGTTATAACCGGGAAGACCTGGAAATAAAAAACAAAAAAAAAACAACAAAAGAAATTTTTACATTAGCCCGGCGTAAAACCAAAACAACAGATATGAGTACAACGAAAATATAGCCCGGACTTACATCCTATCCGGTAAAGGTAGATATGACTCATGAGATCCTCCCGAGTCACCAGCCTCCCAAGACCTCGGCAGAAGGTATGTACCCGGTCCAACGCCGCATCCTGGAGATCGAACACCTCGAAGTGCATAGCCAAAGGATTCTCCTTGAAGGTGGGCATGAACCGGATATCAACACCCCGGAGAAAGACGAACTCTCCGTTCCAGCCTTTTAAAGACGGAAGCATAACTAGGGGCTTCGAATCCGAAGAAGGATAGCCACAGGCTTTGCCCCGGAATCTGAACTCAAACGAAGGAACATTGTTGGACCGGACCATCTGGAAAAGATGGTGAAAAAGCTTGAAAGTAGGTAACACTTCGGCGGCCTCACAACACCCCAGAAAGTACGAAATCCACTTGACCGCGTTCGGAGTCAATTGGGTAATGGGGATCCCATACTCAAACAGGCACAAGGACTTAACAAACTGATGACACCTGGGCCCATATCCCGACCTCAAGTGCTCCAACCATACCCCGACCCAACCGCCATCGGGTCTGTGATAAATCTTTTCCCCGGGCTCCGGCCATCTCCACTCCACATCACTATCTATGTGGAAAGTAGCCCGGAATATGGTGTCCCACTCAACCGGAGTCTCCAAATACTCCGCTCTAAAGGGACCAACATCCATTCCGGACCCTGGCTTAGCCCCGAACTTAGAGTCAAGAAAAGCCCTATTGTATCGGGTCATCTCTGCCACATCCGGATTCTCCCCAAACTCCGCACTGAGATCCCTGAAGAAGTAAGCTTGAGGAATCCCCGGGTCCCTTTTCACAAAATAATACTTAGAGTGGCCCCAGCTACCGTCCGGCTCACTCAGGCTGTACCCCGGTCCCATATCCTTGGTCGCAATACTCGTTAGTACGGGAAGACGGCTCTTCTTCTTACCCATTATACCCCAATCTAGGTCTATCAATTCTAGACTACTATCCGGAGAGTTAACACTACTGGAAGAAGTACTTGGGTCGGAAAGAGGAATTAAAACTCGTCTAGCAGTTATTTTCCTAACCATACAAAGGGACTACCCCGGGCTACCCAACAAAAAGATAAAGCCTACAATTAGTATCTCTACTCAGTCCGGGCCAAGAAAGTAAAATAAAGACAAAAAGGAATACAAAGACCGGAGCAAGAAAACTTACACTACTCAGTACTCCAACCACTACTTATTAAAAATAATATTTAATACCCACCCATTTAAGAATAATACTCAATACCCACTACTCCAAAAAAATAATACGTATTCAATACTCACTACTCTTTAAAAATAATATTCAACACTCACTGCACCATAAAAAATAATATTCATTCCCCACTATCTTAAAACCTGTGAAATTCAGTAAACAAGAAAAGAATTTAGGTACAGAGGGAGTAGAAAAGATCATTATTTTAAATTGTGATATTTGAGACATTTCATTCTCAAATTGTGATGAAGGAGGTCATTTTTCTTTTCTTTTTTTGTTTGCAGACATACACTCAAGACTTACAAATTTTACTTTTACTTCCTTCCAATCCATTAACATATATTTACTAATTAATGTCCTGCATCCGAATTTTTAAGGAGAAAAAAAATAAATGAATGTACCCACATTTAAACATCTTTGAGAAAACTTAGAGTAATATCTTTCATTGAACCAAAATGTTAAAGTTTTTCTATTATTCTGTTGGATTAAAGAATTTATTGTTTTGAGTTCGTGTTGCGGATTTAAATGTGATTTCTGGGATTAACTTTTGTTTATGCTAGCTTAATTCCTACTGCGCCAGCATATCGCCAAAGCAATTATATCTACTCATAAAGATACCAATGACTATATTGAGCTTGATGCAGTTGAGAGAAGTTTTAGCCAGCCAATGGATCTTGCATAACTGATGATAATACACTCAACCGAAGGTTGTACACGAACAAGGTTTGACATCGAATTACAAAATCCTACATCTTTCAAGGCAATATCCTGCGATCTATAGCTTCTGATTATCATTCCATTTTTTTTTTTTTGCCTAATCATTTCTTCAGAAGTTCTGGGAAGGGCGTTAATGCAAGCAATGGAGCTAAAAAATAACATGCTACCTCCCTCCCACTCCATTTTGTTTAGCTTCTTTAACTGTATTACTAATTCGTTTGTCGTAAAAAAACCAGAGGTATTAGTGTTTGATGAAGCCAATTGTTGGGTTTCGGGCTCCCTTCCTACGTTGAGAAAAAGCCCATATATTGTTTAAAGTTGGGTCATGGTTCTTTTCCTGTGTGGATTAAAAAGCCTATATATTCTTTAGGCTTCACTATAGCAGAAAAAAAGGGATATAAAAACTTTTTTGTGAGATACTCTGTAAGTACACATCAGAGAGAAAGAAAGTTGTTGGTGAAAATAGTTGATTTGTTTGGTTGCTCTCCAGGTCGTGTAACAAAGAGTATTGAAGAGAGATTTTCTGCAGACCATTGTTCAGGTTTTCTTCTTTCATCTTACTTCATTTCTGCCGAGTTACAAAGTTTCATTTAAGCTGAAAGTTTGTCAGCTTGTTGGAGACGTATTGAACTTGGTATTTGAAGAGCTTGGTTAAATTAGAAGATCAGTTGCTTGTAGTCTTGTGTTGTGCAAAGAAGTTTGTTCTTCTGTATTTTCTTTGTTATGTATGTTGTTTTCTCAAATGTTGCTTGTTAGGATACCTTCTCTTTGGATCCCTGTTTAGCAATTTGCAGAACTGATTTGTAACCATTTTTCTCATAGTGAAAGAGTTTATTGGACCGTAGTGTCCCGTGGATGTTTCCCTTCACACCGGAGGGTTTTACCACGTCAAATTTCTGTGTTCTACTTTGAATAATTCTGTTAGTTTGTTTGTCATTCTTTGTTTGTGTTATATCAAAGTGGTATCGGATCTTGGTTGTGATAGAGGTTAACACAAGCCGAATGACTTGTTTAAATGGTTCTAATTATAACAAGTGGAAGGGAAAAATGAAGGACTTGTTGTATGTGAAAAGTTTACACCTTCCTGTCTTTGCCAAAGAAAAACCAGGTTCAAAGTCTACAGAAGTTTGGAAATTTGAACATGAACAAGTGTGTGGTTTTATCAGGCAATGGGTAGAAGATAATGTGTACAATCATATTGTGAATGAAACTGATGCAGAAGTTGTTAGATACCTTGAATCTAGAAGCCGCCGGATTTGACTAGCCGCCGCCGGCGGCCGCCGGCGGCGCCACTGTAGCCGCCGGATTTGACCCACCTACCACACCTACCCCTTAAATTTTGTCTATAAATAGATATGCTTGTAAGGATTGTAAATATCATCTGAAAATTCTTGTAATCTGTTTATCCTCTCAGATCTATAAACTTATTTCTCTTCTGCATATAATCTTTCTTGCTTCCGTTATAACAAATTGGTATCAGAGCTTTGGTCGAAACTGCTGCAAAATTTTTCGCCGGATTTTTTTAAGCTCGCCGGAGTTACTGTTCATCGCCGGAGAAGACGACACTGTTCAGGCGGAGTACTGTTCATCGCCGGAGAAGACGATACTGTTCATCATCGGAGAAGACGACACTGTTCATACGACACTGTTCATACGGTACTGTTCATACGGTACTGTTCATACGGCACTGTTCACGGGCACTGTTCACAAGTACTGTTCACGGGTACTGTTCACAGGGACTGTTCACGGGTACTGTTCACGGGCACTGTTCACGGGTACTGTTCACGGGCACTATTCACGGGCACTGTTCACATATACGGTTCTGGGAGAAGATGTCTGGTGGTATTAACGTTAAGGTCGACAAATTTACTGGAAGAAATAGTTTCAGTCTGTGGCAAATCAAGATGCGTGCCTTGTTAAAGCAACAGGGGCTCTGGGCGCCGTTGAACACAAAAACGGCTGCTTCTGGAAGCGCTGAGATGGCCAGTCTAGAAGAAAAGGCACACTCAACAATTTTGTTGTGCCTTGCAGATGATATTATTACTGAAATCGCGGAGGAGGATACCGCGTCTGGTCTGTGGTTGAAGCTTGAAAGTCTCTACATGACGAAGTCTTTAACAAACAAGTTGTTGCTGAAGCAACGTCTATTTAGTCTGCGAATGCAGGAAGGTATGCCTCTTCGAGATCACTTAGATCAATTAAACACAATTTTATTAGAATTGCGTAATATTGATGTTAAAGTTGAAGATGAGGATGCTGCTTTGATTCTGTTAGTTTCTTTACCATTATCGTACGAGAACTTTGTGCAATCGTTTATTGTTGGTAAAGATACTATTTCTCTAGAGGAGGTTAGATCTTCTCTTCATTCTAGAGAACTGCGCCATAAGGCGGCTGGTACAGGTGCAGATAATCATGCTGCTGGGTTGGTAGCTAGCGGGAGTACCGGACATGGAAAGTTGGGGAAGTATAAATCCAAGAAACCAGCTTTTAAGGGTTCGAGAGCTAATGATGTCTGCAATTACTGTAAAGAGAAGGGACACTGGAAATCCGACTGTCCCAAGAAAAAGAAGCAACATGATGCTGCTGCAGATACTGCTGCTGTAGCTGATGCTACTTCTGAAAAAGATATTGCTCTAGTTGCTGTCAAGGACACGCATCACTCTGATGTGTGGATTCTTGATTCTGGAGCGTCTTATCATATATGTCCGCGCAGGGAGTGGTTTACAACCTACGAGCGAGTAGACGGTGGCAAGATTTCTATGGCTAACAGTTTTACTTGTGAGACGGTTGGAATAGGCTCGATTAAAATTCGGACACATGATGGTAAATTCTGCACATTGAATGATGTTAGGCATGTTCCACTTATGACAAAGAATCTGATATCTTTGAGTATGTTAGACAGCAAGGGTTTCAGTTTTCAAGGTGAAGGTGGAGTTTTACATGTCTGCAAAGGTTCTGATGTGATTCTGAAAGGTGTTAAACGTGGTACCTTGTATCTTCTTCAAGGTTCTACGTTAACAGGTTCTGTTGCTGTTGCGTCTTCGGAAATTGAAAAAGAAAACATGACCAGATTGTGGCACATGAGGCTCGGTCATATGAGTGAAAGGGGGATGCAAATTCTGTCAAAAGCTGATCTTCTTTGTGGTCATAAGGTCACAGGTCTTGAGTTCTGTGAACATTGTGTTTTTGGAAAGTTACATCGCAGCAAGTTTCCTAAAGCAACACACAGAACAAAAGGCACACTTGATTACATCCATTCTGATTGTTGGGGACCTTCCCGGGTGGAGTCTTTAGGGGGTCACAGATATTTTGTGTCAATGATCGATGATTTCTCAAGAATGACTTGGCTGTTCATCATAAAGCACAAAAGTGAAGCCTTCAAGGTTTTCAAGCAGTGGAAGGTGCTTGTGGAGAATCAAACAGGGAAGAAGATTAAGAGGCTGCGAACAGATAATGGCCTGGAATTTTGCTCCTCCGAGTTTGCAGATTTCTGCAAGAATGAGGGGATTGCTAGGCATCATACAGTCAGGGATACACCACAGCAGAATGGTGTAGCAGAGCGTATGAATCAGACACTTCTGGAGAGAGCTAGGTGTATGCTTTCTAACGCTGGACTAACTAGAAGATTCTGGGCAGAGGCGGTTAGTACAGCGTGTTACTTGATTAATCGTGGACCTCACACAGGTATCCATCTCAAAACTCCTGTTGAGAAATGGTCTGGTAAGCCTGCTGATTACTCCAATTTAAGAGTTTTTGGTTGTACTGTTTATTATCATGTAAATGAGGGTAAATTGGAGCCACGAGCTAAAAAGGGAGTATTTGTTGGCTATGGGGATGGGGTTAAAGGTTATAGAATCTGGTCTCCGTCTGAAAATAGGGTTATACTGAGTAGAAATGTAGTTTTTGATGAAAATTCTATGTTTAACCCTACTGTGAAGTCTACGATTGGTTCAGAAAGTGGTGGTGTTGAGAAACAGGTGGAGCAGGAAGTCACTCAAGCTGAGAGTGAACCACAACAAGAAGTTCAACAACCACAGTCAGAATCAGAATCATCAGTACCAGTAGTAAATCAGCACAGTTTAGCTCTTGATCGATCGAGGAGAGCTAAGTATGGAGTGCCTCCAAAGAAATATGGTTTTGAAGATATGGTGGCATATGCACTACAGGTAGCTGAAGAAGTGGACCCTAGCTCTGAAGAGCCATCCACTTACAAAGAAGCAGTGACATGTACTGAATCTACAAAATGGTTTGCTGCTATGGGAGATGAAATGGAGTCACATCAGAAGAATAAGACTTGGGAATTAGTCAAGCAGCCTCGAGACAGAAAGATTGTTACTTGTAAATGGGTCTACAAGAAGAAGGAAGGAGAAACATCGGTTGAGGGTATCAAGTATAAAGCTCGGTTAGTAGCTCGAGGGTTCACTCAGAAAGAGGGAGTAGATTACAATGAGATTTTTTCACCAGTGGTCAGACACACTTCCATCAGGGTGCTACTAGCAATAGTTGCACATCAGAATCTGGAGCTTGAACAACTCGATGTGAAGACAGCTTTTCTGCATGGAGAGCTGGAGGAGGAGATATACATGACTCAGCCAGATGGTTTTCAGGTTCCTGGCAAAGAAGACTATGTGTGCAAGTTATTGAAGTCCTTGTATGGGCTAAAGCAGTCTCCGAGGCAATGGTACAAGAAATTTGATAGCTATATGATAGGTATTGGCTACACCAGGAGTCCGTATGATTGTTGTGTTTATCACAGTAAGACAGCAAATGATTCTTTCATTTATCTGGTCCTGTATGTAGATGATATGTTGATAGCTGCAGAGAACAAGTCTGATATTCAGAAGTTGAAAGGTCTCCTCAGTGCTGAGTTTGAAATGAAAGATTTGGGTGCGGCTCGGAAAATTCTGGGAATGGAGATTTATAGGGATAGAAACGAGAGAAAGCTTTTTTTGTCACAGAAGGGATACATTCAGAAGATTTTGTCAAGGTTTGGCATGTCTACAGCAAAGCCCATAGATACTCCTAGTGCTGCAAATGCACATCTGTCTGTTGCTTTTGCACCTAAGTCTGCTGAGGAAAAAGAGTACATGTCTCGAGTTCCCTATGCTAGTGCAGTAGGGAGCTTGATGTATGCAATGGTCTGCACTAGACCCGATCTTGCACAGTCTGTCAGTGTTGTTAGTAGGTTCATGGGTGATCCAGGCAAGGAGCACTGGCAAGCTGTGAAGAGGGTATTTCGGTACTTAAAAGGTACGTCTGATGTTGGTCTCATTTATGGAGGTGATACTGAGTGTTTGGTGACAGGGTTTTCAGACTCTAGAAGGTCGATGACTGGTTATACTTTCACTCTGGGTGGTTCGATTGTCAGTTGGAAAGCTACTCTGCAACCTACAGTGACTTTGTCTACTACAGAAGCAGAGTACATGGCATTGACAGAAGCCGCAAAAGAAGGAATCTGGTTGAAAGGATTGGTCAGTGATCTGGGTCTACATCATGATCAGGCTATAGTATTTTGTGACAGTCTCAGTGCAATCTGTTTAGCCAAGGATCAAGTCCATCATGAGCGGACTAAGCACATAGATGTGAGATATCATTTTCTAAGAAGTGAGACGAGAATTAAGGTGAGCAAAGTGGGTACTGCTGATAACCCAGCTGATATGCTCACCAAGTCGGTTCCACATAGCAAGTTTCAACATTGTTTGGATTTGCTAAATGTTCGGAGTTACTGATTGCCCTTTTAGGGCAAAATCTGAGGCAGAAGAGTTTTTTTTTTATCTGGTACATCTGGCATTATTATAATGCGTCTGGTACATCTGTTATAATATATCTGGTACATCTAGCATTATTACGATGCATCCGGTACATCTGTTATCTGTTTTTGTGAGAGGATTCAAGTCAAGGTGGAGATCTGTTATCTGGTACATCTGGCATTATTATGATGCATCTGGTACATCTGTTATCTGTTTTTTGTGAGAAGATTCAAGTCAAGGTGGAGATTTGTTAGATACCTTGAATCTAGAAGCCGCCGGATTTGACTAGCCGCCGCCGGCGGCCGCCGGCGGCGCCACTGTAGCCGCCGGATTTGACCCACCTACCACACCTACCCCTTAAATTTTGTCTATAAATAGATATGCTTGTAAGGATTGTAAATATCATCTGAAAATTCTTGTAATCTGTTTATCCTCTCAGATCTATAAACTTATTTCTCTTCTGCATATAATCTTTCTTGCTTCCGTTATAACAGAAGTTCTGTGGGATAAACTGGAAACTCTATATGCTTCGAAAACTGGAAACAACAAATTATTTCTCTTGAAGCAGCTAATAAATTTGAAATATCAAGATGGTTCCTCTGTTTCTGATCACCTAAATGAGTTTCAAGGCATAATAGATCAGTTGACAGGAATGAGCATAAAGTTTGAAGATGAAGTTCAAGCACTCTGGCTTCTTAACACTCTACCTGATTCATGGGAGACATTTCGAATCTCACTTACTAATTCTGTCCCGAGTGGTGTTCTTACAATGGAATTAGCTAAAAGCGGTGTGTTAAATGAAGAGATGAGAAGAAAAACTCAAGGTTTATCTTCACAATCAGATATGTTGTTTACTGAAAATAGGGGGAGAAGCAAGACAAAGTGGCAGAGAGGTCAAGATAAAAGTCGAAGCAAGTCCAGATGCAAGTATAAGAACCTTGAATGTCATCATTGTGGAAAGACTGGGCATATCAAAAAGTATTGTTACAAATGGAAAAGAGAAAATAAAGGGAACGTGAAGCAAGATAAAAAGGATCATGATGATCATGTATCAGTTGCTTCTTCTGATGACCTTATTGTTGTTCTTGATGAAGATATGATAAATCTTTCAAGTGATGATACAAGTTGGGTAATAGACAGCGGAGCTTCACAACATGTTACCTCTCGGAAAGAGTTCTTTACTTCTTATACAGCTGGTGATTATGGAATTCTTAGGATGGGTAATGATGGTTTCTCAAAAGTCATTGGTTTTGGAGATATTTGTTTGAAGACTAGTACATGAAATGAGCTAGTTCTCAAAAATGTAAGGCATGCTCCAGAAGTTCGTTTAAACCTGATTTCAGCAGGTAGACTTAATGATGAGGGATTTCAAAATAGCTTTGGCATGGGACAATGGAAACTAACCAAAGGAAATCTTGTTGTGGCCCGAGGTAAAAAGTGTTCTAACTTATATTTTATGCAAGCCTTTATTACGAGTGAAAATGTAAATGCAGTTAGTGAGAGTGATGGATTTAAATTATGGCATAAGAGACTCGGTCATATAAGTGAGAAAGGGCTTAATTGTTTGGTGAAGAATGGTGTACTTTAGGGTGTGCAAGATGGAAATCTGGAAAAATGTTCTCATTGTATGGCAGGAAAACAAACCAGAGTGTCGTTCCAAAAAAAACCTTCTTCAAGAAGATAAAAAATTATTGAATTGATACATTCAGATGTTTGTGGTCCTTTCAAGGTAAAGTCTCATAGTGGTGCACTTTATTTTGTCACCTTCATTGATGACCACTCCCGAAAACTTTGGGTTTATGTTTTGAAGTCAAAAGATGAGGTTTTTGACAAATTTAAAGAGCTTCACACTTCAGTTGAAAGAGAGACTGGAAAGAAACTCAAAAGCATTCGTACTGATAATGGTGGTGAGTACTGTGGACAACTTGATAATTACTGTGTACAATATGGAATTAGACATCAGAAAACACCTCCAAAAACTCCTCAGTTGAATGGCTTAGCGGAGAGGATGAACAGGACACTAATTGAAAGAGTCAGATGTATGCTTTCAGAATCAAAATTTCCCAAATCGTTTTGGGGTGAAGCATTACTCACGGTTGCTCATGTGATTAATTTAAGTCATGCAGTTGCTTTGGAAGGAGATGTTCCTAATAGAGTGTGGTCAGATAAAGATGTTTCATATGATCACTTACGTGTGTTCGGTTGCAAGTCATTTGTTCATGTCCCTAAGGATGAAAGATCTAAGTTAGATGCAAAGACTCGACTGTGTATTTTTCTGGGATATGGTGGAAAAGATCTTGGTTATAGATTGTATGATCCTGGTCAAAAGAAAATTGTTAGGAGTCGGGATGTGACTTTTATAGAGGATCAAATTGGAATGGATATTGAGAAGATAGAAAAGCTAGGGTCCAAGAAAGATGATAAATTAGTAAATGTTGACCCTGTGAGAATTGAAAGAGCTAGCAGTGATGCTTATGGTCATGATAAAACAAGTGAACAATATATAGGTGATTCAGATACTACAACAAATGATGTTATTGATGAACATCAAGAGGCTCCATCAGATTCTCCACCTCCACCTAGAAGGTCAAGTAGAGAGCCTAAATTATCTACTAAATACACTACTCATGAGTATGTGCTTTTGACAAATGGAGGAGAACCTGAATCATATAATGAAGTTCTTGAGAGTAAAGACAAAGAACAATGGTTTGGAGCAATGCAGGAGGAGCAGTGGCATGGAAATCTAGGCTTCAAAAATGCGTTGCTTTATCTACTACAGAAGCAGAATTTATTGCAATGACTGAAGCAAGCAAAGAGTTGTTATGGATGAAGAGATTTCTTCGAGAACTTGGATTTATACAAAAGAAATATGTACTAAACTCAACATTCCACTCTAAATCTAAACATATTGACATTAAGTATCATTGGATACGTGCTGTTTTGGATGCTAAATTGTTGGAGATACAAAAGGTTCATACTGATGAAAATGGCGCTGACATGATGACCAAGGCATTACCAGTACTGAAGTTTGAAGTGTGTTGTACGATCGCAGGGTTGGCGATTACCTCCACATAGTTGTGAGGGGGAGATTTGTTGGGTTTCGGTCTCCCTTCCTATGTGGAGAAAAAGCCCATATATTGTTTAAAGTTCAGTCATGGTTCTTTTCCTGTGTGGATTAAAAAGCCCATATATTCTTTAGGGTTCACTATAGCAGAAAAAGGGGGTATAAAAACTTTTTTGTGAGATGCTCTGTAACACATCAGAGAGAAAGAAAGTTGTTGGTGAAAATAGTTGATTTGTTTGGTTGCTCTCCAGGTCGTGTAACAAAGAGTATTGAAGAGAGATTTTCTGCAGACCATTGTTCAGGTTTTCTTCTTTCATCGTACTTCATTTCTGCTGAGTTATCATGTTTCATTTAAGCTGAAAGTTTGTCAGCTTGTTGGAGACGTATTGAACTTGGTATTTGAAGAGCTTAGTTGAATTAGAAGATCAGTTGCTTGTAGTCTTGTGTTGTGCAGAGAAGTTTGTTCTTCTGTATTTTCTTTGTTATGTATGTTGTGTTCTCAAATGTTGCTTGTTAGGATACCTTCTCTTTGGATCCCTGTTTAGCAATTTGCAGAACTGATTTGTAACCATTTTTCTCATAGTGAAAGAGTTTATTGGACCGTAGTGTCCCGTGGATGTTTCCCTTCACACCGGAGGGTTTTACCACGTCAAATTTCTGTGTTCTACATTGAGTAATTCTGTTAGTTTGTTTGTCATTCTTTGTTTGTGTCTTATCACCAATATGTGCAAGTCCATAACGTCCTTTGTAAGGTTATAGAGTTCAAAACATAACTTGAATAACACATGAAACAACAAATACATTGATACAGAGAGATTATAACAGTCATAGAACAAATAAATTTTTCCTTTTATTTCATATACTGTTTATCTTCAGACCAGGTTAAACTGCCACAGAATTCATAAAAAAATATGTATGATTATACTTATATAAGTGTCTTCCTTGTTATAAACAGCTGTTGTTATCCGCGGAAGCAAGCAGTTTTCCTCCAACATTGGTACATATTGCCTCAACAGGTTTGTTTTTGTAAGTGAGCTTAACATCCTCCAGCCTTATCCCATCGCATGGATACGCCTTACTGCAATCTAGTTTAACTCCAACCTCTGTTGCTGATGTACCATGAATATCTTCGTATGTCACACCACTTATCTTTATATCCGAGGCCTTTTATTTAACACCAACAAAAAAACCAGGAATGAATCTACGAATATTAGAAATGGACTGCGCATATGCTTAAAATGTTTCCCATAAACACCTTTAAAGAAAATCAGTAAATTATACCTGATGCGGGCAATTTTTTTCGCCAGGGCAGTAATTTTGGTCAATAATAACAGGATTTTGGACATTGATCATTTCTAGGTGCTGGAACAGAATTCCCTTGACAAAGCCATGGCTAGCCCTAGCCCATGTTTTTATTCTCGCACCATTTTCAGTCCCGGTAAATGTAACCGACTTAACTGTCACATTCTGAACTCCAGGTTCTTGTGATGTCCAACCTAAACTTCCAATACTATTTCAAACAGAAAAAAATAATCGATGAGAAACTTGAAAAAAAAAAAAAAAAAAGTCAAGTTCCTGGAAGTTTTTGAAGTTCTATACTGTAACTACATTAATGTCATCACTGATTAAAATTAATAAAACATATGCTTGATTATTATTGTTATGAATGTGATACCTTATTCCGTGACCAGGGCCGCAAGCTATGTTTTCGATCCACAGATTAGAGTTGCCAGGGCCAATTGAGATACAATCATCCCCTGTGCTAATATGGGAGTTGAAGATGGTGACTCCGGATGATGACTGCAGATGAATTCCGTCTGTGTTGGGGCTGTTGCCTGATGCAGAAACTCTTATACCTTTCAGGTTGACATTGTGACAACCATCCATCACTATGTGAAACATCTGACTGTTTAACGATGTTAGTCCATTGATAATGATCTTGTTGGAATTGTAAAAGGCCAGTGACTGTTGAAAGAAAACAAAGTTAATAACAATATTCTTAGAAAAATTGTCCGAAAATTCAATATTTAAACCTTAAAAATCAAGCCAAATATCTGGATTGACCCCTACAAAATGCAGTACTTCAAATTTGCAGCATTACAGTATGTGTAAATATGGATATAATCATTTATGCCAAATATCTGCATTGACCCTATAATGTTTGCTTGTACACCAAAGATTTTTGAAAGGTGTAACTTGTAACGTATAAACAATTGGTTTTAGTAATATGGATTTTTAAACAAAGGTCCGTTATTTGTGCCGAATGTGTAGCCTTGTGAAGAAACTAAATAATAAATAAATAAAAATGATAAAAACATGTCGACTGAAAGATTTATCAAGAATAATTATATATATATTAAATTCTAATATTCTATATATAGTTGCGAGTATTCTTGTGTAAATTTAGAAAGAAAAAAAGAAGACGAAGGTGTTCCCAGTGTAGCTGCGTAAGAAATGTTATTCATGTCATATTTAACTCACATAATTTGCTAAAAATACATTTATGATTAATTCATGTCAATTTCAGGATCATTTTCCTTGTACATATATACACATCGTTAGAACTTGAATTGTTAAAGATAAAAAAAGCCCCTCAGGCCCGTATCATGCACTCGTTTGTTGCAAACTTTTATCAGCATATACATCTGAAATTTACTGATTTTAAAAAATTAAAATTTGCTCTTGAGTTAAAAAATTATATGATCCTAAGTAAGTGGGAACGGTGATTATAATTTTACAGAAAAGGATATGCATGATTGTTGTGTTAATGATGCAATTATGGCCATCATCTGTGTGGAGGAAACATTAGTGTAAACGTTTAAAAAAAAAAGATTAGAGTACAAACCTTTGCTCCTTCGGGACATTTCTTGCCAGAAGTTTTGCAAGCCCAGAGTGAAGTTCCTTGGCCATCTAAAGTTCCCCCGTAAATGGAAACACCGGTAACTCTCTCGAATTTAATCCAGCTCCCGGAGTTTCCCAGAACATTGTAGTCAGAAGGAGCTACTAGCATGCCATCTATACGTATAGTGATTGCACCATTTTTGCAATGTTCACCATAAAAATACACATTCCTCAGTAAGAACCTCCCCGGTGGCACGTAGATGGTGGCAGGGGTAGTTGTTGCACAAGCAGCTCCCCATGCGCTGAGGAACGCTTTCGAAGAATCGGATTGGCCTCCGGGTTTGGCCCCGTAACGAAGAACATTGTATGTGATTGTTGCTGATGATATTGAAGAGTTTAAGAGGAAGAATACAAGTAGGAGATAAAGGGAAGACATGGTGTTTATTGCAAAGTGGATATATATGTTCGTTTTGATCTAAGAATTCGAAGAGTTAGTAGATTGTGTAGAAATTGAAACGGATCGTGGAGTATTTATAGGCTCTCTTGATACTACTACATTTTTGCAACAGTTGATACCTGACATGCAAGTTGTGATGATAAGCGAACCAAAAGTCTCTTCCTTGTTACTGTTTAGCTTTTCGGCCGTCCTACAAAGTCAGAAGATAGAAATTAAACCCCGAACGCTATATACTGTATGTCTATCGCGCGACCACCAAATAATTTAATTAACTGTAATTTTCGCATGTTTTCTGGAGATACATACCGAGGTTCGTAATGATGCGGTTAACAATTATCATTCGAATAGATGAAGTGTTAAATTTGATAATTATTTTATATTTTAATGTACTTCGTTAACTGTTGATGGAAATGAAATTCGAGAATCAATATAAGAGGTGCTGGAATGGAGAAAATAATGAAGAAAAACGTACAAAGCCAATTGCCAAAGAATATGTAAATAGAAATGTAGTTTCCAATGGTAAAAATGAGATCTCATTTTTTCTTTTTGAATATAAATTTTTTATCAGGTGGGATAAATTACACATTTGCAGATCATATTTTTGCGAAACAACAATTCTATCGAACGAATCAATTATACAAAAACTAACCCACATATATGATTAAGTTATTATTCCCGTCAACCTAGTTCAACTATGAACCATACATTACACACTAATTAATCTTAATAAATTAACAATCATTTTAATTAATTGATACAAGGAATTTACATCTTAATTAATATTTGTAACCAGAAAAACTCTCATTTCTGAATTAGTTCTTCCGATCCTCTTCTGTGCATTCCTTCCATCAACTCTAATTAATACTTTCATTCATAGTTCGGTTCTACCAATTTTGACTTTTTATCTTTTCCAAATCATGGTAAGATTACGTAAGACTTCTTATTTTCCAAGTAAAACGGCTACATCTGGTTAAGTTAGTTATTTACTGTTAATTACATTCATAATCACATTGCATATTTTGCAGTTTGCCCAAATAACAAGCATTCGAATTCACAAAACTGGAAAAGTTCATCCCATATTATGCTAATCTCCCGGAAATTTCCTATTTGTGCACCGCCAGTTTTATAACCTAAATACTTAACTTAATTTTCTTGCCTAACTAGAACAGTAGCATTTCTTTTCTTTTTAAAGTAATTCGTAGGGATAAATTCTGCATGATGAAGCGGGGGATGAAATAAATCCATCCTGATGGTCCAATCTTTAATTTAGCATGGAAAAAATCATAATTTAACAATTACTTTTTCCAGATTTTCGATTGATCATTCAAACTAGTAGATTTTTCTGTGATCTTGGTTCGGCCAACAATAATAGTAGATTTTGTTTGAATATGAATATTCATGACAAAATATATGAACATTGCTTGTATGCTGTGAGGATATAACAAGAATCGCTCGAAACAAGGAAGCCTTTAAACATGAAACGTGTAATCATGACTACACGCTTAAGCTTTACGTATCAAATCCAAATCCAAATACCCTGAGAAATGTTCACAAAAATTAAAAGAAAAAACTCGCCATACTGTTCGTCTTCTGATAGCCATCACATGCACATGTGTATGTACATTACGTGTTAAACACTACTCAATATTGACCACTTATCTGTTGATTTTTCTTGTAACGCAATTATCTGTTGATTTTGTGTAACATTCATCGTACTAGTTATCTAAATCACAATTACGATACAATAAAAGATATTAATTATGCATAACCATTAATTGATTATTTATTTATAACAATTATAGTTACCTTACCGATAACCCTAAAATGGAATATTGTAGATGAAACGATTAACCAATTAACATACGGGTGATTGCCCAAAATATTCATCTGGGAAATTGGCTGGTCCTTTTTACTGACGGAACATGGTACATCGTGTACCGTGATATGAGGGATGTTGCGGAACACGATCTTCCGTAACAGGGCATGATACGGAACTGAGTCTTCTGTGTTATGCATGATACGGAAGACCATGCTCCGTGACTGTGCTGCGTACCCATCTAACACGGAACAACGTCCACCGCATCATGCATAACACGGAAGACGCAGCTCCGTATTTACATAATACGGAGGACGATTCTCCGCATCATGCTAACGCGGAGGACGATTCTCCGTATCCCGTCGTACTTCGAGCCATTTTTTTCAAAATCAGTATTTTGACAAAAACTTGTGAAAAATAGGCATTTTGGTAATTCTCTCTTAACATACCTCATATTCAATTCGTTTCCTCATATTTCTTTGAAACCTAGCTAGCTTAGCTTTAACTTGTATGGCATGTCAATTTGGCTCTAGAATATAAAACTTCATTTACACCACTACCTCCTCATTTCGGTTGAGAAAAAAACAATAGATAATAAATCAATTGATTTCATCAGAGCTAAAGCCTAAAGCAATGGAATACTTAAAATGCGCTATAGAACAAAAGTGTTACGTCTAAAGGAAAGAAAAAAAAAACATAACCAAAATATTCAAAAATCATTCCGAAGATAATTTAATGAATACTGTTATAATTGATTGTAATTTTAGTCAATGTGTAATAGCAGAGCTAGATATAGAGGAAGAGAAAAATCACCATGCAATTATTACTCTTGCTCCCTTACCTTACCTATAAATACTTTACATCCGGGAATGAAAAACATGCACCAAGCAGCAATCTTTTTATACTGTTTTTCTCTATCTCTTTGCTCTCTTTCTCTAGCAGTTAATATTAGTATTATAGCTAGTAATTTGTAACATGCTATCAGTACGAAGCCCTGCCGGAACTGAAAAGGTATAATTTTATTTTAATATACATATATGGCCGGAACACCGCCTACTAATAACTAAAATATATATATAGCCGGAGCACCGCCTGCTAAACGATACCATTTAATTTTGGGCAATGCCGAAATATTGTGGGAACCTTTTAATTATATTGTCATTGATATATCAATTGTTGTTATATATTAACTGACCTTTATCTACACCGTTGTTAAAATGGTACCATTCATCGAAAGATATTGTGGGAACATTTTTTATGATTATTATTTATCGTAAAATAATCTTTGTGTATGAACTAACTTAAGCAGGATTTTCTACCTAAATATATTTATCAGTTGGAGATAACCTGTATACGCAGACGTCCATATGACGGGTGAAAAATCCGTTTGTTGTTCTATACAAAGATCTGTTTATAATATCAATAATAATTATGATATAATTATGATATATACATTTATCATTGTGTATCTATTAACGCACCCGATTAACTAGGATTTATGTAATATTTATATTGATGATTTAAGTTTAATAATTTGTGTGTTAAATTCAGATTTAGTATGACAAACCTTGCAAGCTTATCGTTCGTTGCGTTGGATATTTCTGGAGATAATTATTTGTCATGGGTACAAGATGTAAAATTGCATCTCGGTTCAAAGAAATTAAGCGATACGATAAAGGCAGAAAATACAGCCACGGCTGAAGAAAACTTTACCTCCATTATTTTTCTCCGACATCACATGCATGAAGATTTAAAATCTGAATACCTAGCAGTCGAGGATCCTTATATTTTATGGGAAAATTTAAAAGATAGGTTTGACCACCAGAAACTAGTTTATCTGCTTGCAGCTGAAAATGATTTGGCTAATCTAAGACTTCAGGATTTTAAGAGTGTTCGGTCATATAGTTCTGCTTTATTCAAGATAAGTTCTAGACTCATTATGTGCGGTGAGAAAGTTAATGAGAAAAGAAAAATCGATAAAACATTATCTACTTTTCACCCCAACAATATCAACTTAGCTGAGATGTATAGGGAGTGCAAATCCACCAAGTTCGGGGATCTTCTATCAACTCCCTTGTTGCTGAGCAGAATCATGAATTGGTGATTAAGAATCATCAATCCCGTCCAACGGGATCTGCCCCTTTACCTGAAGTAAATAACATGTCATTCCAGCAGAATGTACGTGGAAAAGGGCATAGAGGTGGACGAGGCCAAGGTCGATACCGTGGACGAGGTCGAGATCACGGGCACTTTCGTCCTTATAATAGCTTTGGTCACCGGAAGTGGCAATCTGAACAGAGCAAAAGAAAGGCACCACAGGGAGGGAAAATGGATAATACATGCCATAAGTGTGGGATGGAAGGACACTGGGCACGTAATTATCATATCCCAAAACATCTTGTTGATCTATACCAATCATCTCAGATGTCAAAAGGAAAAATGGTGGAAACCAATTTCGCCAACAATAGCCTAGATGATTCCCCGATAGTTACAACTAGAGGAATATGCATTAATGGTCCGAATGAACCTAACGAAACTCCCATATGGGAGGCTGAAGATTAGTTTCATAAAATTACTATAATAGTGTTTTTTATCTTGTTTAACCTATGTAGTGTGTTATGTTTCTATCGAATAAAAGTGTGTTTCTTAATTATGCACAAAATGGTTTCTGAGGATATATGCATTGCTGATTGTGGCATAACTCATACGATTCTATAGAAACGAAAATATTTTACCCTTCTAACTAAAATCGAAGCACAAGTTGGGACCATATCTGGCGTATCTAATATAATTGAGGATTTTGGAGAAGCTAGTTTTATCTTACCTAATGGTACACACTTACGCATTCCAAATGCATTATTTTCTAGTTAGTACACTAGAAATCTTCTTAGTTTTAAGGATATCCAACTCAACGGTTTTCACATCGAAACCACTTCCGAGGCTGGTAAAGAACATCTTCTTATCATTTCAGCTAATTCTAGCAACAAGAAAATCTTAGAAAGGTTTAGCTCACTTTCCTCAGGATTATATATGATGAAAATTAGAGCCATTGAGTCACACAATGTCATTGCTTTGAAACTGATAGACCTAAAATTATTTACACTTTGGCATGAAAGATTAGATCACCCTGGTGTATTTATGATGCGTCACATTATAGAAAATTCTACTGGTCATCCTCTAAGAGATCTTAAAGTTCTTTTAAGCAATGACCTTCCTTGTTCAGCATGTGCTTTAAGAAAATTGATTACTCGGCCATCTCCTACTAAAGTTCAGCTTGAAAGTCCAAATTTTCTTGAAAGGATCCAGCGACATATGTGGGCCTATCCACCCATCTTCAGGCCCATTTAAGTACTTCATGGTATTAATTGATGCCTTAACTAGATGGTCTCATGTTTGTCTTCTCTCAACTCGTAATGATGCTTTTGCAAAATTACTTGCCCAAATAATCAAATTACGAGCTCAATTCCCAGATCATTGCATAAAGTCAATTCGTTTAGATAATTCTGGCGAGTTCACATCTGCAACATTTGTTAAGTATTGCATGTCTGTAGGAATATCAATTGAACACCCAGTTCCTCATGTACATACAAAAAATGGATTAGCCGAATCCTTTATCAAAAGACTTCAAATTATTGCAAGACCACTATTGTTGAAAGCAAAATTACCTACATCCGTTTGGGGTCATACAATACTTCACGCTGCCAATATTTTTAGGATTAGACCAACTGCCTATAACAAACATTCTCCAATACAACTGGTACTTGGCCAAATTCCTAATACTCACTTCAAAATTTTTGGAAGTGCCGTATATGTTCCGATTACTCCACCACAAAGATCGAAGATGGGAGCTCAAAGAAGAATAGGTATCTACGTTGGTTTTGATTCGACATCTATAATTAGATATCTTGAACCACTAACTGGAGATTTATTTACCGCAAGATATGCAGATTGTCATTTTGATGAGTCAGTGTTTCCTCCTTTAGGGGGAGTTAAATATTCGAATAAAGTTAATCCTGACATTACATGGAATGCATCGGGTTTACATTTCTAGATCCACGTACCGGTTAATGTGAAACTGAAGTTAAAAGGATTATTCATATGCAAAATATCGCAAACCAAATGTCTGACGCATTTAACGATTCTAGAAAAATTATAAAATCTCATACCTGCAGTAAATACTCCAGCTAGAATAGATGTACCAATTCAAAAATCAAACACAAAAGAATTGGTTACGGAATCAAATCCGTTCTTGAAGCGTGATAGACCGGTCGGTGCAAAAGATGTTGCACCACGAAACTGAAAAACAAGGAAAAATGCCCCTAAAGTGGCACATGCTCCAGAAGTAGCAAATACCCATGAAGTGGTATTATCTCCTGAAGAGATTCCAATCCCTAAAGATGAGGGATTAAGTAATCATGAAATTTCAATAAATTATGTGCATGACATGAAATTATGGGATCGAAGTAAAGCCATAATCGATGATGTATTTGTGTATTCTACGGCATTGGATGTCGATATAAATTCTGATCCTGAACCACAGAGTGTGGATGAATGCCGTCGAAGAAAAGACTGGATAAAATGGAAAGACGCAATTCAAATAGAATTAAATTCATTGCATAAAAGAGAAGTATTTGGACATGTTGTCCAAACACCAATTGGTGTGAACCCTGTTGGAAATAAATGGGTATTCGTAAGAAAATGAAATGAAAATAATGAGATAATGAGATACAAAGCCCGACTTGTGGCTCAAGGGTTTTCTCAAAGACCTGGCATTGATTATCAAGAGACGTACTCGCCAGTAACGGATGGAATTACTTTTCGTTTCATATTAGGTATGGCATCAAATGAAAAACTGGAAACACGTCTTATGGACATCGTTACTGCATACTTTTATGGTTCACTTGATAGTGAAATTTTTATGAAAATCCCAGAAGGGTTGAAAATGGATGAGTTCAAGAAACCTCGTCATATATACTCCATTAAACTTCAACGATCATTGTATGGACTGAAACAATCTGGTCGTATGTGGTATAACAGACATAGTCGTTATTTACAAAAGAATGGGTATATTAGTAATCATATTTGTCCATGCATTTTTATCAAGAAATTGCAATCTGGTTTTGTGATCATTGCTGTATATGTGGAAGATTTAAATTTTGTAGGAACAGCTACAGAGGTTGATGATGTTGTCATATATCTAAAGACAGAATTTGAAATGAAAGATCTTGGAAGGACATAATATTGTCTTGGTATATAGGTTGAGCACTTGTCACCAGGAATTTTCCTCCATCAATCCACGTATACACAAAAAGTTTTGAGCAGATTTTACCTGGATAAATCTCATCCTTTGACCACTCCAATGGTGGTTAGATCTTTAGAACCTGATAAAGATCCATTTCGACCATGAGAAGATAATGAAGATGTTCTTGGTCCTGTGAAATTCCATATCTTGGTGCAATTGGTGCACTTATATATCTTACGAATAATACAAGGCTAGATATTGCATTTGCTGTGAATTTATTGGCCAGGTTTAGCTCTGCTCCGATGGACAGACATTGGAATGGGATCAAACATATATTCCGTTATCTTCGTGGAACAGTTGATTTTGGATTATTTTTCTTGAAAAATTCAACATCTCAGTTGATTGGATATGCAGATGCTGGATATTTGTCAGATCCTCATTTTGGCAAATCACAAACTGGATATGTATTTACATGTTGCGGTACATCCATTTCCTGGAAATTCACAAAACAAACTACAGTGGCAACCTCATCAAGTCACTCAGCACTAATTGCAATTCATGAAGCCAGTAGAGAATGTGTTTGGTTGCGGTCTATCATCAAGAATATTCAAAAATCATGTGGATTACCGGACATCACGAGAAATCCCACTGTTATGTTTGAAGATAACACTGCATGTATTGATCAACTCAAGGAAGGATATATCAAAGGAGACAGAACGAAGCACATTTCACCAAAATTCTTCTACACTCATGAGCTTCAAAAGAATGGTGAAATTGACGTACAACAAATTCGGTCATGTGACAACCTTGCAGACTTATTCACAAAATCATTACCAAATTCAACATTTAGGAAACTGCGACAAAACATTGGAATGCGTCGACTCAATGACATGTTGCAAGAAAACTTCAGCGAATGATTAGTTTCTTCCAAGGGGAGATTGTACTCTTTTTCCTTCGTCAAAGTTTTTATCCCACTGGTTTTTCTTTGACAAGGTTTTAACGAGGCAATCTATGATCCATACTATAATGACAATCAAAGGGGAGTGTTATAATTGATTGTAATTTTAGTCAATGTGTAATAGTAGAGCTAGATATAGAGGAAGAGAAAAATCACCATGCATTTATTACTTTTGCTCCTTTACCTTGCCTATAAATATTTTGCATCGGGAATGAAAAACATGCACCAAGCAACAATCTTTTTATACTGCTTTTCTCTATCTCTTTGCACTCGTTCTCTAACAATTTATAAGAGTTTAGCTAACATTATGAAAACATGTTGCTCACATTGAGCATAGTATCGGTACAAGTTTTGTTGTACATTTTCAACATCTGCACGTGATGCAAATGCATGTAGTATTTTTTAATAAATGAAGAATAGTTGATGCGAGGTGAAAATTAATATAAACATATATATAAGTTTTACTTTTTTGACTGAAAAAATTAAGTAACATTTTTTAATTATACAAATGTATTTATCATTGTTTACAAATCAAATCACATTATCTTGAACTTTTTTAAAGTCATTTAATAGCATAAATAGACACCTCCTAAAAATCATGTAATTTTTTTAGATGCATGTGAGGACATCAGATATACGTACAATGTGATTAATTAATTGTAAATTAAAAAAAAGGAAAATACTTATATTTTTCCCTGTGGAAATCAAACATAATTGGGTAAATGGGTAGGTTCGGACTAGGGATGGGCGTCGGGGTATTTCGGGGTCGGGAATGCTATCCCCGCCCCCATCCCCGAATTCAAACCCGATCCCCGTCCCCGGCCCGTTACCCGTCGGGGACTATTTTTCATTCCCCGGCCCCGGTCCAAACGGGTAACGGGGATCCCAGCGAGGAATCGGAGAATTTTATTTTTTAAAAAAATAATATTAAATAATTTTAAACACTAACTAGTGAGCTCAAATGCACTAAATTGAGATAAAAAAATATTATTTAAAGAAACAATTATAAACAACATGGAAATGAAGTTATTTAACTATTAGAAAGATGAACATATAAAATTAAAACATCATTTTGTTTCCATTATGAAGTATTAGAAATTCGTTTATATTAATATATGATTATTAATATATATATATATATATATATATATATAAACCTCCTTAAAATACAAACCTACAAACCAAGCATAATCTAATATTTCAAGCTAATCTAATGACCAAACTAGGGGTACCCGCAAAAAATGTTTAAAATAATTGGCTCTATCCAACCAAAAAAATAAAAAAATAAAAAAAAATTCACTGTTCACGTGATGACGTGGCAGTGGATTTCACTGGTTAACGGTGCTTCGCACCTTCTTGTACGGCGCTTCGCGCCTTTATCATTCTAAAGTTGTAAGGAATGGCAATCAATGGTAAAGGCAATAGACGATTGACGGGTGTGTCGAGAGCCTTCGGCCCTCATGACTACCTAACTCATCCGTTTACTGTCTTAAATGCTTCGCATTTCCACGGCAAGTTTTTTTTTTTTTTTTATGGATAGAGTCAATTATTTTAAGCATTTTTTGTGAAGGTACCCTTGGCAGGAACCTTAGAATAAATGAAATATAATTAATTTAGTGTTGGTTTGTAGGTTTGTATTTTAAAAGTGGTTTGTATTTGAGCACTTGCCTATATATATATATATATATATATATATATATATATATATATATATATATATATATATATTTGTTATAGTCAAAATTCGGTTCGGGTATTTTTCGAGATGGATTCGGGTCAAATACGGGATCAATTTGGGGAATTCTAGGTTTAATTAAGGTTTTGGTAGAAAATGGAGAAGTCAGGCCGCGCCCTCTATCTCTCTCTACAAAGAGGGCGCGCCCTAAATAACAGAAACATAGTGACGAATTTATTTAAGTTGATTTTCTGAGAAGACATTAAAGAAATCTCTCCTAGGATTCCATTCAAGGTGGGATTTTATTCAAGTTGGAATTCAAGTAGTTGAAGAATTCCCTCCTGTCGTATCTCAGGAGGGGGATGTCCGTCGCAGAAGGCCTCCAGGGGTTTGCCTGGATTTAAGGACCCTTCTTAAACACTAAGGTCGCGCCCTAAGGTGAAAAGATGGGGACTTTCTGGTGTGTGCTTTGGGAGCTCTGTTCCTGTATTCAATGGGCGCGCTCTCATTGGGGAACTTCGGAGTAATCCTGCACTTTGCACCCAAAAGCTCTGGATCACCTATCCTGCTATCTGGTGGGTGCTTCTCATTCGGGGGACAGGGATGCGTTCTGCACTTGGGGTAAACCACGGCTATACCTGAATCCTTGAAATCAAGAAATAGCTGGTAGCGGATAGGACTAGTCCTCGACTGGGGAAGTTTCCTTATCTGTGAAGTCTTGAGATCTTGGATGAGCCTTGGGCCTTTGTGGTTAGGCCTCATAGTAGAACATTCCGGATGCTGGACCTACAATCCAAGCCGATTTGGGTTTCTTGTTCTCCAAGAGCTACGTATGGCTTGATCCCATATAAATACCGGGGTACGTAGGCCGATTGAGGGGTTGGAAGTCGAGAGCTCTAAAATAGCCGCCACTAACCCTATCAATCTCAGCCACCAATTACGCTCAACAATCACACACCACCGTTTTCTCCGGTAAAGAACCACCGCATCAGATCTTGTTTCCGGCGACGTACCTCGAATTTTGTTGTTCCCAAATTCCTCCATCAACAAATTTGCGCTAGAAGGAGGGGAGCCAATCAAGATCTACATCTTAGGAGGAAAAGATGTCTCATAATCATGGCAGAGGTTCTCGAGAAGAAGATGGTTACGATTCTGATGACAGCTTGGGAGATAACCAAGCGCGTCATGAAGCTTATGTTCCGGAAAATGTTGCTGCTCCTCCGCGACATCATGGAACTTCGGCCGCCATTGGTGGACAGCCGCCCGTTCTTATCAGTAATTCGGCATTAATGGAACAGCTGTATGTTATGCAAGATGCCATAAATAGTTTCGGGGCGAGATTGGGTTCTGTGGAGGAAGAGCAAGAATCAAGGAGAAAATCTCGGAGTATCCCATGAAATCATCACCGATCAGGGAAATCCCCTCAGATCGAGGAAGATTCTCGAAGGAAGGAGGAAAATCACGAAAGGAGATTTCAGCTGGTCACTCCTCGAAGGTTAGATTATTCTGATCCTATTGTTGAACATCCTAGTGAAAATAATTCTGAGCGCAGGTTGATGAATCCTCAAGAGAGGGCGCGCCCTCATCCTCACCGTTCGGGGCGCACTCCTAGTGAGATCCAAAAGGATGAGGAGAAAATGGCTAGAGAAAGGAGAGATTTTGCCAGCTTGAAAGAACGCCTTGGAATAAGGCTTAATGATGACGATTTGAGGATGGTGCTCCTCGAGCTTCAGAAGAAAGACAAATATATGGAATCGAGGCCCCATGATTCACAGTGCGTGCCCCCTGATAACAGGTCGAGGCCCCTTGGACATGAGCGAGCCCTTCCACAAAGTCATGATCCACAGCGCGCGCGCCCTGACAACAGGTCCGGCCCCTTGGACATGAGAGAACTCTTGCTCGAAATGATAATCCATAGCGCGTGCCCTCTGTTCATGACAGATCGTGGCCCCTTGGATTTGAACAAACTCTTCGTCGTGATAACAGTGGAAGAAGAAACCGTGATAACGGTGATAGAAGAATGGATCGGTATCAGGGAAATAGGCGCCCCCGTAACCAGGGCGCGTCCTCAGGTGGAAGATCCCCCCGTATCCATCAAATCCCCTAAAGCACCTCAAGTGAGTCCAGGTCGAGGACGCACTCTCACTCGGGAGGACAGTATCAGAGAGGTTCTCAAGGGAATTCACAACCTCATGGAAATCCTGAGGGTCAGCAAACTCAAACTCAAGAGGAGGTTGTGATTCAACCACAAGTAGAGGTTCAAGGAGGCATTCAGACAGCGGCTCCACCGCCGCCTCCACCCCCGGGGGGTACTCAGACGGTGGGACAACCAAATATCCAGAATATTCCTGGAGTGGGAACATTCAACGTGGATGATTTAAAGAAACTCCTTGCTCACTTGGATGGAGGAAGAATATCTGCAACTGCGCCAACATCCTCTCCCTTCTCGACCGAAGTTAGAGAGGCACAGCTCCCTGCTGGGTATAGATCAATGACAAATGTTTTGCGATTTCATGGAAATGCAGACCCTGTGGAATTCCTTGGACGTTTTGATATCGAGATGGATGTCTATCAAGTTACGGAATTAGCTAGATGTCGATTATTGGCGGCAACTTTCAGGGATAGTGCTCAGCAATGGTTTCAGAAGCTTGGTCCAGGAGTAATCACATCATGGCAGGTGATGAGGAACTTGTTCTTGACTAAGTTCCAGGCCGCAGTAAAATATGCTCCTCCGATCACAACCTTGGCCAATATCAAGCAAAGGGAATGAGAGAGTTTGCAATCCTATTTCAAGAGATTCAACTCGGAATCCACTATGGTGAGAGGGGCGACTGCTGAAACGCTCAAGAGTTTCTTGATAGCTGGATTGTCCGTGGGGACTGATTTCTGGAAACATCTTCAAGGGCGAGACCCACCTACTTTAGCTGATGTGTTTGCACAGGCTGAGTCTTTCAAGATTGTAGAACAATCCTTGGCGGATAATCGAAAAACTGACAATCAGAACAGCTCTAAGGGAAAGGCCGGTAAGAGGAAGGATAGGTCTCCTAGTCCTACTCGCCGTATAACAACTGGTGCGAACCGGGTAAATTTAGCTGAAGTGGAAGGAATTGGGGTCCACCTGATACATACACTTACGATCAAAGGCCGGGTAACTATACTCCTTTAGCAGCTTCTATTGAACACATCTTTGAGGTGAATAAGAACAAAGGGTTCTTCAGAAAGCCGGAACCATTGACCTCTTGGCAGAGTAAAGATAAGAAGAAGTATTGTGAATTCCATGAATCTTCAGGGCATAACACTCATGAATGTCGTCAGCTCAGGGAGGAGATTGAGGATTTGATTAAGGAAGGATACCTGACGGAATGGATTGTTAGGGAGGTGAAGAAGCATAAGGAGAATCCTGATAGGAGAGATGGAAGGCGCGCCCTCCACGGAGATGGTAAGCTGGAAGAGAAGAAATTCATCAAAGAAGGGAGTATTCACACCATCTTTGGGGGACACCATTTAGGGGGAGATAGCAATCACGCTATGGAGAGGTATTCCAGAGAAGCGAGGTATCGACCTCTCACAAATGTGAATAGCTTGGAGTTAAGGCCACCTAAACTGTTCAAGGGAGAATGTGTTGACATTACTTTTACTGAAGAAGAAGCTAGATGGGTACATCATCCTCATAATGACGCTCTGGTAGTAGCAATTCAGATTGGTTCGAAGAATGTCCATCGGGTTTTCGTGGACAATGGAAGCTCGGTGAATATACTATACTACAGTACTTATAAGAAGCTGGGACTCTTAGACAAGGATATGATTGAAGACAACGGATGGATCTATGGTTTTTCAGGAGAATCGGTAAAAGTTATGGGAGCTATCAAATTACCGGTAACTCTTGGGGAAGGAACTCTTTCTCTGACTCAAATGATGGATTTCATAATTTTGAATGTGGATTCATCACATAATGCTCTGGTAGGACGACCTCTGTTGAAGGAAATGAAAGTTGTGACCTCCATCTATCATCTCGCGATGAAATTTCCTACGCCAAATGGTGTGGGAACTGTACGGGGCTCTCAGCATGACTCAAGAGATTGCTACCATAAGGCGATTAAAGGGTTTAGAAGACAGCAGGATGGAGGTCGCGCCCTACGTGAGAGTGATTCAGGAGTCATGAGTGTTGTCCTAGAAGAGGTAAAAGCCCATTATCTTGTCCAAGAACCTGAAGAGGAAGAACTGCTATACAGGGCGCGCCCTGAGGATGATACCTCGGTTCTTGATGATCTTCAAGAAGGAATTTTGGAAGAAATCGAGGAAGACGCAGAGGAAGTAATCTCAGTCGATATCAAGGGTGAGCAGGTTGAAGGGAGGCGAATGTTACTTGAAGGTTTGGTGCATACCCTTGTTGAGGAAGACTTCCCTCTTAAAGAGGACGCGCCCTCCAAGGATGCAGCACCGGTTGAAGATCCTCGAAGTTTTGATTTCGACCTTGACCCAAGGACACCACAACCGGTGGAAAAGACTGGTCCTGCAGAGGATACAATTTCTATTTTGGTGGATGAAAGGGATCCAACTAAGGTTCTGAAGATTGGATCGCAGTTGAACTCCAAATTAAGAGGCATGCTCACCAACTTCCTTTTAAACAATCTAGATGTTTTTGCTTGGAGTCATGCTGACATGGTTGGAATTGATCCGAAGGTTATGTGTCATCGTCTGAATATAGATCCTACCAAAAAGGGAATCCGCCAGAAACGCCGGCCAGTGAGTGGAGAGAGCTATAGCATTGAAAGAAGAGGTGGATAGACTTCTAGATGTTGGGCTGATCAAAGAGTCATATTATCCAGATTGGTTGGCTAATCCAGTTTGTAAGAACCCCAAATTTTGGATATAATTAAAACTTTTTATTATGTACTGAGGTAATGGTGAATAGTGATTACGACTACGATGTAACGATTGAGATAATGAATGAAAGGAATAGATTTGGATTCAAATGTTTTTATGTCTTGAAGAATACTATTGGTTGACACTTTAGATAAGAATTATCTATCTCCTAGGGAATTGAGATTTGATAATTCTAAAGGAGAAGATTATTCTTATGTCATCCAAATCGATATCTGTTATTGGTCCAGTGGGTCCGTAAAAAGGTTAAGGAACGATCGAAAAGAGATCAGGGATAATTGTACAACCCTAAGAGGATAAGTAAAGAAAAATGGATGAATAGTGATTTTGGTGGACATAGGAATATTATTAGACGACGCGATATATAAGTATCCGGAACGAAATTCTGAGTTCGTATTAGTGATTCAGGGGGAAAAAGAGTGTATGTAAAAGCTGTCGGATTCTGAAAAATAGCACTTTTATTTTCTCCGAGAATTTCCTGGACACTAAAAGACTTAAAGAATTATTGAAGGGATTTAAGAAATATGGATTCGAGAATTATTATGAATGATGGAGAATATTATTATAAATGTTAAGACGGTTTCCGGTAAAACCCTAACTAAAAACGATTGAGATATTCGTTCGAACGATCAATGAATTGAGCAATAATCGGACAAAGAAACAAGCAGAGAGCCAAGAGACAAGCATGTGCAAGTGGATAGGATCAAGTAACTAAGTTGGTTACCAAAGCAACTTGGACAATTAGAAAGCAAACTAAGTACTTAGCTTAATCTTATCATCAAACCACTAAAACATGACATTTGTCCACTAGAATTACATCATGCATGAGAAAATCACTTTATTAAAGTAATTTTAGCTAGATATTATCCAAGACTACACAATAATGCAAGGATGAGATCAAAAGCAAGCCAAACAACTCCATTTCTCTCTTTCTCTCTAAAATGCCCAGCAGAAACAAAAGCTAAATAAAAATTCATATCTCCCAATCTAGAGAGTCTAAAATCACCAAATTTTAACCAAAGCCTCTCCACTCCATGGGTAAGGTTCGTTCAAAATTTCATTGCAATCCAAGTAGTATAACCTAGTCAAATCCATGCTCAAAGTTGGGAAGCCAAATCTGACCAGTTTCTGTCCAGTAGGAAAAACGGGTTCAAAACCATAGCTTCCAAGCTTCAAATTTCATGATCTATAGCTCAAAACAAAGCTTATGAATAACCCAAGATGTGGTAAAAATTTGAGAGCTAAACTCTTGTTTTTCGATTTTTTATGATTTTTACAAGTTGAGTGATGAATAGTGTTCTTCAAGAACTAATCTTGTTTTCTTTGATTCCTATGGTTGATTTAGCTAGCTTAAGGCCACTCAAGGATCATACAAAGCTTAGTGAGGCTAGAACATACTCCAATGAAGGTAGACCTCATGAAACCCTAGCATTTGATTTGAGATTTATATATGTTTTTGATGGTTTTAGCTTTGTATGATTATAGTGGTAATTATAAGCATGATTATGTAGTTAGTTATGTGATTTAAGAAGCATGATGATTTTGAGGTTAAGATCAGTGGTTCTAGGGTTTGTTGAGATGAGAATCATGTTTATGAATTGTGTTGATGCCCGGTGTGGCTTGGTTATGTTGTTACGATTTTTAGAACGTCCGATTTATAGCCGTCGTAATGCCGAATTTTTGTTAACACTTAAAAACAAAGCATGGCAGTTAATATAATTTCCTGACCTTGGTAATATGGTGACTGGTCCTTTTAGATCTCGAGTCATAGATCGTTTTGGCGTGAGAATCGAAACATTCCGACTTACGGTTTAGGAGTTATGGTCAAATTACCAAAATTGGTTCGGAACCGTAAGTAAAAGTTCGTAACTTCAATTGAACCCTCGTAAAACATGTTACTCAGTGGAGAATCTTGGTAAATAAATACTAGAGGTCATAAGGAAGGTATGAAAGAAAACCACATGTCAAACGGATCGTTTTCCGATTTTATAAAAATGTTGGAATCGAAGTTAAACACGAACGAACCCCTAAAAACCCGCTTGATTATAACTTCGGTAAAACACTTAGAAAATGGGCGATAAAACTCGGAGTATAATATTGATTCGTAACGATCGACTTTAGAACTTGTATGACTTAAGTATGTCCCAAGTGTAAGTACAGTGACATGTCGTATTAACGAACGAATGTCGGGTCGGATCGATGATAAAAGGAATCCACTAAAAGGGGTATAACGAGATAACTCGAGAACGTGTTTCGATTTAAGTATAACTTAACTTTTGAGATGTTAAGTGATTAATCCCGAATGCCTTGGCTATTTATAGATCACCAAGCTAACCCGGGACCCGCTACCACTACCCCTTACCATACTCGACTACCAGGCAAGTTTCAATTCCCTTCTTTTAGGCTGTTGTTGTGATTGAATATATATATATATATATATATATATATATATATATATATATATATATATATATATATATATATATATATGTTTTCTGTTATACATATGCCATATCATGCATGCCTACTTTCAAGTTATATCGTTATGCTTGTTCCCTGATTGTTTATTGGCTTATTAATTAGATAGCTAACGTATCAATTATAAGCCGATTATTGTAAGACCCTCATTGAAGGGCGTATACAACTTATCCATCAAATATAGACCGGGAGTCAATATTTCTTGATATATCGAGATTATCTCGGAGGAAAATATTTAAGTAAATATTTTCCATTATTTGGGCGACGAATATTATTTGAATATTCGTTCGAGATTAATTATTTAACGATCCCTACTTCGAATAATTATTCGAACGTAACCATTCGACGAATAATATTTTTCAATATTCATTCAGAGTCGAATTGATTATCGATTATTTTTGCGAATATTCTTCTAAAGATGAGACTACTAAATGAATATTATTTGGATATTCATTTAGAATATTATTTTATTAAATAAATATTACTTTTGAATATTCATTTAAGATATTAATTACTTGATGAATATTATTTTAATATTCACCTGAAGCTTGATTTATTTATCGAATATTATCTCGAATATTTCTTTAAGGCTTGGATTACTAAATGAATATTACTTGATATTCATTTAGAATATTATTCATTAAATGAATATTACTTTTTGAATATTCATTTAAATTCCTTATTAATTAATGAATATTATCTTAAATATTCCTTTTAGGTCTTATTAATTAATGAATATTATTTTGAATATTCATTTAAATATTTATTTATTCAATAAATATTCTCCTGATATTTCTTCAGGGATTATTTTGAAAAATACCCTGATTAAAGATATTCTTTCATATTCCTAAATATTCTTTAAATATTTTTAATTCAATAAATATTCTCTGAAAATTTATTCCATACTTAGAATAACCTCAATAAGGTTTATCTTCTTCGATTATTACGAAAAATATTTCGGAGTCATATTATTATTAATCTTATATCAAGAAAGGTTCTCAGACATCATTCTTCTTTGAGTCTATCTCCCTAATAATAAGGGAACCTTACTTGGAAAATGTTAATTATCTTGTCGACTTCCCGGTCATAAAGTATTCTCTTCACTCGCGACTCGGGTGCTATTGACTTATTAAGTCGTTGGTTACCTTCTCATCTTTCGAGGGGTAAGATTGTTGGAACAAGTTGATATTCGTTATCAAGCAATAGCTTGGAAGTTATTGGTGAATTTTCTTTTCCAACTAGATACGACTACTTTGTAGAGTCTTATCAACAAGTATTATACTTGGGGAAAGGGGGACGAACGTTAGATTCAGAATCATGAATTCTATTTAAACTAGGAGTCGTGTAAGAGGCCGAGTAGCACCGGTCCATCCCCTTTGGCCCAACCGTTGGCCGGGGAGAGCTAGTAAGGCGGTAGACAAGTAAAGCCGTCAGTTCTTCTTTCTACCGGTAGTAAATCTAATTTGAGCTGTACGATCTCGACTGATCATCAAGATTGGAACAACGGGCGCGGTGAATACTCCATCATTGGTTCATCATCCAAACTTATTTATTTCCTGCAACATTATTACTGTTGGCAGAGCTGGAAAAGTGTTCATAACTGGAATTGCAATCTTTTCATGCAAGTTCCTCTTTTAATGGCAATGAGAATATCTCGCTTACTTTTGATGTAGCAGATATTTCTACAAACAAATACTTTGAGTTACCTGGTAACTTCATCCTTTATATTATACTGGCAATAACTTCATTAAGGCATGGCATATGATTTCAAAGGATATTTTGAACTACTGTATATATGTATCACTGTTCAGTTATATTATTGTTGGTGGGCTTTCGCTCACCCTTGCTTTGTTCATATTATGTCACAACAACAGCTAGGGCAGATGGCTCGCGTCAGGCGCACTCGGCGCAAGCGGGTTACCCGACCCACCGGACTCCCCGTTGAGATGCTAATCGCCATTGCTGAGGTAGCATAGTTAGACAGCTTTTGTTTCCTGTTTAACTATATGTATAATTAATGTAATCAACGGCAAAACCTTTAAACTTATGATGTTATCCTTTTGGGATTGTAATAACTTTAATTCGTAAACCCCTTTTATGTAAGACTTATTTCAATTTCATCTCTGGGACTATAACTGTGTGTGTGTGAGTGGATATTCTTGTGGGGTCATAGCATGCTACTTATTGATTTTGGACTCAAGTCAAGTATTGTGTATAAGTTATGAGAAAGTAATGACCCGATCCCGGACCCCGGATCTGGGGGTGTTACAGAAGTGGTATCAGAGCGTACGTTATAAACCCCAGAGATGAGGCGACGTTAAAACAATAAATTCACTAAGATAATAAGAACTCTTGCCAAGTTCATAGTCCGACTACTTAATGTAGTAATGACCTATAAAACCCTTATGGGAACTATTAATTATCATTATAGTAACTTAGCTCGATATTGCATCGACGAGTAAGGCGTCAGACCTTGAGGCATACGAGCAGCAGCGCGATAATGCTTTATATGCTGAAGATCAGCGGGTAAATTCAATAGAGTACCCTACTAAAGACCCGGAAGAGGTTCCAGCAGATAAGGAAAATCCTGTTAGGATAAGGAGCTTACCCTTGAGGAATGAGGGCCGCAGCCAGAAAGACTGTGATGATTAAAGTATATTGCTCAGAAAAGGGAGCATAAAGAACTGAGTTATTAGCAAGAGAACTGAAGATTCATGTTGGATTCGTAGCCGGACTACTGGAGGTAGTACCAGCAAGTAAGACAGATTGAAAGGATCACTTGAGATCTTATACGGGAATAGACGAGAATCCCTAGAGACTTCAATATTAACGAAGAAAGAGCTAGAGGGATGTATGATTATCAAAGACATCGATTTAGGGCGAGGAGCAGAGTCCCTAGGAATAGTTGAGAAGGAGGCAGTAAGTGCCATATCATTTGATAAATGAATTAGTATGAATATGGTCAGTAATAATTCGCCATGAGAAGGCAGGTGTCATAGGTTGTAAATTATGGAACAAAATTGAGGTTAATGAGGTGGTTTTATTAAGGGAAATGTTCATTTTATGAATGAATCAGTTGAAAGAAATGACATTGGGGAGTGACAGCATGATTGGATAAATTTATATAAGGAAGTAGTAGGCAAGGCAATGATCTCAGAACCTACCGGAAGGTAAGACCAGTGAGTCAAGATGAACTCGTAATGAGACTACTATCAGAGACTGAGTATAGAGTTAATTTAACTCAGTGAAAGGATGAACCAGAAACGATAGATGCATGTGATTCAGAAGAATATTAAATTCTTTCTTTTCTTTGAATGGATTATTGTAGTTACCTTAAGTTTACTCCGATGCAGAATTATAATGGATCAAGTAATACAATCACCAGTTGAAGAGAGAAAAAAAAATGTGAGAAAATCTTCCTGGAGCTAAAAGATGAAATTGGTAATGACCAAGAGTTGGCCTTGTTTAATGGAAAAAGGGAGACTTTATGCTTCTAACGACGCTTCGCATAAAAGATTAGGATGTGTGCTTGCGCAGCACGATAAAGTACTTGCGGATGCATTCGGACAGCACGGTTCACCAGGTTCGGATGGCCTTAGTAGTGCCAATTTTTGTGGAACAACCAACTCCGACGGTAATGTTCCTTCTGAGACTAGTGGTTAGGTACACTGACATTTGGTAATATTGAATGTCAGGATGTATAGGTATCAGGATATTGTGTCAGGTTTCAGTTTGAAACTGTTGATTCCCTTCTAAGGGATGTATATAATTGGTTCCTCTCCGGTGGCTAAACTTCCAATCTAATGACGATTATTTCGTAAATTATGACTGCTTATGGTTCTACCTGCTTGGAGATTCATAGAACCATTCTTCAGGTTTCGAAACTGGTCTACTTAATGTTACCAGTAGGTGGATAGATTGACCAAAATTTCCCTGATTCTGGAAAGAAATCCGGAGAATTTTGGCAAACCTTGTCTTTCTGATTATCAAATAACGTCATGGAAGAAAGTAGAAACTGGGGCGAACCCCATGAATTGGGTAAAGTAACCGCTATATGGGTTGGTGGACAGACCCTGGTTATCTCGATTGATTGTAGAAATACAATGATGAAGTGAGATTGGATGAAAACAGGAAATGTAAGTAAGAAACCAGCCGGACTGAGAAACTCCGGGATTGACTTAAGTGAAAAGGCTGTTATGCCAGGAATGGTAAGCTTGCGTGGCACGTGGGAGTGATAAGAATTGTTGAAAAGATAAAAATAGAGGAAATGTGACCGGAGACGGCGCTGAATAGCCGATTAAGACTTATATGAAGTAAAGTTTTGGAAAGGTAGAAAGGTATCAAAGAAGAAGGCACTATGCCAGCAATTGCTAGAAAAGTAATGCTATTAGCCAACCCCTAAAATCATATATGTTTATTTTAGTGTGGCCAGTTGAGGCCAAGTCACAAAGGACTATCAAGTGACTAGACCAGCAATGAAAGGACAAAGCAGGGTTGCTTCTAAGTAAGCACCGACTGCAAGGGCTTCTGATATGACGGAAATATTAATGAGATTGTAGGAATCTTCTACTGAACCCTTTGCAACCCATGTTTGGATTGGGAATTCACTAGACTTTTGGAATGGGGTCACCCGTACTAAAGTGATTCATATGTATATGATCGTCCAAGATTACGAAAAAAAAATGGAAGTACAATGACTTGAGATGTATGATGTTAGGGTATCATGAATACCATGAATATATTATGACTAAGGAAAGTAAACAACGAAGGTTTATGAAGAGAGTATAGAAATGGTCAGAGATGGATCAGTATGCTGTAGAAATTTTGTCTAAGGTAATTACCTTTGAGAAGAACGATAAGTACTAAGAGATTCACGTTGAACTCGACTCGACCAATATCTTCCAGAACATCCTTGCTACCAGTACCAAGTTCTGTAAAAGAGCAGATAGACATACGCTGTCTTTTGGATGGTCAAAGAGGCTGACAACTATCTGAAAGAAGAGGTTAGCATTAAGCCACCGATCGATTATCAAATGAGAATGATTGAGAAGAGACCCTTATTAAGGATACATGATTTGATTGCCAAGTACAGGACGCAAGAATTCCTTGGCAGTTGAGTTAAGGATAGGATATCCATAAATTAAGAAAAACCCTGGGGAATGCACAAGGGATGGCATTAACCCTAATAACGACATTATGAATTCAAGTGATATGAGTTGGACTTGTTAAGGTAACAATGACCTGTAAGGATTATTAGAAAGAGTCCTGGAAAGAACATAAATAGAATTGTTAGAGTATTGATCAATGACGTTTTGATATACCCTGTACCCAGAAAATACAGGGGGAATGATGAGGATGACCTAAGAAACCTTACAAGGAAAAAGGTAATATTCCGAACTTCAAAATGGAAGTTTGGTAAGGAAGGTATGACATAGTAACAATAATGCCAGATGAGGCATGTATAAAACCTTGAGGAAGTATGGATTGAACCTATAAAGGTTGAGATTATCCTAATATAAGGAAAGAACTAAGAAAAGAAGTATCCTAAGTAAGATTGGGAATAAACGTGATAAAGTTCCCACGGGAAGGTGGAAGCAATGACTTATGGAAAAAGATTGATAGATATGTTTTTCTCCTTCAGCAGATGTTAAGGAAGGATGCTTTCACCCAACAGTGATGGGAGTGAGGTAGAAAGATTTGAGTTGGAATGTATCCAGAGAACATTGATTACAAGAAATCATTATTATCAGGAAAGACCAATGAGGCGGCCGACAGTGTAAGTATAGAGGAATAATTACAAATGTTCATACCGAAGAAACAGAATGATATTTAGAAGGACCTTGAAGGTCATATCGGAGTGGAGGAATTTACATTCCTTTTGATGACTGTGCAAGAATTTATGATAATAATAGTTTAAGTAAAGATTCGATTCCCGATATTGTTTTAAGCAAACTACACACCTTAGAAGGTCCCGTTTTGAGGCAAACCAGGACCATGATACAAAATTGACGAAGTAAACCGTTAAGTTTCCAGTCTTTTATGGAAGCTGCATGAGTGATAGTTTCATCAACCTGACATAGCTGCGATGCTTGAAACTCTTCTTCAATTTTATCTACTTCATGTAATATCTACATCAAGTTCAGGAAGTGTTCCTTATGGATAAGGAATATTGATTACTTTGTCTCCCTAAAGGATTAAAACCCGTATGGTTAGCTATTAACGAACTACGTAAACAACAAGCGATGGCGATTCTTCTAAGAAAGTAAATGATAACGTAAAGATAAAGAAAGTGATGCTATTGATAAGCTAAATGGCATGTTGATGAATGACATGCAAGTTGTGTTAGTGTACTTCTGCGCAAACGAGATAGAGAATATGATGTTGATGATTCATGATGCTAAAGGTATTCCCGTGGAAAGAATTAATGAGACTTGGAGGGAAGGGCAGTTGAGCCCGAGACTTATTGGGCCACCTGAGAGTTTAAAAGTGTTCGGAATGTGGCATTCGAGCCAGCTCTACCCCCAAAACTTATAGCATGATCGTAACGTGTTTCATGTGGCAAGGCTACGCCAGTAAAATGCAGATGCTCGATAGATGATAAGAGTACGAGCAGGTAGATATACGACCTGGTCTAACTTATGAAGAACAACCTATGGAAAATCACGGATAGAAAATAGCAAGTGATGAGAAACAAGGTTGGCAGAAGTAGATTATATTGAATCTAAGTTAAAGGGATCGGCCAGATTCATTTCGGAGAATTTAAATTGGAATAATGTGATGATCATAGAGTAAATGTAACGGGATACCAATAAGGAGGCACCAAGTGCAAAATATATCTCAATAAAGAGATGTAGGTGAAAGTAAATAACAGAAGTAAATAAGAATCAGATAATAAGAAGGATGTGATTGATAAAGAAAAGACTGGGAAAACAACTATGGAGTATGAAGCAAGGAATGTTATGAATGGATTAATAAAAGGGTTTTCTGATGAATTCTCGGGATGACAACCTGATAGTGTTAATATTATAGATATGAAAAAGCTAGTAGCGTGACATGGAATGTTAGTAACAATGGTGTCAAGCGAGAAACCTAAGATTTAACCTAAAAGGTTGAAGGAATTTTCTGCAGTGAGCGTTGCTAAGGTTGAACCAGAGTATAGGTCCATAGAATAGTGGACAAAGCAGCAAGATATGTTGACACATGAGATTGCGATCAAATGGTATTGGATATAATTATGATTAATTTCTTCCTTGATGAACCTCTATAGTTTAGAGGTAAATTCTGAGTATGATATTTTACAATCATGAAAACCTTCTATAATCCTTTAGAACTCTTTTCTTTTCTTCTCTCTTATTCATCTTCTTTATGAATTGAGAAGAACAACCCTTTAAGGAGGGGAGGTACTGCTACGTGACTATCTGTCTATGTGATAGAAGTCTAAGTGGAATACCATAACTTGTTTAATTGCTTGTCAAGTACTAAAGGCTGGCCCCCTTCTGTACTAACTATGCAATATAACAAAGGTTCAATTGATCATAGTGATCTCTCAATAAATCCTTCCACTTCTCTATATTGATCGAGTTTGCGAAGATTAAAGCGATCGAGAAATGCACATTGCGAGCGAGGTTATCTCCGAATTCGCAGCACGATAGTAATACCAAAGCCACTGCGGATATCAATAAGGATAAGACTGAGTAAGAGTATAACCCGGATAGTGTGTTGTACGAAAAGTAGCAACGTTGATGGAAAAAGGATAAAGTATGGATTGTAGCAGTAGAAGATGTGCTGAGAAAGGGTCGAATGACTAAGAATTGACCGGGAAGCTAAAAAGTGAACGACAGGCAAACGACTCTTTGCTTCATACCTGATTCCGGGACGGAATCCTTTTAAGGAGGGGAGACTGTAAGAACCCCAAATTTTGGATATAATTAAAACTTTTTATTATGTACTGAGGTAATGGTGAATAGTGATTACGACTACGATGTAACAATTGAGATAATGAATGAAAGGAATAGATTTGGATTCAAATGTTTTTATGTCTTGAAGAATACTATTGGTTGACACTTTAGATAAGAATTATCTATCTCCTAGGGAATTGAGATTTGATAATTCTAAAGGAGAAGATTATTCTTATGTCATCCAAATCGATATCTGTTATTGGTCCAGTGGGTCCGTAAAAAGGTTAAGGAACGATCGAAAAGAGATCAGGGATAATTGTACAACCCTAAGAGGATAAGTAAAGAAAAATGGATGAATAGTGATTTTGGTGGACATAGGAATATTATTAGACGACGCGATATATAAGTATCCGGAACGAAATTCTGAGTTCGTATTAGTGATTCAGGGGGAAAAAGAGTGTATGTAAAAGCTGTCGGATTCTGAAAAATAGCACTTTTATTTTCTCCGAGAATTTCCTGGACACTAAAAGACTTAAAGAGTTATTGAAGTGATTTAAGGAATATGGATTCGAGAATTATTATGAATGATGGAGAATATTGTTATAAATGTTAAGACGGTTTCCTGTAAAACCCTAACTAAAAAAGATTGAGATATTCGTTCGAACGATCAATGAATTGAGCAATAACCAGACAAAGAAACAAGCAGAGAGCCCAGAGACAAGCATGTGCAAGTGGATAGGATCAAGTAACTAAGTTGGTTACCAAAGCAACTTGGACAATTAGAAAGCAAACTAAGTACTTAGCTTAATCTCATCATCAAACCACTAAAACATGACATTTGTCCACTTGAATTACATCATGCATGAGCAAATCACTTTATTAAAGTAACTTTAGCTAGATATTATCCAAGACTACACAATAATGCAAGGATGAGATCAAAAGCAAGCCAAACAACTCCATTTCACTCTTTTTCTCTAAACTGCCCAGCAGAAACAAAAGCTAAATAAAAATTCATATCTCCCAATCTAGAGAGTCTAAAATCACCAAATTTTAACCAAATCCTCTCCACTCCATGGGCAAGGTTCTTTCAAAATTTCATTGCAATCCAAGTAGTATAGCCTAGTCAAATCCATGCTCAAAGTTGGGAAGCCAAATCTGACCAGTTTCTGTCCAGTAGGAAAAACGGGTTCAAAACCATAGCTTCCAAGCTTCAAATTTCATGATCTATAGCTCAAAACAAAGATTATGAAGAACCCAAGATGTGGTAAAAATTTTAGAGCTAAACTCTTGATTTTCGATTTTTTATGATTTTTACAAGTTGAGTGATGAATAGTGTTCTTCAAGAACTAATCTTGTTTTCTTTGATTCCTATGGTTGATTTAGCTAGCTTAAGCCCACTCAAGGATCATACACAGCTTAGTGAGGCTAGAACATACTCCAAGGAAGGTAGACCTCTTGAAACCCTAGCATTTGATTTGAGATTTATATATGTTTTTTATGGTTTTAGCTTTGTATGATTATAGTGGTAATTATAAGCATGATTATGTAGTTAGTTATGTGATTTAAGAAGCATGATGATTTTGAGGTTAAGATCAGTGGTTCTAGGGTTCTTTGAGATGAGAATCATGTTTATGAATTGTGTTGATGCCCGGTGTGGCTTGGTTATGTTGTTACGATTTTTAGAACGTCCGATTTATAGCCGTCGTAATGCCGAATTTTTGTTAACACTTAAAAACAAAGCATGGCAGTTAATATAATTTCCTGACCTTGGTAATATGGTGACTGGTCCTTTTAGATCTCGAGTCATAGATCGTTTTGGCGCGAGAATCGAAACATTCCGACTTACGGTTTAGGAGTTATGGTCAAATTACTAAAATTGGTTCGGAACCGTAAGTAAAAGTTCGTAACTTCAATTGAACCCTCGTAAAGCATGTTACTCAGTGGAGAATCTTGGTAAATAAATACTAGAGGTCATAAGGAAGGTATGAAAGAAAACCACATGTCAAACGGATCGTTTTCCGATTTTATAAAAATGTTGGAATCGAAGTTAAACACGAACGAACCCCTAAAAACCCGCTTGATTATAACTTCGGTAAAACACTTAGAAAATGGGCGATAAAACTCGGAGTATAATATTGATTCGTAACGATCGACTTTAGAACTTGTATGACTTAAGTATGTCCCAAGTGTAAGTACAGTGACATGTCGTATTAACGAACGAATGTCGGGTCGGATCGATGATAAAAGGAATCCACTAAAAGGGGTATAACGAGATAACTCGAGAACGTGTTTCGATTTAAGTATAACTTAACTTTTGAGATGTTAAGTGATTAATCCCGAATGCCTTGGCTATTTATAGATCACCAAGCTGACCCGGGACCCGCTACCACTACCCCTTACCATACTCGACTACCAGGCAAGTTTCAATTCCCTTCTTTTAGGCTGTTGTTGTGATTGAATATATATATATATATATATATATATATATATATATATATATATATATATATATATGTTTTCTGTTATACATATGCCATAGCATGCATGCCTACTTTCAAGTTATATCGTTATGCTTGTTCCCTGATTGTTTATTGGCTTATTAATTAGATAGCTAACGTATCAATTATAAGCCGATTATTGTAAGACCCTCATAGAAGGGCGTATACAACTTATCCATCAAATATAGACCGGGAGTCAATATTTCTTGATATATCGAGATTACCTCGGAGGAAAATATTTAAGTAAATATTTTCCATTATTTGGGCGACGAATATTATTTGAATATTCGTTCGAGATTAATTATTTAACGATCCTTACTTCGAATAATTATTCGAACGTAACCATTCGACGAATAATATTTTTCAATATTCATTCAGAGTCGAATTGATTATCGATTATTATTGCGAATATTCTTCTAAAGATGAGACTACTAAATGAATATTATTTGGATATTCATTTAGAATATAATTTTATTAAATAAATATTACTTTTGAATATTCATTTAAGATATTAATTACTTGATGAATATTATTTTAATATTCACCTGAAGCTTGATTTATTTATCGAATATTATCTCGAATATTCCTTTAAGGCTTGGATTACTAAATGAATATTACTTGATATTCATTTAGAATATTATTCATTAAATGAATATTACTTTTTGAATATTCATTTAAATTCCATATTAATTAATGAATATTATCTTAAATATTCCTTTCAGGTCTTATTAATTAATGAATATTATTTTGAATATTCATTTAAATATTTATTTATTCAATAAATATTCTCCTGATATTTCTTCAGGGATTATTTTGAAAAATACCCTGATTAAAGATATTCTTTCATATTCCTAAATATTCTTTAAATATTTTTAATTCAATAAATATTCTCTGAAAATTTATTCCATACTTAGAATAACCTCAATAAGGTTTATCTTCTTCGATTATTACGAAAAATATTTCGGAGTCATATTATTATTAATCTTATATCAAGAAAGGTTCTCAGACATCATTCTTCTTTGAGTCTATCTCCCTAATAATAAGGGAACCTTACTTGGAAAATGTTAATTATCTTGTCGTCTTCCCGGTCATAAAGTATTCTCTTCACTCGCGACTCGGGTGCTATTGACTTATTAAGTCGTTGGTTACCTTCTCATCTTTCGAGGGGTAAGATTGTTGGAACAAGTTGATATTCGTTATCAAGCAATAGCTTGGAAGTTATTGGTGAATTTTCCTTTCCAACTAGATACGACTACTTTGTAGAGTCTTATCAACAAGTATTATACTTGGGGAAAGGGGGACGAACGTTACATTCAGAATCATGAATTCTATTTGAACTAGGAGTCGTGTAAGAGGCCGAGTAGCGCCGGTCCATCCCCTTTGGCCCAACCGTTGGCCGGGGAGAGCTAGTAAGGCGGTAGACAAGTAAAGCCGTCAGTTCTTCCTTCTACCGGTAGTAAATGTAATTTGAGCTGTACGATCTCGACTGATCATCAAGATTGGAACAGCGGGCGCGGTGAATACTCCATCATTGGTTCATCATCCAAACTTATTTATTTCCTGCAACATTATTACTGTTGGCAGAGCTGGAAAAGTGTTCATAACTGGAATTGCAATCTTTTCATGCAAGTTCCTCTTTTAATGGCAATGAGAATATCTCGCTTACTTTTGATGTAGCAGATATTTCTACAAACAAATACTTTGAGTTACCTGGTAACTTCATCCTTTATATTATACTGGCAATAACTTCATTAAGGCATGGCATATGATTTCAAAGGATATTTTGAACTACTGTATATATGTATCACTGTTCAGTTATATTATTGTTGGTAGGCTTTCGCTCACCCTTGCTTTGTTCATATTATGTCACAACAACAGCTAGGGCAGATGGCTCGCGTCAGGCGCACTCGGCGCAAGCGGGTTACCCGACCCACCGGACTCCCCGCTGAGATGCTAATCGCCATTGCTGAGGTAGCATAGTTAGACAGCTTTTGTTTCCTGTTTAACTATATGTATAATTAATGTAATCAACGGCAAAACCTTTAAACTTATGATGTTATCCTTTTGGGATTGTAATAACTTTCATTCGTAAACCCCTTTTATGTAAGACTTATTTCAATTTCATCTCTGGGACTATAACTGTGTGTGTGTGAGTGGATATTCTTGTGGGGTCATAGCATGCTACTTATTGATTTTGGACTCAAGTCAAGTATTGTGTATAAGTTATGAGAAAGTAACAACCAGATCCCGGACCCCGGATCTGGGGGTGTTACATAGTTCTTGTGAAAAAACCAAATGGAAAATGGAGGACTTGTGTGGATTTCACTGATCTGAACAAGGCATGCCCGAAGGATAGCTTTCCACTCCCGAGGATTGATCAGTTGGTGGATGCCACGGCAGGACACGCTCTTTTAAGTTTCATGGATGCTTACTCGGGTTACAACCAGATCCCTATGTATGAACTGGATCAAGAGCACACTTCCTTTATTACGGATCGAGGGTTGTATTGTAATATTGGGATGCCTTTTGGGTTGATCAATGCTGGCGCAACCTATCAGAGGTTGGTAAATATGATGTTTAAAGATTTGATAGGGAAAACCATGGAGGTATACGTGGATGACATGCTTGTTAAGTCCTTAAGAGCAGAGGACCATGTAAAGCATTTGAAACAGATGTTCGAGATTTCGAGGAAGTTTAGGATGAAGCTGAATCCTCAAAAATGTGTCTTCGGGGTAGAGTCCGGGAAGTTTTTAGGATTTATTGTCAATCATCGTGGAATCGAGGCAAATCCAGCAAAAATTAAAGCTCTTCTTGACATGAAATCTCCATCTAGTGTGAAGCAAGTTCAGAGTCTCACGGGAAGGATAGCTGCCCTTAATCGTTTCGTATCAAAATCATCGGATAAATGCAGAGAATTCTTCAAAGCAATAAAGGGGGCTGCCAAGGATTTTGTATGGACATCTGAATGTGAGGAAGCTTTTCAGAGAATAAAGGAGCACTTGGGAAATCCTCCACTTTTAGTTAAGCCTGTGGAAGGAGAGACGTTAATTTTATACTTGGCCGTTTCGGAACATTCCATCAGTGCGGTGCTGGTAAGAGAAGTTGATCATCAGTCTCCGGTTTATAATGTGAGTAAGCGTTTGCTCGATGCGGAAACCAGATATACTAGCATGGAGAAGTTGGTCTATGCCTTAGTTCTGGCATCCAGGAAGCTTTGGCCTTATTTTCAAGCTCACAAGATTGAAGTTCGTACGGCATATCCATTGAGAGGAATTCTCCACAAGCCGGAAACCTCTGGTCGAATGTTGAAATGGGCAATTGAGTTGGGACAATTTGATTTGGAATATACTCCAAGGACAGCTATCAAGGGTCAAGCTCTAGCTGATTTCATTCTTGAATTCGAGTCAGAAAATGAAGAAAAATCGATTGTATTGGTTGAGCCTGAAATTCCACTTAAGAGGGCAAGCCCATTTGAAGAATTTTCTCAACCTTGGTGGAAGTTACAAGTAGATGGAGCTGTCAATAATGGAGGGGCTGGAGCAGGTGTAATCTTGTTTACCCCCGAATGGAATCAACTCATGAGTGCTATTCATTTCAAATTTCAAGCAACCAACAATGATGCAGAGTATGAAGCCTTGATTAATGGGCTGAAGATGGCTTTGGAGATGAAGGTAGTGAATCTCATTGTGTTAAGTGATCCAGAACTAGTGGTTGGACAAGTAAAGGGTGGATTTCAGTGCAGAGGTCCAAGGACAGAGCTTTACATGAGGTGCGCTCAGCGGTTGATCAAAAAGTTTCGAGAAGTACGGGTAGAATGTATTCCACGAGATGAGAATTGTAGTGCAGATGTGTTAGCCAAGTTAGGGTCACAAAAAGATGCTATGCTGTTGGGAACAGTACCTTTGCAAATACAGGAAGTACCCAGTATTCCAGAGGTAGAAGTCATGGAAGTGGAATCGACTCCAAATGTTACTTGGATGACTCCCATTCAAAAATATATCCGAGGAGGTATACTTCCAAGTGAGAAGCTGGAGGCCAGGCGGCTTCAGTATCAAGCAGCTAGATTCATGGAATATGATGGGATATTATATAAGAGGGGTTTCAATCAACCACTTCTCAAGTGCATAGATGGAGATGAATGTAATTACATCCTTAAGGAGATTCAAGAAGGGATTTGCGGCAATCACTCGGGGGGTGGTTCGTTGGCAATGAAGGTGTTAAGGCAAGGATATTATTGGCCTACCTTGAAGAAGGATGCTTACGAGTTTGTTAAGGCATGTGACAAGTGTCAGAGGTTTGCCAATTATTCTACCAGCCTTGCTTCTACTTTGACTTCTTTAATGAGCCCATGGCCATTTGCTATGTGGGGAATAGATCTCATTGGAGAACTCCCTAAAGCTAAGGGACGAGTGAAGTATGCTGTTGTTGCTGTGGATTACTTTACCAAGTGGGCGGAAGCAATGCCCTTGGCCACAATTACTGCAAGGAAAATTCGAGATTTTGTTTTCAACTCTATTGTGTGCAGGTTTGGAATTCCATATAAACTTGTGTTGGATAATGGAAAGCAGTTCGACAGCAAAGAGTTACGGAAGTTGTGTGATGACTTGGGGATAAAGAAAGAATTTGCAGCTGTGTATCATCCTCAAAGTAATGGGTAGACAGAGGCTATTAACAAAATAATCAAGCATACCTTGAAGACGAAGTTGGAAGAAAGCAAGGGGAATTGGCCTGAAGAACTTCCCATGGTGTTGTGGTCATACAACACAACTCCGAGAACTACTACTGGAGAGTCTCCTTTTGTGTTGTCTTATGGATGTGAGGCGATGATTCCGGTAGAAATTGGCGCAGGATCATTCAGGAGAGATTTCTATGATGAAGAAACTAACATGGTAAATCAAAGGTTGGGTCTGGATTTTTTGGAAGAAACAAGAACCAATTCACAGCTAAGGTTGGCAACTTACCAGCAAAGGGCTGCAAGATACTATAACAAGAAGGTGAGGACTCAGTCTTTCAAGGTGGGTGATCTAGTTTTACGAAAAGTCATGCCAAATACAAGAGTAGCAGCACATGGAGTTTTTGGTCCCAACTGGGAAGGACCTTACAGGATCAAGTCTATCATTTGGGAAGGCACTTATCATCTGGAAGATTTGGATGGAAACACAGTCCCGAGAGCATGGAATGCGGAGCATTTGAGGAAATACTATCAGTAGGGTGCGGCTTCGGCCCCCTATTTTATGGAGGCTTATATTCAAGTTAGACTAGTATCAATAATTGTTCTCCTAGTCTAGGGGGTAGTACATATACGCCTTCCTTAATTCTAGTCGAGACTTGCTGTTTTTATTCCACGTTTTTTTTCAAATTTTATTCTCTTTAGCTAGGGGGGTAGTATTTTTACACCTTCCCTTGTTCTGAAGAGACTCAAGTTTAATGATGATTTTCATATTTTTTCAAGATTTTTAATATATTCGAAGATTGTTAGAAGAACATTGGTTGTTGAAATGCAAAAGGCCACGTCCTAATTCACTAGGGCGCGCCCTACGTTTACTCTGAAGAATTTACGCCCTACGTTTACTCTGAAGAATTTACAAGTGTTTTTAATAAGCCTATTTATTAGTACTCGAAGAAATTCGAAACTGGAGGTCGCGCCCTAGTGTCTAAAGGCGCGCCCTCAGTTTATATACAACAAAGACTTGGAGATTTACCTTGAAGATATGTTTTAAATGTGAAAATTAAAAAGGGTTTCAAGGACGCCCTAATAATTTAGGGCGTGCCCTTTATTTGTCAGCAAAGATACTATTGGCAATAATGGTGCAGAAAACCTGAAGAAACATAACATGTTAAAAATTCAAAGTTACCAGAAAACACAAGTTAAAGGGAATAAATTCAAATTACAAATTGCAAGGTTTTACAAAGGACCTGCACCTTAGAAAATTAGTTCAAACAAAAGTTGGATTGATTAAAAACTAGGAAGACAATTTTGATATCAAGGCGCGCACTTTGAGGCAGTGGGGGACGCACCCTGGATATCATCAGGCTGAGTAGGGGGGCTGGTTATAGCAGGAGGCAGCTGGTCAGAATTGGTTGTGGTTTGAGGTACTTGTTCAGGACTGTTAGGCACGTCTTCTGTCGAAGGCGCGCCCTGTGAAGTTTCCTCTATTCCCAGTTCAATTCTTTTTGCCTTGATAGCCTCGGCATTCTTGATTTTGAATGTGGTTATGTTCTCAGCACTGTCAGCCCCAAACTTCTCAGCCCAGTTATAATCAGGATCGTTGGCAAGGAATCCAAGAAGATAATACTCAAAACCAGCTTGAAAATTACGGTCTTCCACAGCCTGTTTTTCACCCTTCCAACAGTCAGATTTTTCAATTTCAAGAGAGTCCCGCTGCACTTTCAAGTCTTCATTCTCTTTTTCCAACTTATCATTTTTATCGGCCAGGAGTTGGCGATGGTCGACAGCATCTTGTAGATCATTTTTAAGATCTTGAATAGTAGCATCCCTGGAATCACATTCTTTCTTCCATTTGTTGTCACTCTCCACAATCATTTTTGCATATTTTCTATTCTCAGCCTCGAGCTTGTTGATGTGAAGCTTTTCTTTATGAATCCTTTGGGCGCGCCCCAAGGATTGAACCAAAAGCTGAGCAGAAGCTTTGATCATGGAGTTTGTCTCGTCATCAGCATTCATATTTTGCCAAAGGTCAACCTCATTTTCGTTGACAAGTGACGCAGCAGCTGGCCCAATAAGGGTTTCAACATATGAGGGCGCGCCCTCAGTTCTTTGTCTTTTGCCCTTATCAACAGGAGGGTCGTGGACCTCAGTATTCCTCTTCGAAGATCTGGAAGAGGGTGGAATTGCTTGGTTAGACTCTTGTTGCTGCTGGATAGGGCGCGCCCTAGTGTCAGAAGTATCAGCCTTGTCATTCGGCTTTTCTTTGTCATTTTTCTTTCTAGATCCAAAGCCACGAGGAATTTGGGGGGCCATATCTGCACCAGAGAAAAAACAGAAATGTTAAATCAAAAAATAGGTTTTTCATATAAAAACAAGTTGCAAGATGTATCACGTTAAAAGGTAAATAATAATAATGAAGGTGAAACCAAAAGGTTAGGGCGCGCCCTAATTTAAGATTTCATACCTTCATCCTGATCAGAGTCGAGATTTTCATTTTCATTATCGCTAGAAGCGGATATGGGGACGGCGATACCATTTCTAAATTTACAAATTGATCCAACCCTATCAGAAAGGATTCCAACCCTTTTTAAATTTTCTTCAGTAATTAGGGCTTGGAGGTTGAATTTTTCTGCTGCAATTTTGAGGACGGCACTGGCTCGAGATGAGGCCGCGCCCTGAAGAGTATTTTGAATTCTTCTATCTGTTTTAGTTTAAAAAGATTAATAAGAAGTTAATGAAGATGGAAAGGAAAGACAAGAAGAGCGTAGGGCGCGCCCTCACTTATATGGATTTGTATTGAATTGAAGACGGACTCGAGGAACATCGCAAACAAAGAAATAAGGTTCCTTCCATCGTTTGATGTGGCTAATCCTTCCGTCAGTAAAGCCTTTGTTGTTGTGAGGTTTGTTGATCACTAGATAATAATATCCAACGTTTGATTGACGGATGCTGAAGAAGTAACTGATTTCTGGCATAGAGGGTGCTTCAAATCCCAAATCATGGTAGAGAATTAACAAACCTAAAACAAGTTTGTAGCTGTTGGGAGAAAGTTGAATTGGGGCTAGATTGTACCATTCGAGGATTTCCTTAGGTATGGGTGCAAGGGCGCGCCCACACCAAGGGCTACAAGTCTTGGGGTCAAAACCATCCTTGGAATTCTGAAATTTCCACCATAGTTGAAAATATGAGGACGATGGTGAGAGTGTGGAATAGCCCAAAGTCCTTCTTGACCATAGTATTTCATGGCCCACTCTACTTCGTCATTTGTTGCAGTAGAGGACATGTTCACACAGGCCAACTTACCTCGTTTCTTTCGGAGTAGATTCTTTTCTTTCTCAGTCATGTTTCCATATCTTCCCCATTCGATGTCAATTTCTTCGTCAAGGACTTCCCAGTGCTCAAAGGGGGTTGGGGAAAGTGGAGGAGATGTTGGCTCAGAGTTTATTAAGGGGGAAATAGAAGAGGCTGAAGGCGCGCCCTCAGCCGAGTATGTATCTGAAGAATGAGAATCCCCAGATGTTTCCGAGATTGGATTAAAATCGCTATCATCCATGGAATTGTAAGAATTGTTTACTTCGGGGGGGGGGGGGTTTGAGATTCTTTGGAAGGTTGAACATTTAGTGTGGTGTGGTTGAGGGAGTCTTCACTAGAAAAGCTCATGGTGCCGTCCTGAAATTCTTGAATAAGGCGCGCCTTATCTTCTGAGGATGTGAATGAAAAGAGAGGTTTAGGTGAACTAGGCGGTAGAGGAGACGGCAAGGGAGAGTATATCCCAATGCGTTTATTAAACTCCTTAAAAGGATGAAATGGAGAAGACGCGCCCTCCAGCTGCAAAATAAAAAGAAAAACTAAGGGCGCGCCCAAGAAAATTAGTAAAAGAGAAGGAAAATTTTCTACGGGTCGTGGTACGAAGGTATCTTAAAGGGTTAAAATTTTTAAGTGGAAATTATAACCTTAAAGAAGATTAGGGCGCGCCCTATGATTGAAGGGTATCCTAGGCCTAAGGCGCGTCCTAAAAGACTAAAGGAACTAAAATTACAAAAACATGTTTAAAGAAAATGGGAATACTAATAGAAGATCTAGCATGCATACATACATATATACACACACCGGAAAAATGAAGAGCACGAAGAATGCTAACAGTCAAATGGCCATATTCAACGAAATATGCGGTAAAAATAAAAGATTTGTGTATGGAAGCGTACCTTGAGAGTTGTAGATTAAATATTTGGGAAGAAAATCGAGAAAACACGCTGCAATTGATCGGATTCTTGCTCGGAAAGTTTAAATCGCCGGAGTAGGTTCTTGGTAAGAGAGAGAATGTAAAAGAGTAAAGTGAGAGTGATAGTTGGATATTTATAGATGTTTAAAGTACTAGTGGTAGACAGCTGTCAAGCACTGTCGATTGGAATTCTGAGGACGCGTCCTATGTCAGGGCGCGCCCTGGGGTTGTGTTAAGGAAATTTTGGGTCTTTCAAGAAAATTCCATATTTTATTTCTAATTTCATATGGAATTGGGGGGTAGTTGTTATAGTCAAAATTCGGTTCGGGTATTTTTCGAGATGGATTCGGGTCAAATACTGGTTCAATTTGGGGAATTCTAGGTTTAATTAAGGTTTTGGTAGAAAATGGAGAAGTCAGGCCGCGCCCTCTATCTCTCCCTACAAAGAGGGTGCGCCCTAAATAACAGAAACATAGTGACGAATTTATTTAAGTTGATTTTCTGAGAAGACATTGAAGAAATCTCTCCTAGGATTCCATTCAAGGTGATTTATTCAAGTTGGAATTCCAGAAGTTGAAGAATTCCCTCCTGTCGTATCTCAGGAGGGGGATGTCCGTCGCAGAAGGCCTCCAGGGGTTTGCCTGGATTTAAGGATCCTTCTTAAACACTAAGGGCGCGCCCTAAGGTGGAAAGATGGGGACTTTCTTGTGTGTGCTTTGGGAGCTCTGTTCCTGTATTCAATGGGTGCGCTCTCATTGGGGAACTTCGGAGTAATCCTGCACTTTGCACCCAAAAGCTCTGGATCACCTGTCCTGCTATCTGGTGGGTGCTTCTCATTCGGGGGACAGGGATGCGTTCTGCACTTGGGGTAAACCATGGCTATACCTACATCCTTGAAATGAAGAAATAGCTGGTAGCGGATAGGACTAGTCCTCGACGGAGGAAGTTTCCTTATCTGTGAAGTCTTGAGATCTTGGATGAGCCTTGGGCCTTTGTGGTTAGGCCTTAATAGTAGAACATTCCGGATGCTGGACCTACAATCCAAGCCCATTTGGGTTTCCTGTTCTCCAAAAACTACGTATGGCTTGATCCCCTATAAATACCGGGGTACGTAGGCCGATTGAGGGGTTGGAAGTCGAGAGCTCTAAAATAGCCGCCACTAACCCTATCAATCTCGGCCACCAATTACGCTCAACAATCACACACCACCGTTTTCTCCGGTAAAGAACCACCGCATCAGATCTTGTTTCCGGCGACGTACCTCGAATTTTGTTGTTCCCAAATTCCTCCGTCAACAATATATATATATATATATATATAGATATATATATATTAAAGTGTGGTGAAATCGAGTCGGGATTAAAAATCGGGCCGGGTAGAGAAAATCGGGGCGGGGGCGGGGTCGGGGATCGGGCTGGGTACACATAAAAACCCGGCCCCGGCCCGCTCCTGATTTTTTTTGAAAATTGTCCCCGCTCCCCGGCCCGTACCTGAAAAAATCCCCGAATCCCCGCCCCGTTCGGTGCGGAGATCAGATCGAGATCGAGCGGACCGGGATGAATGCCCATCCCTAGTTCTGACATACCAACATGTCAACTTTTTATTCATACTAGCATAAATGACCCCATGCTTTTGCACTCGGAATTTGGATTTGGCTTTCGGTATTTTCAAGTGCATGCTTAATTTAAGAACACCATACAGGAGTTCTAAATCTCGTAACTGGATTAGTCTTTCAGTCACAAGTTTTTGATTTCTATGCTCAATGTGAGCAACATGTTTTCATAATGTTGCCACGTCAGCAGCAGGTGGGTCCCACCACCTGCCATGTCAGCTGGACCCACCTGCCATGTTAATTGTCACGTCAGCATGATGGGCCCTACCTACCATGCGGCACACAATAAATGCACAGTCAGTATTATTAAATAAAATATATAATAATATAAAATTATTAAATTTGCAAATAAAATTGTAAAGATAATATAATTGCAATGATTCTAGTAATTAAATTTGTAAATGAAACTACAAAAGTTAGTATAATTGGTAAATTCTCAAAGAAATATACCAGTTAGATTGCCCGAATGGCTTCTACTTAGAGATTCTCACTTTTGGCTTCTTTTAGGGACCTGTGAACTGGTAGACGGAACTCCGAGAGAGATTCTTCCGTCTAAGTTTAAGGGACAGATGTAAAAAGAAGCGTTCAAATTTATGGTTTGAGCCACAAGTACCAGCACGTACAATATGTAGATAAATAACAACCTCACGAAGTTAACTTTTAGAACTACAATATTGTCTACTTCATCTTCTTAATTTGAAATGTATTGCATTTTTCATTTCATACTTTCGTATTGTTACTAAAAACTACATCTCAATTCATCATTTCTGTACGCGTCTAGCTACGTTTGTACAGAGATACACAATGACGACAAAGCCATACCATGCCACAATCCTATTTATCACCACTCTTTACTTGTTATCCATCATCCAGATTGCTCAATCTCAAGCCTCGACTGACTTTGAAGTTCAAGGGCAGGTATTCTGCGACGTATGCCGCGCCCATTTCCTTACCAAAATGAGCACATTTATAAAAGGTACAAATTCATTTTATTATTTACGATCCTCGATTTTTAAACCTTGTTGTCTATAGAAAACTATTGATGCATCTGTAGGCTTATAGCACTACATATATTGATCTGTTAACATCCTTCATGCATGGTTTTTGTACATGACAGGTGCAACCGTACGTATAGAATGCAGAGATCGAGAAAAAGATACCAAAACGACATTCACTGGCGAAGCCACGACTGATGATAGCGGAACATACCACGTTACCGTGACCGGAGATCACGAGGACGACATTTGTGCAATTAAACTGCTTAAAAGCCCCGATCCTCAATGTTCTGAGATCGATCCGGAGAAGTTTACGAAAGATATAGCAAGAGTTTCTCTTACGAAAAATAGTGGCATAGCTTCAAATGTTCGTATGGCTAACCCTATAGGCTTTATGAAAAACGATCCACCCCAAGAATGCAAAGAATTACTCAAAGAACTAGGTGTTGTTACTCCTGATCAATAAACATGATCACAGATGGAAGATCTTAATTATGAGTTAATTGAATCTTTGTTAGTACATAGAAATAAAATGTCAATGGACATTTTCATCACCATTCTTTGTTGAGTGTCGTGACCTTGCGAGAAATAGAACTAAAATTTATGTGTTATAAATGAGAATAAGTACCATAGTTTTCGTTTGTCTTCTTCATATATATTGAGAAAAAAATCAATTCTAGTTCACTGGAGTCCCCATGAAACTTTATTTATATATTTTGTTAGCTGCAGGTACGTGAAATTGATTAATCAAGATCTAATAACTTTGATATTCCATTAATTTGAACTAAATGCTTGTTTATCCACTTTTTTCACTACATTCAGGTAAATTAACTTTAAACCTTGGATAATTTTGTGAGCGTAAAACTGACTATGGAGTAATTTTAATATCCATATACTCCCTCTGTACCAACCAATTTTAACACTTTTTTTACTTTCTGGTACGCATTTTAATGTGTATTTTAAGAATAATTTCATAATTTATTTTTAAATTTTTCTTTTTTTTGTATAAAAATTTAAATATTAAATTTTTATTAAAAAAAATTAAAATAAGTTATGAAACTATCCTTAATATACACATTAGAATGCGTGCCAAATACCCATATTTCAAATCAATAGGGACTCAGGAGTATCTATCTATGGTGACTTCTACTAAAAAAAAAAAAAAAAAACTTAGTTCAACACCTTTATATCCCAACAAATTTATATCACAACAAATAGAAATTCATATTAACTTATTTTAAAACTTACACCGACAGAATTGAATATAAACAACAAATTTGTTTTTGTTTTTTTATTTTACTGTCAAATGAGTTAGAACTCATTGGCTTTGTTTTTGCTTTTTAAAATGGACTAATCTTTGAAACGGAAGGAATGGTTGCTTGTTGGGCATTAGTGAATTTGCTTTAATCTCCATTATTTCTCTTTAGAGTTCTGTTAGATTGTTTTGCCGAAAAACGAAGTTTCATAATTAAAGGGTGATGAAGTATAACTGATAGTTGTGCTTATTGTGTCTAACCAATTGAAACTAAACTTGCATGTAATTGTTATTTAAATCAATTCTGAGTCTCGACAGTTCAATATATGTACATATACCGACACAAACTAGCAATATCACTTAACATTTCAAGAACTTTCGGCACCTGAGACGTTTCTCCGCCTTTTCGCAGGAACAACATTTCGGTAATTGCCATCGGCAGATGAGGTTACGTGCCACTCCTCCGCAGTCCAATTAAAATCAAACTGCATGCCCACAGTCGCATCAAACAAACTGCACTCCGTAAATCCTTCAAGTACCCCGCAAGGAGACTTATTTTTTCGACGACCAGCTCCTACGGGGACGTTCCTAAGAGCACCACCAGCTGTCCAATACCTTTGGCAGCCCTTACAAAAGTGGCGTGGTTGGTTAACGTTATAATTGTTGAAGTAGCAAAACTTAGTTTCCATGCTTTTACATCTAGGGCATGGTATGATCTTATCCGGCTTCTTGTCGATAAGTTTATCTTTATCTTGGTTTACAACCTCTTCATTCTTCACTACTTGTGCCTCTTGCAATATTGTCTTGCCAAAAAGCTTGATTTTTGGTAAATCTTTGTTATTGTGAATTTTGGCCATTGACAAAATTTGAGGAGTGGAACAAATATAGGAAAGAGAGGCAGATGATGTATTCCTAAATGAGTGACAACATGATCATGTTGGATGGATCATGGATATAATTAAGATCTGGATGAGCTTAATATATACACACATAAAACAGATATGTTGATATCTATTAGCAAATAAAGCATAAAGTACAAAGAGGAGAGGTGTCAAAGTTAGAGTAGCTAAAAGCAATGAAAAAGTTCATGATCTGACTAGGAGAAGAATCATATACCCCTCACATATATATATTGCACTTACTAGTCTTTTCTGTTCACGAAAAGTATATTGTAAGAGCAAACCACGGTTCGATTATTGGTTAAAATTGAAATTAAAATCGAAAATTTTCGGTTTTAAAAATTAAAAACCGTAATCGCAATCGAATCATCAATTTTGGTTTAAAAATCTCGATTCGGTTTTAATCGGTTCAATTTCGGTTTTAAAACTGATTGAATTATTAATATTAAAAATTCAATTAAATAAAATACAATTTAAAAAATAATTTTATAATCTACATGAACATACATAAGTAATAGATGATACAGTAAATGATTGCAATAATAAAAAGAGGATCGTAGAATTAGTGCTGGACAGTGGACACTAGACAAAGAACCTGTACTTACGAAAATAAGTACTATGAAATTAATAAGCAAATTGATGAAGCCAGTAACAAAAACACAAAAAACTGGAGTAGGGGGAGGTAGTGCTACCGAATACTACTCACTAGACCGGAGGGGCTGAGACCCGGATCATTAACTTTGGTTGCGTTCAAAACAATCTTCATTTTATTCAATTTTATGACATATGTTTGTATTATTAATATTTAAAATTTATATATACATATATATATATATATATTATTTATTTTAATAATCGGTTCGGTTCGATTCGAACCTAAAACCAGAATCGGAACCGAAAATTTCGGTTTTCAAAAATAAAAATCTCAAATCCGGGTTCGGTTTCGATTTTTTCAATTCGATTTTCATCAGTTTTAGTTTCGATTTTTCGATTTTTTTCTCACTCCTAAGTGTAACAATTATATGCAAACAAACGGTCTCCAATACAAATTTAGAAAAACTTGTTTTTTATCAACTTTTTCCCCCTAGTAGAGGAAGCTAATTAATATCTAGTTTATTTTACTCGGCCATCATCACTGGCATGCATAAACATTAATAAATCAGAAGAAGCTGCAAGGATTTGCATATAATTCTCAACTTTACCCAAAAGAAAATTTAACAAATATATGCGAATATAGATACAATGACTTTGCTTAGCAAATACAAAGGAGATATATACAATGTCTTTGTGATTCTAAAAGTTGATGCTGAGCTTTTTATCCACATCATTACTTTCATTCGATCTCGTTTTTAAAGAAAGAGTCGTGGTTTAAAGTGAAACCAGGACTTAAGTTGCGAACAAAGTAGTGTGAAAGTGGAAGCATAAACATATTAAAGGCATAATATGAAAGTATAAAGGTGCAACAATTCTCAGTTGAGAAATTCTCTGGAAAAAACGAACCACTTTATAATTTATTTATTTTTTCGTGGATTAAGTGCAAGATTATCTGTTTTTGCCTCATCATAATGGTGTGCTTTTAAATCGAAAGGTGAAGCTCTTAATAGATTTCTGAGTCATTTCAAAATTCACCGCTATGTAGTAATCTGTATAATGGATCAGAATATATAAACTTGTTATCGAAATATACGAGTGATTATGTTGAAACTGGAATCGTATAAAGCAAACCTTGTACTATCATCATATATAAGTACTGGAATTTACATTGAGCTTTCAGCAAATGAAAATATAAGAGAGTTCCACGCCAACACAAATGACTCCTGAATATATGTTTGATAAAATAGAATTTCAAGATGAATGCAATGACCAATTATAATGTGTCATGTATCATGTTACGTTATTGGAAAAGACATTTAGAAAATATTTTGGGACACCGAACATTATTTTTATTTAAAAATTTGGACGAGAACCACTTGAGTAGGGTTGAGCATTTGATTTGGTTAATCGAATACCGAACCGAAATAATCGAAATAATTCGGTTCGGTTAACCGAACCGAAATAATTCGATTTTAATTCGGATATGATTTTTGGTCTTATTCGGTATTTCGGTTATTTCGGTTTTTTTTTACCAAAATAACCGAAATATTTAAAATATAAAAGTTCATCTTCAGAGTTCATTTTCTTTCATTCATTCATCATCAGTCCGGACTCTTCACTCGATTAAGAGTAAAATGCACTTTTTGTACCTGAATTTTAGCCAAGACACCACTTGAAATACCATATTTCAAGTCTGCCACGGGCAATACTAAACAATGTACTTACTTACAGTTAGTGTATTACAGTCTATTTTTCACTAATGGTGTCAAATGTTCAAGGGTAAAACAGACTTTTCTAGTAGCACAGATCCTAAACATAACATTTTTACCATGCATCTAGTAACACAGATCAAACACAAAACAATTTAAACAAAATAAAAGAAAACAAACAAGAACATATGAATGTTCTTGCTGTCCCCAGATTCCGGCGAAGGAGATATACAGAATCCGGCCGGCAACAAATTCGGCGAACCCAAAACTTCTTGTTTACACCCCAGCACCTGACAGCGCCGCCGAGCTCCACCTTCTTATTCCGGCGACCTCGAAACCTCTTACACCTCCATTCTTCAAGCCCAATTGGCAACAACGTTGCCAAAGCCTGGCACAATTGCAACGTCGCCCCTCTTTCCCAAAATACCTGAAGACCTCACTCTACTTCAATGTAAACCCATTCTCAACTCCGATTAAACCCGGCCTCCACCTCCGATTTCAACCACGCAAACCCATCTCCGGCACCCTACACAACCACACCCCCAACAACTCTCTCTCGTAACTCCACCCCGAAAACTCCCTCCCGTCTGCTGCGATTTTAAAACCCACAACCACTCCTTCATCCATCAGCCCACCTCTGATTTCAACCCACGATCCATCACATGTAAACCCAATAACACCACCACACCTAAGCACCAAACAACACTCCCACCTTTCCTTTCACCACCCTCGACGTCGCTGTTCACCACCAACCTCCATCCTCTCCTGTGCTTTTCCTTCACAAACCCAGCAAAACCCAATCCCCTCCCCTTGTTTTCTTTTTATTTCACCTTTGATTTTAATTTTTTTAATTCTCTAAAAAACAAAATTAGAAAGAACAATAGACGGTAGTGGAAAATATATTTAAAAAATAGAATTAGGAAAAGTCTGTTTTACCCCTGGACATTTGACACCGTTAGTGAAAAATAGACGATAGTACACTAACTATAAGTAAGTACTTTGTTCGCGTGGCATAGTAGAAACTATGGTATTTCAAGTGGTGTCTTGGCCAAAATTCAGGTACATAAAGTACATTTTACTCCTCGATTAATCAATCATCAGCCGCTCATCTTTCTGGAATTCATACAAAAGGTACAAATTTTGATTTAATTAAAGATCTTATTAGGATTTAGGAGTTTCTTGCAGTGGATTTAATTTTGTGTTTTGTGTAGTTAAATGGAAGAAAGCCATCACTCGTCTCCTGACCCGATCCGCGCCGTCAGGAGCTCCACGGTTCGCCACCGATCTGGAAACTTCGCTGACGACAGACAAAGCTTTTGAAGAGGGCTGGAAGAAAGTGGTGCCTAATATTGACCCACCAAGGACTCCTTCGGCTTTTATGAAGCCTAGGCCTGCTACACCCACCTCCATTCCTTCCTAGCTTACTGTTAATTTCGTGCTTCCTTATGCATTTAACCGAAATAAAAATTTTGATTCGGTAAAATATCCAAAATTATTTCGATTTACTAATCGATTATGGTTTTGAGATTATTCGGTAATTCGATTATTTCGGTTTTCGATAATTCGATTTGGATATAACCGAATAATCAACCTTACACTTATGAGTATTCCGCAACCGTAGGTCACTCCAATCAATTTTACCGTCCGAGTGTTTGTATAATAATGAAAGTATCCGTCGTAACATCTTTTGAATATTAAAACTGAGACGTTCTTAGCACCGAATACTTCTTAATTCAAGAAAACACTGAGGATAAACCACAGGGCATACAAAATTTTCATAAAATTAAGCCCTCTTTAGTTTTTCCAGGACCAAGTAAATATCTTGCAAAAGTAAGAAAGCAAAAAAAAAAAAAAAAAAACTAGGATTAGTCTTCTGGAAACAGTTATTAGCATGTTCCATGTTGCATTCTGCTGTGGATCATATTTACCAATTTGCTTTAATTAATATACTACATAAAGTCATAAAGTCTTTCTTTTCTCCTTCACAAAATGCATTTCTCACGCAATCATTTTTTTAAAAATTGATTTGATTAGCACTACCTGCATTAATAAAAACTTGTTAGCAAACACATCTATTGCTTTTATGTGTAAAGTGAAAGAGGCTTTATTCCAAATTTATACCATAAAACCAAATTAACAACGTACACGTTTTATCTATTAAATTGTGAAATGCCAAATTCAGGGACATCCAGTTGTGTCATCAATAATTTCTATAAATTTGACGTGAACTATGAATTAAATGACACTGATTATGAATTTTTGATACTCGCAAGATCGAAGTAACTTAATTCTGACTTTTAATTAGTAAGCACTGTTTAAAGGTGTTCGTACATGCATTTTTGAATATTTTAATAAAATGTAATGCATGAATTGCTGAATTTTTAAATTCGTAATTTGGTAAATGTTACTTCTGTCTTCTAGAGAAAGTGTAAAAAGAAAACATGTAACCACCATTTTTTTGGTAATGAGATGCTTATTCTAAAATGCAAGAGCAATATCTAACTATAAAATTGCGAATTTTTCCTAAATTGTGACGTCCGCAAAATTCAGCAACCATTTTTTTTTTTTTTTGCTAAATCAGCAACCATTTTTTAAGTTCTTCACAACTATCCGATTTTGGACAGAGTATATGGTAGCACAGTTTTTGACGAGGTCTTCTAAGAAACGACTTGTATGCATTATAAACACTTGTCTACTGATTTTAACCCGGACGACTTTGATTTTTTTTTTTTTTATATGAATTGCTGTGATTTTACCTTTCATGCACACCCCGATGTTTATGTTTTTTGCATTCCTGTTGAGGAGAATACAGGCTGATTTAGATTGAGGACAGAAATAATGCAACACAATCAAAGCTGCAGACAGAATGGCCTCAACATCTAAGCATTGATCCACCCTTTGTTCATGCTTTAAAACTTAAAAGCAACATCATTACCATACTTTTCCGCTACTTGCGTCAAAAGATCTACCACCTCTTCCTGAGTTAGCTGTCTTTCGACACTGATAAACTTGCAACTACAGAACTCTTTTATCACTTCATAACTCTTTTATCACTTCATGTAATTTACAACCAACTTATAGACGATCCCAAAACCGGAAAAAATAAATCCGACGAAATATGTTCTTGTAAGTTATATGTTCTTATAAGTTTTCTTATGCATTGAACTATGTTTGGGGGAAGGAAAAAATAAATCCGAGAAATAAAACAATCTGTTTGACCATAGTGCCTTGCAACCAAAGAACGATTTTAAACTTTTGATACAAAAAAAAGAAAAAAGAAAAAAAAAAGAACTAGATGAATTCATCAAGTGAAATTATTACTGTACTATTTATTGCTAATGAAAAGTAGAGTACTATTTATTACTTTTAGGCACTAGTAAAATTAGGGATACATAGCAGTGAAACTCACTTTCTGACCCAAACTTTACAATACAAAAATAAAACTTATTGAGATCACCTAATGCAGATACAACAGATATACCCTACAAAATAATTACAAATGGACAGAACTATGATTACTCACATATATATCACAGAACCACCAAAAAATTCAGGATCCTACGCTGCTGGTTTCCGATAACATTTTGAATCACTCCTCACTCCAACTATCATCATCGCTTGCAACAGCCTGAAAAATAGACTGGATGTTAGACAAAGGTTGTAAGAGGTGCAAAGGTTAAAATTAATGAAAAAAGGAGGCGGAGGGAACCTGGCGAATTGCATTTGCCTTCTCCAAAATTGCAGTGACTGACACATTTGCAGGCGCACCTAGGGCAAGGTTAGGCCGTTCAGTGACTGTGGGCCTAAGACTGAATGACTGGAACAAAACATTAATCAGGCATGACTTACAGGAGTCAAAATATTCTCTACTTAAAATTAATTTAATTTGACCCTTACAACGTTTAGAAAAATGGCCGTCACTAATCAAAATAAGTTGAACAATTATAGATGGACCAGATAACAAACAGGATGTCTACAGCCCCCCGAAACCACTGCCTAATCTCCCATCTTGTGAATGAAAAAAAAATTGAATATCGCCACAGTTGCTCTTAAGTCTTAAGTAAATTCTACGGCCGCTATACGGAAATTTGGAGGTTTATTTTGTGAGCAATTTATCTTAAGTATACAAAAATAACTGCTATCATGTTATTGGAAAAAGTGGGTAAGACAATTATCATCAAAGAACCTGAATGGGAAGATAAAACATTTGTTTACTTTTTAGTATTAACTACAAAATGCAATTACACTCGTAGGGTAGTCACTACAAAATGCAATTACACTCGTAGGGTAGTCAATTTCAAAGCGGAGGCTCAATAAGAATGTGAAAATGAACATTGCATATACAACTCTACCACGAGATAAGACTTAAGGGTAATTCAGGCATAATTTTTCCATGAGGAACTGGACAATGTGTTACGAATAACCACTAAACAGATCATGCAATAAGGGGCAAAGTGTGATATTAATTATATTAATGCATCTTTGACTCTTTTGACACACATTCTCCCCTATTTGATTTACTGAATGTCTTTTTGTATTTTCCACTGCATTTTGTTTTTATTATGTAGATTGTCTTCAACCAGAATATCAAAATTTCGTTACCGTATTTAATATTCTTCAGTTGCAAAATCAGTTATCCGACATCCTTATTCGTGATCGTCTTTAGTATTCTTTAATTTCAAAATCACCTACCTACACTCCTACAGAAAACTTAGGATGGGTCTAGAAAACCATGTATATGCGATAATACAATATCTCAGTCATCTTCCTTAAAGCTTTTTTGTTTTTCTTTGAATACATCTAGCTCTTCAGAATTTTGCATGTGATAAAATTTGTCTTTTTTTTTTTTTTGTTATCGAAGTTTCTAAGTATAGATTACTATTTCTCTAGTCAAGGTCATCCATAGCCTACAAGTCCCCACCTTGGCCCCACTAATTCCCCCACTAAAATGGTACAAGAACCTCAATATCTTTTTTTAGGTGATCGGCTCCACTTGGCTCCGAATTCCAGTTAATGCTTAGAAAAAAATATCAGGTTAGTGTTGACAGTACGGTAAATACATCTACCATAACACATGTAAAATGATACTCACTTTTGTCCTAATTTGTTGAAGGAAATCTTCTTTTTCTTCTACCACCTTGTTGTTTAGGGACTGATTAGCAGCCTTTTGTACATTGAGTTTCTGGCCATCTGGATGCTGCAGATACCATTTTAATAAACCATGTTTAGTTATGGTAGTTCTTCATCAATCAATGTTTTTATGCACTATACAAGCCACCACAAACACATTTCATGATCAAACAGCATGAAAAGATATAACTGTGAAAGTACCTTGCTATTTACTGTACATGCAACTGCTGCAGTATTGTCGTGGTTAACTGGTGCTGGCTTCGGTTGCTGGGATATTGTTGAAAGTGAAAGCGTCTTATAGAACTCATGGGTTGGGCCTTGAAAAGAAGGAACTTGTTTTTCGATTGACATATCTGGATCAGGTTTCATACCCCGCCACTCTACTGGAGGGAGAGGAGGAGGTGGGGGTGTAGGATCATTGGAAAATTCTGAATCTAGTTGAGACTTTGTTTCATAATCATCGTGTAAATCCTCCTTGAATGAATTACTCAGGATATCAAAACTTGGCAGATCTGTTTGTGTATGTTCCATGACAGTTTCATTATATATGTTTTGATGTGCGCTTGTGTTAGTGATCAATTCATCAGCTATTCTCCCAATATCCAAGTTGCTTGAAACTGATTCTGTTGAGTTTTCACAGAAAGCATCATATATAGCATTATCGTTGCATCTAGTAGATTCTCTGGTTTCCCATTCCTCAGAATCCGACTCAGAATAATGACTAAGACAATCATCTGACCCATGAGGAGAAGATTCACAGAAAGTATCATCATCAGAGTCTGAACCAACGTCCTGCAATGAAGTTGATTCCTCTGGGACTAATTGAAACGAAGGAAACACATCTCTACTACTTTCTTGACACTCACTTCCATCAGGAAACTTCAATTTCAGTTTGGATATCTCAAATCCGTCTATAGGCTGAAAAGATATTTTCATATGTTCAAGCGGTGGTGATGATGAAGGTGATATAAATGGAGATTCACTTCCAAACTGCTCTATGAAGGTCCTCCCAGAGAAAGTTTGAATTGCATGATGCACACTCTTTTGTTCAGAAATACCAGTTGCGGAAGAGCTGAGACGATTGTCATCACTACAAGATGATGCTTTACCTTGACCATTTGCAAATAAATCATGTTTCTTAGTTACAAGTACCATTTTACTGTTTTCAGAGAGAAAAGGATTGTGGGACTGATTAGAGCTAAAACTATGGTGAAGATTGCTCGAACGTTCTTGTATGCTATTTAAATGAGGTTGCAAAGATCTCAAAGATGATTTCATGATAGAGATACTGTCTTCCTGATCATCATGGAACGATGTGGTGCATTCAGCACTACGATCCTGTTTAGAAATTTTGGAATTCTGGAAGATGTTGGTTTCTAATGCATTTTCCTCACTATTAAGAATGTTACCCCGGCTTGAAGGAACCATTGAGTCATCTTGAACAGAGTCCAAGGCACTGAAATCTGGAGGTTTTGATGGTTGAAGCCCTAGCAGTCCACCATTCGTCCAAATATTTATTCCAGTAACACCAGAAGCAACTGAAGGAGACTTTTGTGACTTTGAAGGACTGCTAAGTACCGTATCACTCTTCAAAGACTGCACTATAGGTTCGGTTGAGATGGAGGACGATAAATTTCTGGAGACAGTTTCTGTATTAGGATGAGTGATATCATCACCCTCAATTACATCACTGGAAAGCAAATTCTCCAGGTTTGATGATTTTCCTGTGTCACAAGGAGACTGTACCTTTACATCACATTCTGAGGTTGTAGAACTAGGTTTAGCAATGGATGTTTTCTCGCTTAAGAAACAGTCAGATTCAAGGGGAATTGAGTCGTGGTTATCTTCTGAACTAGCTGCATTTGTGGAGAAGTGAGATGGATCACAAGAATCGACATTTGTAGTGCCATTGATGTGCTGGGTGCCAAGCACATTAATACTCTCATCCATTGCCACAATGTTTAAAGCTGAAAAATGCTCCAGTTCTCGCTTCGTTTGACACTCTAAATCAGTTTCAGATTCTGACTCAATGGTATTAAGTGCATCCACGAAATTGTCAGTCTCGCTGTCAATGTCATCGAGTTGTTCAGCACTAACGACTGGTTTTGGCATGCTACCATTGCTGCAATAATCAGCTTTGAAATTAGTAGTTTCTTCTTCTAAAGGATCTGGATTGAAATTCGTAGGCACATCTAAGGTTTCTTCAGAATGATAGTGCGGTCCTGTAGGCTCCACTATTTCTATCTTTTCATCCCAACTGACACCAGAGGACCTCGTGCCAGTTTGTTCTTGAATACCAACAGCTACAGCTCTGCTTTGCTCAGAGAGAGAAGATGTATCAATGGTATCACCATGATTCATTGTCAACCGAGAAGATACTTCCTCAGGTTTACGTCCATCAAACTTTAAGGTATAACTTGGGCTGGAAACACATTCTCCATATCCCGACACTGTTCTAGAATCAAAAGAATTCAAATGGTTTCCATTTTCAAGTTTAGATGCTGCATCATACGTTGAGAAAGTCTGGGACGGGGAAGTTTCTCCTCCGAAGTTTTGAGAAGAATAATGCATCCTGCAGAGTCGGATAAAGATTTATGTATTAACTTTAAAGAAGTTGAAATGAATAACAGAGGCTAGAAATCATAACATAAGGTGCAACACAGTAACATACATAAGATGATACCTGTCACTGTGACTGGATGTGGGATGATTTACATGCGGCGGTCCGTCTACATTCTGAATCCATGTTCTCTTCTTCTGCTTCACTTTCTATTAAAGAATAAGTTGCAATTCTAATTACCAGATGTTCTGAAATAAATATTTTAAAAAGATAGGCCAATGAAAATGATCATAGCCGATCTGAACAACCAATGTGATCTTATCTGTTCCGGAGTAAACCAAAAGAAGAAAGTTTACGCAGTTCAAGACATACCTTTCTTCTACGAGCCTTCTTGTCTCTCGTGAACGTTTCAGCATATGCCTCGTCATAACCAGCCGATGCTCTCTTAAAAAAGGTTGGATCTGTATATCTCTTTAGGCAAGATCCTGGGCCACCGGTGTCAAACCTGAAATAGAAGGTTAAACAGTTAAGAATCTTCAGTCACCACACCAGAAATCATTATGCAAATTGAGAAGAATTGGCCATACCTGTCAAGCAAGTGCAGGCGTGGAGGACCACGGCATTCTTCGTATGAGTCCACAATGAACAACGGCAAATCACTATATATGAAGTGATTTCGTTCACTTTGGATATGTGCATGCCACTGGGAACCTGCAAGTTAACTTCTCTCTGTAAAGGACTTGAAGAGGATATAGCATAGAAATATACATAGAACAGATTACTAATGTTCACAAACATTTCTTTAACTCATTACTACAAGTTGGCAGTTGGCACACTTGTACAGAGCAAGCTGCATTTATGTATTATTAATTTTATATACAAGAAACTTAGGCTTTCCACTATTGCACAATTATTTTTCAATCCACCGGTAAAGTTTCCTCAGAGAGTATTGCTTGCAGTCCCCATCTTGTAACACTAGTATTTATGGGAGATTATTAAAGATCATTGATAAATTGAAATTAGTTATATTTTAAATACCCGGAGTGTTGAAAAGCTTGGAGAATCAAAAATGAACAGCAGACAACTTTTATATTTGATTTGATCCAAATATCTTATAAAATAGGCAACTATTGTATTGCATATACAAAGTCTCATATTGCATCTACAAAGTCAATCATCTCTTAAGTCAAAGATCTGGAAGACTGGAACTATCGTATTGTAGTATATATCTGGTGAATTGTGTATATTTATATGGTGAATCCTGAAAATTTGTAGAGTTTGTAGCAGAACGTACTACTAAAAAGGGAAAACATCTACATCGGAACCTAAATTAAGTAAGTACTTATTTTACTGAAAATAAGACTATATACCTATCTAGTGCTACTTAATTACGGCAAGGAAATAAAAACAGTTGTAAACATAAGCCGTACCAGTTGTGTAAGCAAAGTGTAGATGGCTTCTCTGGGCTAATAAAGTCTTTTCAAGAGGAGAAACTGCAGCTTCGATTTTCTGTGCACGAACCATCAACTTATGGCTTCTGGAAGATGTATTCATTACTTGTTCTTGCAGGCCATGAAAAACCTCTGCTGCAAATCTATACAAGTAGAATATGCTATATCAATACAGCACTTGACAGAAGTCAATAAGTGCAAAACTAAGTACTTGAAACAATAGTGGATAACAAACCTGTTGCTATACAACTACCAGAGTTTTCTTTTTTAGTTATGTATACATTTCTATTCATCATCTAGTTGTTTATCTTTAGGCCGTTGGACGATCACTAATTTGTTTTACATGTAACTTGTCATATGACACGATGTCAAAACCAATTCGAAATTTTCACAACCGTTCTTCCTGATATAGAATTTTGTCCATGAAGTTTAGTAAAAGAATCTACTCTTTCTACATAGCAAGCATTTGTTCTGGTTCCCAGGATGACGGCAACCATTACATCATCACCTCAGTAGCTTGCTCCAGCTAAAGCTCCAATAGTATCATTAACATAACTTGACAAAACCACATGCAGTGGTAACCAGTAAGTACACGCAGAACAATTAAGTTAACAAGCTGACTTAATAAGTAGCCCTAAAAGAAGGTAGGTAATTCTAACTGTTATTGTAGAAAGTAGAAAGGGAACTGGTCTTATCAGCACATTCAGAATTGGTCCTGCGCCACTTCAGTTGATCATTATGCATGCCAAGCCCTATGGCCATGGCCAAACTAGTTAACCTAAACAATTATTAAAGTGGTTGATTGTATTGGCTATGAACATTCAAGTTTCTATTTGACCAATGACCAAGTACAATTTTCTATCATGGTATTTACTTTGACTTCTGTGCTAAATGAATCCACCTCGGAGAGGATATTTGAAACAAGGTTAAAAGTGTTTAAGCAATGATAAAATTTATAAACTTGAACCAATAACCAATAATAGTGTCAGATGAAGTACATCGTAAAAAAAATTGACATTTTTATAACTGGAAGAGGTAATTTACTAGGGTCGGTATATTTTGAAGAAAACATATAAAGTAGAATATCAATATAATAAACTATGATTATACAATACATAATTTATGTAGTAACCAACATGTTAGACAGATAGTGCTGCACAAGGCATTGCTTAGAAACCGCATAAGCAAACTCACTGCCAGGCACCTATCCAAACCATAACCTACGTCGTAAGTCATTGGATCCCTTTTATTACAGCAACCTATCATCTTTAAGGTCAATGCTAAGATTTAAAACTCATCATAAGATAAATTCAACTCGAGTTAACATTTGCAATCAATATACTCTAAGTTAGTTCTTGCAAGGGGTATTCGCTCGTCAAAAAGAATATAATGGAATATAGAGTCTGATTAAAAAACTAATGCAACAACTGAATACCCCGGTCTTCTATAGGCAGCACCTGTTCTTTACATAATTTTGTTCCAATTGATGTGACTTTAGTATATAAACATTAAAACCGAACTTAGAAAGCTAAAATCACACAGTACGAAAAGTGCACTACATTCATTAGCAGAATATATATCATATTTAAAGGTTAAAATTTTTAAGTCATTTTCAAATTTTAATCTGATGTGACATATCTGGAGAAGTACATTTTTAAACATAAAACTGCATAGTTGACATGATTATTTTTTAATTATTATACAATCAAATGACGACAAGGTGGTATTAAAAAATGGGTCGAGTTGACTTTCAAAACTTAAGTTATGTCATCCATCTTAAATAAAAACTCTTAGGCACCACATCATAAAAACTCTCATTCCACAGATTCTAAGGCATAAGGTCGAATTTATAAATAGGTAGAATAGACTTTCAAACCCATAGTATGTCATCCATTTTAAAAGAGAAACTTCTATGCATCATGTAACAAAATTAGTATCTAATTCGAGGATTCCGCCTTTTAAATTCCAGAACACACCGGGACATAAATTCGTTTCATATATAAGCATCAAAAAAGACAAATCTTAAATCTGGCTTATGAAAACCAGCAAAACATCTTACCAATACCTGCCCAAGCTAAACTAAGAGGTCGTTTGGTTACCTTTTCAATACCCAGGTATTTCAACTTCTTGGGAAGTGGTATTTAGCAAGGTTGTTTGGTTGAATAAAATAAGGGAAGTGTAATTTCCTTGGAACTTTGAATACCCATGATATGTGGGAAGTTGCTTACCCACCTCACCCTTGGTTATTTGAAATTCCTATGAATTTAAATATCCACATCAACAACCAAACAATTTTTCTCTCTTCCTATAAATTTTAAATACCATGTAACTAATAGTTCCCATAGGAAGTTAATTCCTATATGCAACCAAACAAGCACTAACACTACTAAACATTTCCAATACGAAATCCTATCCAAAAAGATATAGATTCACCAAGTATAGATACAGTATTATCCTCCACCTAATCATCACAATTCACCTAAAAACCCGACTCGAAACATTTCCAAATCCACTACACTTATATGCCCAATACCTACTCTTTCTCCAACTTCTCGAGAACTTAAACGCTTAATTCCCTCTCTATAAACACAAACTAGTAAACTAATCAGCTCACTAACAAATAAAATCACACATATCAAACACCAACGTTGCTAAACTCAGTAGTAGTTAACATTTCTAGTACTGACTCCTATTCAAAAAGATATAGATTCACGGAGCGTAGATATAGTAAATCTTCCACTTAATCATCACAATTCACATATAAAACCAAATCAAAGCTTCCCGTAATCCACTACACTTATGTGCTCAACTCCTACTCTATCTCTAACTTCTCAATAAATTGAACACTTAATTCCCACTCTACAACAAACTTAGTATATCAATCATAGATTCCACCCTTTAAATCCCTTATCAACCGGGACATAAATTCGTTCTATGTATAGGCATCAAAAAGACAAATCTTGAATCTGGCTTACAAAAACCACCGAAACATCTTACCAATACCAGCCCAAGCTAAACTAACTTTACTTAACATTTCCAATACCAACTCCTATCCAAAAAGATATAGATTCACTAAGTATAGATCATTTACCTAAAAACCTGACTCGAAACATTGCCAAATCGACTACATTTATATGCTCAATTCCTACTCTATCTCCAACTTCTCGAGAAGCTAAACACTTAATTCCCTCTCTATACTCATAAATTAACAACCTAACCACCTCACTAACAACTAAAATCAGAAAAATCAATGTCGATATTCGATAAGTTCAAACAAACAATATCACAACATCAAACAAAACAACAAACACATAATTATAAGTAAAGGGGTAAGTAATTACTCAGCAAGATCGCCTAACTGACGGAGAATGCCAACAAGGCCAGCAACAGCAACGCCATCGAGAAGTGCTTTTGGATCTTCATTGTCTTTGTACAGCTCAGAGGTGCCTAATTTGTACTCATTTCGAACTGTCGTTCGAACTAGAGGCATGTTTCTCTCTCTAGAATCGAGGTGTTTCTGTTTCTCTCTCTATGTTTTGTAATGAAGGGTGGTTTTATAATATGGGGGTAGAGAGAGAGAGAGATGGGGGATGTTAAATTAGGTGAAGTGAATGAAGTGGCTTAACTGCTCTGGAGTAGGGCTGAGCAAAACCGAACCGAAACCGAAAAACCGAACCGAACCGTGCAAATTCGGTTCGGTTCGGTTCTATTTTTTTGAAAATTCGGTTTATTCGGTCCGGACCGAATAGACCGAAATAAAAATCGGTTCGGTTCGGTTCTTCGAAAAATATTTCGGTCCGGACCGAATAGACCGAATAGTCCGAATAATATATATTTTAATTTTTATATTTATGTTATATACATTTTATATATATCTTATAAGATATAATTATAATATCTAATTTGTAAATTCTAATTATATCTATGTTAGTGAAGTAGTAGTGATTAATTGATTATTATTTTTGTGATAAATCATGAATTTTTAGCTTTATTTATATTATAGGTTTTTTTTTAAAAAAAAAATTCGGTTTTTTCGGTCCGGACCGAACCGAACCGAACCGAATTATTTCGGTTCGGTCCGGTTCGGTCCATGATTAAACTTCGGTTCGGTTCGGTCCAGAAAAAAATGATAATTCGGTTTTCGGTTTATTCGGTTCGGTTCGGTTCTGGACCGAACCGACCGAATGCTCAGCCCTACTCTGGAGAGTGATAGATGTACAAATTGTATGTATAATGTATCTATACTTAAATTATTTAAATAAATAAACACTTCGGACAAGGAAGGCAATATTAGAAACAAAACGATCTTCCGACAGGTCAATCCAAATATGACAAGTTAATAAGAATTTTTTTCCCTTTAATTTTGAATTAAATTATAAATTATTCTATTTTTAATAAAAAGAATTACTTCGAATGTGATTTATTTATAAATACAAACGCCATTTGAAATTTGAAATTAAAAAATCTATTGCCAGACGAGTGATTTAAAATGTATAAAATGATTTTAGGGGATACATATTAAGCACATCCTATATCTTAGCAATAAAAAGTAATTGTATACCAGTAATGTTTGGTTATATAAATATATGAGATTTTTTCATATAATTCCAGAATTTTTTTGTAATTTTTTTTGAAAAAAGTATTAATTTTTATAAAGTATTTATAAAAATACGTTCTGCAACCAAATCAACCAAATATAAATATTTATTTTTACAAATATTTTATAAAAATTGATATTTTCACAAAATATTTTTTTAATATTTTTACAAATATTTTAAGAAAATACTAAAATGGCAAGAAATTAGAAAAATGATATTTTAGATAAATATTCTAATATATTTGCAATTAGACAACAGTTTTTGTTAATATTTCACACATTTTGTAAAGACCATTTCTATGACATATATGCATATAAATAAAGTGGTTTTGTTTGGTTTTTTCTCTTTTTACATGAAAAATGGTTTTGTTTTAGCTACCAAAAATAAGAAGAGGACGGCATTGCCAACTCTGCAAGCCATTATTGTGTTGTTCTTAAAGAATCATTGAAGTCCTTTTAAGTTTTAAGTAACTTTTAAGTGCAATATTGGGACTGTTTGTGAAAACTTTTTTTAGGGACTTATTGACTTATTTTTGTGTAAAAATTTTATATTTTAATAAATTTTTTTTATACAAGTATTTAATGTATGTTTGAGATTCAATAAGTTGCAAAAATAAGTTGGAAAATAAGTTGGAAAATTAAGAATCTCTAACTTTGTCTTAAAATAAGTTGAATTATTCTGGAAAAAAATTCCCCCAAACATCCCCATTGTCCATGCTAAATGGATAAAGTGACTTTTTTGTCTCTTGGGTGAAGTGAATGAATTGTCCTTTGCTTTTGGATTTTTTAAATTATTTTTTTATTTAGAAGACAGCTCCAAGTTATGGCTTACATGATTCTTTTTGTTAGATTTAAATTGTTTAATCCAGTCTTTCTCATTAATCTGCGGTTCATGGATTTATTATATACTTTTAGTTCCTATAAAACAATTTTTTTGATTAATATTCGTTTGTAATCAAGGTTTCCCGCAAAGAATAAAGGCCCTTTACGTCACAATTTCGAGTCAAAAGGCCCTTAATCTCACAAATTGAAAAAATGACCCTTTTTATCACAGAAAAACGCAACATTAAGTCACGTTTTTGAAAAACGCATTGGCGTGTTGCGTTATTGTTTTTTTATTTTCTGAAATCGATTTTCCAAAAAAAAAAAAAAAAATTGTCAAAAACGCAACATTATGTTGCGTTCCTAAGAAACGCAAGACAAATTGGCGTGTTCAGCTGTGGGCCCCGCAGGGGTGATGAATTTTCAAAAAAAAAAAAGAAAGAAAACAGTGAAAACGCATCTTCATGATGCGTGTCTGGGGAAAAAAAATAAAAAAAAAATAGAAACGCAACATGAAATTGCGTTACTCCCCCAAAATCAAAAACGCCAGACGCCTTTGCGTTTGCGTTTCTATGTGATAAAAAGGGCCTTTTTTTCAGATTGTAATAATTAGGGCATTTTGACTCTAAAATGTGACATGAAGGGCCATCACCCTCCCGCAAAAGCGATTTACACAGTTATCAAATTTACCAAAGAGACCGGCAGAGTTATAGTGTTTAAATCATGAAATAATTAATCGAAATAAAATTTTACTTTTTATATAATTTTATTTTCATTTTTGTTAATGAAGATGAATCTTGTAATGGAAAATATCAGTTTACTTGCGAGTGATATTTTATAATAGCATTTTTAGCAGAGATACTTATTAATTCGTGATTTCCGTGTCTGTACAAACTTTAAATTGTTTCTGAATTTATACTTTTTTTCTATCTCATTTATTACTATATATTAAACTTCAAAATAAAGGCAAGATTATCATTTTAATGTTTGTAAAGTTACGATTTTAATTCTATATTTTTAAAAATTACGAAAATGTCATAAATTAATAATTATGTAAAAAGTAGCAAAATTATGTTAATGTAGTTTTTCTATCAAACTCATGCCATAACAATTGTACTACACTTAATTTTGAGTTTTGAATTAAAATCCTATAAGATAAATGAAATCTTCTCTTTTTATCTCTTCCTCTTTATTTTATTTTTGAGTAAATAAGATATTGATTTATATTATTTCTAGAATATTGAATTGATAAAATTACAAAAAAATATTATAATCGATTGAGTATACTATACATTCTCTTTTGCCAATTTGGATAATTGATATAAATATAAACTTTTAGATTATACATAATGTAATTGAATACAAAAAAAAAAATTTATTTACATGTGTCTCCATATAATTATTAAATTCTTGAAATAGAAAATAAGATTTGGTTTTAAAAAAAAATGTAAATTTTAGGCATCAAATCATACATAAATAATAATCGCATCACCTTAGTTTTAAGTATATAAAAATTAAAATATATGAGTTATATTAAGGAGTTTTGGTCGAAAAATAATTTAGACTTTCAACGATTTAAATATATGATTGTTCAAAAAACATAAATATTTAAATATATACGAAAAAATAAATGAAATTATGTTAAAAAGATGAGAACTCTAAAAATATGATCAATGTTATATATAAAAATTAACACTTAAAATAAATTTAAAAGGATATAAATTTTTAAATCATAAATATTACAAAACTAAAATAATTATTTGTAATGATCAATTAGATTATAACTCGAATATAACGTATGGTACATATAAATTTTTATATAATCTGAAAATTTGAATAGTATAATATACAATGGTTTAGATCAGTATACGAAAAAATCAAAAAAAATTGATTTTACAATATTTCATATACATGCACGGATCACTAAGGTCGTTTTATTATATTTAACATTGATTGAAATATTTAAAATAATTTAAAATTAAGTTAAAAAATAATATAAAAAAATGGTAAGCAAAATTATAAAATAACAATAAAAATATTACATAAATTTAAATTTTATCATTTATCATATTTTTAATTATAAAATTATTTAAATATATGTACAATTTTAAACGAGAAATTAGTTAAATTCAGTATCTATAGGAGCTTTTACGCTAGTTAATTTTATTGCGGGTTCCTAGGAGGGCAGGAGCTGTTATACAGAAAATGGGCAGGGTCAGGAAGAAGCTTTTGTTTAAATGTATTTTATAGTACTCCATATAATAGTGTACTGTAGACTCAGTATTTAGTAAAGAAAGAACAGCATGCATCAGTCAGAGTTGACTTGGGAGCAAGTGTGAGTTTTTTGACCTGATTGCCGTTCGTAATCGAATCTTTTGGTGGCTTTCACGAGTCCCGATGGTAGTATCAAAAGAGTGTTTATTTGGTTCAACATAGGGAGTTAGGGGTGCCCGCGGATAGGGTTGGACGGGTTATAAGTAATTTAGTAACCCAACTTAATTAGTTCGGGTTTATAAAATTCAAACTCATCGTAAATTTTATTAAATTCGAGTAGTTGGGTTGGTTCGGTTTGATCGGGTTGATTGGGTTAAATATAAAGTAGAAGTTAGTGATAAAACAACTCGATATCCAAGAATTAAAGTCATGTACAACTTAATCTAGTATGCAATTATACAATTGATCACCACATGTGCAAATTACAATACACTACAATCTACAAAACTAAATTACGTTACACATAAGTAGAACATCATTGTATTAAATATCTTTAATTCATAATTTTAGTGTGGAACATGTAATAATATATCCAAAGAATCTTAACTTTAAGTCAAGTAGTAAATTAGTAGTATGGCTCATTAGTGCATAATATATGTCGGGTTGGATTGGGTTAAAATTATCAAAACCCTAACCCAACCCATTTAATTCGGTTTTTTTAATATTTAACCCATTCAATGTTCGGTTTAAATAATATCGGGTTGGGTCGGCTAAAAGTAGGGGCGTGTTGGGTCGGTTTAATCGGTTTGATCGATTTATGGGCACCCCTATAGGGAGTCATTACATATGTGAATTATATTTAGAGCTTTTTTGAAAAATATCTAATAGTTTTAAACTTTTTGCAAAAATACTATAATTTTAAAGATATTTTTGCAAAAATACGGATTTTATTACAAATATACGATCTTTATGAAAAAAATTGCAAAAATACGAGATGCAACCAAAACAACTAACAGCAACCCTTCGAAGCTCGTCGGAAGCTCGCCGAAATCGTTTGTAGCTTGCCAGAATTCTTTCGAAACTCGCCGGAATCCTTCAAAACTCTCTCTCCCTGGCCTGCGGCCCCGATTCCAACAAATCGGAGAAGATGACTGGACGAAAAAAATGACAGATCGGAAAATATGACAGATCGAAGGTGGATTGTATCGAAGAAGGTGGTGGTGTGGGTGTGGGTAGGCGGAGGAAGGGGCGGAGGAGCGGCGGAGGGGGCGGAGGAGGTGTGAATGAAGCGACGGTGGAGGAGGAAGATTTGTGATGAAAAAGAAGAACCCAAAAGATGAATAAGATGAAAGGGACTGAACATAAACACGTGAGGTGAAAAAGCTAAGTAAAGAAGGAAGTGCACGTGGGCCATGGGGGACAGGGGAAGATTAAAGAGATAGTACACGCGTCAGTATCCCTATGATTAGAAACAAATAGTTTATTTGCAATTAAGATAGTATATTTGCAATAAATTTGAAAAGATAGTATTTTTGCTCTGATACCAACTGCAACAGCCCGACTTCTCGGACTATTAATTCTAAATAAAAAACTGAACTAAAATATAATTTATTAATCCAAAAGTCTATTACAAAGGTAATTATTACAAAAGCACAGCTAACATCTATCGAAAAGTCAATAAAGCCCAATTCTAAGGTCTTCGAACTCCAACGCCACCAAACTCGATCGCACACCGAACCTAAAATATTCAAAGAATGTGCTACGAAGCCCAGCAAGCAACTATCGTCCGACGGCTCAAAATAATATTGTTATAATTTGTTTCAAAAACATGATTTCCACGTGGCACATAACATCTATCACATAGTTTCACACAACATACTCGATAACAATTGCGAAAAAAATTCACACAATATATTCTATAACAAATATGAAAGCGATGCATACAATATATTCTAAAATTCACATAATCAAATTCTTAATGAACAAATAAATCTTAGTCTTATATCTTTTATTTTTAATTTCCACAGTCCTAAATCACACTTTACGCTACACTTTGCCAGTGACCGGCATCTTATACTTTATGCCACACTATCCCTAGTGACCGGGATCTTATTCTTATTCGATGGGGCTCGTTTACGTCCCTCGTCAAGTGAAATCGAATCTTGACAAGGTATTGATGTGTTCCAAAACGTGCACAAACTGAACTAAAATACAATTTTATTAATCTAGAAAGTCTTTTACAAAGGTAATTATTACAAAAACGCAGTTAATGATGGCAATTTACTCCGAACCTAAAATCCTTGAAATCCAATGCTATCCTACTCGATCTTACACCGAATCTGAAAATTGTAAGTAATGAGCTATACAGCCCAGCAAGTAAGCAATCGATCTAACCAGCCATACAAAGTAACGTATACACACATATAGAATAATACAATAATCGATACGATACAATACGATACACAAAACAATCACTTTCGATACACATATTCTTATTCTTATACGATACGACACCACATTACAATAATAACTAGACACCCATAATTCATACCATGACCACTACAACCCGGTGATAACAGTCCTAAATTTTCAGAAAACTGTCACTACAACCCGGTGACTCGGTCCTAAGTAGGGCTGTCAATGGATCGGATATCCGGTCCGATCCGATCCGAAGGATAATGGAGCGGATATGGATTATATAAAAAAAATCCGATCCGGAAAAAATTCGAAAGCTAATGGAGCAGATATGGATTTGATACGATCCGATCCGATCGGTTAAAGATCCGATCCGGCTTTATATATATATATATGACATAATTTATTTAATAAATATATTTATATATTAAAATTTTAAAAAAAAAAAGAAAAGAAGGCAGTGGGTTTATTATAATTGGACTAATAGTAACGAGCTTATTGTTATTTGAATGTATATGCGTTATGCTCTCCGAGTTGCTTTTCTTGTGAGTCTCATTGTAACACATCATTTTTTATAATTTTTTCAGGCTCTTAAATACTCAACATCACTGTATCTCTCTTCCCTTTTCCATGGCCGAGGAGAAAAATGACATGCAGTTGATCACTGTAGTTCTACTAGTAAAGTTTCTAGCTTAAATTTTTCTTAATCTTCCTCTTGAAAGATGTGAATTTATTCCAATAGTTTGTGTAATTTCTAGGATTAATACAAATATTTGTAATTTTCTAAATGTATTGCAATGTTCTAAGTTTCTCGGATTTACAAAGGCTTGTAATATTTTGTTTGTATACTTTACATTTCAAAATGTTGCTATTATTATTCGTATATTGTTGAATTAAATTAAAGATTTTTTTTCTCTACATATAAACGTATTGGAGCTCCGATCCGATAATCCGCGATACTAACGGATCTGGATATGGATCATGTTGAAAAAAATCCGGTTATGATCCGATCCAAATCCGAATCTGGTAAAATTAAATGGATCAGGATATGGATCATGCCTGATCCGATCCAGATCCGATCCATTGACAGCCCTAGTCCTAAGTCTTTATTTTCGCAAACCATGGCATAAATCGGAATTCCAAGACTATTGCTTACACATAACAAATATGTAATAACACATATCAATTCAAAATAAATAATCACTTAGCCTAAGATTTAATAATCAAATATACACACATAACACATACTTTTGAACACACTAGAAAGAACGATCAGAAACTTACCTCTATGCCATCAAATCATGTAAGCACTCCTGACCAGATCTGTATTTAGCCTTTTTCACCCTCTAAATAATGTTTTCTTAGAAACCTCAAAGAATGAAAGTTATAGAGCACGAAAAGATCTTTCCGAAAAGTCCAGAATCAACGAATTCTAACTTACGATGAATTTTCTACGAATTTTAGAATACTGCTGCTTTTGTGTGTGAAAAAGGCCTACGAATTTTATTAATAAAGATGAGGAAAGAGAATATGATGTTTGTATAGCGGTACAAATCCCTAAACCCAAACCTACTAATTATCCGTATTCAAATCTGATCCATATTTTAGGCCCAATTAAACTAAACCAATTTTTAATTCCTAATAATTCTATAATTTTAATCCCTTTTATCTATTATTCTTTTATTATTATTATTCCAAAATTTACGGGATATTACAGTGTGGGTAGGCAGAGGAAGGGGCGGAGGAGCGGAGAAGGGGGGTGGAGGAGGTGTGAATGAAGCGACGGTGGAGGAGAAAAAGAAAGTATTTGTGATGAAAAAGAAGAACCCAAAAGATGAATAAGATGAAAGGGATTGAGCAAAAACACGTGATGTGAAAAGCTAAGTAAAGAAGGAAGTGCACATGGGCCATGGGGGACAGAGGAAGATTAAAGAGATAGTACACGCGTCAGTATCCCTATGATTAGAAACAAATAGTTTATTTGCAATTAAGATAGTATATTTGCAAAACAAACTTGGAAATACAATATTTTTTATAATTTCTCTTATATTTATTATGAAAATAATAACTATCAGTAAGTATGAAATTGTGTTTGATTGATATATGAATATTCACTTCATTTGGAAAGTTTAAGTTACTAAGTAAGGACTCGGTAAATAATTACCCATATTTTGTGGATATTTAAATTTCGTTGGTATTTTAAGAAACGCGTGTTTTGTGTAAAAGAAAAGTAAGGTGATCCTAATAATGATAATATAAAAATTTAACATTTAAATTAGCACAAAAAAATCACAATTTTTGTTCAATTTGAGAATTTGTATATATTTATATGATACCGAAAGTTTTTCACTTTCTTACGATCACTTGATATATCATAGATTTTTAACTTTGGTAGACCTTAGGGTTCATATCAAATAATTTTTCGAACATCTTTCTACTTAACTTTCATGTTAGAACTTCAATGTAAAGATCAAGAACAATAAATGGATGTTTTTAAATTTTCAAATCTCATTGACATGATGTGCCTTTTATTTCAAAAAATTCGTATAACATATTTATGGAACATTAATTAAAATAATGTAGTACTAAACACATTGATAGACTTACATCTAAAGCAAATTCAAGTATAATTGAAAATATTTTACTTTTTAATTTTTTAAAATCTAAATTTTTTTCCTAATTTAAATATATGGATAATTTTATTTTCAATTATAATATATATTTAAATATACATGTTCGAAAAAAAAAATTATGCCTTTTTCGATGGGAATGCCTGTACGGTTTCACACTTCGCACATGCTCAGTCTGGATATTTCAAAGTTAACCAAACAACTTGATTTTATACACATTCTAGGTATTTGCACTGGGTATTTCAAAAATAACCAAACAACTTGATTTTATACACTTCCTAGATATTTGCACTTCCTCGATATTTAAATGTGCAACCAAACAAGCACTTAGTATTCTCGAATTTGTTTTTAGGAAAATTTTCATTCCTCAAACTTCAATTGTGTTTATTTCTTCAGCCTTATTCTTCATTCTTAAGGCAGGATCTATAGATCTTTTTTCAAATATTATTACATGACTTTTGTACAACACACCGAAAGAGTTATGTTTATTACTAAGTACTATTTACAGGGCAGAAACCTAAAACTAAAGGGTTTCCTAGCTAAGGGATCATGTAATTAATACATGGTATTATTATGATCACGTAGGCTTGTTATTATATGGTTACAGACATGTCTCCGTGACTAACATTTCATATATGCATATTTGCTGTTTAAGATTCATGTTTCTCCATTTCGACCATTGCTTTGTAGAAATTTAAGAATTCAGTGCAATTGATCAAGGTCCGCAATTTAGAGAAATGTTATTTCGAGAACATTTTTTTATTTCCAGAACAATATGTGTTGCATATTCTCCCTGCATTCACAATATGTAGCATATTTTAATACAATAGGTGATAAATAACTCTGGAAATTAAAAATGTGCTCTGGAAATAACATTTCCCACAATTTAAACTCTTTAAATGTTTGAGAAATTTTTTGACTTTAGTCTAACTCGAATAAGGTTTAGAATTAAAATTCTTTCTTGATTTAATATGTTTTTTAGAGGAAGAATTGAATTTTTTTTTCAAATTAATTTTAATTGATTTGATTGTAACATCCCGACCTTTTTCGGAATATTAAAATAAACACTTAAATATAACAATCCAGTTTTTTAAATCGAAAATCTGAAAATACTCCGAACAAAGACAACGAAAATCAACACAAAATCTAAAGTACTAAAATTGGAGACGTCCACATTTCTTCAATAATAATATGCGAAACAAATAAAATCCAAGTAGCATGCTTAGAATTCCTTATCCTTTCGATAGCCAAAACCTGAAATGTTACACAATAATGAGCTACAAAGCCCAGCAAGTAACTATCGCTCAATAGCTCACAATAATATTTTCGAAAACTAATTCAAGAATTTAAATCGATAAGTTTTTCAAAACAATGCACTTAAATTTTGATCCCACAATTCTATATTACGGCCACACTATGCCAGTGACACTACTTCTATAATTCGATGGGGCTAGTTTATGTCCCTCGTTAAGTATCACTCAACAAGGTATTTATGTGTTCTGGAACGTGCGTAAACTAGTTCTATGCATCACACTATCCAGTGACCGGATTCTATAATTCGATATGCAACTAAAATTGGGGATTTCTAAAAATCTTTTCTAAAATCTATTTTTCGATATCACAATTTCGATAATCAAAATAAAACAAATATTTCAGATCAATAAAGCAAACAATTTAATCCAATGAGTAACGAAAAGTTACTTACCTCGAGATCGATTAAACAGGAAATATAATATTCGTACAGGCCCTATAATATTCACAGATAAGAGCAGTACATGATTAATTAATCTTTTAAAAACAAGTACTCCCTCTGTCCCACCCAATTCTTAACACTTTTTTTGTCACTTTCTGGCACGCATTTTAAGGTGAATTTTAAGGATAGTTCCATAACTTATTTTTAAAATTTTCTTTTTTTGTATAAAAATAGGATTGTTCTATTTTTCTACAAAAAAGAAAATTTTAGAAATAAGTTATGCAACTAACCTTAAAATGCGTGCAAGACACCCTATTTTGAAATGTTAACAAATGGGCGGGACGGAGGGAGCACATAACTATTTCACAATTCACGGTCTACTGGAATCATTAAGTAGCTGGCGGGAAGATTCAACTAATGAAAATAAAAGAAGGTGGGGTTCTCAGCATGGCATACATGTCATGTATAGACCTGGCAATATGTGCCCAAAACCATATATCCAGTCCAAACCAAACCATTTTTTAAAATTTGGCCTATTAAAAAATCACACATTTTAAATGGATTTGGATTGGTTTAAAATCACATATTTTAGCCCAAATATGGATATAATTTGGATCAAATAAGTGATATTTTTATTTTCATATATGTATTACCACATTTAGCTCCATACCGACAACTACCGAAATCCTCCCACGACGGACAGATCTCCATCTTGGAAAAGCCTTTACCTCCCGGAGATGATGATCCACCAGAATCCGACATCGACAAAGACCTATCCCTAACTTCAGTCACCGGTCCAACCAAAACTCCATCCATCACAACCACATCCTCCATCATCTTCATCGGAGTGCTAAACACAATCGGCGACTTCAATGGCAAACCATTCAGAACTCTCGGATTTCGCCATCAGAGAACTCACAAGTTTGTTTTACTACGAAAATCTTCACAGACCTAAATCATTACGCCCCGAAGATCCTCTCAAGAAAGATTTAAAATTGATTACAAAAGTTTCAGATTTGATTTTTAGGAACCCAAAATCTTACGATTTTAATTATGAAAGAGGACTTAAATGGTGTTGTCGGCATGGCGAGCTATGAGTTTTTGATTATGCCTTACCAATTCGTCGCTCCAATCCTGATGTGACATGTACTGTTATTTTGTTTTTGTTAAAATTACCTATGTTAGGATTTATGGGTGATAGCATAGAGACAACTTAACTAGATTTCCCTGTACTTAGTTTTCACTAAGTAGAACATATTGTCACAGCCAGAGTGTGTTCTTGTGACCAAATTAGTTGTTGTAAATTTAATAAATAAGTATCTTAGAAGAAGTTCATTCAATTGTTCAAGCCTCAAGATTACATCAGTTCGACAGTAAGAATAAAAGTTACTGTCATAGCATTGACAGTAAGGTTACAAGAAGACAGCATGTTGCAAGTCACGACAACAGACTCAATCTGACAGCAATATTGGCGGAAGCATGAGACAGCAACATTCTCACAGCTTGACAGCAAGTCTGGAATCCCGACAACAACATTGGCGGGGACTCATACAGTCAACCAAGAAATATTCTCTTGACATCAGGCTTGGCGGTTAAGGTTACTGTCTCACTGAATTATTTGAATTGGGGATTTATCTCAGTCAAACCTGTGACAGTTTAGATGTTCAAGAAACAGATTTGCTGTAACTTGTCAAAGATTGTTGCAGACCTGCAAGACTACGATAGAAGCTTGAGAGATCACAAGACAAAGCTCGTCAATTCAAAGAGTATGACAAATCGACATCTACTAGAATTGTATTAGCTTGAATTAGAAAGAATCTAGGTTGCTTTACATATTCTGATAACTCTGTTTGTATAGCAATTTAGGAAAGTCACATGGGTGTGCAAATTGTAAGGAGCTGCCACTTGAAAATGACAGTAGCTCCACAACTCATGTGATAGAGACGTTAGAGCAAATTAGTCTACATAGAGAATCGTCTATCATTCTTTCTAAGTATTCGTGAATTCATATTCATTGTAATCACTCAAGAAACCGAAGCTTGAGAAAACACTTTTTCTCAAGGTTGTAGCAACACTTCGTAAAATAAATAAAACATTTATTTTGTGAGAATATCTTGAGCTATCACTTGTGTTTGCATTTCATATACTAATAGATTAGAATCTTTATTATTGTTGTTGAAGTAAAGATTTGAATTTATCAGTATTGCATTCAACCCCCCCTTCTGTAATACTCCGGGACCAACAACTGGTATCAAAGCATACAAGTTGATATACTAATCTGAGATCATGACGAGTATACAGAAATCAAGTGGTATCAAGATTCCAGTATTTGATAAAGAGAACTAAAATTTTTGGAAAAGAAAAATCTTGTTATTTATCAAAGCTGCACATCCACTGTACTTGGGAATCCTTGAGAATGGCCCCTCCATTCCTATGAAAGAAGTAGCTGCTGCCACTGTGAATGGTGAAGTAATTCCAGCTCACTGGGTTGGTAAGAGACCCTCAGAATACACAGAGTCTGAGAAATAAAAGGTAGCTTGGATGACTACTTACATCTCGTCTTGCTTGACTCTCTCACCTTGGACAAAGCCATGTGTGGAAATGTTATGGCATGCTCATCTGCTAAAGAGATGTGGAACAAGATAGAGTTACTGTGTGAAGGAAGTGAAGAGGTCAGAGAAAATCAAAGACAAATTCTTATGTCACAATATGAAGACTTTATGGCCAAGCCTGGAGAAGAGCTCACTCACATGTTTGAAAGATTAAGTAAGCTAATAGTTGAGTTACAAATTCATGGAAAGTTCTATGACAAAAAGGAGATTAATGTCAAGTTTTTGCTCACTCTACCTGAGCACCTTGAACACAAAATCACTGCCATAAGAGAAGGGAGAAACTTGATTGATGTTTCTCTTGAGACTCTTTATGGTGTACTTAAGTCATATGAACTTGAACTCTTTCAATAGAGAGCTATTCAAACTGGAGCCAAAGGAAAGATGGCAAACATGTCTGGTGCCCTTGTAGCTCATGAGCCACTTGTCTCTCTGCCAAGTGAACCCTCACAAAGTTCACAACCAACACAAGTACCATCTCTAAAGATTGAGGAGGTGTTGGATGATGAGGAGAAAGTGGTTCTACAACTCAAATATGTTGAAGATGAAGACTTCTATTTATTAGAAGAGATTGAAAGCATGGATAATCCAACCATGGCATATATGGCTAAAAGATTCAAGAATATAAAGTTCAGAAGAGATAAGCCATATAAGCCACAGGGTCAGACATCTAATTTCAACAAGAGAAACTCTTCAAAAGCTGATGGTGGTGCCACAAGAGGAGGATACAAGACAGGAATGGTGGATAGGTCAGAGTTCAGATGTTACAACTGCAATGAGCTAGGTCATTTTGCCACAGAGTGCAGAAGGCCAAAACAGAATCAAAGAATGGAGAAAGGATCTGGAAGTCAGTTTAAAAGAAATCAAGGAAGAGCCTATGTGGCTGAAGGAAAATGCTGGGATGTTCTGATGATGAGGAAGAAGAAGAGTTTGTAAATCAAGCTCTCATGGCTAGATCTGATGATGAAGCATCAAGCTCTTCAAATCAGGTACCATCTCTCATTTTACTTGATATGTCTAAAACTGAGTATAAGCAAACTATTGAAGAATTAAGTGCTGAGATGTTTAACATTCATGTTAGTTTATCTGCTGCTAATGAAGAAATTGTTAATTTAACTAAACAGAATGAAACACTCAAATCTGAGAATGAAATGCTTTTACTTAAAACCAGTCCATTAGATTCACCAGCTCAAGAAAATGAAAGACTAAAAAATTATGTTGTCTGTGCTAAGGAGATAGAAGAATTCTTAAGAAATCAAATTACTGAAAATGAATTTAAGCTTAAGGCCTTTAGAAATTCTTCTAAGTTAGTTCTGGAATATCATGAGAATCACATTGAGAACCAAAAGGTTGGAATAGGTTTTGACTATGGTAGGAGGCCTGGAAAGGTAACTGTGATTGATGATTGTTCAGATGGTGATGTTGTCAAACCTCAGATTCTCAAGAGAGTTTGTAAACCCATTTTCAAAACTGTTCAAGCTGATTTTAATGAGAATTCCTTGCTCATCAAACAAGAGCTTCGTGATGAAGATGAGTGTATTGACAGCATATCTACTGAAGGGAAAGATACTGTCAAGATCCCTATAACAGAAACTTTACCAAGCAATCAGACAGAATGTTCTAAAGAAGCTATCAACAAGGATAAGACAGAAACTTTCAAAGATACTTTCAAGAGAGTACCTAGGACAACAACTTTCAAAGATACTGTTAAGAGAGTACCTAGGACAACAACTTCCAAATCTACTGTCAAGACAGCAGGTATGAAAGGTACTGTCAAGGGTAACTCGACAGTAACTTCAGGACATACTGTAAACACAGATGCTTACAAGTCTAAGAATAGGAATGGCAAGTTAGAAATTAATAAGAAAAATGGCTATGCTTATATCAAGAATGCTCCTAGGAAGCTTTGTAATAATTATGGCTCCTCCCAACACTTAACACATGTTTGTAAGAAACCTAATGAGAACAAGGTTAATGCAACCAAGGTTAAAGATAACTTACACAGAACTCCCATTATGCAAAGAACAATGAATGTTTGTAGTAACATTGACTGCATGCCATGCAAAATCACTACCATGAGCACATGTTTTAATCTGCCTACTCTGTCTATTGAAACATGTTCCTATATGCAAACTGTTGAGACTTCTGAGCCTGCTAAAGTTTGTAAAAAGGCATCGCCCACTGAGAAAAAGACCAAGTCTTATTCTATAACTGAGTGGGTAGCAAAAGAAGTCAAACAGGATGATTCAAGTGTTGATTCAAATGTGATTAACGATGATATAAAATGTGATACTGTAACTGCAGGACCCAACAAGGATTGGGTACCAGATGCAAATTAAATATCATTTATTTTGCAGGGTAAGAAAAAGAAAAAAGTCATGTGGATCATCGATAGTGGATGCTCTAGACACATGACAGGTGATAAAGCCCTGCTGCTATCACATTATGTTGAGAAAGCTGGCCAATCATAACTTTTGGAGACAATAGCAAAGGTTACACTGTGGGATATGGCTGTCTGGAAATTGAAAATGTTGTCATTGAAGATATTGCTCTTGTAGATGGATTGAAGCACAACCTACTCAGTGTCAGCCAATTCAGTGACAGGGGATGTAAGGTTGATTTTGATATGATGGTTTGTAACATCTATCACAAGAAGAATGGAAGCCTTTCTTTGAAAGGAGTCAGGAAAGGAAGCTTGTTTGTTGCAGATCTAAACTCTGCTAAGAAAGACAAGGTTTCCTGTTTCTACAGTAAGGCAACAGTTGGTGACAGCATGCTTTGGCATAAGAAACTCTCCCATCTCAATTTCAAGACCATGAATATACTGATGAAGAAGGAATTGGTGAGAGGACTACCTCAACAGGAATTCTGTCAAGAAGGACTGTGTGTGGACTGTCAAATGGGCAAACTGAAAAGATCTGTGCACAAGTCAAAGCAATTGAACACCAACACTGAGCCACTCAAGCTAATCCACATGGATCTTTTTGGTCTAGTAAATGTTTAATCTCTAGCCAAAAAGAGATATGCACTGGTAATGGTGGATGACTACTCAAGGTACACTTGGGTAAAGTTCTTGGAAACTAAGGATGAAGCAGCACAAGAAATCATTGATCATATAAGGGTTCTTTACAGAACTCCAAATGCAAAATTTTAAATTCTAAGAAATGATAATGGTACTGAGTTCAGAAATACAACTCTTGGGAATTTCTGCAAAGATGAAGGCATTGTGTAACAATTCTCTGCTGCTAGAACACCACAGCAAAATGGCGTTATAGAAAGAAAGAACAGGATTCTCATTGAATCTGCTAGAACAATGTTGAATGATGCAAAACTACCAACATACTTCTAGGCAGAAGCTATCAACATAGCTTGTTACTCACAGAACAGAACCTTAATCAACAAGACTCATGGGAACACTTGTAACACCCCCAGACCCGGGGTCAGGGATCTAAGGTGGTCACGATCCAATTACTCCTTGCCGTATCTGTATTACTCATAATGTGTACAATTCACCTGCTTATGACCCCACCATATATATCTCTCATACACACAGGTTAGAGTCTCAGAAATGACACACTACAATAACTGCGGAATAAAAGATTATTATTACAATACCCAAATGTCTTACTGAACCTGCTATTAATGCCACCTCTAAGTGAAGGCACATTACCAACTTAACCCTCTGGTGCTCATAATCCTCTCTTATAATTCACATTTATACATAAGATGAATAACAAAAGCTGCAGCCTGATCCGACTGGTTCATACTACTTCTGGGATCAATGCTAAAAATTTCTTATGGACACGCCTTGAGGGATATGTGTCGTATCCTTGGCATCCTGCTTCGCTGCTATATAATATATAAAACAAATAGCAAGAGTGAGCGAAAGCTCATCAAGGTAATAAAAATATGGCATAACTCTGCCTTTACTCAAACCCAATAGGAAATAGGTATAAGACAATACTTGTCATAATATCTCATTACTGAAATTATTTTCTTATCGGAATATATACCAAAACAGTACTTCAAATATCAATTTCTATCTTTATACGAAAGATATGTGAAATTCGTACTTGCCGTAGCAAATTTATCAAGATAAGCATCCTTTACTGAAAACTCGAATATTTTCCCTTATCGGGATATGATAGAAATTTGGATGCTGAAACCCTGCTCCAGTGATGTAGCACTCAGCAGTTGTGGATACTATAACACTCAGCAGTTCTAGATATTGCCAGATGAGAACACTGAACTCCGTATGTAGGAGAAATTTCATTTGAACTCTGTATTGAGATTTCAATAATTCCAGACGTGGATCGACGATGATCAGTCGCCGCTTCCAGGTCCACCACGGGTCTTCTCTACTAGTAGAAGGATAAAAACTCCATCCCTAATTACCCTCAGGTAAAAGCTCCATCCGCAATTACCCTGGATGAAAGCTCCATCCGCAATCATCCTGAATGAAAGCTCCATCCGCAATCATTTTGGCGTAAGTTGGGCCAAATTCAAGTTCCCCGGGCAAATGCCCGTTCAAAGATCGCACTCGGATCCTTTGGTTACTCCCAGAATCAATTGGAAGCTAACCCATTAACACATATCGGCCTTTAGCCGGACTTTCACAATCCCTGTTTACTCCCGAACAATAGGAAGCTAACCCATAAGTACATACTGGCCTTTTGCCAGAAACTCAGGTTGAGCGATGAATAGTCTTCATGAAATCAAGATTGAATCTTTTACTCTTTTTATGAAATTGGAACCCTTAGTAGTAGGGCTATAATCCCAGAATAATATCTCTTATATAAACAGAGGAAGGAAACAAGATTTGCTCTCAACTCTGGATTTTCAATTCTCAATATGTACGAAAGCATTTAGATGGCTCAAGTGAGCTGATAATGATCAGGAATAATATTGGGGAATCCCAATAATTCTCGGAAATATTATTAAAGGTCAAGAATATTTAATATATAATTCTCAAAGACCTCTAATGCTTTTTAAACAAATAATATGATTTTTAAATCGCTAAAAGATATTTAATAATTAATAAGGAAATATTTATTGAAGAAATTTCCTCAAATAAATGATTATTCAAAAATAATCCTCTCTGAATAAATAAATATTCAATAATGCTTCCCAAATGAAATAATATTCAAATAGTATTTCTCGACTGAGATAATATTTAAATAACATTCCTTGAATGATATAGTAAGCAAATACAATTCCTCAAATGATATCATATTCAAATAACAATCCTCGAATGGTTTTCAAGTAATTAATATTTTCTGGAGATATAATTAATGTTCATAAATAACATTCCTCAAAATAAATAATAATCTGCCGCTGGAATCCCTCCGGGTTTCCACGACTATCTCTATATCTCAAAATACCGACTCCCGGTTTAGAGTCGAAAACCATGAATATGCTCTTATCTCTAGAGCTACAAGGTATACCGGTTTATATATACTTAACTCAGAAGATCATATATAATCCAAAGGTCAAATTTTTATTTCAACAGAAAATAAGATATATCGCAAAATTGTACAACTTTATACATGGCAAAAGCAGTATTATAATCAATACTTTAAAAGTACAAGTTTAGAAAACTTGCCTGATGTTCGAAAAGTGATAGGGGTTCGCGACGATGTCGGACAATCTAGACAAAGTAAAAGAAAACGTACGATTAATCCCTTGGATAATCCACTTATAAATCAACGCTTAAAGACACAAGCAAAACACAACCAAGGCATTACTAGCTCGCTTTAGGCTCATAGTAAGTCCATGTTAGTCGAAAATTACTTAAGTCATAAGTTTGGTTCGAAATCAATCCTCGAATCCAAGTTATACTTAACCATTTTCAACATTGGTTTCTAAGGCGTATTCTTAGTGGTTTTCACTTGCGCAACCTCGGCTAACGCATTTTTATAAAATCGAAAAATAATATTTTTAACTTGAAACCTTCGTACACACCTTGCCAACTGTCTTTAACATTTTATCACCAAATTTCACATTCTAATTCGACTATTAAGGGTCTCGAACTTAGCGTCAAAGTAGTTACATTTCTGCGATAAAATCCCTTGAACCACTTTCACTAAAACGGTCATTACTCACAAACCATAAATTCTTTTGACATGATTCTTGCGGCCACATAAACTAGACTCCAAAACCTACCCAATATTGTCAGTGGTTGCAGTTTAAACATGATTAAGGACTTGGGTAGCTACTGTCAACATGGTTCAAGAAATTTGGGTATTACGACGGCTCTAAATCGAACATTACCATTTTGTCACAACATAACCAAGTCACACCAGGCATACCATACATCCATAACATCAACCAAAATTCATTTTACACTTCTAAGGGCAGTGGTATGATAAGTGGATTTTATATCCACTGGGAATCCCTCCGTTTAGCTTAAATTGATTGTTTTGGACTCAAGTTGTTGTAGTTTTGATGTGTTTTGCTGAGTTGTGCAGATTTACGAGAATGTTGATTAAAGTTGATGCTTCTATCGTTTTTGGAGAATTAATTAATTAAAATTCGGATTTTTGAGAAGGGCTGCACACTTTATACTGTTTGGGCCATATCTGGAGTTCTAGAAGTCCGTTTTCAGCCCATTTACAGTCCACGCGAAGCTTGAGAGATTTTCTACAAAATGGGATAGGTTTCACACGACCAGGCCGCGTGTGGTGGGCCCAGGAAGCACGACCAGCAGATAGATGGAAGCAGAAAAATTACCGTTTTGCCCTTTTCTAGTTCTAATTGTATTTTGGGCAATTTTTAATACCTAAATTGAATTCTAATTGTAATAGAAGGTAATATCTTGCTGGGCAAGATTTGTAGAGCCTATTTAAACACATCCTACCATTGTAAATTATAACAATTCATAGCTGTAAATCGTATCAAGGTACTTTCGATATTCAATTCTTTCTTCAATATTATGTTTTCATTCATTATCATTATTATTATGTTTTCTTTATTAAATATGCGTAACTAATTCTCTAATCTGAGGATTGGGTAGTATTCCTTGGTATTCATGCATGCTTGATTATGTGATTTTCTGCCTGGCTGATTTGTTAATGAGATCTTAACACAATTAGGGGAGTCATGAACCTTTGATTGTATTCTAGGGATTGTAATAAGCTTGGGAGAGAAGTTGCAATCTTAGTACATGATTTAACAGACATAATTTGAATATTAGATCGGGAGATTAATAGGAGAATTGTGAGACATATAATTCTTGGTAATTAACAGTTTATAGATATACTCTGATTGTATCACGGGAGTGTCAATTAAGGTGTAGCTGTAAGCACTATATTGTAGCCTGGGAGGGTGCAGTATAACTTTAGAAGAATTGTTTTCAGCAAGGTAGGAACACAGATATCACATTAATATTGAGCATGTATTGAAACCAGGTGAAGAACCCCAGTTCTTAGATTGTTTTCCAACATATTTGAATCTCAGTTTAAAATTAATTCTTAGTGCTTATAATTAGTTCTTGGTTAATTTAGTTAATACACAGACCTAAAAATTCTTCTTACACACTTCTAGACGTAAAGAGATAAGATACTTGAACTTGATATTACATTCAGTCCTTCCCTGCGAACGAACAACAAAAATACTATTAACAAATTGGCGCCGCTGCCGGGGAAGGCAGTAATGTTGGGTTTGAGTTAATTGTTTCTTGTAGTTTGGATTTTATCTTTGTATATATTTTTTTTCTTTCTTTTTGTATTTCTTTCTTTGGTGTGTCTACAGGTTCTTTGAGGTAGACAACTTAAACAGGTTTTGAGGAGAGAGACTAGATGGAGTACAACTTTGGTTGGAACAATGCTCAGAATTTCTACAACAGTCAGGAACAATATCAAGACTTCAATCCTTACCCACAATTCAATTCCTATGAGGATTGTAATTCATATCAGGTGAATTCGTTCTATTCTGAGAACTCATTTTATGCTCCATATGCCCCTAGCAATGATTATTCATATTCGTTTGAAAATCAATATCATGATGATGTTTATCCATATATGTGTAATGATGTTGATACGAGTTTAACTCAGTCTAATCCTTCTTTACTTGCTGATTGGGAGATTGCGCTCAATAAAATGATTCAAGGAACTCAGTCTAATCTTCCCTTACTTTCTTTGGGAGTTTTTGATGAACCAACTTTAGAAATTGCTAGTGATAATGATATTCCATGTGATTCAGTAGCTTGGTACGAGGAGAATGCTAAACTAAATAAATTTATTTTGGAAGTTCGTAAAGTGTGGCATGACGGCTGTTATCGAACTCCTCCTTGTGTCAATTTTCCTCTATGCCATGATTCTTGTTTAGCAATTGATGATAATGTCGTGTCTGATGAGTCTACTGGTGTAGTTGATAATTGTCCCATGCACATTAATGATAATTTGGATGCAATTGAAATTCTACCAATTCTAGAAAATTTTGAGCTTAATACATTGGTAGACGAGATTAAAATTGATGAGTGTCCAATTATAAAAGAGAAGGAAGTTAAGATTGAGGAAGTTGAAAATCTTGCTGTAGAGTATAAGGATCCGATTTGGGAGGAGTATATGAGTCGTACTTATAATGATTATTCTGACGACTTTTCTAGCTATTTTGATGTTTCCAAGTCTCTTGAGCATGATAAGTTCTTGAAAGTTTTCGTACCTTTCAATGAATCTAAGGTTTATTTGCACAATATGCTTATATTAGAAATTCGTAGATATGTGCATCTGTTTGCTTTTTCTCCTCATTGAGGGATTAGTAGTTGTTGTATTATGTGTTCATGTAGGATTTCATGTTTTGCATATTAGTAGTAGTAATTCATGCATATATGTTCGTGTTATCTACGTTTGTTTCATGTAGGACATTCTGTTTTTATTTCTGTATACCATGTGAGTTCATTCTAGTTGCATTTTCATGGCATGCATATTTCATGATCCCTTAGGACGAGCTGATTCTGATTGATAGGTAGATGTTTAATTGAGTGTGGTGATGATGAGTAGAGGGCTGATTTATAGTTTCTAGGAAATTGACTTGCATGTTACGGAAACAAAACTAATTACACAGACTCATTGGGTACTTTTGGGCTAGGTTAAGGTCATACTTGTTTGGATGTTTTGAGATTTAATCACTTGATTATATTTAGAATTTTCGTTATTCCCTTGATGGCGTAGTAGCACTAAAGTCTAAGTTTGGGGGAAAACAGGGATTTCCTGCTTAATTGTAAATAATTGTGAATAATGGCTAGGTGTCAAATGGCTAGTAGCCGGCTCATATTTATATGAGTAGTCTAGGGTTGGAAATGAGAAAGGCTCATTCCAGATCGCAGAAAAAAAAAAGCAGAAAAAAAAGCAGAAAAAGAAAAAAAAAGAAAAAAAGAAAAAAAAAAGAGTCAATAAATTGTTTATATGCAAAATTAACCAGAGTGAGCTCTTTAATACTCGAGTAATTAAGTCTGAGGGGACTTAGTCCTAGTGACCTAAGGCTTTTATAGTCTGGGATCCACTGACCTAACACTCGCTACATGGGTATTATTGTATAAGCCTTTTGGGGTCTCATCCATTGCACGGTTAAATAAGCATGCTTGTATATATGTGTTGTAGTAGTTAGTAATAAAGCATGAATTTCTGTCTACCTTGGATAAGGATGGAGGTGTTTCTAGGTTATGAAGTGTCTACAGTCTATTCTATTTATAAACCTGTGATTGTCTTGGCAAAGGATATGTATGATTTTTGACCTAGTTTTGGGAGTATTTCTGATGAGCATTGCACACACGCACGTTTCTGTTCATGTATTGTTAGTATACGGGAACTTGGTCGAGCTCTATTTGGATTTAGTTGCATTCTTTGAGATATTTGCTTGTTAGTTGGTTTTGGTTAGTTTGAAGGGGATCGATGCATATTTCATATTAGTTGCATTCATGCATTGCATTGCATTAGGTTAAATGGATTTTGTGGGTACATTCGCTATAGGCCCTCACGAGACCTTACTCGTCCACTAGGGATGCCTAGGGGTTTAAAGGGCTTGTTGCATATGCCAAATGCAACCGTGATCACCTACGGAAGTGGTACTAGTTAGTTAGTTAGTTGTAATTGTTTATGCTTGAGGACAAGCATCAGTTTAAGTTTGGGGGTTTGATAAGTGGATTTTATATCCACTGGGAATCCCTCCGTTTAGCTTAAATTGATTGTTTTGGACTCAAGTTGTTGTAGTTTTGATGTGTTTTGCTGAGTTGTGCAGATTTACGAGAATGTTGATTAAAGTTGATGCTTCTATCATTTTTGGAGAATTAATTAATTAAAATTCGGATTTTTGAGAAGGGCTGCACACTTTATACTGTTTGGGCCATATCTGGAGTTCTAGAAGTCCGTTTTCAGCCCATTTACAGTCCACGCGAAGCTTGAGAGATTTTCTACAAAATGGGATAGGTTTCACACGACCAGGCCGCGTGTGGTGGGCCCAGGAAGCACGACCAGCAGATAGATGGAAGCAGAAAAATTACCGTTTTGCCCTTTTCTAGTTCTAATTGTATTTTGGGCAATTTTTAATACCTAAATTGAATTCTAATTGTAATAGAAGGTAATATCTTGCTGGGCAAGATTTGTAGAGCCTATTTAAACACATCCTACCATTGTAAATCATAACAATTCATAGCTGTAAATCGTATCAAGGTACTTTCGATATTCAATTCTTTCTTCAATATTATGTTTTCATTCATTATCATTATTATTATGTTTTCTTTATTAAATATGCGTAACTAATTCTCTAATCTGAGGATTGGGTAGTATTCCTTGGTATTCATGCATGCTTGATTATGTGATTTTCTGCCTGGCTGATTTGTTAATGAGATCTTAACACAATTAGGGGAGTCATGAACCTTTGATTGTATTCTAGGGATTGTAATAAGCTTGGGAGAGAAGTTGCAATCTTAGTACATGATTTAACAGACATAATTTGAATATTAGATCGGGAGATTAATAGGAGAATTGTGAGACATATAATTCTTGGTAATTAACAGTTTATAGATATACTCTGATTGTATCACGGGAGTGTCAATTAAGGTGTAGCTGTAAGCACTATATTGTAGCCTGGGAGGGTGCAGTATAACTTTAGAAGAATTGTTTTCAGCAAGGTAGGAACACAGATATCACATTAATATTGAGCATGTATTGAAACCAGGTGAAGAACCCCAGTTCTTAGATTGTTTTCCAACATATTTGAATCTCAGTTTAAAATTAATTCTTAGTGCTTATAATTAGTTCTTGGTTAATTTAGTTAATACACAGACCTAAAAATTCTTCTTACACACTTCTAGACGTAAAGAGATAAGATACTTGAACTTGATATTACATTCAGTCCTTCCCTGCGAACGAACAACAAAAATACTATTAACATGGTAACATTTAAATCCAATACTCAACCCTTTACACATCAAACAATCATAAAACTCCTTAACATGCACTTATCTCTACATATCATCAAAACTGTACTAAAAACTCATATAAACTCAAAGGGTGGGTTAGGGTCTTACCTTCGTTGATGTTCTAATAACACTAACAAAGCTTGATGATCCTTTAATAAGCCTTAGATCGTCCTTAGGAAGCTAAATCTTGATCATCAAAACAAAAACACAACTTAGTAAATTCGGAGTTACTATTCACCTCTTCAAAGAACTGCAAAAACGAAAGCCTTACCATGCTTTTCTGGATGAGGCTCCTGAAGACGAGTTGTAGAGCATCTCAATACCTTTCCAACAAGCTAAAGAACACAGGATTTCATTGAGAAATGAGGGAGATATGGCCGTTTGAAAATCGGGGCAGAAACTATCAAGAACAGGGCAGCTTGGTTTCTTCAACTTGGGGGAAGGATTTGGCTAGGCTACACTCCTTTGTTTGACACCAAACTTTAGACGTGTGTTCTACATATTATGGGGGAGCTATGGTTAAAATTTGGTGATTTTTAAAGCTCTAGATCTTGAGATATGAATTTTTCTTTGAGTTGTGTTCTTGGTGGCAGTTTTGGGAGAGTTTTGCTTGGTTTCTTTTCTCTCTTGGATAATGACTTGTTCAACTACTTTTTGATCTAATATCTAGATATTATCATCTGGGTTTGATCCTCTTGGGAGTTGTGCAAAGAGTCTTGGATAAGCTTGCTTGATTTGTTTTGTTTTTGGAATTGATTTAAGTGATTAAATCACTAAATTCATAATGTTTTTGGTTTAATCCTTTTGTTTAAATCCTTAAATCCACTTGATATAATCCTCTTGATGATCATGTAGGATATTTAATCTTGTTATGAACTCAATCCAAATTCCATAATTTATTCGCTTTATCGCTTAATCTTGTTATAAAGTTCAGCGGTTAACGCTCGTTTCACTATCTCAGTGGTTTTCGTCCTAAATTCTCAAATAAATTATAATAAAATTCCAAAATATTAAATCCTCAATTTCTCAAATTTAATATCTAATTTCTTGATAATACTGATATATAATTCACCGCTCGGTCAAATATTACGCCAGAATTAAAATTGGAATTTCTGAATTCCGATCGTCTTTACATACACTTATTTCCTCCGTGGATTCCTAATATGACTTCGAAACATCCAAACCACGTCCCGTACATAGGGTGGCGTGAAAAGTTTTCCAACTTACAAAATCACTATTCATCCATACAAATTACTATTCACGTATGAAAAGTACTATTCATCAAAAAGTGAAAACTTCTCTCAAATCCAAAAATTAGGATTGTCACACTAACTCATTTCTCATCTCCCCCCCAGGGTTCATTAGCTCATTTCCTGGACGATATATTATTCTTATCTATGTCCTCAATCATTGAATTACTCTATTCTGAAAATACACATATGTATCGGGATCATTCTCCAAAGCAATATCCATTCATCACAACCACGGTTCGTTGAAATCATTATTCACTAATGCACTTAATCATAATAAGAAAAGTTTTAATTCTACCGAAAATCTGGGTTATTAAAACACTCATTACTATCTGCTGGAAAGAAACCTAATGTCAAATATTTTCATGTATTTAGGAATAAGTGTTTCATGATGATAGACAACCATGAAAGGAAATGAAAGTTTGATGCTAATGCTTATGAAGGCATTTTCATGGGATATGGATTGGAAAGGACTGCCTATAGAGTCTATGTCATAGATCACAAAGTCATTGAAGAAAGTGTGAATGTCACATTTGATGAGACCAAGTTTCCAGGACTACAAGAAGATGGTCATATGCAGCCTCTCAGATTTGAAAATCAAGGTTACTTGGAAGAAGAAGAAATTGTTGATGAAGAACCTACCTGTACTCAGACTATTGAATTTGGAAGAGATGCTATCAACACCAACGATGCTAACCAAACTCCAACTCAAAATCAGACAATAACATCTAATCATCAGAATGAGAATGATTCTGGAGATAATGAAGAGCATGAAGGAGAAAATAACACTGGTAGAGAATCAACCTCTCAAGGAGGAACTGGTCAAGCAGATCAAGATAAAAGCTTGCCAAGGACCACCAAGTGGAACAAGGATCATACTAGTTATTTAATTATAGGTGATCCCACTACTGGTGTAAGGACAAGGAGAAATGTTTCTGCTGACAGCATGTTTTCTAGTTTTCTATCTCAAACTGAGCCAAAGACAATTGATGAAGCATTGTTGGATTCTGATTGGGTGATAGCTATACAAGAAGAGCTTAACCAATTTGAAAGAAACAATGTATGGAAGCTAGTTCCTAGACCAAAAGGGAAGTCAGTTGTTGATACAAAGTGGGTTTTCAGAAACAAATTGGATGAAAGTGGAAATGTGACAAGAAATAAGGCAAGGCTAGTAGCTAAAGGTTACTGTCAACATGAAGGGATAAATTATGATGAAACATTTGCACCTGTTTCCAGACTCGAAGCCATTAGAATATTTCTAGCCTATGCTGAACATTGTAACTTTAAAGTGTTCCAAATGGATGTCAAAAGTGCCTTTCTCAATGGAGAGCTAGAGGAAGAAGTGTATGTTGAACAGCCATCTAGATTTGAGGATGCTGAGTTGTATGACTTTTTCTACAAACTTTTCAAGGCATTCTATGGATTGAAGCAAGCCCCCAGAGCTTGGTATGAAACTCTCTCTACCTTTCTAATAGAGAATCAATTTACATGAGGTGTAGTAGATAAGACATTATTCTACAAGCATCACGACAAGGACATCATTCTGGTATAGATATATGTTGATGACATAATCTTTGGTTCTACAAATGAAAAGCTGTGTGAGAAGTTTTCATCTCTCATGAGAAATAAATATGAGATGAGTATGATGGGAGAACTGTCATTTTTCTTAGGTATACAAATTCATCAAAAGAATGATGGAATCTTCATAAGTCAAGCTAAATATGTCAAGGAACTTCTCAAAAAGTTCAATTTGGAAGATCCATCACCTTGCAAGACACTTATCTCTACTACAACCAAACTGGATTTAGATCCTAAAGGAAAGAAAGTGGACTCTAGCACTTACAGAGGCATGGTTGGATCTCTGCTATATCTAACTGCTACCAGACCAGACATCATGTTTGCTACATGTCTCTGTGCAAGGTTTCAGGCTGATCCAAAAGAGTCTCATCTAATTGCCATCAAAAGAATCTTTAGGTATCTGAAAGGCACTCCAAACTTAGGCCTTTGGTATCCTAAGGATACTAGATTTGAATCGATTGGATATTCAGATTCAGACTATGCTGGATGCAAGATTGACAGAAAAAGCACAACAAGTAGCTGTCAATTCCTTGGTGGTAGATTAGTGTCATGGTTTAGCAAGAAGTAGCATTCTGTATCCACATCAACTGCAGAAGCTGAGTAAATTGCAGCTGGAAGTGCTGTGCACAAATTCTTTGGATGAAAAATTAGCTATTGGATTATGGTCTAGAGTTATTGTTAGGAATATGTTGTACTTGATGATAACTTCACAATCAATCAAATTGTTTAAGGTTTTGTAGCTGTCAACGGATGAGGATTTATAACTCTATCCGTTGACAGGTAGCTCATCAACGGATGAGGTTTTGTAGCACACTGCAGTATCTCTATGTTATCAGTCGATAGTGTTTTTATCCACAGTCATGTTGACTATCAACGGATAGGCAGAATAGGGTAGCCAATTGTAAATAAGCTATGCTATGTAATTCTGTCTAAGTGAAAGTGTATCAACGGATGAAGACTAAACTCTATCAACGGATACAACTCAAATCCACTCTATCAACGGATACAGCTCAAGTCCCAATATCAACGGATACTGCTCTATACATCATCAACGGATGTCAGTGTACATCATCAACGGATAATCATTGACACTGATTTCTATGATTAGCTGGAGGTTAGCAGTTGATAAGGACATGTTTGACTGACAGATCACATGAGTTGAAAGTAGATACAAAAAGCAGTATGGCAGCCATACTTTGGAAACACAGAAGAAAGAAGCATTCCATTTACACTATGAATACAAGAAAGGTGCAGGAGACATGTCTGAACACAAGGACAACCTTTCGGCTACATATGTATTTGGAGTGTAGTAGCAAGTCAACTAGAATTAGATTAGTATTATCTTATTCCAGTAGTACTTGTAAAACTTGGGATATATAACCAAGTGTAGCAACTCTTTGTAGGCTAAGAAAACAGACATATTTGCTTAGGGTTTCTTGAATATCTTTAGAAGCAAAGAGTTGTAAAACGGCAGCTGTGTACATTTTGTATCACAGAGTTTTCTTCAAATAAAAGCTTCAGGTGGTGCATTTTAACCACCTGATTTTATATGTGTTTGTGTATAATTCTTACATTGCAATTATCTCTTCATAAGTTTCTGAAGTTCTTATCAGAAATTTATAAATATCAAGAATTGTATTCAACCCCCCCTTCTACAATTATACAAGTGTGTAATCTGGGAATAACAATTGGTATCAGAGCAAGCTTCTAACATATTTGAAGTTTAAAGATCAACACACTTCCAACATGTCTAAGAAGGATTATGGAGTGAAGATTCCAGTTCTTGATAGAGAAAATTACTTTCACTGGAAAGTAAAAATGCGTCTACATCTCTCGTCTATTGATGAGGGTTTTGTGGATTGCATTGACAAGGGTCCTCACGTTCCAATGAAGACAGCAACAAGAGTTGGCCTGGCTGATGATGTGCCTGACACTTTCATTCCCAAACCTGTTTCTGAGTGGAGTCTTGAAGATATTGCAGAAGTCCACAAAGACAAAAAGGCCATGAATATTCTGTTCAATGGTCTAGAAACAGACATGGTTGACAATGTTATTAACTGTACTACCGCCAAGGAAGTATGGGACATTGTTCAAACCCTGTGTGAAGGAACAGAACAGGTAAGGGAAAACAAGATGCAACTACTAATCCAACAGTATGAACACTTTCACTTTAAGAGTGGAGAAACATTGAATGATACATTTAGTAGATTTCAAAAGCTACTAAATGGTTTGAAACTGTATGGAAGAGTCTATCAGGTTAAAGACTCTAATCTCAAATTTCTGAGATCACTGCCCAAGGAATGGAAGCCAATGACTGTTTCTCTAAGAAACACTCAAGAGTACAAGACATTTACTCTTGAAAGGCTCTATGGAACTTTAAAGACCTATGAGCTGGAAATGGAGCAGGATGAAGAGATTGAGAAGTCTCAAAAGAAAAGTGGGTCAGTTGCACTCGTTGCCAATTTGGAGCAAAAGGAGGAAAGGACAGAAACTGCTAGTTCTACACCAAACAGGGAGGTTTGTAAAGGTAGAGCAGAATCAAGCGGGAGCAAGGTAAAGGTATCTGAGGAATTGAATGCCCTTCAGCAGGATGAATTGGATGAGATAGATGAGCACTTAGCTTTTCTATCTAGGAGATTCTCTAAGCTGAAATTCAAGAGAAACTCTGGGATGGCCAAGCCATTTAACAAGGATTTTTCCACAAACAACTATGTGGATAAATCCAAAATTAAATGCTACAATTGTGGGATTGCTGGTCATATGATAAGTGAATGCAGGAAACCTAGATCTGAGAACAAGGGAAAGCCAACTGAGGTTGTTGACTATAAGAAGAAATATTTTGATCTTCTCAGGCAGAAAGGAAAGGCATTCTTGACCCAAGAGTATGACTGGGCTGTTGATGACAATCATTCTGATGATGATGCTGAGTTAGTCAACCTTGCTTTAATGGCTGATTCTGGAGAGCAGGAAGCAAGTTCAGCTAGCAATCAGGTATTTTCCACTAATCTCTCTGAGCTCACAAAAGAGGAATGCAATAGTGTTATAGATGAAATGTCTACTGAACTATATCACTTAAGTGTTACTCTTAAATCACTTACTAAAGAGAACAATAGAATTAAAGAGTCTAATCTGTTTTTAAGTGATAGAAATGCTGCTCTAGAATCTCAATTTCTAGAATTTGAGAAAATGAGAGTTGATTGCAATAATGCTAAAAGTGAACTTGAAGCTGTGTTAAAAAGAGAACTGATTTTAAAAGACCAGCTTGAAAAAGAACAAGGGATAATTGCTAAATTTCAAAGTAGTAGGAATGTTTCTCAAAACATAATAGAAGTTCAGGGAATAGAATCTTTTGTAAAGGATACCTGGACTCAAAAGAAAAAGGAGCTAGAACCTGGCCTTGAGGATCTAGAGACTATTTGTGAATCAACGGATAGTGATCATCCGTTGACAGATGAACCGTCAACGGATGAGAGGTATCCGTCGACTAACAAAAAGTCTGTTGGTAAGAAGGAACTTAGGAAACTGGACATCAAGTATGGTCCAGTAAACAAGAATTTTGTTAGTGGTGAGTGCAGCAAAACCAAATCCAGTGGGAAGACTAAGACAGGTGATTTACACAACATAAAGGCTGTTGGTAAATCAGACAATGAAAAGGTAGAAATTGAGGGCAAAAAGAAAAAGAACAGAAATGGTAAGATAGGCATCAACAAGAAAAACAATTACTCTCCTGACAAGTTTGCTCCTAGGAAAACTTGTAGTAATTGTAATAGTGTCAATCATTTATCTTCTAATTGCAAGATTGTTAACAAGGCTCCTGTTCATATACCTCAACCAATGCCATGTATGCCTGCAATGCCTGGTTTGTATCAAAATGCTAGTTTTTCAAATCCATATGTGAACATGCCATATGTGTCTAATCCATACTTTCAATCTATGAATGTGCCACAAATGTCATGGAACCTACCTAACATGAATAATATGTATGCCAATTTTCCACACATGCATGCATCCAATATTCATGCAAATGAGCATTTGTCAAACCCCATTACTCAAGCATCTACACCTAAGATGAAGAATGCTAAGAGTGCAAAGTCAAAGGCTAACAAGAAAGGACCCAAGGAAGCTTGGGTACCAAAATCAACTTGATTTGTTTTTGAAATGTGTGCAGGGAAACAGAAGGAATCTATGGTACCTAGACAGTGGATGTTCTAGGCACATGACAGGAGATTCAACCCTGCTCACAGAGTTCAAGGAAGGAGCTGGCCCTAGAATTACCTTTGGAGATGACAGCAAAGGATATACTAAGGGATATGGCCTGATTTCAAAAGACAATGTCATCATTGAAGAAGTGGCTTTAGTTGAAGGTTTAAAGCACAATTTGCTGAGCATCAGTCAGATTTGTGACAAAGACTATGAAGTAAAGTTCACAAAAGAAGCCTGTGTTGTTTCTGCCAAGGAAGACAACAATGTGGTATTGACAGGCTTTAGAAAAGGAAATGTTTACATAGCTGACTTCAATTCAGCATGCTCAGAATCCATTACTTGTCTCTTCAGCAAAGCAAGTAAGGATGAGAGTTGGCTATGGCATAAGAAGCTGTCACATCTGAATTTTAAAGTTATGAATGATTTGGTAAGAAAGGATCTTGCTAGAGGAATCCCTCATTTGGAGTTTGTCAAAGATGGGCTATGTGATGCCTGCCAATTAGGGAAACAAAAGAAATCATCTTTCAAAAGCAAGACAGAGTCATCCATTGTTAAGCCTCTTCAATTGCTGCATATGGATTTATTTGGTCCAGTAAATGTCATGTCTATTTCAAAGAAGAAATACTGTCTGGTGATTGTAGATGATTTTTCTAAGTTCACATGGACTTTCTTCCTGCACTCCAAGGATTGTGCAAGTGAAATCATTATCAATCACCTCAGAATGCTAAACAATGGTTCTGAAGACAGAGTTCAAAGGATCAGAAGTGACAATGGTACTGAATTCAAAAATTCCACAATGAAGATTTTCTGTGAAGAGAATGGAATTGTCCATGAGTTTTCTGCTGCCAGAACACCTCAACAAAATGGGGTTGTTGAAAGGAAAAACAGAACTCTCATTGAAGCAGCTAGAACAATGTTAAGTGAATCAAGATTACCAACATATTTCTGGGCTGAAGCTGTCAACACTGCATGCTTTACTCAGAATATTTCCTTGGTCAATCAAGCTAGAGGAATGACTCCTTATCAGTTATTAACCAACAAGAAACCAACTTTAGCTTTTCTACATGTCTTTGGATGTAAGTGTTTTGTGCTAAGGAATCATGGAGATAATTTAGGCAAATTTGAAGCAAAGGCAGATGAAGCTATTTTCGTTGGATATGCAGCAGGGAAAGCCTACAAGGTCTACAATCTAAGAACCAACATTGTTATGGAGTCTGTACATGTTGTGTTTGATGATCAAAAGATTCTAGGCCTAAATGATGAAGGCTACCATGAAAAGTTGGAATTTGAGAATGAAGGTGAAGGAAGAATGTACTATGATGATGATGAGGAGAATGAAGATCATGACCACAGAGATCCACCTAGAGCTGTTACACCAACTAGAAGTGATGCTTACACTGTAAATGAAGCATCTGTTGATAGTCATTCTGGAGCATCCGTTGACAGTCATTCTGCAACATCCGTTGACACTATTAGAGATGCATCCGTTGATAGAAATTCTCAAGCATCCGTCGACAGGCAAAATGATGCATCCATTGACAGTCAACTTCATAACTCAGCAAGGACAACAAACTCAGGGGGAGTTTCTCATGGTCAAAGTTCAATGCTAAATCAACATGATCATGGAAATGAAGCAACCTCATCAAGATCAAATCTTCCACCTGCAAGAAAATGGACTAGAAATCATCCATTTGAGTTAATCATTGGTGAATCAAATTCAAGAGTCCAAACTAGAAGGGCCACTCAAGCTGAATGTCTATACAGTAGCTTCCTATCTCAAGAGGAACCTAAGAAAGTGGAAGATGCCCTTCTAGATCCAGATTGGGTGTTAGCAATGCAAGAAGAGCTAAATCAATTTGAAAGGAATAAAGTATGGAAGCTTGTGCCCAAACCTGATGATAGAAGTGTCATAGGTACTAAATGGGTTCTCAAGAATAAGACAGATGAAAATGGCATAATTGTGAGGAATAAAGCTAGATTAGTGGCAAAGGGCTATTCTCAAGAAGAAGGAATAGATTTTGATGAAACTTTTGCTCCAGTAGCAAGACTTGAGGCAATAAGAATCTTTCTAGCCTATGCAGCACATGCCAATTTCAAAGTCTATCAGATGGATGTCAAAAGTGCCTTTCTAAATGGGGAACTGGAAGAAGAGGTCTATGTCCATCAACCTCCTGGTTTTGAGGATCCAGAATTTCCAGAATATGTATATCTTCTCATGAAAGCACTTTATGGTTTGAAGCAAGCACCAAGAGCCTGGTATGACACTTTATCTCAATTTCTTTTGGAGAACCACTTCACTAGAGGTACAGTAGATAAAACCTTATTTCATAGGGATATTAATGGCTCTTCAATACTTGTTCAAATCTATGTAGATGATATTATTTTTGGGTCTACAGATGAGAAGCTTTGCAAAAAGTTTGCCAAACTTATGCAAAGTAGGTATGAAATGAGTATGATGGGTGAATTAACTTACTTTCTTGGCCTACAAGTAAAGCAAGTTAATGAGGGCATTTTCATAAGTCAAACAAAATATATTTATGATCTCTTAAAGAAATTTGACTTAATGGATTGTACATCTGCTAAAACACCTATGGCCACTGCAACTAAGCTTGAGTTGAATACTAAGGAAAAGTCTGTGGACATCTCAAGTTATAGAGGCATGGTAGGTTCACTTTTATACCTAACAGCTAGTAGACCTGATATAATGTTTTCTACCTGTCTTTGTGCTAGATTTCAAGCTGATCCTAGAGAGTCTCACTTAATAGCTATTAAAAGAATTTTCAGGTATCTCAAGGGAACACCAAACCTTGGCATTTGGTACCCAAGAGAATCTGGTTTTGATCTAACTGGCTATTCAGATGCAGATTATGCAGGTTGCAGAGTTGATAGGAAAAGTACTACAGGTTCCTGTCAATTTCTAGGAAACAGGCTTGTGTCATGGTTCAGTAAGAAACAAAACTCAGTCTCCACTTCTACAGCTGAAGCTGAGTACATTGCGGCTGGAAGCTGTTGTGCACAGATTCTATGGATGAGAAACCAACTCATTGACTATGGTCTAAAAGTTGAGAAGATTCCAATTTTCTGTGACAACACAAGTGCTATTGCCATCACAGGGAATCCAGTGCAACATTCGAGAACCAAGCACATTGACATCAAATACCACTTCATTAGAGAACATGTGATGAATGGTACAGTAGAAATGCACTTTGTGCCAAGTGAAATGCAGCTTGCAGATATCTTCACCAAGCCTCTTGATGAATCCACATTCACAAGATTGGTAGGTGAGCTAGGTATGCTTAATTTGTCATAATTCCTAGTGATATTTGATTTCAATGATTTGAAGCTGGAAATGTGTTTTGATTTACCTGAAAGTGAAAACTTTCAGAAAAATTTTCTGCAGAAATTTTGCCTAAGGCAAAATTAGCTTATCAACGGATATCCTTTTATCCGTTGATAGTATAAACACATTACTAGATTTTTGCATGTCAACGGGTAACAGGCTATCCACGTCATCAACGGATAAACTGTATCTCAACCGTTCATTCTATATCCGTTGATATACATTTTTTTTTTTTTTTTTTTTTTTTTTTCCGTTGGTAACCGTGTATATCTAATCATGGCTGTACTTATTCTCTTTTTATTTACTATCTGACAGTTACTTTTGATCAATGGAGTAATTACTTTTAATTATTTCATTTTTAATTCTTGAAAAATATAAAAGGCGGACTTGTACTCTCACTTTTATTCATTTTCAAGCATATCAAAAGTTAACTGCATCTTCTTCCCTAAAACTCTCTGTAACCAAAGTTCAATCACTTCAATGGCGCCTATTGTTAAGATGATGTCCTCCACTGGGTTTACCTATGAGAAGAACAATTTCGCGGCCTTTGTTGACACAGTGAATGCTCCAGAAGCTTACCACACTTTGATGAGTTTCGTGAAGAAATGCAAACTGTCATATGCTATGACGGCTACCACTCCCTTAATCCACGAGGTAATTGAAGAAATGTGGACATCTGCTGAGTACAATGGCACAGACGGTACAATTGCTTTTTCTTTAAAGGGTAAAAACTATGTGGTTAATTCTGATGTAATAACTGCTTGTTTAAAATTGCCTGAGAATAACTGTCTGAAAGTACCTACTGATGCTGAAATTGTTGCCATGCTTAATTCTATTAATTATGCCCTTAGTACTGAAAACTTAGGGAAAATTGCTAGAAAAGGAATGGTTAAAGAATGGAGCTACTTCTGTGATGCCTTCATTAAAACTTTTTCAGGAAAAATTAGCAATTTTGATGCTGTTACCCTGTCCATGCTAACAATGATGTGTATGCTTTTAAATGATAAATTCTATAATTTTGGCACATTAGTTTTGTATGAGATAGCTGCAAAGTTGGGTAAAAAGGAAACTAGGAGCAAGAATATCTACTTTGCTAGATTTTTAATGCTCTTAGCACTGCATGTGTCTGAGAATAAGCTATCCATTGCTAACCCGGATAGCAAGTTCCAATGTTTTGTTCAGGAGAAGAGAGTCTTAAGTGACCTGATTCGAATGAACCTCAATGCAGGAGTACAGTTGGTATATCTACCAATTGTTCAGGTAACTATCTCTAACTTTGAAACCTCTATCTCCAACCCCCAAATTTCTTTACCTTCTAGTGTCACAATGGAGTCTGTAGTTGTGACCAAACAGGCTCCTACCAAAGTGACCAAATCCAAAGTTCCAAAACCACATTCTAAAAGGCAAACCTCAAGTGTCTCTCAAAAGACACCTGTTGTAAAAACTACCAAACCTCTTGAGGGGAGTGTGAAGGTGGTAGTGAGTGGTGAGGGACAGGGTGAACATCAAAGAAGCCCTAAGGATAAGGAAGGAGAGATGAGTGCAACCACCATTTCAGTCTCTCAAAAGACTGCTAATGTAACTACAGGCCAAATTCTAGTCACACTCTCCCAAAAGAGTGTGACTACTGAATCAAGTTCCCCACAAGGAACACTGCACAAGAGGGTTAGGGACACATATAGCCCAATCTCAAAAACCTATGGAAGAAGAGTGAAATCTAAAACCACAGGGGAATCACAGGGCACACACACTGTACAGGAAACTGTACCTTCTCAAACTCAGTTTGATGTGACTTCAATAAATGTGGAGTCACAGCCCCTTGATCTTAATCTTCAAATCGATACACATTACAATCCACCATCACCAACTCCTTCTCTGGATGTGGATATGATATCTACATCAATTCCTGATTCTCCATCTTTAAGATTCTTGGAGAAGCCCCACTCTATAATTGGTGGTCATCATCTTTTAGATGATTTGTTGGACCATCAATCTTCCCTTCCAGAAATCTCAACACAGACTGTGGCCTCGAACTTAAAATCAATCTCCACAGATTCAGTGTTGGTTTTCTCTTCAACGGATATAATTATTCCTTCCTCAACGGATATCCTTCATCCGTTGACAAGTGTTTCTCCATCAACGGATGCGCCTCTATCTAGCCATCCGTTGACAGCTATAACTACTTCATCAACGGATATTCCTTATCCGTTGATAACTCACTCTACCACTGCTATATCTGACATTCCAGTGTCAAGTGTAGAGGAGTTCTCAGTAGTTGAAACACTTTTAGGTTTGAGGGAAGGGAGTGAGAGGCTGCCTTGTGAGCAGGCAAAAGGAGAGATAAATAATGAGAGGCTGGCCATTTCTTCCGGTCAGGCAAAAGGAGAGTTGGAGAGTACCACCTTAGTAGGTGAAGGTGAGGGTGTGAGAGGTGTGAGCCAAGGGGAGCCCTTGATGCAAGAAAAGAGAGATGAGGTGAGAGAAGGGACTACAGGAGAGATAAGGATGGAAGAAGCAGCCATTGCTAGTGAGTCAATGGGGGTTGAGGATGCATCCAAGGAAATGGAATTTCAAAGAGAATATCAGTCCATGATTGACTCCATTTCTCTGGATGCTGAAACCTTTACTCACCCTGTTCCTGCCTATCAAATTCTGGCACAACAGGGCAATGTGGAAGCAGAGGAGGCACTGCACCTAGTGCACACCTCACAATCTCTACTTAGAGCTAAGGAATCTATAGCAGCTCTGCCAACCACTGCTGAGAGTGATGAATTTGACAATTCTGAAGATGAAGACAGCCAGAACTCTGAAGATGAAGGTGGTAGCAGTATTCATGATTTTGCATTTGCTCAAAACTACACCTATCACCAACTTGATATGGAAATCATAAGGCAATATAAATCTGCCCTGGCTGAGCACCCAGAAGCAGATCCACAGAGAAAGGTTGTTCTTCAACAGGCAATTGACTCCCTAAAGTTACAAAAGATGCAAATGGTGATTCAGAGATCCAATTTAGAGGAGGTCAAACAAGAAATCAAGGATGTGAAAATCTCTGTGGATTCCAAGCTAGAGCAACTAGCTCCTACAGCCACTCAGAGGGTGTTGCAACAAAGGTTTCTCAAAGAAGACAACCTGGCTAAATCTGTGCAACTTCTCACTTCAAGAGTGGAAAAGATGGAATCCCAGATGGAGCAATTTCTTCAACATCAGAAACTGCAAACCCAACTGCTAGAAAGGTTAGTTGCAGCCCCAACTTCTAGTCAAACCCTTGATGCTAACAAAAAGGGGGAGAAAGTAAAAGAGGCTGTGGCAACTTCAAGTCAAATCTTAATTTCTGAAAGAAGGGAAGCAGCAAGTGAGGGGGAGCAGCAGCCTACCATAGTGGTCAATCCACAAGAATTCATTGTCACAGCTTCCCCCAGCAAATCCAAACCTCTATATGGAGAGTTTGATCTTTCAAACTTGACAGAAGAAGAAAAGCTAGCCAAAATTGAAGCTCTCCAAAAGATGAAAGAAGAAAACTATGAAAGGATAATGAGGACAGAAAGATTGATCAATCAATCTATTGCATCAAATCTGTTCTCTAGCCAAACCTCAGCTCCAACAATATCTACAACAATTCTGAAGGTGCTCACTCCAGCAATTGTGGCTCCTACATTCTATGATGCTGAGCCTTCTCATGTTAAGGAATTTGAACCCTACATCAAATCAAGACCCTTCTCACCACCAAAAGCAAATGGGAAGAACAAGTTACAACTGGACTTTCCATTTCCCAAGGATGATGAAGAGAAGTTGATGGGTAAGGCAATCAAGGAATTCAAGGAGAAGGCTAACAGTTGTGTAAGAGAATGGATGGCTGTAATCATAAGGAATGGAAAAGTTCTAAACATATCCAACAGCCATCCTAGATTTGTTGAAGCTAAGAGAGAAGAAACTTCAAGGCTGCTAAGAGAATCTCAACCAAGCACTGAATATCTATATGAAAACTCAGATGAGAAGCAAGCAAGGCTGGCTCAAGAGTTATTGGATGAGGTAGAGGATGAATTGAGGGAACCTGAGGAAGTCCCCAAATTCAAAAAGAAAGGGAAATCAGTCCCCAAATCCAAGAGATTAAAATCACATGCAAGGAGGCCTGTCTCTCCAGAAACTGAAAACAAAGAGACAGTTGGTTCATCACAACCTATTGATGTGAAAGTATTCAACCCAGATGTAAATTTCCATGGTGAGCCTATAGTACCTAAAGAGGAACCAATGAATCTTGACTCCATTGAGGTTCCTTCATTCTTGCTGAAGCCTCAACAGAAGCCTACACAGAAGAAAAGGAAACCAAGGAAGCAACCTTCAAAGGAACCAATTCAAGTTGCTAGGGTACCTGCAATTGTCAGGCAGCCAATCTTGGAAAACAAGGATGATTTTATCTATCAGGCAGATATTGAAGAATACTCTGACATGAATCTTTATCTGGATGAATTGTCAGAAGTAAGAGGAATTGACAAATATAAACATTTGCCTGAAAGATTGGTCTTTGTATACAAGGGAGGAACGGAAAGGACATGGCCACTGCAAAGGGTTCTTGGAGAAAATTATCATACCTTAACCAAAGTGTTCTCTGCAATCAAGAGATACACAGGGTTCTCCAAGATAGCAAAAGGGGAGATACTGGACAAAATAGAACAAATAAGGAGGGATTGGAACTCACCATCAAGTCTACCAAGGAAAATGAAGATCCCATACAATGGACAGAAAATCCACCTCCAACCTTTCTGGATGATGGAGTTCAGGGATGAAGATGGTAACAGGAGATTCTTCAGGTTAGAAGACCAACTACCAAAGGCTAGTTCTCAATACCTGAGATGGCTACAACAGAAGCTAAATCCAAAGGTAGATGAAGAAGATGCCTTCTATAGGCAACTCCAAATACAGATTGAGTCCAACTCTGCCAAGGAAGGAAAATCAAGGGTGATGCCAACAAGAGGAAAGAAACAGTCCTAATCTGCTCAGTCTAGAGGAGCACTTCTCTGTAAATTTCTCAAACTTTCAGTTTTTAATTATTGTAGCTTAATACAATTTATGTATTGTTCTTTATATATCTTTAGGAATGTTTTGTTATCATCAAGGTCCTGAATTTATGCTTTATTGCCATCAAGTATAAATTGGGGGAGATTGTTAGGAATATGTTGTACTTGATGATAACTTCACAATCAATCAAATTGTTTAAGGTTTTGTAGCTGTCAACGGATGAGGATTTATAACTCTATCCGTTGACAGGTAGCTCATCAACGGATGAGGTTTTGTAGCACACTGCAGTATCTCTATGTTATCAGTCGATAGTGTTTTTATCCACAGTCATGTTGACTATCAACGGATAGGCAGAATAGGGTAGCCAATTGTAAATAAGCTATGCTATGTAATTCTGTCTAAGTGAAAGTGTATCAACGGATGAAGACTAAACTCTATCAACGGATACAACTCAAATCCACTCTATCAACGGATACAGCTCAAGTCCCAATATCAACGGATACTGCTCTATACATCATCAACGGATGTCAGTGTACATCATCAACGGATAATCATTGACACTGATTTCTATGATTAGCTGGAGGTTAGCAGTTGATAAGGACATGTTTGACTGACAGATCACATGAGTTGAAAGTAGATACAAAAAGCAGTATGGCAGCCATACTTTGGAAACACAGAAGAAAGAAGCATTCCATTTACACTATGAATACAAGAAAGGTGCAGGAGACATGTCTGAACACAAGGACAACCTTTCGGCTACATATGTATTTGGAGTGTAGTAGCAAGTCAACTAGAATTAGATTAGTATTATCTTATTCCAGTAGTACTTGTAAAACTTGGGATATATAACCAAGTGTAGCAACTCTTTGTAGGCTAAGAAAACAGACATATTTGCTTAGGGTTTCTTGAATATCTTTAGAAGCAAAGAGTTGTAAAACGGCAGCTGTGTACATTTTGTATCACAGAGTTTTCTTCAAATAAAAGCTTCAGGTGGTGCATTTTAACCACCTGATTTTATATGTGTTTGTGTATAATTCTTACATTGCAATTATCTCTTCATAAGTTTCTGAAGTTCTTATCAGAAATTTATAAATATCAAGAATTGTATTCAACCCCCCCTTCTACAATTATACAAGTGTGTAATCTGGGAATAACAGTTATCCAACATCCCCATCTATTGTGATAATACTAGTGCCATAGCCATCTCAGACAATCCAGTTCAACACTCCAGGACAAAGCACATTGATATCAGACATCATTTCATTAGAGAGCATGTTGAAAAGGGAATGGTGTGGTTTAATCCTAGCCGTCCAATTTTCTTTTACACCACACCCCCTCATCTTTCCTTTTCTTCTATTTTGGTCCTTCTTCTTCTTCTTTTTCTCTTCTTTGACCTTTATTTCTTTATTTTGCAATTTCTTCAATTTTTCTTGAATTTCCTGAAATACAGCAAAATAATTTATTAAAATACGAATTCAAACAATAAATAGGTAATAAAAATATGCAAAAATATGCATTTATCAAATGCAAAAACTTGATATGCCGAAAACACGACATTTAATATCGCAAGCGCACGATCATCGTTTTAATATTTGAGATTCGATCCACAGGGAATAATATTTATTTCGCGATCCTTAACTTTAAATTTAGGCGAATCAGTACAATTTGGAATTTTTGAAATATTTTGATTTTAAACTAATTAATTTCTAAAAGAAAACCACTATTAAAAAAAACATTTTATTATTATTATATTTTTAAAGTAATTAATGAAAAGCTAAAATTTAAGGATTAAAACTAGAAAAACTATTTAATTTGTAAAAGAAAATTTACACAATTTTTAGGAAAATTTAATTAATCTATTTTAACAAACAAAACTGAATTTTTCATTTTTACTATATAAAGTTGAATTGAATTTTTTATTTTAAAGGAAATTAATCTTATTTTTCTATTTCTAAATTAGTTTAATTAAAGGTGAAGAAAAAAAATCACTCTAAAAAAAAAATTCTAAATTCGAATTAAAATTGGGGTTAAAAAAAATTAATTTTAATCTAAATTATTCTAAAATATTAAACTACTCTAACAATTATAAATTAAAACTAGATTTTATTCTCAAACTACTTTTTTTTTTATTAATTAAAAAGTTATTTAAAAAAAAAATCAAATTGGAGCTGACACAAACTTGAACCACTGTGAACTCAGAATCCAGATTAGCAACAACAGACTCATAAAACTCGCACAATCACGAACCACAAACATAAACTCAGCGACGCATAAATCATCAACAGCAATTCTCAGAAATCGGAACCACAGACACGCAACTTGGAAAAAAACAAGAAGACACAAAACCACAAAACCAGCACAATCAACAACTAAATCAAACTAAATTAGCAACACAATTCAGAAATTAGAAAAGACCAACCAACGACTCAAACACAATCTAAACATCAACCAAAACTCACTGCAACTCAGAGATTTTAATTAGACAGCAACTGGAAGTCGATACACAAAACAAGTAGTATGAACTCGGTATTCGTTTTTTTTTAAAAAACACAACTCTGGCCGTTAACTGTAAAGAAATCAAATTTATTCTACAGGAAGATTAAATCGAGGACACGACTCAACCACTTCGATCAAAGACGAACAGCCGAATGAAAAACACGACCCAGGCGCCAAATACGACTACTCAAAGCAACTCGGTAGAACTCGAAACTATACACTTGACATTCGATAGTAACAACGAATCCAGCAGCTCAAAACTAAGAAGACAGACTCGGTACAAACTAAAAATGGGTAGAACCATAAACTTAAACCAACCCGATTCAGCAATCGCTTCTCTATTCTACAATCAACGTTGACTCGACTCGAATTAGACTTGAATTACTAAATACAATAACAACAACAGCAAAAATTCGGCCTAAAAAACTCATCAATAACTCGCGAAATTAATACGGAAAATAGGGGAAGGGTGTTTCGAACAAAAATTAAAGAGAGGAGATGGGTGGGGTTTGGTTTTTTAAGAGAGAAAACAGGGAAGATTTAAGAGTTGCAGCAAGAAAAAAAAATAAAAGAGGGGGAAGGAAGTTGGTTCTAATTGCATAGATGGGCTGGGCTTTTGATTCGGTGATTTAGTAAAAGCAGGGGATAAACTGAGGTCTTTGAATAAAAACAAGAGAATATATTTTGCTTCGAATTAAACTGAGATAGAAAAAAAATACGTATAAAAAGAAATTAAAATTGTTTACAAAAGCTGCAAATAAAAAATATTACAACTATAATTTTGGGAGTGTTCTACTACTACTCCTAATTCTAAGTTGTCTTTTACAAGAGAAAATGAATGGTATTTATAGGAAAAATAATTTGGATTTTGGTTGGTGTGGATTAATCCCCACCATTCATTTTTGTTTGGTGTGGTTTAATCCTAGTCGTCCAATTTTCTTTTACACCACACCCCCTCATCTTTCCGTTTCTTCTATTTTGGTCCTTCTTCTTCTTCTTCTTTTTCTCTTCTTTGACCTTTATTTCTTTATTTTGCAATTTCTTCAATTTTTCTTGAATTTCCTGAAATACAGCAAAATAATTTATTAAAATACGAATTCAAACAATAAATAGGTAATAAAAATATGCAAAAATATGCACTTATCAGGGAACTGTGAAGCTGGTTTATGTCCCCACGGATAAGCAACTTGTAGACATTTTCATAAAGCCGTTGGATGAAGCAACCTTCAACAGGTTGGTAAGTGAATTGGGAATGCTAAATCTGGTATGTTAACTTACTAGTTTTTACATTTTCAATGTGTTAGATGCAGCTCGTGACAGTAGCTTTCAATGTTGCTATCATGAGAAGTTACTGTCTTTTGTGCTACTTGCTTTGACAGCATGTCTGCTATGACTATGGTAAAATTGAAATTACATGCTTGTTTTAACTTATGTAATGAGTAGTCACGTGACATTTGTTAACTCGAATAACTTGTAGAAGGAAGGTTGAATACATGTTATATAATCATGTCTGATTTTTGCTTGATTAGATGAACAAGAACAAACGAATGAATCAAACTTTGTTTGTATTAAAATAAATCAAATACAAACTCTAGCAAAGGTGTACAATACCTTTAGCAGCTGCTGACAATACAAATCTCTCTCTCTGTTTGTTTCAAACTCTCGAATACAAACCTTATACAGAGCTTCACACGATATGCACTCTATATTTCTCAATTCGCTCTTTTTACAATAATATAGAGAGAGTATTTATAATTCTACCTATCAACTAATAACGGAATTATAATCTATCTATGACAATGTTCTGTCGTCCAGTTGATAGTTTCCATCAATAGAGAATTCGTTTCGTCCACGATATCTTCTTGCTTGTTTTTCAAAACAACGATCCTGTTCTATAGCACTTGCCAGTTTCTGTAGCATCCATAATGACATCATCAGTAACATGACTGATATCAGGATTTCCCATTTCATCAGGATCTGATCATCCCATCAGTATTTGATCTGGATCTGACTTGCTGTATTAGGATATGCTCTTAGTTCCTGAAATGTAGTCTCTGACGCACTGTTCCTGACTAACCTTCACAGATTACTGTCTAACACATATATCCTATACAAAGTGCTAAATCCTTTATAATATCAGGATATACAAGAAGTATTAGCAAAATTCTATTCTCAACATCACAACTTATGAATTATTCCTAACAATCTCCCCCTATTTATGCTTTAGAATCTGAAGCATAAATCTAAGTTGTAGATGTCAAAACATATAACAATACAACCAGAATAGAATTTTTGAATTTAAGATTATGAAGTTAAGTACCTCCTTCTTCAGATGTAGACATGTATCTAGTACTTAGAAGAAAGAATTCAACTATTTGATGCTTCTTTTCTTTTACCACTTCCATGATGAAATTTACCAACTCAGTCACCCTTAATTCTGCTCCCAGTCTGTTTATCTCCCCCAGTCTGTTGTTGTTGTTTCTGAATTGTCTTTATCTCCCCCTTTTTGACATCAGCAACATTAATTCCAAGAGATTCAGTAACAGAACAAATGAGATTCATTAGAACTGCTTGATTATCCATAATAGTGACTTGGTTTTCTTCAAGAATTTGAAGTCTCGATTGAATATCACTTTGAGATTTCTGAATGTTTCGTAAAATTTCAGAATTGACTTCAATGTTGGAAGTGCTTGTTGTATCTTCAGATTCAGATACAGAAAGAACTTTATCTTCAAGTCTTGTAGAAGAAGTTGCCTGTTTAGAATGATATTCAAGTAATAATACTTGAGTAGAAGTACAAACATCTTCATCTCTCTGATCTGGAGCTGAAGTATGATCATCCTGTCCTTCACCAGTATTCTGTGTACTAACATCTACAAATCCTGACTCCTCCTTAGATTGATCGGATACTGTTGATGTCTCAATTCTAGCTGAAATTGGAAGTACATACAAAGGAATACTGGGATCATTAGGAATATCTTCTGGTACTGATTGAGTAGAAGTTTGTCTTAGCCTTTCACCTATTCTGTTAATGATTCCTGCAATCCTTTCTTTCTGTTTCTGAGCTTTAACTTCTGGCTTTGCATTGTGATGTGCTAAGTCGTGCTTCTCATACATCTTGATAAAAGAATAAGTACCAGCATCCATACCAAGATTCAGGCAAAACCTGATCCCAGAAATCAAACGATGGTGGTTTCCTAATTTTCTCTCCCTCACTATGGAGTTGATCATCCATACCCTCATTCTCACTTTGACTATCTAAAGTCAACACTCTTTCTACCTCTCCTTTTGCCTGGTCAGGAGCCAGCCTCTCTGTGTGTGGATCTATATCCATTTTTTCAAGTGTATCACTCAAATTTGGATAAGTGCTCTCATGACCTACAGAAAAATAGGGGTTAGAAGAAGTTTTTATACCTGAACTCACATGGAGAGAGGGTTCCTCCTATGGCATGGGGCTTGAGGTTTTCTCCAAGGAGTGAGATGCTATAGTCTCTGAACCCTTACAGACATCTACTTTCTTTCCAGAAACTACAGGCTCCAGTATACCACTTTCAGGTTTTACACTAGACTCTGATGTCTTCAGTAATACTTCATTAGACATCATATCTAGTATGTCACCGTCTTTAAGTGTTGGTTGCTGAGACACACCCTCAAGGTGGATAGACTCTGAAAGAACAATATTGGTTTGATCTTCAGGAAAATCAATCAAAGTCATTCCTCCCATATCATAGGGTCTCTCACTTGCAATTTCAATCATCACAGAAGAACTTCCAGCATCAGCCATCACAGTTCCTGAGTCATCCAACCTCTGACTAGATGGTTCTTGTGTTACAGTGACTGTGATCTGATATATTCCACTATTCACCACTGGTGCAATAGTATCTTCTGTTGACTGCTTCCCTCTATCAACTACCTCCTCTTGTTCACCTTGAACTGAAGCATCTTCAACAATGACATCCTTGTCAAATAGATATGCATGAAGTGATTGAAGTGCAACATGTGCTTAGGAAGTCTAAATTTCTTGTGTAATTCCTTTCTGACTGATACATAGAAGTACGTCTTCATTAAATCAAGTATTTGATGTAACAGTCCATATTCTTTAGGAAATGAAAGTTTAGGAACTCTTTTAGTTAGAAAATCTAGAACAGGCCTGGAAAGCTTCACTTTTAGAGAAATAAGTTCCATAGCCAGTCTGTATGTCAATGTTGTTTCCCATGAAGAATCAAGATCCAGATCTCTCTTATCAGATACTGACATGGATATAGCCTTATTTGTAGAGACCTGCATAATGTTAGTTGGACTTGACACTGTGTGTGTAGGTGACAAATAAATCTTTCTCCTTGTTCTCCTAGTATAGTGAGCAACGGATTTTTCTTGAGAAGACTTAAGAGGTGTAGACACAAAAGTGATCTTGGGATGAGATCTTTTTTCAATAGACACAGTCTTTTGAGAGACAGTATCCAGTAACTGTTTTCCCTTTTAAAAAATATAGCCTTTTGGGAGACTGCAGCCTGGCTGTGACTGGGTGTTCTATCTCTTTGTCCTAGCTTTGAAAGTTGAATTGCAGCCTTCAATTCTGCTCTCTCAGCAAGAGATATATTATCATCATCTTCACTAGAACTACTACTTGAAATGACAAATCTTCTCTTCCTTATAACTGATGTCTTTTGAGAAACACCAGAGGTTGGCTTCTTTGAAACAATAGGCTGTGGATCAAAGTTTGGTTCTAGAATTATTTCAGAGACTACAATGTTTTTGGCTACTTGGGTAGACACAGGGGGGTTCTCCTCCAACTGAGATTCCTGAGTCATTTCACCACCAAAGAAAGAAGAATTACAGATAGTAGGAAGATGAGTTCTTAGAAGTACCTGAACATGATTTGGATAGTGTAATGCAGGTATTTCATCTAGATTCTTTTCACTGTCCTTCTTTGTAATGTCAGAGAAAATTCTCTTTTGATGTACATAAGAAGAAACACAATATTCTCTACCAAATCTAGCTTCAACATCAGGAATGAAATGGTTAATAAACAGTTGAATGAATCTGTGATAATAAACCATATTCCTGTCATGATCTCTTGACCCAAGTTTAATACACATCTGATTTAAGATAATGTGACCAAAATTAATTACTCTATTATAAAGCAAGCCATATGCAATATGTGATGTAACAGCAGTAATTTGTTGAAAAGAACTACATTTACCAGTAAAACATTTAGCAATTTGATCAAAGAAGACAGACCATTCTTTCCTAAGAAAGGATCTATTTAACTGACTCATGTTATCTAGAGGTCCATCATAACCTAATTTAGATAACATAGTTCGCACATCATCATCAGATGGTACATTCTCAAAATTCGCACTAACAGGTAAGCGAAGTACTGAATTAACAACAGATTCAGTAAGATCAAATTAGTCTTGTCCTAAGTGTAGAATAATCTTACCTGATTGACTCTGAGTAGAGTCAATTACCTCAGCATTCTCCCAATCTTGTGAAACAGTTACTTGATTAATTTGTGGAGATGCTATCAAGGCATAGCTTAATGGTCCTTTCGCCATAAAGTCCATTATCGGGTGAAAATCAGTTGACACCCCTTCCTTGTTGGTGATAGCTGTAACATGATTGTTCATCATAAAATCAAATTCACCAAACTTGAAAGCTACTGATTTGGGTAGTCTTCTTTGAGTTGCCATTTTGATTTGAAAAGAACTTAAGAAATCTTTGAAATTGATTAGTGATTTTGAGAACTCGAGAGTGTTTTTGCTTTAGAGAATGAAATTAGAGAAAGCAATTACACGATTAGAGTGTCAAAATAATTATATTTCAAAAATCCTTCTAACCTATTATCCCACGTTGACACGTAGGTTGACAGGTGTCAGTCCCTGAAAAATGCAGTTACCCATGACTTTTGGAAAATAAAATCCAAAAATAATTTCAACTAAATAAATCAAGATAAAGTTCAATACTGATCAGCTTCCTTTTCCTGATGTGATATTCTCATCAGGATAATCACACGATTCAATGTGATTTATGAATAAAAAGAATTACTAATCCTGATGTGAACATACTTGTATTCCTGATCAATATCATCCTGATTCCAGAGACTAAATGAAGTTTCCACATGGCATTTTCTTTTACATGTAAAAGAAATAAATAAAATCTGAACAAAATCAATTGGTTAAATTCGTTCAATATTTCTTGAAAATACAAGAAATATAGTCACACATAATTATGACTGTCTGCATTGATATTTCCCAAACGACTGTTCAGCTTCTCATGTCTTTCTATAAAAAAACCGACGTCTTACGCCATCCTCCAAAACCTTTTCATTCTTTTCTCTTTCCATCATGACTTCCAACCCAAATCTTCATATGAACCCTAGCTTTTGGTTCATTACCACTGAGAAGTTCTTTACTCTTGATGATCAGGAGCAAGTAAACTATCTCTTAGAAAAGATGACTTTTCTCATTGAGTCAGATATGGTTGGTCTTAACCCAGATAACCACGAATCTCCTCTAAAACATCTAACAGTTGGATACAATCCTCATCTAATCTCTTCACACCTTGAGGATGAAGAATTTGGTGAAGAGTCTGAGGTTGATCTTGATGGAGATGCTATTCATCTTCTTCAATAAGCATGAAGATGAGTCAGCTGCTTTCATTCAAGTCGCCCAGACAAGAAATCCAATCTTAAGATGCTCCTTGTCCTGAAGTTGATCGTTGAGAATTGAAGCAGTAACAACTTTAGACAAGAATAGAATTATCAGTAGTAGTTAGACAAAAAGAAGAATTGTATTTCATTTCCATGTATGTAATACTTTTGATTAATGAAAATACAAGTTTTCTTATTATCTACTTGTCTATTGTTGTTTATTGACTGACCTGAATAATGATATAAATTATCAGTATGCATGTAATAAAACTTTCTAACATAGACTTAACAAAACTCAGAATTGAACCACTAAATAACACGAACTTGAGAATTTGAAACAGTAAGACACACAAATTTCACAATCCTGATACTGACGATACAATCCTGATGACGTCAGCATTCTGAAAGCAATCCTGATCCTGATGTTTTATTAATAAGTCTATCATACTGAAATTTATCAAGATAAAATGTTATAACTTAAGCATTTAACAATCAAGTATAGATCTTGACAAGGATATCAAGTCTATAAGCTGAAACAACATACCTTGCTACTTGTGCAAATGTTAAAGATCTAAAAATTTAACATTCCTAACTCACTAACCAATCTAATGAATGTAGCCTCATCAAGTGGTTTAGTTAGAATATCTGCAAGCTGTTTGTCAGTAGGAACAAAATGAAGTTCCACAGTACCATTTTCAATATGTTCTCTAATAAAATGATACCTGACATCAATGTGCTTAGTCCTTGAGTGTTGAACTGGATTTTCTGCAATTTTGATAGCACTAGTATTATGACAAAACATAGGAATATTACTAAGTGTCATACCATAATCCATCAACTGATTTCTTATCCAAAGGAGTTGAGCACAACAACTGCCTGCTGCAATGTATTCAGCTTCTGCAGTTGAGGTTGAAACTGATTGCTGCTTCTTGCTTGCCCAAGAAATCAATCTGTTTCCCAAGAATTGACATGTACCTGTAGTGCTTTTCCTGTCTATTTTACACCCTGCATAATCAGAGTCTGAATAGCCAATTAGGGAGAAATCAGATTCTCTTGGATACCACAAACCAAGATTTGGAGTTCCCTTGAGATATCTAAAATTTGTCTTCACAGCAATTAAATGAGATTCCTTAGGATCACTTTGGAAGCTAGCACATAAACAGGTAGAGAACATTATATCAGGTCTACTTGCAGTTAGATATAACAGTGAACCTATCATGCCTCTATAGCTAGTGTTATCAACACTCTTTCCCTTAGGATCAGAATCTAGCTTAGTGGCTGTTGCCATGGGTGTCTTTGCAATTGCACAATTTTGAAAGTCAAACCTTTTTAAAAGATCTTTGATATACTTTGACTGATTAATGAAAATACCAGTCTCAGTCTGTTTGACCTGCAAGCCTAAAAAGTAATTTAGTTTACCCATCATGCTCATCTGATACTTAGACTGCATAAGCTTGCTAAACTTAGCACATAGCTTTTCATTAGTAGAACCAAATATAATATCATCAACATAAACTTGAACTAAAAGCAAATCACCTTTTATCTTTCTAAAGAATAAAGTTTTGTCAATTGTACCTCTTGTGAAGCCATTTTCAAGAAGAAATTTAGACAAAGTCTCATACCATGCTCTTGGTGCCTGCTTTAGTCTATAGAGTGCCTTGTCAAGTTTGTAGACATGATTTGGAAACTTTGGATCAACAAAACCAGGTAGTTGTTCCACATACACTTCCTCATCAAGTTTTCCATTTAGAAAAGCACTATTTACATCCATCTGGTATACCTTGAATTTTGAATGAGCTACAAATGCAAGAAACATTCTGATTGCCTCCAATCTTGCTACAGGTGCAAAGGTTTCATCATAGTCAATTCCTTCTTCCTGAGAATAACCCTTGGCCACCAGTCTTGCTTTGTTTCTTACAATCATACCAGATTCATCTAGCTTGTTTCTGAAAACCCATTTAGCACCAACAATAGATCTATCTTTAGGTCTTGGTACTAGTTTCCAAACTTTGTTCCTCTCAAACTCATTCAATTTGCTATTACCCAATCAGGATCCTGTAAGGCTTCTTAAACCTTGTTAGGTTCATTCTTTGAGAGAAAGCAACTATTCAAGCATTCATTTTGAATTGATCTTCTAGTTCGAAAACCACTATTTGGATCACCAATAATCAAATCTTCAGTATAATCTTTTGTCCATTTTCTAACAGGTGGTAGATTGCTCCCGCTAGACTCTCCCCCTAAGTTAGTGGTATCTCTTGTAGAAGAGTGTTCATTTCCTTCAAAAGCTCCCCCTTGATCAGTAGAATCAGTGGATTCAATACTGCTGCTAGTTTCTGATCTTCCTTCATTAGACTCTGAAGGATCAGTTCCTGATGAAGTAGACTCTGAATGACTAGTCTGATCCTGACCAGTACTGTGTTCTCCTTGATTGAATTGCTCCCCTCAACAGTAGCATTCCTTTGAGAAGCAATAGAGGTTTCCTCTGGAGAACCTTCATCATCGCTGGAGAGAATCTCAGAATACTTAAGATTTTCAAATTCCAGATTGTCAAGGCTTTCATCAGTTTGCAAAATTCCAAACTTCTTATCATCAAATGCAACATGAATTTATTCCATAACAATGTGAGTTCTGAGATTGTATACTTTGAAGGCCTTTGATGCTGAATATCCTAGAAAGATTGCTTCATCCGATTTGGCTTCAAATTTTCCAAGTTGTTCTGGATGAACTTTCAGGACATAGCATTTGTATCCAAAGATGTGAAGTATTTCACACTTAGTTTCTTTCCTTTGATCATCTCATAGGGAGTCTTACCATGAGCATTTACCAAGGTACAGTTTTGAGTGAAACATGCAGTGTTGATAGCTTCTGCCCAGAAATAGGTTGGAAGCTTTGCATCTGCAAGCATGGTTCTTGCTGCCTCTATGAGAGTTCTATTCTTTCTTTCTACTACACCATTCTGCTGAGGTGTTCCAGGTGCAGAAAATTGTTGAGTAATTCCATTGTCTTCACAATATTCCTTCATTTTAGAATTCTTAAATTCTGTACCATTGTCACTTCTGAGCACTTTGACCTTGTACTCAGAGCTATTTTGAATATTCTTGACAAGTTCAATGATTTGCTGAGGAGCTTCATCCTTTGTGTAGAAAGAATACTGATAGAATATAATTTACATATATTTTAGAGGATTTTATTCCCACATTTAATGAGCTTTTGCGAATAATCGTGTCGATTTAATAAGTTTTATTGGAGTTTATTGCAGGAAATAAATAATTCCCAAACTTGGAAGGAATTGAGTTTATTTGGACTTAAATTACTAGAAAATTCGTAACTATTGGGCAGCTTGCGTGTACATCACTGTTTGGGCCATAACTTGAGTTTCAGACATCAGAATTGGGTGATCTTACAGCCCACGCGAAGATAACAGAATTTTCTACAAGTCAAAGGTGGTCCAATATCAATATTCCAACTGGAGAAGCCCAGAAACAGGCCTGAAAGACAGATGACGAATTTCACTTCCTGGAATCCTATTTCAATTCTAATTACGGCAAATCTTGGACAACAAATTCTTATCCAACACAAAGAGGGAAATTACCAGAAGTCTACGAGGCTTATCTAATTCAAGGAGGATATTTCTTTTTTTATTCCTACTTCTATTACAATTGTAATATTTTATTAGCTGTTTCCTACTTAGTTTTGGTTAGCTAATTTTTAGGCTCCTGGTGCCTATATAAACACATCTAGGGGTATTGTTTTATCATCCAATCTTAGAGATCAAAAGCATTGGTACGTATACTTTTGTAAACACTTTTTCTCTATTCTTATAATTATGTGTTCTTATATTCATTCTTGTTTTGTTAATTCAATCATGTGTGAGTAGTTTATTAATCTAGGGTTGAGTTGAACCCTAGTTATGGTCGATGTGTGAATTCCCCAATTTGATTGTTTAATTGCTCTTGCTTATTGAGTTGTTTTAATTAGCAATTGCAGATCAGACGTGATTATGTGTATTGTTTGAACCATTATCTATTTATCAACGAGAGTTGGATTTAGATGGTTGTGATTTATCCAATAAGAACATGAACTTCTCCATGAGAATAGGTAGAACGGATTGTTAGGAAGTTAGGGTGCTGTTATTAATGTCTCTGAATTGCATGATACCATGAGAATAGGCTTGATTGTATTTTAGAGAAGCCATTAATACCCGAGAGGGATTATTGGTATTTATAGAGCGCATCTTTCCTGTTGAGTATTATACGATTAATTGGGGAGGAAAATTCACGATTGCATTGACCATGCTAGTGGGGATACTTAATTCTGGATGTTTTTAGATCTGATTAGTATAAACACAATTCTTCTTAGTATAAATTAGTTTAATTAAATCCTCAAAATTTATTGTGTTACTTGCTTAGCTAAATTAAATCAGAAAAAGACTGGTGATTGGCACTTTTGTCTCTGTGGGAACGACTCTGACTTACCCTACTGCATAGTTAGAAGGATTTGTTAGATTTTTATTATTTGATAGGCACGCGACAGCCTTGTCAAATTTTTGGCGCCGTTGCCGGGGACAAAGCAGTGTTAGATTGGTTAATTTTTGAGTTAGTTTAGCTAAGTTTTTTAGTTGTGTTGCTTCGGCTATTATTCTTGTTCTGTTTGATCTTTGCTTGTGGTTTTTCTTGTTTCTTGTAAAATTGATTTTCAGATTCCTATGACAAGAAATTAAGCGAGTGAAGAGAGGAGCAGGAAGAAAACATGGAGGCATTGATTGAGACTATGCGGGCATTTTCTCAAAAGATCGATGAAATTGAGTCAAGAAATTCTTATTTGGTTGCTACTTGTGATGTTTGCGGTATACAGGGACACACTCTAAATTTTTGCCAATATAATACCCCTTATTACCCAAGCCAAGCACAATATTGGGATAATAATTTTCATTACAATGCCCATTACAACTCTGACCAGCCACCACAATACAATCCTTATTCCGAAACATACACTTCTAGTTTGGAAAATTATTCTGATTTTTCCTACCAAAGCAATCTAGCTCAACCAGAAAAATCAAGCTTGGAAACTGCCTTGGAAACTTATTTCTCTCCATGTGCCAAGTGATGCTCAACGTCAACAGTTTAATGCTCAGTTTGAAGAGAAGCAAGTTAGTCCATGCCAAGCTCAACCACCTCAAATCAACTACTTTCAGCCACCACAAAAATCCAACTTGGAAAGTCTGTTGGAAGGAGTTGTTGTTACACAGCTGAGCAAGAATGAAGAGGTTGAGACAAGTCTTAATGAGTTGAAAACTCAAGGTAAGTTGATTGAAATCTCAATTGCTCAACTAGCTCAAGAGGTAACTGAATTCGTTGAGAGGCGCTCTCAATTGGAGGAAATACCAATGAGTCAATTTGATGATACAACTTTGTGGAGTGGTAAGGAGTTCAAAGAGTCACCAAACGAGGTTAGTAATAGTGAGCTAATTTTTGATGATTATGATGATTTTGATGATGATTTTGAAAGTCTCACTCTTATTGATCCATATGCTTCTCAAGAAATTAACTCGTGTGAAAACTCTTTTGATAATAATGATGTTGATATCTTAGATGACTCTATTTGCATGCTATTTGACGAGGGTGATAGTATGGTTGTGGAAGATATAAATTTGAATAAGGATATTGTGATTCCCATTGTGGTAGATGAGATAGAACCGAATTTGGATACGCTTGATTTGAAGAATGCTAAGATTGAGAATGTGTATATGCCTGTTGTAGACCCGATTTGGGAGGGATTTGTGAAAAGTAGTCATAAATGTTTTGATGCGGATTTTGCTAAATATTTTCACATCCCGAAATTTTGTGAGCATCACATGAGTCTCACGTGCCAATTTATGTATCTTCTTGGTTATCTAATTGGTGCTCACATCACTAGATTAATTCAAATTAGGAGATATGTACATCTATATGCTTTTTCGCCAGGATAATTGTCAACAGGTGTCGGGCTAACGACGTTAAACAAATGCGCTACTTGGGAGGCAACCCATGGATTCTGTATACTGTGGAGGACTGGTGCACTTCATGCTTTGGCATAGGGGAGTATTTCTTTCCTTCTTATTATTAGTTGATATTCTTAGTATTGTGCCATTGAGGACATTGCCACATTTAAGTGTGGGGATGTGCTTAATATATATATGTGTTTTGTTATAAAAAAAAAATCCAAAAAAAAAAAATTGAAAAAAAATTTGAAAAATACCAAAAATAATTCTAGCCATGTGAAGGTTACTTACGTAAATGCACTCATGCATGCTTAGAAATCTTGTGTTTATGGATACTTTTGATTGAGAGATGATATGTGATGTTCTTGTGCACACACGTACACTAGCAAGTAGAAACTAGTAGACTTATTGAATGTGCTAAATGATTAGAATGACATGAATATGTGCAAGATAATTTGGTCTATATGCTTTGAATACAAGTAGGTGCGTTAGAGAGACTATTACTTTGGGATTGATTATGTTTTGTCACACCAAGTGAGTTTTGAGCTTATATGCACATCTTTTGCATAACTATTTGTTTGCTTGAGTGTCCACTTGTTGTTTACATTGCTAGCACTTGCTTGAAGTCTTTCTTGAGATGCATGACATTAATTGATGATAAGATGATAAAGGCAATTAGGTATAACCTCATATTTCCTATAATTCCAAACCATTTATACATGATCAATTAGTTAACCCTTTGAGCTTAATCCTATTCTTTCGGTGACACACCACGTTACTTGCCATATATCCTTTTCTTGTATTGGCCTATATTAAATTTGAACCCAATTGTCAAAGGCTAGTATTGTGCTTAAGGGAGTAATAAGGTGTGTAATAAAAAGGGGGTTTTATTGATGATCATACTTTTGGGGAATATTTGGGGTTTGATTGTTAGCTTGTTAGTCGAAGTTGGAAATCATATCTTAAGGATCATTGTTCATCTGGTTATTATTCAGCTCTCTAAAAAAAAAGGGAAGAAGCAAGTACTCCTTTGAGATCATTGGGTGGTAAGTGCAATGACATATGAAAGGGACGATCCATGTGCATGCGCTGGTATTAAGCAATTGTATTGTGGTTACTGGAGAATTACTTGTCTTGAAAAAAAAAAAAAAGAAAAAAAAAAGAGAAAATAAAGAAGAAAAAGAAAAAACAGAAAAAATAAATTTGAGAGCATACTTATCCTTTGTGATCCTACTTAGATTCGACTAGACAAAGTTTTTGGACTATGATAAAAGTTCAAGTGTGGGGAAGTATTCATTGGTTTTCATAAGTATGGGAGTTGTTTGAATTTCATTGTTGGGTACTAGCTTTTGACTTAACCTTCTTTAGCTTTCTTGACATACCTTGTCCCTAGCCCCATTACAACCTGAACAAAGACCTTTTGATTGTCATCGATAATGTATGTTGTGTTAAGAGTTAGATTGATAACAAGGACAAAGCATGTTTATGATATTGTTGGAGTTGAGTGAAACACTTACCCTTGTTTTGAGTGAATATTCTTTGTGAGTGAAGGTGAGTTTTTGCTTTTGGCATAGGAGATCCCAGATTTTGTCTCAAAGATGTGCTCTTGTGTGCTTAGCATGTTTACCAACCTATTCTTACATTTGACATGGATTTCTATAATTTTATGCATCTTTCTTGAGTAAACTATGTGGATACTTGCACTTTAGACACCAAGACATTGCATTTTCATTTTGATTCTTAAGTTGATATGGCATGAGAGGACGGGTGTGTGTGGTGTTGTGTTGATGTGTGATCTTTTGCATGAGTTGGATGGATTTTGTGGGTATATTCACTATAAGCCCTCACGAGACCCTACTCGTCCACTAGGGCTACCTAGGGGTTTAAAGGACTTGTTGCATATGTTAAATGCAACCGTGATCACCTACGGAAGTGGTACTAATTAGTTAGTGTAGTTATTATTTTAGCTTGCACGAGGACGCGCAAAGTGCTAAGTGTGGGGATATTTGATAGAATATAATTTACATATATTTTAGAGGATTTTATTCCCACATTTAATGAGCTTTTGCGAATAATCGTGTCGATTTAATAAGTTTTATTGGAGTTTATTGCAGGAAATAAATAATTCCCAAACTTGGAAGGAATTGAGTTTATTTGGACTTAAATTACTAGAAAATTCGTAACTATTGGGCAGCTTGCGTGTACATCACTGTTTGGGCCATAACTTGAGTTTCAGACATCAGAATTGGGTGATCTTACAGCCCACGCGAAGATAACAGAATTTTCTACAAGTCAAAGGTGGTCCAATATCAATATTCCAACTGGAGAAGCCCAGAAACAGGCCTGAAAGACAGATGACGAATTTCACTTCCTGGAATCCTATTTCAATTCTAATTACGGCAAATCTTGGACAACAAATTCTTATCCAACACAAAGAGGGAAATTACCAGAAGTCTACGAGGCTTATCTAATTCAAGGAGGATATTTCTTTTTTTATTCCTACTTCTATTACAATTGTAATATTTTATTAGCTGTTTCCTACTTAGTTTTGGTTAGCTAATTTTTAGGCTCCTGGTGCCTATATAAACACATCTAGGGGTATTGTTTTATCATCCAATCTTAGAGATCAAAAGCATTGGTACGTATACTTTTGTAAACACTTTTTCTCTATTCTTATAATTATGTGTTCTTATATTCATTCTTGTTTTGTTAATTCAATCATGTGTGAGTAGTTTATTAATCTAGGGTTGAGTTGAACCCTAGTTATGGTCGATGTGTGAATTCCCCAATTTGATTGTTTAATTGCTCTTGCTTATTGAGTTGTTTTAATTAGCAATTGCAGATCAGACGTGATTATGTGTATTGTTTGAACCATTATCTATTTATCAACGAGAGTTGGATTTAGATGGTTGTGATTTATCCAATAAGAACATGAACTTCTCCATGAGAATAGGTAGAACGGATTGTTAGGAAGTTAGGGTGCTGTTATTAATGTCTCTGAATTGCATGATACCATGAGAATAGGCTTGATTGTATTTTAGAGAAGCCATTAATACCCGAGAGGGATTATTGGTATTTATAGAGCGCATCTTTCCTGTTGAGTATTATACGATTAATTGGGGAGGAAAATTCACGATTGCATTGACCATGCTAGTGGGGATACTTAATTCTGGATGTTTTTAGATCTGATTAGTATAAACACAATTCTTCTTAGTATAAATTAGTTTAATTAAATCCTCAAAATTTATTGTGTTACTTGCTTAGCTAAATTAAATCAGAAAAAGACTGGTGATTGGCACTTTTGTCTCTGTGGGAACGACTCTGACTTACCCTACTGCATAGTTAGAAGGATTTGTTAGATTTTTATTATTTGATAGGCACGCGACAGCCTTGTCAAATACCCATGTGAACCTTGTGTAATCATCCACTATAACTAGAGCATATCTTTTCTTGTTGATAGACATAATGTTTACTGGACCAAATAAATCAAGATACAGCTTGTGAATGGTTCAGTAATTGAATTTTCTGTCTTGCTCTTGAAAGTGGTTCTTCTTTGTTTTCCAAGCTGACAAGCATCACAAAGTCCATCTTGCACATAATTTGCCTGAGGTAGGCCTCTCACCAGATGGTGCTTAACAAGTTGATTAAGCTTCTTGAAGTTGAGATGTGAGAGCTTCTTGTGCCAGTTCCAGCTTTCATCATTTGATGCCTTGCTGTAAAGACATCTGACAGTTCCTTTAGACGTGTCACTCAAGCTGGCTTTATATATGTTACCATGTCTATGACCAGTCAAAACAATGTCTCCATTCTTCATATTCAAGATTTTGCATCCTTTACTGTCAAAGATTGATTGGTAACCCTTATCACCCAGTTGACTTATGCTTAAAAGTGTGTGTTTCAAGCCTTCAACCAGTGCTACGTTTTCTATGATGACATTCCCCAAAATGATTGAGCCATATCCCAGAGTTTCTCCTTTGTTGCCATCTCCAAAGGATATTACTGGGCTAGCTTTCCTCTCAAACTTTGTAAGCAGGGACTTCTTTCCAGTCATATGTCCAGAGCATCCACTGTCCAAGATAATTGAATGCTTCTTTCCAGTGCCCTGCAAACAAAAAGTAGCTAGTTAGAATTTTTTAGGATCCAACTTTGATTGGATCCTTTCTTACTAACTTTTGAACCAACAGGCTTTGAAGATTTTGCTTTTGATTTACCTATTACAGAGTCAAACTTAGACTTAGATTTCACAAACTGTTTGTGACTAGGAGTTTCAAATTTTAGAGAATAATAGTCATAATACAGTTCATGATATTCCTTACACATATAAATGGAATGAAGTAAACTACCACAATGATAACAGGGTTCTTGTGGTTGGTATTGAATTCTCTGAGTCTTGGGGAATCTGGACTCAGTTTTCCAAGAAGGTTTTTGATTGCAGTCTAGGGCCAAATGATTATGATTTCCACATTTATAGCATTTCTTCCTAGGTGCATCAGGTACATTCTTGTAATTATTCTCTTTGTTAATACCTTCTTTTCTATTCCTATTTCTTCTGATCTTGCTAGACTCTTGTTAGGCCGAATACACACTTATAATCAACTAAGTATGAGAGAATAACAATAAGTTCTTTAAAAGCTTTAAAAACTGTTTGAAATTAACTTCTCTCTCAGTGATGTAAATTATCATAGAGAGCTGCTTAGGTTACAATGAATAATATGATATTACACGATCGATACCCTTCTAGGGTTAACCTAACTGTACTTATAAAGTATACAGCTGCTATACAATCGATAATTGATACTCCTATAAATTAGCTATACAATTGATATCAATTACGATTGCTACTCATCTCCTTAGTCAACTCAATCTCTTTGATAGTTATCCAATCTTCAAAGATATTGCTTCCATAATAAATCTTCAATCACTGTTGACCAGTAGACGCTGCCTCCAGACAGAGTTTAACAAACTCTGTCGAGCTTCCACCAGTCAGCGTATAGCAAACTCTGTTTAGCTTCTAACTGTCAGAGTTTAACTAAACTCTGACTGCTTCATGTTTAAACTCTGTTTTTCCCTGCAAAACTTAAACACTGATATTAACCATATCAATTATATTTAACAATCTCCCCCAACTTGTTCATTAGTAAAAATGCACAAGTTAACAATAATTGATGATGTCAAAACAATTTCATACAAATACAGTGTTTATTAAAATAAGCAGAGTTTAAACTTGACTTAACAAAAGTCTACAAATAACAAGAAAATTCTTACAGACTTTAATCTCTAATCTCTTCAAGATCTGGCATTGTTCTGAGATAATCTATGAGTAATCTTCTTTCTGCATTTTTAAGCTCAATCTCCATAGCTTCTTTAATCTCTCTTAGCTGAGGATCACTCTCATCTGTCTGATAGATAGCAGATCTAAGATCATAGATTTTGTTTCTTCTCATCTCATTTCCCAGTCTAATAAATTTGACTTCTTCTTCATTTCAATAAGATTTCCATTCCAATCCCTGTACTTAGGAACATATCTGCTATTGCACTTCATCCCTCTGATTGCCAAATTCTGGAGCATTTTCTTTCTGAGCACATTTGCAACTGATTGAGTCCTTTGACTATTCACCTTGAAAAGACATAGAACATATTCTAATTCTTCCCAATATTTCAAGCCAATATCATTCTCACCAATTCTAAATACTGTCCCATCAGCCATGAAGTACAAGAGAAAGTCCTTCTGTAAACTCTTCTGATAAACTAACTGTACTGATTCCAGTCTGTCCAAACTCTCTTGAGTGACACCACGACCTGGAACAGCCAGTGAAGAAGGATCTCTAGGACCAGTATATTGCATTTTGTCCTTGTGTGAGCCTAGACCACCCTTATTGTTTCCAACCTTACCAGACAAGGCTCTTCCATCAGAAAAATCCATAGAAACTCCAGATAATAGATTTGGATCATGAAGTGTTCCTTTCCCAAAAACTGATTGCAACTGAGAAGATAAAGGTCTAGACACAACTTGTGTAGCAACAGAGGTTGTAACTTTCTTCTGTGAACTTTTTCCTTCAATACTTTTCAGCTTAAGTTTAGCTTCTGCTGCCATTGTTTCCTTTGATAACTGAGATTTTTGACTAACATCAGCACTTTCCTTGATCACAATGCCTAGGAGCTTTTCCTTTCTTTAACTTACCAGACTTTAAAGCCTTGAGATGTTCTTCTTTTAAACTCTTTTCTTCAGCTTTAATGTCCTCAATTGTAACTCCTTCCTCATTTTCTTCAATAAACAACTTAGCAGCAAATTCTTCATCAGTCTGTGGATTAGAAGATAATAGCAAACTCTTGATCTTTGAAGTACCTTGAGTATCAGTGTTTATCCCAACAAACTGTGATCTAGAGGACTTGCTAGTTTTCAGAGTTTGAAATTCTTCAGTTTTGCCCTTTCCTTTATTACTTGCTCCTCCATCTCCAGCATTATCCTTTCTGATCAGAGTTTGAGATTGCTTACATTTTTCTTTAGCAACTCTCTCCCCCTTTTTGACATCATCAGGAATCAAGATAGAAGTGATCAACTCCAAGGAGGTAGCAATGGAATCAATTTTCCCAGACAATATATTCTGATTTTGTTCAACTTGACCCAGCCTCTGAAACAGAGTTTCTTGAGCTTTAGAAATGGTCTTAAACTTTGTCTGATTATCCCTCTGCATAGTCATATCTCTAGCAACAACATCAGCTCTCAATTCATTAATAGCTTTTTGAGACTCATCAAATCTTCCATTCAGAGTTTTGACTTAAACAATGGTTGCTTGTAGACTTGAGATAATATCAGGATTTGAGATCTTCGTGGGAGATTGATGAACAAATTTAGCTGCTCTTTCAACAGGAAAAATATAGTCTGACTTATACCAATCCCTTGAATTCTTGGCAAAGTGCTCAGCTTCAATGTTATGTTGATCTGAAGGTTTAGAGAAAGGTGTGTGCTTAGCATCAGTTTGAACCGGTATACTCTGAGAAGAGTTTGACTCTGCACTTGCTTCATCTTCAACATCAACAGCTGTATTTTCAACTTGATCAGTATGCACTGCAACATTTTCTTCAACAATCTCTGCAGTTTCAGTAACATTCACTGCAGTTGTGTCTCTAGCCTCAACAGACTTTGGAACTTCAACTTGTTCAACCTCTTCACCTTGTTCAAGAACCTGGTGAGAATCAGAGAATAACTCAGTGTGTGATGCCACTGTTTCATCAAGTACTACAGTTGGCTGATCAGCTGCACCAGTTTCTTCAGAATTTGCAATGATAGGTGAAAGAGGAACATTAATGTGATCAGAGAATGGTAAAAATGTGTCAACAAAATCATCCGTAGCAGTAAAACCTTCTCTGTTGTCCTCATCCATTTGTACATTGATAGGTGTTTTGACAACTTCTTCTTCAGTATATGTCTCAACAGTAGGTATATCCTTGGAAATCACCTCTGGAGCTTCAAAATTAACATCTTCATCAGATTCATCAAGAATTAATCTCCTTCTCTTAGCTGGAGGATTCACTTCTGCTCTCTCTTCTGCTGAAACAGAATCATCAGGTATAGAAGGAGATTTAGGTTTGTTTGCCCGTTCCTTATACTTCTTTGGCTTAGAAGCTTCATCCATCCTCTGTTTTCTTGATGGCCTTATAGCCTTGCTTTTCTTTGGCTTCTTAGGTTTGGATTGTGGTTGAGGGTGAGGGTGTGATGAATATTGTGGTTGTGGAGATGTAGTTGTAGTGATTGGCTCAGTGTTTATGGTTTGAGGTGGGTCAGTGTTTGTGGGTTGAGGTGGTGACTGTGGATGTTCAATGATTGGTTCATTTTGTGGTTCTTGGTGTTCTTGTGGTTGGTTGAGGAAGTTTCTGAGAGCCAGAGGATAGATAAACTCTGGTAGTTGCTCTTTGTTAGCATCCTTATTTGTCAGATCAGAGAACATTCTCTTATGACATTGGAAAGGTTGGATAACATCCTCAACAGCAATTGTCAAATTTGGTAAACAAGCATAGAATAAAGACTGACAAAAACGTGAGAAGTAAACAGTTGTACTAGACTCTGCAAGTTTTTCACCTAAATTCATAAGTACAAGACGACCAAAATCAAAGTTACTCCTATTAAGAAGAGAATACCTGATTTGAAGACTTTCACCAGGAATTGCATCCCAGTTGGTGACCTTCTTGCCAAATGCACGAGTAATGCAATCAAAGAAGAAGCTCCACTCCTTCCTGAGCCCTGGCCGTTTGACATCCCCAATCTTATCCAATGAACCAGAAAATTGTATTTGTTGTAACATTTCTTTCAATTGACCCACAACAGCCATAGAGTATGAAGTGTGAGTGTCAAAATCCAAAACCTCATAGGTAAACACAACAGCCATATGACAAACTCTTGGTCTTCATAGGTAAACACAATTGATGGAGTCCCATTCTCTCCACCATCATCATAAACAGAGTTTTTCTAGAAGATTGAGATTTGTGTGGCTGAGAGTGTCTCTGGTTGAACAAGAGCCTTACCAATCTCAGAGTCTCTTAAAAAGTTTTGGATCAGATGAAATGATGCTGGAGCTTTAGCATGTCTAGAATTGCAGCATAATTGTTGGTAACAAAAGTTAATCCCTGAGCCACAAAGTTCTTGGTTGCCATTAGAACAGTATAAGACAGAAGAGAGTATATGGAAAAGTGTTTGTGAAAATGTTTAAGTGAAAGTAACAGAGAAATTGTGTGTGATGTTGTGTGTTTGTGGTTGTAAAGATGAAAAAGTGAATAATGAAATGATTTTGATTAGATCTGTAATTGAAAAACAAAACCCAATCGTTTTAGACATTAAACACGCAACCAATTTCTTGTTAAGTGTGTGAGTGGGACACGTGTCACATAAACAGTGGAACAGTTATTTACACGCGCAGTAATAATGCCTATTATTACTGCTGTTCTCTCTCCTATTTCCAATAAGCTTTAACTGTCTGACACAATTAAACAACTGGCAAATTTTACAGGCAAATGTCAAAAAAAAAACTCTTTATGTACTCCAAGTATATATTCTGTCTGAAATAAAATATTACCTTAGAGTACTCAACAAAATCCATCAGTGTTTATCAATTCTCCATCTTAATTACTGTTATCCTTTCAAACACTGCACAGTTGTGAATATACGTGTGTGTAGAGTAGAGTTTACTAGATCAGTATTTAGAGCATCTAGTATTTCATAAAATCCATAAAATAAATCAATAAACACTGGATGCACAAACTCTCATAGTAAACACTGAATATATGATGAATGCTAAACTTTGTATTAACTAGTTTATATATAGTAATAATTAACCTATAACCCCCAATTTTTTTATTTTTTATTTTTTACTTTCTCCATTAATCAGAGGTTGAAACTAGTCACCAAAAATCCTATAATTTTAGCCCTTATCAATTTGATAAGTTCTTGGGTCTTCCTAGCTTTCGACTAGTTACCAAAAATTAGAGAATTTTAGCCCTTACTATGTACCAGTAAGTTCCTGGATCGTCCTAGTTACAAACATGATCTCAAAGGAGTTCTAAAAATCTATATAGTTTAGCTTTGGGGTTATTCTAATAACAGAATCAAATTTAACATCAGAAACGAACAGAGTTTAGAGCTCATCAACATCAGAAATTATTTATGAGAGGCAATGCACACAGTATTTACAGACTCGGAGTTTAGCATAAATAAAGTAAGAGATGCTATAAATATAGAACAGTATCATGCTGTGTTAACTTTCTGCACAGTTTAAGATTAGATCACAGATAACTTAGAAAGATTCATGACTAATTACTGGGAATAATATTTCATACATGTATCTTCATCGGTGTTTATGTTCAGAAAGAAACATTATCAGAGTTTCTCAGAGTTTATTCAACAGTTGACAGTGTATGACTTAAATGCATGCTACCAGAGTTTAACATTCATTGAGCAGAGTTTGCATATCAGAGATTAACATACCACAGAAATATGAGCAACACAATACATAAGTAGAGTTTTGAGTCTAACCAATATCTCTAGTCAAAACTAGAGACCATTCCTAGTTCATTTACCAGCCTTGTAAATACTGCTTCACTCAATGGCTTGGTGAAGATATCTGCAAGCTGTTGTTCTGTAGACACAAAATGAAGCTCAATGTTTCCTTCTTCTACATGTTCTCTGATAAAATGGTACCTTATGCTGATGTGCTTGGTCATTGAAGGCTGTACTGGATTACCTGTCATAGCAATAGCACTTTGATTATCACAGTAAATAGGTATTTTACTGTACCTCAATCCATAATCCAGTAATTGATTCTTCATTCACAGAATCTGTGCACAACAGCTACCAGCAGCAATATACTCTGCTTCATCTTTAGATGTAGAGATTGATTTCTGTTTCTTGCTGTACCAAGAAACAATTCTATCACCAAGAAATTGACAACTTCCACTAGTAATTTTTCTGTCTATCTTACAGCCTGCAAAGTCTGCATCAGAGTAACCAAGAAGCTGGAAGTCTGATTCTCTTGGATACCACAAGTCTAAAGTTATGGTTCCCTTAAGATATTTGAAGATTCTCTTCACAGCTGTTAGATGTGGTTCTCTTGGATCTGCCTGAAATCTTGCACAAAGACATGTTGCATACATGATGTCAGGTCTGCTAGCTGTTAGATAAAGAAGTGACCCAATCATTCCTCTATAGTTTGTCATATTCACTGATGAGCCTGTATCTCTATCCAACTTTGTTGCTGTTGCCATAGGAGTTGTGGCAGATGAGCAGTCAAGCATGCCAAATTTCTTTAGAAGATTTCTGGTATATTTTGCTTGATTGATAAAAATTCCATCATCTGTTTGCTTCACCTATAGCCCTAGAAAATAACTAAGCTCTCCCATCATGCTCATTTGATACCTAGACTGCATGAGCTTGGCAAACTTCTTACAGAGTTTATCGTTAGTAGATCCAAAGATTATGTCATCAACATATATTTGAACTAATAACAGATCACTACCAAGATTGAAATAGAACAAGGTTTTATCAATTGTACCTCTGTGGAACCCACTTTCTAAAAGAAATTGAGCCAGAGTTTCATACCATGCTCTTGGTGCCTGTTTAAGTCCATAGAGTGCTTTGTCAAGCCTGTAGACATAATCTGGATACTTGGGATCTACAAATCCTAGTGGTTGTTCAACAAACACTTCTTCTTCAAGTTTTCCATTCAGAAAAGCACTCTTCACATCCATCTGAAAAACCTTGAATTTCTTATGAGAAGCATATGCTAGAAAGATTCTTATTGCCTCCAATCTTGCAACTGGAGCAAAAGTTTCATCATAGTCTATTCCTTCTTGCTGTGAATAGCCTTTGGCCACAAGTCTGGCTTTGTTTCTTGTATCAACCCCATCACTGTCAGTTTTGTTTCTGAAAACCCATCTAGTACCAACAACAGATCTATTCTTTGGTCTAGGTACAAGGGTCCATACTTCACTTCTCTCAAATTCAGTTAACTCCTCCTGCATTGCTGTTATCCAGTCAGCATCTTGAAGAGCTTCTTCCACTTTCTTTGGTTCAGATTTGGACAGAAATGCATGGAACAGACATTCATTTGTTGTAGCACTTCTTGTCCTAACTTTTGCATCTGGATCTCCAATGATTAAATCAGGTGTATGTGATTTTGTCCATTTCCTAGCTGTAGGTAAATGACTTCTATCAATAGTTGATCCTCCCCCTTGATCAATGTTCTCCTGATTATCTTGATGCTCTTCTTCATTCGCTGAGGCTCCCCCTGAATTTGATCTCTCAGAGTTTGAACTGTCAGAATTTGGACTTTCAGAGTTTGAGTCATCAGAGTTTGAGTTTGATCCAGAATTTTCAGTTGACTCACTATCAGAATTTGAGTCATCACTATGATCATGCTCCCCCTCAACTGGTTCTCCTCTTTGTTCAGACTGTACTATTTCTTCTGTGTGTACCAGTAGAGGTTCAGAGTTTGCAGAAACAGAGTTTGTTGGACTAGTGTCATCAGAGTTTATTTCATCAGAGATTAGATCTTCATTTTCGAAATGCAATTGATCATGTTCATCAACATCTTCAAGTCCAGTGATTTTTCTGTCATCAAATGACACATGAATAGATTCCATAACCACCCTTGTTCTTAGATTGTAAACTCTGAATGCCTTGGTTGACACTGGATAGCCAACAAAAATTCCTTCATCTGCTTTCAACTCAAATTTGGTCAACTATTCAGGATGAGTTTTTAGCACAAAACATTTGCACCCAAAAATATGAAAATATTTCAGGTTTGGCTTCTTTTCCCTCACCATCTCATATGGTGTTTTTCCATGCTTGTTGATCAGTGTTGCATTTTGAGTAAAACAAGCAGTTTGAACTGCTTCTGCCCAGAAATAGGTTGGCAATTTTGCTTCATCAAGCATAGTTCTTGCAGCTTCTATCAAGGTTCTGTTCTTCCTCTCAACTACACCATTTTGTTGTGGTGTACCAGGTGCTGAAAATTCTTGCTTAACTCCTCCGTTCTTGCAGAATTCTTCCATTGTTGTATTTCTGAATTCAGTTCCATTATCACTTCTGATTATTTTGACTTTGTGTTTTGATCCTTTGTCCAGTAGCTTTACATGCTCCATCAGTGTTAATGCAGTTTCATCCTTCTTTGCTAGAAAATACACCCAAGTGTATCTGGTATATTCATCAACAATAACTAGCGCATATTTCTTTCTTCGAATTGACAAGACATTTACTGGTCCAAAAAGATCAACATGTAACAGATGATATGGATCATCAATTGAAGATTCAGACTTGCTCTTGAAAGAGGTCTTCCTCTGTTTGGCCTTTTGACATGAATCACACAGACCATCGACATTTAGTAAAGACTTTGGAAGTCCTCTAACAAGATCCTTTCTTATTAGCTCATTGATGTTGTTCAGATTCAAATGAGAAAGTTTCTTATGCAACTTCCAACTCTCCTCATTGGACATTCTTGTTGACTGGCACATTGTTTTTCCATCAGAGTTTGTCAACAAGCTTGCTTCATAGATATTGTTGCGCCTTTGTCCAACTAAAACAACTTTCCCTGTGGTTTTGCTGATAACCTCACAGTATTCAGGTTGAAAATCTACATGAAAACCTCTGTCACAGATTTGACTCACAGATAGCAGATCATGCTTGAGTCCTGGAACCAGAGCTACATTTGTGATGATGACACTTCCAAGATTAATATTGCCATATCCCAGAGTATGTCCTATGTTGCCATCTCCATAGGAAACTTTTGGGCCAGCCTTCTCCACATACTCTGATAGCAGGGCTTTATTTCCAGTCATGTGTCCTGAACATCCACTGTCCACTACTAGGATGCTTTCCCTGATGCCCTGAAATCACAAACAATTACTGAGGATTAGTTTTAAAGATCAAGACTTGCTTGGATCCTTTGGCTTTCTTAATTCTGTTAGCTTTAGCAGCGGAATTTTCATTATCAGAGTTTAAGCTAACTTTATCAGAGTTTACACTTGCAGAATTAATTCTAACCCATTTCAGATTAGGTTTCAGTTCATAGTAATTATGATAAATAGCATGATAATTTCTGCAAGTATGAATCGAATGCCAAGTGCTTCCACAGTGTTTGCATAAAGTCTGTGGTTTTGTTCTAACATTATCTTTCTTTACTTCAAACTTGGAAGGTAAAGAATTAATGTCTTTGTTCTTCCTGCAAAAACTAGAAAGATGGTTAGTACTACCACAATTATGACATGTCTTTCTTGGAGCTAAAGTAGCAAGCATTGGATAGTTGCCTTGAGTAATGCCTACTTTACCATTTCTGTTTTTTCTAGACACTTTCTGTTTCTTAACAGATTTTAACTCCTTAGCTTATGCTTAAGTTGTTTATCTGTCATTAAACCAATATTAACCTGTTTAACATTAGTTTTTACTGGTTCATTCTTAACAGCTTCTTTTCCACCTTCAAATCTAGGTTCATTTATTCCATTAACAAATGTTCCAAATTTCTTAGGTGGAAGAGGTGGTCTAATCTTAACTGTATTCTGAAATCTAAGTTCATCTTTCTCAGAATAACCTAGACCTACAGTGTCAGATTGAAAAACTTCTTGAGTGTCTTTTCCTGAGCGAGTCCAAGTTTTAATAATGTGATTTGCCTTTTCCAACTCAGTTTCTAGTTGTTTATACTGACTTAACAACTCTTGTTCAAGATAGACAGCATCATCTCTCTCCTTTTGAACTTGCTGCATCTTAACAAGTTTCTCTTCTACAACCATATTTCTCTCTTTGAGTTCAGAATTCTCAGATTTGATTCTCTCATGCTCTAAAGTCTGATCCCTATAACTGATATGAAAGGACTTAAGATAAATTCTTAATTCAGTTATATCATCAATGTTATAAGCATAGGTAGTTAGAGGTACCTTGTTTTCAGAATCTACAGCTTCATCAACAGTAGTAGCCATGAGAGCATAGTTTACATCCTCATCTGAGTCAGAGGTATCTGCCCAATCTCTGCCTTTAGTGAAGAGTGCCTTCTCAGTTTTACCCTTCTTGCACTCAGGAGCATAATGACCCATCTCCTTACACTTGTAGCATTGAATCTCAGACTTGTCTCTTTTACCAGATTTGGTATCCTTTCTCTCAGATTTTCTGAAATTCTTCTTGTCAAACTTTGAATCATTCTTGGAGAATTTCTTTCCTTTCTTGAAGTTCTTGAAACCCATCTTCTTGAAAGTCTTTACCATCAACGCAGCCATTTCCATCATTTCCTCATCATCTTCAGAATCAGATGATTCATCTGCATTTGAGTCAACATCAGAGTTTGATGACTCAATTTCAGAATGAATGACCAAGGCTTTTCCTTTTGCCTTCTTCCTGAATGCTTCCTTCTTTGAGGGTCTTTCTTCAACTCTTAGAGCAAAAGATTTCGACTTTCTACCTGATCTTCTTCTTCTCTGTTCCATTTCTAGTTCATGAGTTTTGAGCAGCCCATAGATCTCATCAATATCAGTATCAGCCAGATCATAATTATCTCTAATAGTGGTTGTTTTGACATCCCACTTTTCAGGTAGAGAAAGAAGAAACTTGAGATTTAAATCTTCTAGATCATATTCTTTATTAACCAGTGACAGATCATTAAGTAGCTTACAGAATCTGTCAAAGGTTTCTGTCATTGATTCTTCAGATTTAGCCTCAAAGTGTTCATACTCCTTTGTGAGTATGTTCCTTCTATTCTTCTTAATTGCAGCAGTTCCCTGACATCTAACCTCTAGAGCATCCCAAATCTCTTTTGCAGTTTTACAATTGATCACTTTGTTAGACATAACATTATCCAAAGAACTATGAAGAAGATGTCTAACCTTTGCATCCTTTCCAATGGATGAAATATCCTCAGGAGTCAAATCTTTCTTCTCCTTTGGAATAGATTTAGCTTCCTGTCCAGCAGCAACAACAGATAATTTTGTAGGCTTATGAGGGCCTTCATAAATTCTGTCAAGATATTCTGGATCTGTAGCTTCCAGAAACATAGCCATTTTCACCTTCCAGGTTGAGTATTCTGCTTGCTTAAGAATAGGAACCCTGATTGTTTCATATCGACTCACAGTTGCAGGTTGAGCCTTCTCAGCACTAGAGCCTGATGTGGGAGGAGGAATTTCTGCCATTGATTATAGTTGTGTGTGTGTGGATCTTAAACTGTATTAAATTAACATATCAAGCTCTGATACCAATTGTTAGGCCGAATACACACTTATAATCAACTAAGTATGAGAGAATAACAATAAGTTCTTTAAAAGCTTTAAAAACTGTTTGAAATTAACTTCTCTCTCAGTGATGTAAATTATCACAGAGAGCTGCTTAGGTTACAATGAATAATATGATATTACACGATCGATACCCTTCTAGGGTTAACCTAACTGTATTTATAAAGTATACAGCTGCTATACAATCGATAATTGATACTCCTATAAATTAGCTATACAATTGATATCAATTACGATTGCTACTCATCTCCTTAGTCAACTCAATCTCTTTGACAGTTATCCAATCGTCAAAGATATTGCTTCCATAATAAATCTTCAATCACTGTTGACCAGTAGACGCTACCTCCAGACAGAGTTTAACAAACTCTGTCGAGCTTCCACCAGTCAGCGTATAGCAAACTCTGTTTAGCTTCTAACTGTCAGAGTTTAACTAAACTCTGACTGCTTCCTGTTTAAACTCTGTTTTTCCCTACAAAACTTAAACACTGATATTAACCATATCAAATATATTTAACAACTCTGAAATACTTTCTAGTCTCTGTTTCAACTGAGACTTAGACAGAAAACCTATGTTGACATTCTTAGGTTTTTCTAACACTCTCTCATCTGAATTGCTATTGTTAATTCTTTTGTGCACAACTGGGGTACCTTTAGAATCAACAAATTTAACATATTTAGGTTCAAATACTATCTTCTTACCTTCAGACTTAGATGTGCTAACTTCAATTTTACTATCATCATTGACAATAGCTACAGTATCTTCTTGCCTTGCCTTATCAAAACATAAACCATTAACTTTACCAAGAATTTGATTTTCAATGATTTCTTGAGTCTTTTTACCGGAATTGTTAATGGTTTTAATCACATCTCTCTCTTCCTCTAATTCTTTTCTGACATAGTCATAAGCCTCGAGGATAACACCATAATCATGCTTAGCTTTATCAGAACTTAACCTATATTCTTCCATTTGAATTAACTCAGATTCAAGAAAATTACTTCTACTAACTAATTCATCATTCTTAGCCTTAAGTTCATCTTTTTCACTAGCAAGAATTTTGAAATTAGTCATAAGATTCTTAAACTCAACATGAATAGATCTAATATCATCAGAATCTAAGCTATCAAATGAATCAAGAGAGTGAAGTGATACCTTAACAGAAGATGAAGAAGTTTTCTTTGGAGATCCAGGCTTGTCTGAAGCACTTGCCATCAATGCAATGTTGTCATAATCCAATTCATCTTCAGAATCACTGGAGTCTGCCCAATCCTTCTGTGTGACCATGAGTGCATTACCCTTCCCTGAATTCCTAGGCTTCTTGCACTCACTAGCAAAGTGTCCAAGCTCACTGTAGTTAAAGCACTTGATCTTGGCTTTATCAAGCTTGATAATTGTACTTTTGCCTTTGTCACTTTCTTCTCCTCTTTCTTCTGAAAAGAGCCTTTGCTAAATCTTCTCCTGTTGAATCTTCCTTTCTTGAAAGCTTTAGCAAACATAGCAAAGAGTTCTTGCATCTCTGATTCAGAATCATTATCTTCAGAGTCTATATCTATAGTCTCTGACTCAGAACTTTCTTTGCTCTTCTTATTCCTCAAGTCTCTTTCAGTAGATTCAGACTTTTCTTCTGGAAGCTTCTTTGATTCAGATTGAGCAGTGAGTGCAAAAGTTTTCATCTTTCCTTCACTCCTGCTCTTTTTCTGCTGCCTGTCAAGTTCATAAGCTCTCAATTTTCCATAAACTGCTTCTAATGATATTTCATCCAGATCATTAGCTTCCTCAATTGTAGATATCTTCTCATTGTATAAATCAGGAAGAGCTTTCATGAACTTCGTATTCATATCCTCCAAGTTATAATATTTACCATGCATGGCCATCTCATTGATGAGTTTAGTAAATCTATCAAAGGTGTCAGTAAGTGACTCACCAGACTTGGATTCAAAGTACTCATACTGTTGTATGAGAAGTGTCCTCATATTCTTCTTGACAGGTTTTGTTCCTTCACAGTGAACCTTTAGATTGTCCCATATCTCCTTAGTAGTCTTACAAGAGATAACATAGTTAGTGAGAACAGAATCAAGACTGTTGAATAGTATTTTTCTCACTTTAGCATCCTTAAGAACGTTCTCCTTTTCTTTATCTGTCCATTCAGATTTATGCTTCTCTGCTGTATGTTTTGGAACAACTTTTCCTTCGACAGTTGCTTGAGGAACAAGCCTTGTTGGAACAAAGGCCCATCTCTGATTCTGTCAAGATAATCAGGATCTGTTGCTTCCAGGTGATGCAACATCTTCACTTCCCATAGAGTATATTCGTTTCTCTTGAGCATAGGGATCTTAGTATTACCATCCTGGTAACCAGACATGATTGCAGATCTTTATGATTATTCGAAATCAACATGCTCTTATACCAATTGTTAACTCGAATAAGTTATAGAAGGGGGGTTGAATACAAGTTATATAATCGTGTCTGATTTTTGCTTGATTAGATGAACAAGAACAAACGAATGAATCAAACTTTGTTTGTATTAAAATAAATCAAATACAAACTCTACCAAAGGTGTACAATACCTTTAGCAGCTGCTGACAATACAAATCTCTCTCTCTGTGTGTTTCGAACTCTCGAATACAAACCTTATACAGATCTTCACACAATATTCACTCTATATTTCTCAATTCGCTCTTTTTACAATAATATAGAGAGAGTATTTATAATGCTACCTATCAACTAATAAAAGAATTATAATCTATCTATGACAATGTTTTGCAGTCCAGTTGATAGTTTCCATCAATAGAGAATTCGTTTCCTTCACGATATCTTCTTGCTTGTTTTTCAAAACAACGATCCTATTTTATAGCACTTGCCAGTTTCTGTAGCATCCATAATGACATCATCAGTAACACGACTGATATCAGGATTCCCATTGCATCAGGATCTGATCATCCCATCAGTATTTGATCAGGATCTGACTTGCTGTATCAAGATCTGCTCTTAGTTCCTGAAATGTAGTCTCTGACGCACTGTTCCTGACTAACCTCCACGGATTACTGTCTAACACATATATCCTATACAAAGTGCTAAATCCTTTATAAGATCAGGATATACAAGAAGTATTAGCAAAATTCTATTCTCAACATCACAACTTATGAATTATTCCTAACATTATATAATCGTGTCTGATTTTTGCTTGATTAGATGAACAAGAACAAACGAATAAATCAAACTTTGTTTGTATTAAATAAATTAAATACAATCTCTACCAAAGGTGTACAATACCTTTAGCAGCTGCTGAAAATACAAATCTCTCTCTCTCTCTCTCTCTCTCTCTCTCTCTCTCTCTCTCTCTCTCCCTCTCTCTCTCTCGCTCTGTTTGTTTCGAACTCTCGAATACAAACCTTAACAAAGCTTCACACAATATGCACTGTACAATTCACAATTCTCTCTTTTTACAATAATATTGAGAGAGTATTTATAATGCTACCTATCAACTAATAACAGAATTATAATCTATCTATGATAATGTTCTGCCGTCCAGTTGATAGTTTCCATCAATAGAGAATTCGTTTCCTTCACGATATCTTCTTGCTTGTTCTCCAAACAAAGATCCTATTTTATAGCACTTGCCAGTTTCTGTAGCATCCATAATGACATCATCAGTAACACGACTGATATCAGGATTTCCATTGCATCAGGATCTGATCATCCCATCAGTATTTGATCAGGATCTGACTTGCTATATCCGGATCTGCTCTTAGTTCCTGAAATATAGTCTCTAATGCACTGTTGTTCTTGACTAAACTCTACAGATTACTGTCTAGCACATATATCCTATACAAAGTGCTAAATCCTTTATTAAATCAGGAGTTACAAGAAGTATAAGCAAAATTCTATTCTTAACATCATAACTTATGAATTATTCCTAACAATCTCCCCTATTTATGCTTTAGAATGTGAATCATAAATTTAAGTTGTAGATGTCAAAACATATAACAATACAACCAGAATAGAATTTATGAATTTAAGATCATGAAGTTAAGTACCTCCTTCTTCAGATGTAGACATGTATCTAGTACTTAGAAAAAAGAATTCAACTATTTGATGCTTCTTTTCCTTTATCACTTCCATGATGAAATTTACCAACTCTGTCACCCTTAGTTCTGCTCCCAGTCTGTTGTTGTTGTTGATTCATTGTCTTTATCTCCCCCTTTTTGACATCAGCAACATTAATACCAAGAGATTCAGTAACAGAACAAATGAGATTCACCAGAACTGCTTGATTGTCCATAATAGTGACTTGGTTATTTTCAAGAATTTGAAGTCTCGATTGAATATCACTTTGATATTTCTGAATGTCCTTAAGAAGTTCAGAATTGACTTCAATGTTGGAAGTGCTTATTGTATCTTCAGATTCAGATGCAGAAAGAACTTTATCTTCAAGTCTTGTAGAAGAAGTTGCATGTATAGAATGATATTCAAGTAATAATACTTGAGTAGAAGTACAAACATCTTCATCTTTCTGATCTGTAGCTGAAGTATGATCATCCTGTCCTTCACCAGTATTCTGTGTACTAACATCTACAAATCCTAACTCCTCCTTAGATTGATCAGATACTGTTGATGTCTCAATTCTAGCTGATATTGGAAGTACATACAAAGGAATACTTGGATCATTAGGAATTTCTTCTGGTACTGGTTGAGTAGAAGTTTGTCTTAGCCTTTCACCTCTTCTGTTGATGATTCCTGCAAGCCTTTCTTTCTGTTTCTGAGCTTTAACTTCTGGCTTTGCATTATGATGTGCTAAGTCATTCTTCTCATACATCTTGATAAAAGAATAAGTACCAGCATCCATACCAAGATTTTCAAACCAAGATTCAGGAAAAACCTGATCCCAAAAATTAAACGATGGTGGTTTCCTAATTTTCTCTCCCTCACTATGGAGTTGATCATCCATACCCTCATTCTCACTTTGACTATCTAAAGTCAACACTCTTTCTACCTCTCCTTTTTCCAGGTCAGGAGCCAGCCTCTCTGTGTGTGGATCTATGTCCATCTTTTCAAGTGTATCACTTAAATTTGGATAAGTGCTCTCATGACCTACAGAAAAATAGGGATTAGAAGAAGTTTTTATACCTGAACTCACATGGAGAGAGGGTTCCTCATATGGCATGGGGCTTGAGGTTTTCTCCAAGGAGTGAGCTGCTATAGTCTCTGAACCCTTACAAACATCTACTTTCTTTCCAGAAACTATAGGCTCCAGTATACCACTTTCAGGTTTTACACTAGACTCTGATGTCTTCAGTAATACTTCATTAGACACCATAGTTAGTATGTCACCGTCTTTAAGTGTTGGTTGCTGAGACACACCCTCAAGGTGGATAGACACTGAATGAACAATATTGGTTTGATCTTCAGAAAAATCAATCAAAGTCATTCCTCCTATGTCATTGGGTTTCTCACTTGCAATTTTAGTCATCACAGAAGACCTTCCAGCATCAGCCATCACAGTTCCTGAGTCATCCAACTTCTGACTAGATGGTTCTTGTGTTGCTGTAACTGTGATCTGATCTATCCTACTATTCACCATTGGTGCAATAGTATCTTCTGTTGACTGCTTCCCTCTATCAACTACCTCTTCTTGTTCACCTTGAGCTGAAGCATCTTCAACAATGACATCTTTGTCAAATAAATATGCATGAAGTGATTGAAGTGCAACATGCTTAGGAAGTCCAAATTTCTTGTGCAATTCCTTTCTGACTGATACATAGAAGTACGTCTTCATTAAATCAAGCCATTGATGTAACAGTCCATATTCTCCAGGAAATGAAAGTTTGGGAACTCTTTCAATCAGAAAATCTAGAACAGGCCTGGAAAGCTTCACTTTTAGAGAAATAAGTTCCATAGCCAGTCTGTATGTTAATATTGTTTCCCATGAAGAATTAAGGTCCAGATCTCTCTTGTCAGATACTGACATGGATATAGCCTTATTTGTAGAGACCTGCATAATGTTAGTTGGACTAGACACTGTGTGTGTAGGTGACAAATGAATCTTTCTCCTTGTTCTCCTAGTATAGTGAGCAACAGATTTATCTTGAGAAGACTCAGAGGCTAGAGAGAGAGGGTAGATATACGGCTAGTACAGCCTCCAGTGATCGTTGGATGATTGGCCGTTCGTGTGGACCACTTTGGCGACGTAGATCTTGCAAAAGGGTTGCATGGTGATGCAACAAGGACCTCCATTAGTAATCCTTTTCTCAAACTGTTAAAGCGTCATTTTAATGTAAACGTTTATAACTACGAATTAAACGTCTTGTTTTGCATGGATCCTGCGATTGGGTTTCGATTTCATTGTTTTAATTATTGTTTTCCGCTGCATTTATTGCCCCGAAACCCATCAAATTAATGGTTAATAAATTGACTTATAATTTCAAAGGAGTACATTTTATGTGTATTTGAATGACTGGTTGTGTCGGTTGTATTCCAACAGGTAGTGTGATAATACAAAGGAGATGCTGTCAATTTTTTTTTAAAACTTTATATGATCCTTAAAGTATTTCAATAAGAACAATCTCCTATATTTCTATGTATGCACTATAAATGCTATTTGTTATGTGGTAATCTATGTTATATGTTTACTTGACGTATCTGGTTATACTCAGAGTATTTTATAAGTATAACCTTATGTGTTATATGTGTTATTTTTGTAAAGTGCATTAGGTTTTGTTGGGGTAGAAAGTTAAGTGATAGTCAATTATTTACACGTAAACAATCTGAGGGGTACTAAAATAGTACTTTATCTTTATATAGGTACGAGTAGGAGGCTGAGAGAGAGCCAGTGTACGCAAAGATGGAATTTTGAGAAGTGAGATAGTTTTCGGAGTCGACGTGTGTACTGGCATAGAGACTGACGAATTATGAAGGATAGATAGATGTATGGTCGATAGAGACTAGCGTAAAGTTGAGTAACAAATTGACGTTTTGGAATCAAAACCGTATATTGTGGCAAGTGTTACTATCTCTCACGCATCGTTTGAGTAATGTGAATCTGCTATGTTATGTATATATTTCTTTCAAATCCTTTTGTAAATATCTATACCCTTCACCTAGTGGCATACTTCTATATATACAAACTTTTACTGCTAAACTATTTTGCAAATGTTTATTTCTTCACTTATCGTTTAAATGTTGACTCTTCTAAATTATCTCGCAAATATTCTTTCCCTTTACTAAAATTCTAACTAATGGTATTTTATCGGATTCCTCCAGAGTGTACCCTTTTGTATTTTTCAAAAATATTTAAGGGATATTTTTAAACAAAAGAAATCCAAAATTGAAAATTTTATAAAAAAGCTTTTAGCGTGATTCCTTGATACAACTTATAATTTTTCCTTTGATAAACACTCTTTAAGGGATGTTTTCTTCAAATTGTTATACATTCTTTTACTCTGAAGTTTTATCCTAAATGTTTGGTTTTAACTACTTAATCCACTCCTGTTGGTTCAAACTTTATATTGAGTTGAAGATTTTATTAAATATTTTGCACTCGATTATATTCATGTTATTCTAATATTCCCATGTTTTACCTTATGATTTCAGTTATTACAAATTTATGACACAGATTTCCTAACCCTTACACTTTTATCATTCCAAATCGAAATGACTTAATCTCTCTAATAATTTTAATAATAAAAAGCTTTACTAAAACTTATTGTTAAAAAGGATAAAGATTTTAAATTTTAGGAATTCCATCATATTGTTTCTACGGATTCCTAAAGATTGGAGACATAAGAGGCCGAGTGATACCGGTCCAGCATATTTTCTTTTATTTAGCGTTAGAGGCTAGGGGAGGCCCTAGTCCAGCATTAAAGGTCAATATGTGCCTATTGGGAGCCCCAATATTTGTATCAAAAATGGGACCACGTCCAGAGGGACTTTATATCACCATGGGGACTTTACGTGCCCGTCCAATCAATTATAATGTTTTTAAAAGATAAATGGTTTTATACTGAAATTGGTTTACCCTTTGAAATTGTAAACTCTATTCATATGTTCTAATGATAGAACCGTTTAAATAAAATGAATGTTTTGATGAAAAGCTATGGTTTAAGGAAATAAAAGGTTTTATTCTAGAATTGAAATTGATTTACTCTTCTGAGATAAATTTATCATTGATTCTGTTTAACAACGATTTATTTATAAATTGTTGTTTCACGAACATTTTTGGCTTTTATTTACCTAACCCTACAATTAAGTTTAAGGATGGACCATATGTGTCTTGCGATCTGAAGGCGAATGACGAGGCATTCATTTTATAGATTTGGGGCCAACGTGGGCATATACTGTTTTGGATTGAGCTAAATATTAGATGGTATAGTGGAGTACACCCACTATGTTATTTACAATAACATGGAATTTTAGGTTCAATTTCCATTTTTAATATATGTTATTTTTACTTTAAAAAATAAAAAAAATTATATCTATTTTATAAGTTATTGATATTTCATATTTTTAATTTTATATTTTTATAAGCCAAAATAGAAATTATTGATAGATAGCTCTTTTTGTTTTTATAAAAATTGATGTCTAAAATATGGGTATACATAAAATTATATATATACATACATATATATATATATATATATATATATATATATATATATATGTATGTATGTATTATAAAAGTGTTTTTTACAAAGTTACACTTTATTCAAAATATTAATAATAAGTAATACCACATCTATAAACTTTTGTATTAGTTGAATATTGATGTTAAATTTACACAAATAATTAAATTGAACATAGATATAAAACTCAATGATGATAATTTAATGATTTATTTTATTATTGGCCACAATTACATAGGTATAACTATGAAAAATTCCAATTAATAAAACAATATTAAAGTTATCATACATCTTTACCACCTAGAACATAAAATGACATGATCGAATTCAAATCTAGAAATTATTTAAACTATTAAGTTTTTTTAAATAATGCAGATAAATCACACATCAATAGTAACATATTATGTTAAACTAATAGGGAATAATATTGTATATGTATTTATATAATTTATCAAATGTTATGATGATTTCATATAAGATATGGTTTATTTGTACTCCCTCAATCCCAATCAATTTTTAACATTTTTTTTCACTTTCTAACACTTTTAAGATGTATTTTAAGAATAGTTCTATAAATTATTTTTTAAAATTTGTTTTTTGTATAAAAAATTTAAACATTTATTTTTTTTGTATTTTAAACATTTATTTTTACAAGCTACTATTTAAAATTTTTTAAAATAAGTTACATGCTACTATTTTAAATAATTTTGGTTGAAATATTTAAAAAACAAATATTATACCAGTAAATAATTAAGTAATAATATAAATGATCCAAAAAGAATTTTGTTGTGATAACATATATTTTAAATTTATAGTGTATTTTGTAATTCTACTAATTAAGTTGTTTACATGCTACTATTGAATGGTTCTACCAAGTTGTTTACATGCCGCTACAATTGTCATTCAAGTTGCTTACATGTTGCTATTGGTTTACCAATTAGGCATGTTTACCAATTAGGCATGTTGGGCCTACATTTTCACTATCCCCTCTTCTGGCCCTTTAAATTGAACATTCCATTATTATATAAATTAGTTATGGCCCTACTTTTTTTAGACCATTTAAATTGAACATTCTAGAACATTCTAGAATCATAACATCCTTATCTTTAAATTGAAAATTCTAGAATCATAACATCAAAATATAAATAGAAGTAATTGTTATGATTAACCCGGAGATAATAAGACACTCCCTAGTCAGCATAGTCTTTGATGGCCTGCTTCACCAAGTTTCTCTTCCCACAAATTTTTTATCTCCTCAAAATCAAATGGTATACCGATTCGACTAACATATAGTATACATATATTTGTGTTTTGTCAATAATAATTTTTGTAATGATTAATTGTCGCAGGCTTTGGATGTACTACCATTTTTTCCAATGGATACCTATAGATCTGGTATGTCATTACTCTTTGGTCATTTCTAAATGGTTATTATAATCATAGTTAAATTCCATTTATTTAATGTATTTTCACCCATTTCTAATAGATTTGTTGGCTATTATTTAATTGTCATGGTAATCTTTATTAAATGTGATCTAAATTGGATGTTTTTTGGTTTATTCATAGGAGTTCTTGAGCATGATTTTCGATAATTAGGAATTGTTATTATTTTGGAGATGTGTAATATAATTCATGAATGAAGACATTGCTTAGATCAGATCTAATAAAGTATATTAGTAATAACTATTGTGGTTTAAATATTTAAGTAAATTTGATTTAATTTTCTCTAGAAGATAATATCAAATCTGTATTTTTTGTATGTGAACATTTTTCTATCATATGTTTTGATATTAATTTTAGAGTAATTTAATATTTTTAGTAAACAATGAAGAAAATGCTCCAAAAGTCCATGCAACAAGCTCCACCCATGTTGCACACAAATCCAAGGTATATAATGTGTTTACATACACTGTATCTAAAAAATATTGAATTTTTTGCAGTTTCACCCTCTCAAGTGAAAGCTATTTTTTGGTTCATTTATGGATGCCATAATTATTTCATATTTGATATTTTGTTGTTTATATGATCTTAATTGGCAGAACAAGTGGATGGAGGTTTTTCCTACTATTGTCTCAAAGGTTGGAACATTTGAAGTAATTTCTTCACCTGATGGAGAGCCAGAATGGCTTGTTGCAACTTGTAATAATTTGATGCAATAAGTTTGTTTTCTCTTAGTTTTTGTTTAATACTGGTATTTCATAAAATTTGCTAAAAATAATTTATTTTTGTTGCAAGATGTTTGAAGAGATACAGTTGACATCCCCATTAGTACCAACTAGAAAATGTCAATTTCTTGGTTTTAACCAACAAATACAGAAAAATTTATGGGCAATAGTTGATGTTACCTATGATATTCTCTAACAAGAATTTACTTCATAGTGGTGGGCTCGTCACCTACCTTTTGGATCCTACATCGAAGACATGCTTAATGGCAGTCCAAGATCCTAAGAAGAATATAACAAGTTGGCAATGTGAGTTTTAATGTTGAATTTATTTTCGTAACTCATATTTTTGTAAAATGTTATAATGTTACATTTGTTTTCGTAACTACTATTGTTGTAAAACAATTCATGGTAACAGGTTACTTGGATGGAACACATACAAATTGAAGATAAGAGACCAATTCATAGTGTTTACAAGGAATATATATATATATATATATATATATATATATATATATATATATATATATATATATATATATATATATATATATATATATAGTGGGTTAGCTATAGGATACTTGAATGGATGATGGTAAGATGCTTTTGTTTCCACATCAAAGGGGCATATAGTTTTCTTGGATGCATCATCATTTATCATCATTTAGACTGAGGTTTATCATCAACCCAATCTCTATATGCCTTCAAATCCAAGGTAGAGAATGTGTTTACATACAATATATCCAAAAAATGTTGATTTAAATGATATAAATTATTTAAAATGTATTTTTGTGTGTCCTTGCCATTTATCACTGTTATGGCATGTGCTGGTAAAATATATTGAGCTGAGATTCACCTAAATCCTTATGTGTTGGTTATGTCTACCTTTTCCTATTTTTCCATCTTTTGTATTGTATGTTAATATCTTAGCGTAAAAACTTATTTAGATCTTATTGGCATTTTCTACCTAGTCTTGTGTTATCATAGCGTGCTTTGCTGACAAGAGTGGTCATATATATTTTTGGGAGTAATGATGGTCTTTATAAGGTATAATTTGCATTATTCTTTATTCTATATTCAAAATGGACTTTAGTAAATTTTGTTTGTGGCTCAAGATGGTAGTTCATCTTATTTGTCAGTAGTTATGTAATACGCTTGGTCTCTCCTTAATAAAGTTTCCATCGTGTACAGGTTTGGGATAGATGTTGTCTTATTAAAAATGAACCATCTAGGATCTTGGTGGGCCATCAATATTTATTGATAGTGGAGGAGATAACCGTCATCTTATCTTTAGTGAATAGAACAGACCATCAAACTTTAGGATATTCGTCAAATGTCTTCTAATCTCACTCGGTAAGCTCGGTAAGCCTTTCCATATATTCCCCATCTCCAATCCAAGTGTTTACTTTTCTTTTCCAGAATATTTATTTAAAATATCACATTTCCCTTCTTGTAAGTACCACTAAAATTAAGTCAATACTTGCCAATGTGATAGTGCAGGTAGTGCTTCTTCACAGAAATGTCAATTAAGTTTTCAAAAGAAGTTTTGTAATTTTAGCTCTTATGTGAAACTTGTCTTCTGGTTCATATTTACAGCTACATGGTGTGTGCTTGTGCTCTTGAGACTTATCCTACTAATCACAATCAGTTTGCTCTCAGACTTTTGATGGCTGCGCTGCGCACTAGTTGTAGAACCTTGGAAGGAAAATTGATCGGGTAGCAGAACACAACTTGAAAAAGAAACTACGAAAGCGCATTGCCGTCCTTAAAAGGACTTCTGTTGTCTTGAAAAACTACCAAACTTTAATTCTCTACGAAGTTCAGTTGTTAATATAATTCATGATATAGTTCTCTTTCGTATTTTATAAATTAGATGGCTATTTGGCTGTATGCGATAGCCGTGTTACGTCTATAAAACATATGCTCTACTTGTATCTACAACATATAAAAATTAAATGTTTTAGTAACAAATAACAACTTGATTTGAGTTTTAGCAACATTCAGGGTCAGTGGCTCTTGAAATTTCTAGTGTCTTAAAATTGCCTTCTACGTTTGGAGAAAGGTAATGCCAAGTCCCTCTAAATTTGTTTTTGCATGACTATGTTAATGAAATAAATTTTTTTGTACATTTATAAACGGAGGTAGAAGTTGGAATGAGATTTTTTGCAAGTAAAAAATGCACCCGCATACCCATAAACTTTATAGTATACTAACAATTTGTTATGCTCCCAAATCCGAGGTTAGGAGATTTGGTCGTTACGCAAAAATTCTCAATATAAAATCACCTATTTAATAACACAATATCACTTGTAATCATCCAAAACTGTAATATAACATCTGCGATCCCAACTATCAAGATCATTTGGGTTATATTACTAAAAATAAGAATCCAAATTCCATTAAAAATAATTATTCTTTACAACAATCTCTTTGTTCAAATTTTAACCACCAGTATAACTTCGATAAGGACCAACTAATCTTATACATAATAATAACTTGTAGAATCCAACTCTAAAAAATAGATCTTACACTAGATCCATAGCATCCTGGCTTGGTATTTGCAATCATCAAAATCAAACGGAGTATCATATATGTGTGTGTATATGTTATAAAGAGGTATTTTGTTCTTTAATCCTAATGTGAATTACGTGTGACTTGGATTTTCTTGTTTAAGGTAGTTTCTTTAAATGCAAGTTTAGTTTCTAGTACACAATCTGACTAAATAATGGTTGGCCATGATAATTAACCACAATCCTTAGTTCCCAAATTAATCAAAATTGTTGTATATAATACTTATAGTTATCATTTACAAAAATTAAGTTTAGAATTCCACTAACAACATAAGAAATTAAAATTTATTATATTAGTCTAAAAATATAAAAAATTAAAATTGTATTGCCTACATTATATTACATTTTATTTGATTTTATCCTAATAATTTAAATTTTAAAAGTCAAATTTTCAAATGTAAAATGCTTTGCACAAGGTATAAGCTAGTATAACGGTACTTGTGTAAGGAAATGTTTTGTTGGTGATTGGAAATGGAATGGAATTGAGAAAAGGAAATAAGTAGAAAGGCATGTTCGTCATTAGTTTAATTTGTTTGGTTTTCAATTTATAGAAACTAATTTATTTTTTTGTAATTTATAAAAATAAATTCCATACTAATCTATGTTTTAATGTTTTAACATATAAATAATATTTGAAAATGGAAAAAAAGTTAGGAAAGCCAAACCCAATATCTAGTACCGTACGGGAGTGAGATACCATCGATATTTGTAAATCTAAAATTAAAAATAGAGAGGCTAAAGGCAATGATTAATTTTATAAAACAAAGACTAATGAAGGTAATGTGTCTAGTTATCTTCCTATTTGTTTGTTTATTACCCAAACCAAATCAAAGGCCCCATAACTAGTAATATCCCAATATTAGATTTATAATGGACCATTTTCAAATGGGCTAGCCCAATAGAGGATTTGATATTCGGAGATTGTACCATGGTAAATGTGGATCCAAGAACCTAAAAAATCCTTATAGCTAGTAGCTTATTCAATCTAAATTTAAATAAAGAATTCAATTTTAAATGCTTATCGTGTATAATTTAGATGTTAAAAAATATTTTGGGCTTATTTCACAATAAATTAAATAATTTTTTAAATCTATTTGCAATTAATTCAAATTTTAAAAATTTTGGGATATTTAATTTGAATTTTAAAATTTACACGTACCACTATAACTTATAAACCTACTATTCACAATCTTAAAATTTTAAAGGATTTTTAGAATTTTAAATATTATTGGATTTTGTAGTATTTTTTGAAAAAAAACTTACTATTCACAATCTTTAAATTTTAAAGGATTTTAAGAATTTTAAATATTTTTGGATTTCATAGTATTTTTTGAAAAAGAGTGTATTGAGTTAAATTTAAAATAGACTATTAATAATTTACCATTTTTAATAGATTTTTCATTTTCATTTTACATGAAATTTTACATATGTGTCTAGATCATAAATAGTTGTTGCAATAACTTGTCTATTTTAAATTCTTCTTTCATACCATAACCTGGGATCGATCCTTGTTGAGGGGTCATTCGTATTATTAAGTTTTATTATAAGTTATATTTCCTTGTACTTATTTTGTGGTACCAAATCCTGACCTAGAATTTGGGAGCGTCACATAATATTCAGTAATTTTTAGGATAATATTAATAAAAGAAAAATAGAATAAAATTGATTAAAATTAGATAATAAATAGGATTTAAATTTTAAAGATAATATTGGGACTAAAATATGGATCGAACTTGGATAAGGATAATTACTAGGTTTGGATTTATGGTTTTAAGACATCATATTCTCTTTCTCCTCTTTGTCATCAAAATTCGTAGTTCTCTTTCTTCACATAAATCATTAATCTTGTAAAATTCATAGTAAATTCATTTTAGGCCAGAATTCGTTGAGTTTGTAATCGTTGGAAAGATATTCTCGTGATTAATATTTGCGTGTAATATTATCCCTTTAACCAAATATTATAGATTAAACTCGAATCATGTTTTTAATCATTCTCTTCAGCATTTAATCCAGGTTTCCTTGATCAATGAGTAGACTATTAAAAACAAATCAATATTTGAGCGTGACCATGCATTTTCATAGTGTTACTAAATCAACAGGCTAATAATATCTCTCCTAATAATATAAGGGTTAAATCCTATATCTATTATTCATATTTCTCACACGTCTCATAATATACATGATGTCACTTTTATCATCATCCGGTCAAAGATAACTTTTAATGTAGTCAAAGTATATTAATCTTCGTATAGAAATATAATGATCTCAAGTCTAAGGATCATTACACCATTATCACTGTGAGTCTTTCTAATGACATTATCAACATGTAGAATCTCACTGTGGGTCTATCCAGTGCCATGTAGAATATTACATGCACCTATGTTCTTGACTTTAGTATCATTATACCTATGACCAGTGAGATGTGGTCATCAATCAACAAACATACTAATCTTTATGCATTATAATTGCCCCATATTATAAATGCACGATTAAGGATATTTAGGAATATTAACACTATTCTTATAATCTCATTTTTAAGTCACATACTTAAAGATATAGAATATGTGTTACATATTTCAAGGACATTTATTATTCTAACATTTATATCGTAGTAAATTATGACATAATAAATTAATGTAGAATAATCAGTAGAACATAATCATTAAACAACAAATTAGTCTTTCCTAGAAGCACAACTACATTGTCTCTAGGGCACTAACACTATCAATAAATCCACACAGTAATGGATTAAAAAACCGGTACAGTTGTTGGCCAGTTATGTTAGTAACATATAATCTTCCTCCATTGTTATGCATGAAGAGGAAGTTTATCATGTTAACAACATTAATTTCTGGCCCGCATGAGCCTGGTAATAATATTGACATATATCTACAGCCACTGATTGATGATTTAAAAAAATTGTGGGAGGATGGGGATCCGAACATGGATGCGCATACAAAATCTTTTTTCACTTTAAGGGCTGTTCTGATGACAGTAAATGACTTCCTAGGATACGAAAATTCTGTCAGGCTGCATCAATAAGGGTAATAAGGCTTGTCCAATATGCGGTGATAAAACTGTGGCTAAATATTTAAGTCATAGTAAGAAAATGTGCTACCAAGGTCATCGTCGGTATTTAGATAATCATCATCCTTTTAGGAGGCAGAGGGCATCTTTTGATGGAGAACAAGAATTTGGTAATGCACCAGAACCGCTTAGTGGAGAAGAAGTGTTGGCGCAACAACATCAACTCAAATTCAGTTTTGGGAAGGGGGAAGTGAAAAAGGGTGGAATCTATATTGAAAAATATATCAATTTTTTTTGAGTTAGAATATTAGAAGTTTCATCACGTTCGTCATTTTTTAGATGTTTTGCACATCGAGAAGAATGTAGGTGATAATTTAATTGGGACAGTTCTTAATACGAAATACAAGACTAAAGACAACACCGCCTCTCGTCTTGATATGTTTGAGATGGGATTAAGGGCTGATTCAGCTCCTGAAATAGGTGAGAAAAGAACATACTTGCCTCCTACCCCTTTTACTTTGTCCAAGAAAGAAAAAAAATTATTTTACCATCATTGTCCAATATGAAACTTCCATATGGACATGCATCAAATATTAGAAATTTTGTATCAATGACTGATCTAAATTTGTATGGGCTACAGTCCCATGATTGCCATATCCTCCTCCAATAGTTACTACCAGTTTTTATTCGCTCCATGATTCCGAAAAATTTTAGGGTTAGTATCTTAAGATTGTGTTTTTTCTTCAACTCTTTGTGCAACAAAGTTGTTGATGTGTCGAAATTGAGTAAACTACAATAAGATCTATTTTTGACCTTGTGTGAGTCGGAAAAAATATTCCCTCCTGAAAGGCAGAGTGTGTAAACTTGTAACACTATAACTAATGTAACTCAAACTAAAGGAAAAGATACTTAACCAGAAGACAATCAAGAACAAGAAGTCACAAGAAATCAACACTAAATGAAGACAAGGTAATTGATACAATTCAACATGTTAACTATGATCAATCCAATAAGAAATCATTGAGAGAAGTTCAAGTCAAAGTTGTTCATGCCTCAGTGATTTGGAAAGCCAAGAATCAAGATCATAACTATCAGTATCAATAAGACCAATTGATTTCAAGTGAACAAGAAGGAAAGCAAATATTGGAAAGCCACATTACTAATTGGATATGGTAATTTATTCAAGAAGCAAAAACCCTATCAAGACTAGTCACTTATGAACCAGACCGTTGCATCAAGTGTCAGGACATTGATAGCAAGTTTATGTCAGTAATAAAGATCCTTATTCAAGAGCTTAGTGAAGAACAAAGAAGACATGAAGATGTCACAAGTTCAAGATGTGCATTGAAGTTTCAAGTTGAAGACCAGAATATTTTCTAAGTACTAAATATTCTAGATGACCAAGTAGAAGTTTCCAAGTAGAAGTTCTACTTAGAAATTCGAGATGGGTAAGTAGAAATTCTCAAGTAGAAGTTCTACTTAGAGTGCAGCTTCAACATGACACATGGCATCTTCTGATTGGCAGATTTCCAAGCTTTCAAGATAAGGCAAGATTTATGTGGACATCATTGGGCCACGTATATCTTAGTTTTTGAAGTCTACAGGACATAGATTACATGTAGTATAAATAGAAGTACTTGTGTAATGTTTTTAGTTAGTGAGCAATTCTTGAGAAAAACACAAGAGAAAAAGAGAGAGTACATTCACAGAGCTTAGTATCATTCACTTTTCTCTGAACTTCTATTATACTTTGTAATGAATGTTGTAGCAACCATTTCAAGTTATATATAAGATATATATTCCTTGAATCTATGTGTTCATTTATTGCATCGTATTTATTGCTTCTCATATTCGAAAAGTTGTATTCACCCCCCCTCTACAACACATTTGGACCTAACAATTGGTATCAGAGCTATATGTTTAACATACAAAACATAGATCCTTGTGTTGAGTAGAAGAATCGTGAGTTTTCATTTTCTAGATCTACTTTTCATTTTCTTGAAAAGTGTGCTTTAAATCGTTTGTGGTGAAAAAACTCATCTGAAAAATTATTTAAATACTCCAGGTGTGATTATTTAGCTTGGATGTATTTTAATTAATTTTTGTGAATTAATCTGGGTACTTTCATATTTGGTGTTCTTGAGTGTTCATCATCTGTTCTTATCAAAGAAGACAACCCAACAACTTTTTGATCTCCTTTTCAAACAGGAAAATAGTAAAAGAATAAAAAGGTGTTTTTGGACTTTGTGATTTGCATTATTCACGACCGAAAGTAAACAAGACATATTCATTACCTAGCACGTGGGTTAGGTGGGTTAGGTGAGTAAAGCATTCAAAGTCAAAAGGATTTAAAGAGATAATATTGTTTATTCAATATTAAAGTAATCTGCAGAAAAATTATTCTAAGGAAAAAAGTTCTACATAGAATTTCTACTTGAGAATTTCTACATAGAATTTCGACCTGGACAATTTCTACTTGGTGAATTTCGACTTGAGCAAAATTTCTACTTAGAGAAATTTCGACTTAGGCAAAAGTTCTACATAAATATTCTACATAGCCTAGTCTTGGGTACTTAGAAACTTTTAGTGACCAGAATTGAAATGGCTCCTAAAAATGCATTCAAGATCCCAATGTTCAACCGAGATCACTATGAAGAATGGGTTTTCAGAATGAGACTCTATCTAGAGACTGTTAACCCTGAATATCTGGAAGTCCTTGACAAGGGTAAATTTGTTCCTATGGTGGTTATTCCTTCACATACGGAAGGAGGAGTGGTTATACCACCTCGGTCTGAGCCTAAAAAGGTCTCGGAGTTTTCAGATGCTGACAAGGAACAAATAGCTTGTGATACTGCCGTACGACAAACCTTGATGGAATCTCTTGATCATGAAATGTTTAATATAGTCAAAGGCCTGACTACAGCGAAGAAGATTTGGGACAAGATAGAAGTTGTCATGGAAGGATCTGCAGAGGTCAGAAGCAACAAGACACTCATACTCAAGATGGAGTATGACACCTTTAGAATAAGGAAAGGAGAAGGCATAATAGATGTCTACCTACGATTCAGTAAGTTGGTATTGGATTTGAATCTGAGAGGTGTAACTCTCCCCATGGTTGAGACTAATACGAGATATCTGAGGAACCATCCAAAAAGCATTGAACATAGGGTCTACGAAATAAGAGAAACCAGAGATTTGCATACAACTTCTCTGGAAGAATATTATGGAATATTAAAGACCTATGAGCTGGAAACACTTCAAGATCAAGCATGGGACAATGATTCAAAGGGAAAAGAAAGTGCATCAGGATTAGTTGCTGATGAGGAAGAGTCTAAGAAGGCAATGGTTGCAGCAAAGCCTAAATCATCATTTGCACCACATCAAGTTGATAATGATGACGAGTGCGCATCTGACAGTGATGATGACTACTACACCCAAGAAGAGCTGGACAACATGGACGATAGTGTCGTGGCATACATGGCAAGGAAGTTCAGCAACATGAGATTTAGAAAGAGCAACCAACCACAAAGAAATTCTTCATCTTTCTATCGGGCTGCTAAGGGTGGTGGTAGTTCGTCAGGCTACCAAGGTAAAGGCAAGAATACCAGTTACAAATCTCCATTGGATTTCAAAATGAAGTTCAAATGCTATAATTGTGGTGAAGCTGGACATTTTGCCTCGGACTGCAAAAAGCCTAAACAGACTTATCTAAAAGAGACATATGAAGCCCTCAAAAGCAAGTATGAAGCACTGGTGAAGGAAAGACATGGAAAACGAGCTTTATTGGTGACAGAAGGAAGAGCTTGGGATGATTCAGATGAGGAAGATGTTACTCATGTAGCAAACTTTGCCCTCATGGCTGAGACATCAGAGGAACCAGAGGTACCAGTTCTGACTCTTAAAGTAGAAATGTCTATTGATGATTATAAGGAACAGAACGGGGCTCTTAGTGAAGAGATCTATATGTTGTGCAAAAGCCTAGACTCTTCTCAAAAGGAACAGAAAACACTTGTTGCCAAATGCAGAATGCTTGAGGCAAAAGTGGAAGAGCTAGAGGCTGCTTGCACTGTAGATACTTCCCTAAGAGACTTTATTAAATCTCTGGAACACAAGCTCGTCCTTAAGGAAGAAGTAGAAGCATGTCTTAGGAACAATCTAGCTGAGTTAGAAACTAAATGCGAAGCTTACAAACTAGCTGCTAGTAAAGTGTATGTAGATAATGACACTTTTAAGAGGATAACTGGAGTAGGTGTAGGACTTGATTATTCTGACCTTCCTAAGAAAGAAGGAAAGAGACCTATTGACCCTAGTTCCAGTGACCTTAAAAAGGAAACACCTAGAATTCTTAAATCAGTTGTCAAACCTATGTACAAACACCTGGTTCCTAGAATAGAAGAAAAAGAGACTGAATTGATAGCTAGATATGAGATTGAGATGGAAGATCGCCAGAAAGCACAACCTATAACTCCTATCAAACAAGTTAAAATCAATTTTCCTAGAGATGAATCTAGACTAGGATTAGGAGCTAAGGCTGTTAAACAACAAGGAAAGAAAGAAAAAGGCATAAAAGAGGTTAAGGCTGAACGAATAAAGAAAGCATGTTATCACTGTAAATCTACTGAACATCTTTCTTATGCATGTAAAGCTAACATAAATGTTCCTGCTGCACATGCCATGCCTACCACACATACAATGAATAATCTGCATCAGAATCATGCACAGTGTGGTCAACCTAATTGTATGCCATGCACTTTTAACATCATGCAAACTTTTGTGCATTTAATGAATGCATCTAGCCAGTCATGCTCAAATACTGTTGCTAGTTCAAACATCAAGAAAAAGTATGGCAGAGCCAAGACTGTCAGTCCTCCTAACGTTAGGAGTGACAAACCTTCTCCTAAGACTGACAAATCTGTCAAGTCTGAGAAAGGAAAGGAGATAGTCGAAAGCTCTAGTAATGTGAAGAAAAGTGCATCTCCTGTTGTTAAATCTGTTGATTCTCGATCTTATCGAAAAGCCGGACCCAATCAAAGTTGGGTTCCGAAGAATGTCTAACCAATCTGTCATTGCAGGGCGTTAAGCAGAATCGAAATAAAGTTATATGGGTGCTAGACAGTGGAGCATCGAGGCATATAACTGGAAACAAGTCCCTGCTTACAGAGTTGGTTATGAAGGCTGGCCCTTATGTTACCTTTGGAGATGACAGCATAGGTGTGACAAAGGGATATGGCAAACTGAAAACTGGCAATGTCATCATTGAAGATATTTCCTATGTTGAGGGACTGAAGCACAATCTGTTGAGTATTAGTCAATTCTGTGACAAAGGTTACGAAATTGTCTTCAACAAGAAAGGTGTATCAATCACTCACATCAAGGAAGGCTCACTAGCTTTGAGAGGAGTTCGAAAGGCAGATCTTTTTGTTGCAGATATGGATTCAGCAAATCAGAATGAGGTCACTTGTTTCTACAGCAAAGCCTCGGATGATGAAAGCTGGTTATGGCACAAAAAGCTATCTCACTTAAACTTCAAAACGATGAATGCTCTCGCGAGGCGAGAATTGGTGAGAGATCTACCTCAAATGGAGTTCGCTCCGGAAGGACTCTGTGAAGCTTGTGAAATGGGAAAGTCGAAGCGAGCATCGCATAAAAGCAAAGAAATTTCTAGTATTACTGAGCCTCTGCAACTTCTTCATATGGATTTGTTTGGCCCAGTGAATGTCCTATCTTTGTCTAGGAAAAGATATGCTTTGGTAATCGTGGATGACTTCTCCAAGTATACATGGGTATTGTTCGCAATGACGAAAGACGAAGTACCTTTCTTAATCATTGATCATATCACTCAAATTGAGAATGTTTCAACACTTACTGTGAAGACGATTAGATCAGACAATGGCACTGAATTCAAAAACGCAGTGCTGAATGACTTCTGTGTATCTAAAGGAATACGTCGTCAGTATTCAGCCCCGAGAACTCCACAGCAAAATGGAGTAGTTGAAAGGAAGAATAGAACTTTGGTTGAAGCAGCAAGAACTTTGTTGTATGATTCAAAACTTCCTTTGTATTTCTGGGCCGAAGCAGTGAGTACCGCTTGTTACACTCAAAATAGAACCTTGATTACAAAAGATAAAGAAAAGACACCATGTGAATTAATGAACAACAGAAGACCAACAATCAAATACTTTCATGTCTTCGGAGCAAAATGCTATGTGCTTATAGATGATGAAAATCTTGGCAAGTTTGCAGCAAAAGCTCGTGAAGGAATCTTTGTTGGTTACTCTACAGACGTGGTGGCAGCTTATAGAGTGTTCTTGGTGAATGATCGAAAAGTGACTGAAAGTTACAACGTCAGATTCGACGATACCAAACTCTCATCAATTTCAAGAGATTCTAGTGAACCTGAGTCCCTAAAATTTCAGAATCTGGACTTAGAAGATCTTGAAGATGAACCTGAGTTGGTTGTTCCATTAAATGTTCCAAGTGTACATGAAGAACCTGAGTCTAGTGAACAAGCTAATTCTACAAGATCAGGAGAGACTTCTTCAGTACGAACCGGTAACAACTCAGGGGGAGTAAATAGCAGCTCAAGGACTACTGTTCAAGGCTCGAGTCGAGTTGACTCTAGTTCTGTAGGAGCTGGCACTAACTCAGGGGGAGTTAGTGAAAATAATCAAAGTGGTCAGCACCCCAACTCAGAAAGTCAAGCTGAATCATCAAGACAATTTCCAGGTGAACGAGTATGGAATAGAGACCATCCGTTTGAGTTAATTATTGGTGATCCAGATGCTGGTGTGACTACTAGAAGAACTGCAAGAGCTGACATGGCTAATATCTCCTTATATTCTGGGTTCTTATCCAAGCTTGAACCTAAAGAAATAGAAGAAGCTCTTGGCGATGCTGATTGGGTGATTGCAATGCAAGAGGAACTCAATCAGTTTGAAAGGTAGAAAGTTTGAAAACTGGTACCCCGACCAAAGAACATATCCGTAATTGGAGCTAGGTGGGTATTCAGAAATAAACTGGATGAAAACGGACTTGTAACACGAAACAAGGCTCGTTTGGTTGCAAAAGGTTATTCTCAGCGAGAAGGAATTGATTATGATGAAACCTATGCACCGGTTGCAAGACTTGAGGCAGTCAGGATGTTCTTGGCATTTGCAGCACATAAGAACTTCAAGGTTTTCCAGATGGATGTGAAAAGTGCCTTCCTGAACGGAGAGTTAGAAGAAGAAGTGTATTTGGAACAGCCGCCTGGCTTCGTTGATCCAGAACATGCAGATTTTGTGTATCTACTCTTCAAATCTGTCTATGGCCTCAAGCAATCCCCAAGGCGATGGTATGAAACCCTATCCCTATTCTTAATTGAAAATGGTTTTGTTAGGGGAGTAATTGATAAAACATTGTTCTATAAAGTTGTGAGAAATGACTTAATACTTGTTCAAGTATATGTGGACGATATTATTTTTGGGTCATCAAATGAGCGCTTGTGCAAGAAATTTGCCAAGCTAATGCAGGAAAAATATGAGATGAGCATGATGGGAGAGCTGTCCTTCTTCCTTGGATTACAGATCAGTCAGAGAAAAGATGGTATCATTATCTGTCAATCCAAGTACGTCAGAGATTTACTCAAGAAGTATAATCTGGAAGATGCATCAGCAGCTAAGACTCCCATGGCAACAGCCACGAAGCTTGATGAAGACAAATCAGGTAAATCAGTTGACATCACAAGCTATCGAGGTATGATTGGCTCACTCCTCTATTTAACTGCAAGTAGACCCGATATAATGTTCGCAACTTGTTTATGTGCAAGGTTCCAAGCGGATCCTAGAGAATCACATCTCGTAGCCGTCAAAAGAATTTTTAGGTATCTCAAGGGCACACCAAATCTAGGGATTTGGTACCCAAGAGATACAGGTTTTAATCTTATTGGCTATTCGGATTCAGACTATGCAGGTTGCAGGATTGATAGGAAAAGTACATCTGGTGCTTGCCAATTTCTTGGCAGAAGATTGGTGTCCTGGCAAAGTAAAAAACAACATACAGTATCTACTTCTACTGCTGAAGCTGAGTACATTGCTGCTGGAAGCTGTGTAGCTCAAATACTGTGGATGAGGAACCAATTGAAGGATTATGGCATGGAGCACAAGAAAATTCCCATCATGTGTGACAACATAAGTGCCATTGCCATAACCAACAATCCTGTAGATCACTCAAGAACCAAGCACATCGACATCAGGTATCATTTCATAAGAGAACATGTCGAAGAGGGGACTGTGGAGCTACATTTTGTGCCCACAATGCAACAAATTGCAGATATATTCACCAAACCTCTTGATGAAGTAACATTCAATAGATTGGTTGGTGAATTGGGAATGCTTAACACAAGTTAGTAAAGCCTTCTATCTGTAAAATCCATGTTTATGTTTGTATGTGCAAGCTACTCAATCATTATGTGCTTAGACTTTAACATGCCTAATTAATGATTGTTATAGGTTGCATATAGTGTGTTTTTGCATAAATTCCTTGTGTTTTAAGTGTCTGTTATAGCACAAATCTGTGAATTTATGCTTGTTAGATTGCATGATCATAGGGGGAGTTAAATTCATAATATTCTAAATATTGCATGATTTTTAGATGAATTTACCTATGAGTTTCATGTAATTAGAGGCCTTAGAATTAAAAAACTTCAAAATTTCGAGTTAGGTTCTATCTCGAAACTCATCTAGAAATTCGACTTGAATTTCGACTTAATCTGTCAGAGTGAAGTTTTTGAAAAATTCCAAGTCTGGGAAGAATTTCGAGTTGGCTATCTCGAAATTCATCTCGAAATTCGACTTAGAGTTCGAGTTCGAGTTACCAGTGTGCCTAGTTCTATCTTCAAAATATTCGAGATAAAGTCTACCTCGAATTTTATCTCAAAGGTTGAGATGAGGTTTCCATTAAGGGAATATTTTGAAAAGAACTGAGAATTAACTTCGAGTTAGTCTATCTCGAAACTCAACTCGAATTTCGACTTGATGTTCGAGATAGAGTTCTCAGTTAAGCTAAAGGGAATTTTTCGAGTTACACTCCTAACTCGAAACATATCTTGAATTATCCTGTACTTTTTGCTTCAAGGGGGTATTTTGGAAAGAATGAGATTAACTTCGAGTTAGTCTATCTCGAAACTCAACTCGAATTTCGACTTGATGTTCGAGATAGAGTTCTTAGTCTATCTCGAAACTCAACTCGAATTTCGACTTGATGTTCGAGATAGACTTCTAACTCGAAAAGTATCTCGAATTTCCCTGGTTTTCTTAGAGGGGAATTTTCCAAGTTTACTACAATTCAATAATGTTCAAGATAGGATTTCCCTATAGTTTCTGCTGTAAAATTGGTTAAAGTGTTTATTTGTGCTTAATTGTTCGAGTTAATCTCTATCTCGAACTTTATCTCGAAGTTCGACTTGATGTTCGAGATAGAGATGTTCGAGATAGAGAGTTCGAGATAGAGTTCGACTTAGGTGTTCCCTGTATGGACTTGGTAATTTTAACTCTTTTTAACAGGGACATTTTTGTCATTTCACAATCATCTATATATATACATCTCTAACTCGATGCCTAATTCACTTTACCTAATTTCTTTATCACAGCAACCGTTTCACAAAAGCAAGGCAATTTCACAAACTTCACACTTTTAATCCGTGTTTTTGTGATTAAACTCATACTAATCACGAATTACTGCCAAACTTTTGACTGATATTCACTTTGTTATCATTAATCACATTGTGATGCTGTGTTTTGTAACCGCATATACACGCGCATATACATACACACAAACATCAAGTTTTGTGTATCTGTTCAAAACACGATTTCATATTCTCCACATATACACACAATTTCACTGATAAACACACGAATATTCATCTTCTTTGAATATTCAGATCTAGTAATTGGCAACTGTTCATATCCCGTAGTTTAAATTTTCAGATTGTCTTTTGATATTCTCGAAAAATTAAAAGGGATAAAACTGATTAATTCGTATATTATTTGTTTTTCTCAATTAAAAAAAAATCAAAAAAAAAATTCACATCTTTTAAAGAAAAACATTTAATTAAAATGGCTCACCAATTTTCACTTGCTAAAAACAATTTTTATAATATTTCTACGGAAATTGGTGATCAACTCCCACGGTTTAAGTTTTGGATACGATTTCTCAATTTGTACTCCAAAGCTAGCCATGCTTTTACTGCTAAACCTACACTAGTACATGATTCTTTACAGCAATTATGGACTAGTGCGGTTACTTTTGGGAGCAAATCAACCCCCTTAGGTTTCAGGTTTACCTTAGCGGGTCAGGAATATGAGGTGACTGAAGAGATTGTCAACAGAGTTCTGGGATTCCCAATTTAAGATGCTTATGATCCAGAACCTACAGCTACAGAACGCCTCAGATTCTTTGAAGAAATTGGATGTTATCCTCCGAAAGGCCCAATCACAGGAAATATCCAAAAACAATTCTTCCATGTGGAATGGAATTACTTTTTCGAGGCCATCACAAGATGTTTTCGGGCACGAGAAAAAGATTTTCATCAAATTCCAATTCCAATGCAAACCTTTGCAGTTGCCCTAGCAAGAGAACTAGATATAAATTATGGACGCATAGTTCTCTCTGAGATAGTGGCCTCAATGGGATCTCTTGCAAGCAGAGACCTCACTACAAATGATGTTGTCTGCTGGTTTCCTCGGTTTCTACAAATGCTGATTAATGACTTAATACCGAAGGATGCTCTTGCTGTTAGACAGAGATTTGCCGGAAGCCAAACATCTGCATCGCTAGGGATGGGCACTAAGTCACTTTCAACCATTGCTAATCAGGATAAACATCAAGGTAAACCGATGTCTATTCCTGAAAATATACAAATGTGGCTTAGATATGATGCAGGAGTTACCAATTTGGAGGCATCATCACAAGTTTCATCACATGCTCAAAATCCATCTGTTCATGCTGAGGCATTTGATGAGATTCCTAATGAGGAAAGCGATGATGCACAAGGTAATCAATCAGGTAATCTTTCCTGCATACTATTCATTCCTCCTCCTATGTATCTGATTCCGCGACCCAAGAGACTGCTAACCCGCAGGATCTATCCCAGGGTGAGAGCTACATTTCTGAGTCCGATACACATTCTTATTCTCTTTCACCCCTGTTAACGGAAGTCAGAAAGCCAGCACGTTTATATATAGAAAATGATGAGGAGAGTGAACCCGAAGAGCAGCAACTTATTCGAAAGAAAGCCAAACTTTTTCATGCTGCTACTTCACAACCACAGTCAAACCCTAGTGTGTCACACGCAACCACTCCACCTCACGAGAGTGGTTCTCCATTTAAACAATCTACACATAGGGATTTTGATGACAGTTTTGTACCTTTTGAAGATCCTTTTGCTTCAAAAGGACATGGAGTTTTAACAACTTCAGCCGTACCTTCACCGGTATGTACTGATGCTGCAAAGAGGATCGGTTCTAATGTCGTACAAGAACACTTTGCAGCCGCTCAGCCTGAGATTCCAACTCAGGACATAACAGACATAGATCCCATAACTGCCAATTATTTTGCTTATCCAATTTCTGCAGGTACTGCTTCATATTTCGGATCAATAATTGAAGACATACACGAGCGTGAGACAGGGAGTGTGTGTGAGAGGTTAGGGAGAGAGGGACCTTCATTTTCAAGGCCCGAAACCGAGCGTCAAATACCAAAAGAACGAGTATTAGAGCGAGGTCACCTAAACCAAACACCGTCCCTTAACATTGAAAATCTTGATACGCGTATGACTTCTATGGAAAGTCAGATGAGGCAGTTCGGACAGACGATGGGGCAGTTCGGGATGAACATTGGAAACAACCAAAGGGCCCTAGACGACTACGCAGCAAGAATGGCAAGTGAAGCTACAGCTTTTGATGATTTGACAAATAAGGTCAATGACTTGGGCCTTGCTGGTGGTGTCTTGGGAAGCACTCTCAATGAGAGGATGGGGGCATTGGAATCTACAATGCATACAATGGCTGTGGAAATCAGTAGAATGATGTTCGCAATCAGGAGTTTTGTGCCCCCGGAGTGTTTCGAGTCGCAACAACCTCCCCCCGATGCTGGTGCAGGTGGTGCTAGTGGAGCGGGAGCCTCTGGTTCTGGTTTTGGAGGTTCTTATGCAGCTGGTGGATCTGATTACCAAGGTGGAGCTCAGGATAACTCACCTAAGGGGGAGAGTGGAAAGGAGACGAGACAGCAGGCAGTTCACATCGAAGAAATTGAAGAACCCGCTGATCTTGTCAAGGAACCAGAAGTTGAGCCGTCTGTTGATGAAGAGGCTCTGAGGAGGAAAAAGGGTAAGGCAATGATGGTTGATGAACCATTCATTGACCTGAGTCATCAGGAAACAGTACAGGAGGTACTTGACTCAGATTCTGATATGGAAGACGTACCGTTGACACATGCTATAAAAAGATCTTTGAAGGAACAAGGTGGAGGTGCTGGGATGTCTTCCGGAATGCCTGAAGAATTTCCTGTTGATGAGGAAACCCTTAAAGCTCAATAGTTAGCCTTGGAACAAGCTCAGTTCCATAAAATGAAGATGATGCAAGAACATGCTGCGTTCCTAGAAAAGAAGCTGGAGCTACAAGGGAAGCAGTATGATCATGAGCTTGCAAGGCTAGCTAATCCTCAAGTTTATCTGGACAAACGAAGGATAGGGCAGAAGTGGGATGAAGCAAGGAAGATAATGATGGGACCCTGTGCGAAAGGAGTTCATAACAAGGATGCAGATGATCTGTTCTACAACTTGAATTTGCAGAATCCAATGACTGGGGACTATATAAATGCTTTGAAGAGATTAATTTCTAAAGTCAGGGTTGGATACAATGCAAATCTTAAGGAGTGGCAGGTTATTTTGTCTTTGGTAGAAGAAGTCCCAACATCTTTCCTATATGTGGATGACCAATTCATAACGAGAAGATCTGCGTCAGAGTTGTTCTTGCTAGCGACAAAAATTCAATACTCTCATTCTGAGGAGCTAAGCATTCTGTATAGGGATCAGTTAATGCAGCTAGCAGAGGACAAGGGTCCAAAATTCTCAGCATATCCAAATTTTGTCCGGATGGTAGTTGACGGAAAGATGAAGAGGGTTAGCATGGAGGAAAATGATCTAATGGAGCTTTCAGTAGAATCTCTCAAAGCTGTCTGTAGACAAATGATGAGTAAGGGATTCGCTTCTGAGCTTAAAGATAAATCCGTGAAGATCATTGAAAGAGTTATATTCAAGAAGAGCAATGAGGTGTGGAAGTGTGATGTCATTGCTCCAAACCCTCTTGATAACGTGAAGATTGAGCCGGAGCTGATGGAAAAGAAATGGAATATTCTTCAAGCAATGAAGAATGTAGATGAAGCTATGACTCTTCCTTCTGGAGCACTAGAACAAAGAGAAATAAGGGAGGCTATTGGTGTTCCAGGAAGTGATAGTGTATACTGGATACATGCTTATGTTGAAGATACAGCTGATGCCTTAGTGTTCATAGATGCAGACCAGAATCAAACAATCTTGCATATGAGTAGACAATGGCTGCTACGGACTCAAGATGCTGCATTTCTGGAGAGAGTATTATATGTATTTAAATGGGGCGAAGTGGAAGATAAGTTTGTGCAAGAAAAGCAGAGACTCATGAGTTACCTCTCTGAGATAGTGGTGGAAAAGAAACGAATGGAGCGAGATGCAGCCAGTGTCCACAATACTGACCGTGTCAAGGGCTACCCCAAGATGATCTATTGTCAGTTTAAATCTGATAAATCTCACTGGAAACCTCAGCTCATAATGAAGAACTTTGAGGATATTCCAAAGATCAGAACTACTCAGGAGGTGGACAAACTCAGAAGGCTTTTCAAACATCCTTATCCAGAGCCCAAGGATCCTCTAGAAATGGAAGCTGTAAGTCTGTTGAATGCTAGGTGGAAGCAGCTTTAAGATCCAGTGTACAAGAAAGAACAGCAGCAGAAGGAGAAGCGCAAAAGGCAGAAAGAAGAGAGAGACCAAGCTGCTGAAGCTAGAAAGAGGAAACGGAATTAGGGTTAAAGGTCAGAGTGGTGTGAACTTGAAGTTGGAAAAACTTCATGTCTTTCGGTTGCTTTAACTCACTTGAGGAAAATTCACCTTAGAGTGAATCCAATAATGTGATAGAAGTTTGACTAAAAGGTATGAAATAATCCAGGTGATAGGAATCACTCAAATGATCTTTAATTCGAAGTTCGAATTCTGTTTCTAGTTTAAGTTCTTTGTATTGTTTTCATGTAAATTTCAATTGTAAATTATTCAAGACTGTAATGTTAATTATCTTTTCTCGTCTCATTGTTTAGTTGAGTTATCCTTCATTAATTTGAATGTCATTGTTAGACAATCAAATTGGGGGAGATTGAAAGGCAGAGTGTGTAAACTTGTAACACTATAACTAATGTAACTCAAACTAAAGGAAAAGATACTTAACCAGAAGACAATCAAGAACAAGAAGTCACAAGAAATCAACACTAAATGAAGACAAGGTAATTGATACAATTCAACATGTTAACTATGATCAATCCAAGAAGAAATCATTGAGAGAAGTTCAAGTCAAAGTTGTTCATGCCTCAGTGATTTGGAAAGCCAAGAATCAAGATCATAACTATCAGTATCAATAAGACCAATTGATTTCAAGTGAACAAGAAGGAAAGCAAATATTGGAAAGCCACATTACTAATTGGATATGGTAATTTATTCAAGAAGCAAAAACCCTATCAAGACTAGTCACTTATGAACCAGACCGTTGCATCAAGTGTCAGGACATTGATAGAAAGTTTATGTCAGTAATAAAGATCCTTATTCAAGAGCTTAGTGAAGAACAAAGAAGACATGAAGATATCACAAGTTCAAGATGTGCATTGAAGTTTCAAGTTGAAGACCAGAATATTTTCTAAGTACTAAATATTCTAGATGACCAAGTAGAAGTTTCCAAGTAGAAGTTCTACTTAGAAATTCGAGATGGCTAAGTAGAAATTCTCAAGTAGAAGTTCTACTTAGAGTGCAGCTTCAACATGACACATGGCATCTTCTGATTGGCAGATTTCCAAGCTTTCAAGATAAGGCAAGATTTATGTGGACATCATTGGGCCACGTATATCTTAGTCTTTGAAGTCTACAGGACATAGATTACATGTAGTATAAATAGAAGTACTTGTGTAATGTTTTTAGTTAGTGAGCAATTCTTGAGAAAAACACAAGAGAAAAAAGAGAGAGTACATTCACAGAGCTTAGTATCATTCACTTTTCTCTGAACTTCTGTTATACTTTGTAATGAATGTTGTAGCAACCATTTCAAGTTATATATAAGATATATATTCCTTGAATCTGTGTGTTCATTTATTGCATCGTATTTATTGCTTCTCATATTCGAAAAGTTGTATTCACCCCCCCCTCTACAACACATTTGGACCTAACACCTCCATCATTTTTTGATGTTATGGTACATCTTACAGTCCACTTAGTAAGGGAATTGCGTTTATATGGACCGATTTTTTTATAGATGGATGTTTCCATTTGAATGATTCAATAAAATATTGAAGTGTTATGTAAGAAACTGATTTTATCCGGAAGGTTGTATAGTTGAATGTTATCTCAAAGAAGAATCAATAGAATTTTACACAGAGTTCTATAGCGGGAGTAGTAGAACTGCTGGTCTTCAGAAAGATGAAGACAACAATTTTGGTCCAATAGGTGGTGTGACAATGAAGTCGGTAGCAGAAAAAGAACGAGATGAGGCGCATCTTACCGTCCTCCTTAATAACACTGAAGTGGAACCATATGTTATGTAAGTAACATTTTTAAAAGTATATTTTTAAGTGTTAAAGTTCTTTTTCATGCAGTTTAATCTTATCTGGTGTAATAATTCTCATATTGCATAAGAAATATTTGGAAGGGATTTACCAAGGGGAAAAAAAGAATGCATAGTGGCTATTGGAGAGCACAATCGACAATTTTCTGATTGGTTTGAACATAAATTTAGTTTACATTCTTTCCTTTTTTATTACTTTCTTCTATAAGTCATGCTTTTAATTAAAGTCAACTTATATGCATTGTGACTTTAAGTGCAGGTAAGTACAGAAATGAGGGAGAATTCCGAAGCCGTTTCGGAAACAATAAGATGGTTGGCTGGAAAACCTTCATTTTCAGTGTTGACTTACGAAGGTTATGTTGTTGACGGGGTCCGATACCACACAAAATATTGAGATAATGCAAGGGTGGTTTAAAACAGTGGTGTGTCACTAGTTGTTAGGACAGTTCAAGTCTCTAGTGCTAAGGATATAAATCCTACAGAGAGAGATTTAACATTTTATGGGGTTATCGAAGAAATATGGAAGTTAGATTACCACGCATTCAAGGCCCCTTTGTTTTTGTGTACATGGGCAGCAAGTGATAGAGGTATCAAGTCCGATGATCTTGGTTTCATACTTGTGAACTTCAATCGACCAGGTCACAATAAGGACAAATATGTCTCTACTAACCAAGTCTTTTATATTGAGGATCTAGCTGATGCTAATTAATCTATTGTGCTATCGTCGACAAATCGAGACTATCATGACGTGTACGATGAAGATGCCCAAGAAGAGACCTCCTAGAACCCTCTTCCATTCTCTTCTAATATCCCTATATGCGACCCAACTGATTATGATGATGCTTGCATCAGCAGTAAAAGACAAAATGTTGAGGGGGTTTGGGTGAAAATTTGATAGGTCATATGTGTCTAGTCATATGTTTAGTGACTAGCAATTTAGTTTTAATTTCCTTCCACTTTGTAGTTATTCATGATATTTTTAATTAAAATTGTCTTTCATTTTGCTTTTCTATGATTTTTGCGTATTTTCAATGATAATTAACTGATAATTTTGCATTTTTTTCATGATATTAACTGATTGCATGTTGGTGTTGTGGTTGTTCATGATATTTTTAATTAAAATTGTTTTTCATTTTTCTTTTCTCTTATTTTTATTTCACTTGTTGTTAGAATTATGTGTAATTTTCCATGATTATTAATTAAGAATTTGGCATATTGTCCATGATTATTTATTCAGAATTGGGCATATTTTTAGTGATAATTAACTGATAATTTAGCATATTTACCATGATAATTAACTAATTGCATATTAGTGTGGCAATAAACAATTAACTGTGTATTTTTCCTAATTTGTTAAGGTTGTTTTTATAGGTTGAAGGAAAACAAGAGAAATGGCACCGAAAAAGCAAACGAAAACAAAAAAGGCAGACTCGGATAATGTTACCACTAAACAGCCGGGGATTGAGGTCAATGAATCGAAAACTCATGACTCACTGACACCTCACGCATCAGAACCTCAACGGGCCAACTCAGAGCAACCCACGTTTAATATAACCTACACTGTTAGAGCAATGTCTGGAGGTAAGCATGGTGTATACGCCATGTACAAAGTGGTTGTGATGAAAGCTCGCGGGAAAAAAACTAAAGTCATATTCAATGATTGGGGAATTGATGATGGTGAAACTAGGGCGTGATTGCAGTCATATATTGGCTTGTTGGCCAGGACTACGATTCCAATCGACATTGCTAGTTGGCCAAATATGGATCCTGAATTAAAGTCAAAGCTTTGGATAGATATTCAGGCGCTCTATAGCTTTTGTAAATTTTACATTTTACTTGTGTTCTCTATTTTTACATGTGTTGCTAATTTCTCGTATATAAATTTCTCATTTTACTTGTGTTTTTTCCAGTCTACATTCAAAGTGAAACCACATTGTGAGCACTTTATCCTAAAGTTAGCTGGTTGTAAATGGCGACAATTTAAGACTAATTTGATGAGGAAGTTTATGCGGACATACGTTGGACAGAAGGAGAAATTGATTAAGCCCCCAAGGCAATATGCTTTTGTTAGTAAGTCAACCTGCAAAAGATTTGTGAGACAGAGGACTGATCCGACATGGGAGGTATGATTTTATTTTGTATTACAGTATATTATTTAACAGTACTCCCTTAGTAAGTTGTTTCTATTGTTAATTTTGTATTCGATAATTCTGTTCATTTTATAGTTAATTTTGCACCTGTATACGATATGTAATTCTATAGTTTTATTTTTAGGAAATACATGAAGCGCAGAGTGAAAGAGTTTCAATTCGAAAATAACCGCTTGTTAAGAAAGGGTTATTTTGGTTTAAAAGAAGATGAAGTAAGAACTAAGTCAGTATTGTCTTATTTGATAAAAATTTAGCATGAATTTTATATTTTGCTTCATTTTAAATAGATCAAAAGTGGAAGGTTGGAGCCGGGAGTAGAACCTGATAGAGCAATTTTATGGAAAAAGGCTCGTAAGCGAAAAAATGGCCAAGAGGTCAAAGTTGTAGATGAAGATTTACAAGTTGTATGCGATAAAATTGTAAATCTCCTATCATATGCTTATATTGGCATACTAGTAGGGCATCATTTATAATTAATAAAATTTTAGGCTCTTTGTAATTTGGGTTCTCTAATTATTTTCATATCAATAGGATACGTTGTTGGAAAAGAAAGAGAAGGGTGAAATACAATTCTGTGGAGCTGAAGATGTTTTGACTACGGCTTTGGAGAGTCTTGAGCATTCTGGTAGGATCCGCGCTGTTGGAGGGTACACCACTCCAAAACAGCACATTAATTTCCCATGAGAGAAGAAAGTTCAAATAACAAAGGAAGAGTTGATGGCCCGTGATTGACAAAGGGATGAAAAGACGCAAGCACTTTAGGTAGAGATTGCTTAGCTGAAGGCATTGATTAGTTCAGGAATGAATCATCACTCCCTAGTGCAGTCTGAATATGTAAGTTTCCAGTCGGAAAAGAAACAACTTGCTACAATTGTACTGGAATTTGATGAGGATTGTGTTCCTATATATTCTCCCCCTAGGCCTTCACCTCTTGGAAATTTGGTAAATTAATCGATAGAAGGGTAATCTAATTCCATAACTTAGTATTTTTTTTTATTTCTTAAGCTGTATGAATTGATGATTTATTTTTGCCTTAGTATTTTAATTTGTTCATTTAAATATTGTAGGGGAACAGAACTTGTGAGCTATCTGTCGAGAGGATAGAGAACAAGGTTGCATTTGGTATGGTGTATCCTCGCGAGGCTGGAGAAAAAGTCCATGGAATTGATATACCACTTGGACATAAGTGTGTCTCTGTCGATGGCATCATCAAACCAGATGCCTTGCTTCCAGTGCCGACCCCTGGTGAATTGGAGACAACCCGCGATGCACTTTGCTCTTTTTTAGCATGATCTGAGGATTTAATCAGCTACACAACTACTGAGGTATAATTTAATATGTTGTCTAAATTTGAAATAAAAATGGTGCTTGTGAGGATATTAGAAATAAAATTGTGTTTAATTTTTTGATGGTTTAATGATCTATAGATTAAGAAAAATGAAAAGTTGCAACCAAGTGGAGAAAAAAGAAACAAGAATGATGAGTTGCAAAAATTGAGGGCACAGTTCTTACAAGAAAAACCAAGTGCAAAAGTTCCGAAGGCCTTTAGCTTACTGTTTAAACATGCAACCAGCTGGATGAAAACTGCTGGGATTTCGATACAGGTTGAATGCAAGTCAGAAGTGGTTGGGCATGAAAAGACAATTTATTTGATACATGAGAATGTTTTGGCGTTGTTTGAGTTTGAAATGCTAGGGCAAGCTGTAATTGCATCTTACATGGTATAAGTTACAATTTTTCTTTTTACAATATGCATTCTAATGTTAGTATTTTTCCAATTGTCTCTACTTTTAATGATGGTATCTTTTTTGGGAGGCATTTGCATACTGAGATAAGTGAACAACCAGAACTGGCATAAACATTTGCTTTTATTTACCCTGGATCCACATATTACTTGAATGTTGATTTTGAAGCTTACATTGTTAACCGCTTGAAAGAGGGCAACCCGGATCGGCTGTTCTTTTTTCCGCATAATCAAAAGTAAGTTCTTATATTAAGTTACGATACTAAAAAATTGGATAGAGTACAAAAAATCTGTCTTTGGTATGTTTTTAATGAAAACAGTATGCATTGGTTTTTGGCTATTATTTAGGAAGGTGAAATTTATTTTCTCAATCCACTCCCTCACCCAACATAGTTTGTATTACTATAACAAGCATTATGAAGGTAATTTTTTATTTACCGTAACATTTTGATGAAAATTCATGATTTTTTGTATACATTGTATCAGTTTTTATTTTTTATGTAGGGTAGTGAAAACTTACAATTCTGAAATTGGTAGGGGCAACTGGAAGCCGGCCAAGGCAAAGTTTCTAAGTGTAAGTACTTTTACACTTTATTTCAGTTTCTTTCAATACATATTAAATTTATTTTCTGAGTGTAAGTATGTTTTTTGTGTAAATTTATTTTTTGGAATTAATAGGGATCCCCCAAGCAACCCGGTGGCCATGAATGTGCTTATGTAACAATGTGATACATGAAAGAAATTATCAATGATATAAGATTCACTTTTGCTACAAAGGTGTGCGTCTTTGCTTTTCTAATGGGTTACTTTTGATTATAAAGGTGTACTATTCATTTTTTATTAATTGTGTTTACTTGTTGCCTTTAGTGGCTACCGAAGGCTCGAGAGACGTACAACGAGGCCCAGCTTGATGAAGTACATATTGAGGCTCTCAAGTTCATCCAAGAGCACATCTAATAGCTTCTAGTATTTAAGGTCTCTTTAAATTGACGTAAACTTTTGGTTAACAGCTTGAATTGCTAATTGGTTGTTAGTTCTGCGCTTTTGGTTTTGGTTAACAGCTTAAAGTACGTATGTAGTTCGGCGCTTTTGGAGACAGTCCGAGATGTACTAATTCAAGCTGTTATGGTATTATCATCTAATAGAAACTTTTGGTTGTGCACAAGCGCAGTTAATCCTAGTGCCTTGACAGGTTGGTATGCTTGTTAAGTGATATAGTAATTTCCAATGGTAGATTTATTTTACGGATTGAATTGCTAATTGGTAGTTTGTAGTTTGGTAAACTTATTTAGTGTGTTCAGGCGGATTGAATGTTGATGGATGATGTGTTGGTGGTTGGATGTATTTTGTGAATGGTTTAATATAAATGGTTGGATATATATTGTGAATGGTCCAGTTTTTAATTTTTTGTATGCATTGAAAGACAACGATTTATTTAATATAGGCTCAGAAACTAATGTTTAATGGTAACAAATACATCGAACATTTTACCAAATAATGATGTCTAAATAAAAGATATACATCTGATGCCTAAAAAACAAATAGAAATCACTTTCTATTTATAAAATTTGATGTCTAAGAGACACATATAAATTAGTTTTTTTCTGAAAAAACTGATGTTTATAAGTACATTAGACATCAGTATATGATGATGTCTAAGATAACAATAAACATCACTTTATTTGCTAAAACTATAATGTCTAATATCTATATAGACATCACTTTCAAAAAAGAATGAAAAATCACTTAGTTTATTATATGTTTTCTAGAATATAATACAAGTAATTTGTTTGTAAAATTAATTATATCTAACGTATTTTGTAGAATAACTGATGTGTATTTAAGGAATTATCGATGTCTATTTTAGCATAAACATTGGTTTCTGACCGATGTCTAGAACAGACATCACCGACAAAGACATCGCTTGCAAAACAACATAGCTATTGACCTTTTTCTTGTAGTGACACTTGTAAAATTCATATTTAATTCGTTTTTGATCCTAAAAGTATTTTAAAAATATGTATGTGTTCGTAAATCTATACAATTCATTTTAAAAATATAGATTTCTATTTTTCACACTTTTTATATTTAATTTCAAATTTTGGAAGCTATTTATTAATTGTTAAAAGGAAATTCAGCTTTTTTAAAAGCTATTTATTAATTGTTAAAAGGAAATTCAGCTTTGTGAAATTACTATTGTGCCCCTGGGGCTATAAACCACTGCCCCCGGCCTTCTTCTTTATTTTCTTCAGCTGTTGACATCTCGGTTCTCTCTCTCTTTCTCTCTTCGATTCTTGAAGTCAAAATCCCTCCAAATCATTGTAAAATCACTGTCCTATCTAGTTTTTATCAAGTTTAATGATTCCCATGTGTTTCTATGTGTTCTTGTTCAAGCTTTTGATGTTTATATACATGTATTTGCATGTATATACTCAGTTGGTTACATGAAAGGTCTGAAAGGGTCTTTATCTAATTTCTAAGGGCAGTCTCGAATTCCTAGAGGTTGAAAATGAAGTTGTGGAGCAGTTTTTGGTGGTGAAGAACTCGAATAGGTCTTCCCCATGTAACTGCCACCACAGGTGATAAGCTCCCGCGAGCCGACGACCTTGGTTGTCCTGATTTTTAAACATTCATGTTAGTTCTAGTTGTTATATGTGATACTTGTTTGTTAATTCGTTTGCATGTCAAGATTTTGAAGGATTTAAAATTTTGAAACTTTTCCATGTATGTATATGTTCAAAACTTTCATGATTATGCAAATTTGATTTCATGAGAAAGTGGTATGAATTATAAGTTGAGTTTTGTGGTTATGAATTGGTTGTCATGGATTCTAACTGCCCTGTTCGGCACAATAAGTTTGGAGGGTAATCCCCCCTTTTGTGTGAAGTGGGTATGATGTCAAAATGTTCTATTTGGAGTCTAGTTTGTCCACGCGAAAACCTTGTGTAATTTGATTTAATGAGTATAAAGTCATTCATGTTTTACTAAAGACCAGTAGAAATTTTCAGTGTCTGGTTTGTAATGTATTAATTTCATTTTTGGCTTAGATAAACTATTTTGGAGATGCAATTTTTATGCAAGATTGGGTTGGTAATCAGAAAGGATCCTGCAAAATTTCGTATTAAACTGATTATTCTTGGATTTATGAAAAATGTTTGAGTGAAGTATGCGCAATAGAATTTCAATTTTTGAAATTGTGTGCCCTGTTTTGGGGAGTTGTTTTGAAAGGGTTAAAGACCTTACTTGCTGTTGGTCAAAGATGAAAGTTGTTATTTTTGATTTTGTCTAGTTATACCAAGTATTGTATGAATTAAATTATGATAGTGTAAATGCCCTAGAGACAATGTAATTGTGCTTCTAGAAAACACTATTTTGTTATTTGATGATTATGTTCTATGGACTATTCTACAATAATTTATTATATTTTTATTTACTGCGATATAAATATTAGAGTAATAAATGTCCTTGGAATATATAATACTTATTCTATATCTTTAAGTATGTGAGACTTAAAAATAAGATTATAAGAGTAGTATTTATATTCCTAAATATCCCTAATCAACATTTTTAATTTGGGACAATATAATGCATAAAGATTAGTATGTTTGTTGATTGATGACCACATCTCATTGGTTATAGGTATAATGATACTAAAGTCAAGAACATTGGTGCATGTAATATTCTACATGGCACTGGATACTAAAGTCAAGAACATTGGTGCATGTAAAATTCTACATGGCACTGGATAGACCCACAGTGAGATTCTGCATGTTAATAATGTCATAAGAAATACTCACAATGATAATGGTGTAATGATCCTTAGACTTGAGACCATTATATTTCTATACGAGGATTAATATACTTTGATTACATCAAAAGTTACCTTTGATCGGGTGATGATAAAAATGGACATCAGGTATATTATGAGTCGTATAAGAAATATGAATGATAGATAAAGGATTTTACCCTCCTATTAGTAGGAGAGATATTATTGGCCTCTTAATTGAGTGAGACTATGAAATGTATGGCCATGCTCAAATATTGATTTGTTTTTAATAGTCTACTCATTGATGAAGGAAACCCGGATTAAATATTGAAGAGGATCACTAATAACATGCCTCGTGTTTAATCTATAATATTTGGCTAAAGGGATAATATTACACAGAAACATTAATCATGAAAGGTTTAATTTGATCACCAATTATTATTATTATTATTACTTGGGTATCAATGATGTATTACTAGATGTCGCTCATTGTTTATAATTTTATTATTGGATATTAAAATTATTGCCAACGTAATAATAACCTAAAGGGTTACACACTTAGAATGTTTAAAAGGAGTTTTAATTTAAATTACGAATTTAATTAAATGATTAAATTCAAAATTGGTTATTTAATTGAGCAGGTCTTAATTATTTAAATACAATTTCGGATTTAATATTAAAACATAAATCAGATTGGGTTTTAAGACGACCAAACTGATTTAGGATTTTAAAGATCAACTCTCTCCACAATATAAACATTATGATGTATTATTTTAAGGGGGCTGGTGTTAATTTTGTTTTCACTAAAACCCTAGCTGCTCTACATCTTGAGAGGCTTGAGAGAGAGGGTAGATATACAGCTAGTACAGGCTCCGGTGATCGTTGGACGATCGGACGTTCGTGTGGACCACTTTGGCGACGTAGATCTTGCAAAGGGTTGCATGGTGATGTAACAAGGACCTCCATTAGTCATCCTTTTCTCAACTGCTAAAGCGTCATTTTAATGTAAACGTTCATAACTACAAATTAAACGTCTTGTTTTGCATGGATCCTGCGATTGGGTTTCGATTTTATTATTTTAATTATTGTTTTCCGCTGCGTTTATTGCCCCGAAACCCATCAAATTAGTGGTTAATAAATTGACTTATAATTTCAAAGGAGTACGTTTTATGTGTATTCCAACAGGTAGTGTGATAATACAAAGGAAATGCTGTCAAAATTTCATTAAAACTTTATATGATCCTTAAAGTATTTCAATAAGAACAATCTCCTATATGTGTGCACTATAAATGCTATTTGTTATGTGGTAATCTATGTTATATGTTTACTTGACTTATCTGGTTATACTAAGAGTATTTTATAAGTATAACCTTATGTGCTATATGTGTTATTTTTGTAAAGTGCATTAGGTTTTGTTGGGGTAGAAAGTTAAGTGATAGTCAACTATTTATACGTAAACAATCTGAGGGGGGGTACTAAAATAGTACTTTATCTTTATATAGGTATGAGTAGGAGGCCGAGAGAGAGCCAGTGTAGGTAAAGATGGAATTTTGAGAAGTGAGATAGTTTTCGGAGTCGACGTGTGTACTGGCATAGAGGCTGACGAATTATGAAGGATAGATAGATGTATGGTCGATAGAGACTACCTTAAAGTTGAGTAACAAATTGACGTTTTGGAATCAAACCGTATATTGCAAATGTTTATTTCTTCAATTATCGTTTAAATGTTGACTCTTCTAAATTATCTCACAAATATTCTTTCCCTTTACTAAAATTCTAACTAATGGTATTTTATCGGATTCCTCCGGAGTGTACCCTTTTGTATTTTTCAAAAATATTTAAGGGATATTTTTAAACAAAAGAAATCTAAAATTGAAAATTTTATAAAAAATCTTTTAGCGTGATTTCTTGATACAACTTATAATTTTTCCTTTGATAAACACTCTTTAAGTGATGTTTTCTTCAAATTGTTATACAGTTTTTTACTCTGAAGTTTTATCCTAAATGTTTGGTTTTAACTACTTAATCCACTCCTATTGGTTCAAACTTTATATTGAGTTGAAGATTTTATTAAATATTTTGCACTCGATTATATTCATGTTATTCTAATATTCCCATGTTTTACCTTATGATTTCAGTTATTACAAATTTATGACACATTCCCTAACCCTTACACTTTTATCATTGCAAATCAAAATGACTTAATCTCTCTAATGATTTTAATAATAAAAAGCTTTACTAAAACTTATTGTTAAAAAAGATAAAGATTTTAAATGTTAGGAATTCCATCATATTGTTTCTACGGATTCCTAAAGATTGGAGGCATAAGAGGCCGAGTGACACCTCTCCAGCATATTTTCTTTTATTTAGCATTAGAGGCTAGGGGAGGCCCTAGTCCAGCATTAAAGGTCAATATGTGCCTATTGGGAGCCCCAATATTTGTATCAAAGATGGGACCATGTCCAGAGGGACTTTATATCACCATGGGTAAACTCTATTCATATGTTCTAATGATAGAACTGTTTAAATAAAATGAATGTTTTGATGAAAAGTATGGTTTAAGGAAATAAAAGGTTTTTTTTCTAGAATTGAAATTGATTTACTCTTCTGAGATAAATTTATCATTGATTCTGTTTAACAACGATTTATTTATAAATTGTTGTTTCACCAACATTTTTGACTATTATTTACCTAACCCTACAGTTAAGTTTAAGGATGGACCATATGTGTCTTGCGATCTGAAGGAGAATGACGAGGCATTCATTTTATACCGGATAGATTTGGGGCCAACGTGGGAATATATTATTTTAGATTGAGCTATTAGATGGTATAGTGGAGTACACCCACTATGTTATTTACAATAACATGGAATTTTAGGTTCAATTTCCATTTTTAATATATGTTATTTTTACTTTAAAAAATAAAAATAATTATATTTATTTTATAAGTTATTGATATTTCATATTTGTAATTTTATATTTTTATAAGCCAAAATAGAAATTATTGATAGATAGCTCTTTTTGTTTTTATAAAAATTGATGTCTAAAATATGGGTATATATAAAATAATATATATATATATATATATATATATATATATATATATATATATATATATATATATATATATATATATATATATATATTATAAAAGTGTTTTTTCAAAGTTACACATTTTTCAAAATATTAATAATAAGTAATACCAAATCTATAAACTTTTGTATTAGTTAAATATTGATGTTAAATTTACACAATTAATTAAAATGAACAGAGATATAAAACTCAATGATGATAATCTATTGATTTATTTTATTATTGGCCACAATTATATAGGTATAACTATGAAAAATTCCAATTAATAAAACAATATTAAAGTTATCATACATCTTTACCACCTAGAACATAAAATGACATGATCGAATTCAAATCTAGAAATTATTTAAACTATTAAGTTTTTTTAAATAATGCAGATTAATCACACACCAATAGTAACATATTATGTTAAACTAATATGGAATAATATTGTATATGTATTTATATAATTTATCAAATGTTATGATGATTTCATATAAGATATGGTTTATTTGTACTCCCTCAATCTCAATCAATTTTTAACATTTTTTTTTCACTTTCTAACACGTATTTTAAGATGCATTTTAAGGATAGTTCTATAAATTATTTTTTAAATTTTGTTTTTTGTATAAAAAATTTAAACATTTTTTTTTGTATTTTAAACATTTATTTTTACAAGCTACTATTTAAATTTTTTTAAAATAAGTTACATGCTACTATTTAAAAAATTTAAAAAATTTTTTGTTGAAATATTTAAAAAAAATATTATACAAGTAAATAATTTAGTAATAATATAAATGATCCAAAAAGAATTTTGTTGTCATAACATATATTTTAAATTTATAGTGTATTTTGTAATTCTACTAATTAAGTTGTTTACATGCTACTATTGAATGGTTCTACCAAGTTGTTTATATGCCACTACAATTGTCATTCAAGTTGCTTACATGTTGCTATTGGTTTACCAATTAGGCATATTGGGCCTACATTTTCACTATCCCCTCTTCTAGCCCTTTAAATTGAACATTCTAAAAGGATAACATCATTATTATATAAATTAGTTATGGGCCTACTTTTTTTAGACCATTTAAATTGAACATTCTAGAATCATAACATCCTTATCTTTAAATTGAAAATTCTAGAATCATAACATCAACATATAAATAGAAGTAATTGTTATGATTAACCAAGAGATAATAAGACACTCCCTAGTTAGCATAGTCTTTGATGGCCAAGCCTGCTTCACCAAGTTTCTCTTCCTTCAAATTTTTTATTTACTACCATTTTTTCCAATGGATACCTATAGTTCTGGTATGTCATTACTCTTTGGTCATTTCTAAATGGTTATTATAATCATAGTTAAATTCCATTTATTTAATGTATTTTCACTCATTTCTAATAGATTTATGGGCAATAGTTGATGTTACCTATGATATTCTCCAAAAAGAATTTACTTCATAGTGGTGGGCTGGTCACCTACCTTTTGGATCCTACATCGAAGACATGCTTAATGGCAGTCCAAGATCCTAAGAAGAATATAAAAAGTTGGCAATGTGAGTTTTAATGTTGCATTTATTTTCGTAACTCATATTTTTGTAAAATGTTATAATGTTACATTTGTTTTCGTAACTAATATTGTTGTAAAACAATTCATGGTAACAGGTTACTTGGATGGAACACATAAAAATTGAAGATAAGAGACCAATTCATAGTGTTTACAAGGAATATATATATATATATATATATATATATATATATATATATATATATATATATATATATAGTGGGTTAGCTATAGGTTACTTGAATGGATGATGGAAAGATGCTTTTGTTTCCACATCAAAGGGGCATATAGTTTTCTTGGATGCATCATCATTTATCATCATTTAGACTGAGGTTTATCATCAACCTAATCCCTATATGCCTTCAAATCCAAGGTAGAGAATGTGTTTACATACAATATATCCCAAAAATGTTAATTTAAATGCTATAAATTATTTAAAAAGTATTTTTGTGTGTCCATGCCATTTATCACTATTAGGCTTGTGCTGGTAAAATATATTGAGCTGAGATTCACCTAAATCCTTATGTGTTGGTTATGTCTACCTTTTCCTATTTTTCCATCTTTTGTATTGTATGTTAATATCTTAGCGTAAAAACTTATTTAGATCTTATTGGCATTTTCTACATAGTCTTGTGTTATCATAGCGTGCTTTGCTGACAAGAGTGGTCATATATATTTTTGGGAGTAATGATGGTCTTTATAAGGTATAATTTGAATTATTCTTTATTCTATATTCAAAATGGACTTCAGTAAATTTTGTTTGTGGCTCAATATGGCTCAATATGGTAGTTCATCTTATTTATCAGTAGTTATGTAATACGCTTGGTGTCTCCTTAATAAAGTTTTCAGTTTGGGATAGATGTTGTCTTATTAAAAATGAACCATCTAGGATCTTGGTGGGCCATCAATATTTATTGATAGTGGAGGAGATAACCGTCATCTTATCTTTAGTGAATAGAACAGACCATCAAACTTTAGGATATTCGTAAAATGTCTTCTATTCTCACTTTGTAAGCCTTTCTATATATTCCCCATCTCCAATCCAAGTGTTTACTTTTCTTTTCCAGAATATTTATTTAAAATATCACATTTCCCTTCTTGTAAGTTCCACTAAAATTAAGTCAATACTTGCCAATGTGATAGTGCAGGTAGTGCTTCTTCACAGAACTGTCAATTAAGTTTTCAAAAGAAGTTTTGTAATTTTAGCTCTTAACTGAAACTTGTCTTCTGGTTCATATTTACCGCTACATGGTGTGTTCTTGTGCTCCTGAGACTTATCATACTAATCACAATCAGTTTGCTCTCAGACTTTTGATGGCTGCGCTGCGCACTGGTTGTAAAACCTTGGAAGGAAAATTGACCGGGTAGCAGAACACAACTTGAAAAATAAACTACGAAAGCGCATTGCAGTCCTTAAAAGGACCCTGTTGTCTTGACAAACTACCAAACTTTAATTCTCTACGAAGTTCAGTTGTCAATATAATTCATGATATAGTTCTCTTTCGTAGTCCTATTTGGTTGTATGCGATAGCCGTGTTACGTCTATAAAACATATGCTCTACTTGTATCTACTACATATAAAAATTAAATGTTTTAGTAACAAATAACAACTTGATTTGAGTTTTAGCAACATTCAGGGTCAGTGACTCTTGAAATCTCTAGTGTCTTAAAATTGCCTTCTACGTTTGGAGAAATGTAATGCCAAGTCCTTCTAAATTTGTTTTTGCATGACTATGTTAATGAAATAAATTTTCTTGTACATTTATAAACGGAGGTAGAAGTTGGAATGAGATTTTTTTGCAAGTAAAAAATGCACCCGCATACCCATAAACTTTATAGTATACTAACAATTTGTTATGCTCCCAAATCCGAGGTTAGGAGATTTGGTCGTTACGCAAAATTTCTCAATATAAAATCACCTATTTAATAACACAATATCACTTGTAATCATCCAAAACTGTAATATAACATCTGCGATCCCAACTATCAAAATCATTTGGGTTATAGTGCTAGAAATAAGAATCCAAATTCTATTAAAAATAATTCTTCTTTACAACAATCTCTTTGTTCAAATCTTAACCACTTTGATAAGGAGTACAGCAGGCCAATTAATCTTATACATAATAACTTGTAGAATCCAACTCTAAAAAATAGATCTTAGGTCCATAGCATCCTGGCTTGCTATTTGCAATCATAAAAATCAAACGGAGTATTATATATGTGTGTGTATATGTTATAATGAGGTATTTTGTTCTTTAATCCTAATGTGAATTACATGTGACTACGATTTTCTTGTTTAAGGTGTAGTTTCTTTAAATGCAAGTTTAGTTTCTAGTACACAATCTGACTAAATAATGGTTGGCCATGATAATTAACCACAATCCTTAGTTCCCAAATTAATCAAAATTGTTGTATATAATACTTATAGTTATTGTTGTGGAATAAAAAGTAGGGTTATCAAAGTGCGGCTAGGGTTCGTGAGCTTCGTGCTTTAATGGCTGCACTTGTGTTACCGTGACCTAACTCGGGTCTTCACAAGATGCCTACGTATCTCAATGTCGAGAATCAAGCCAAAAAACGTAGTTCGGAGATGAGGGGTCTGGCCCTTTATATAGGCTGTAGGAGCCTTAGAATCGTAATATGGTTTGGAGACTTGATGGACAAGTCACCGTTATTGAGGAAGGTTCTGACTCATTCCTTATAAGAATTAGTTTCCATGTTGAATTAGGTGCCTTGGAGGCTACACAATATCCCTGGGATATTCTAGAACGTTCCTGGTTTCTAGAACGTTCCCGATTTGTGGATCAGGCTCATGTTAGAAACAAGCTTATACCGGGCGTCCCCGGTTTGGGCTGTTCTTTTGGGTTTAGTCATTAACTACGAATTTAATGCCCAACTAGGGTTTCGGGCCTTATTTACGAGCCAATAAATACTATATTAATTATGTCTTTAAGGATTATTTTTCACCCATATCAGTTATCATTTACAAAAACTAAGTTTAGAATTCCACTAACAACATAAGAAATTAAAATTTCTTATATTAGTCTAAAAATATAAAAAATTAAAATTGTATTGCCTACATTATATTACATTTTATTTGATTTTATCCTAATAATTTAAATTTTAAAAGTCAAATTTTCAAATGTAAAATGCTTTGCACTAGGTATAATCTAGTTACCAATTAATAACGGTACTTGTGTAAGGAAATGTTTTGTTGGTGATTGGAAATGGAATGGAATTGAGAAACTGAAATAAGTAGAAAGGAATGTTCGTCATTAGTTTAATTTGTTTGGTTTTCAATTTATAGAAACTAATTTATTTTTTTGTAATTTATAAAAATACATTCCATACTAATCTATGTTTTAATGTTTTAACATATAAATAATATTTGAGAATGGAAAAAAAATTAGGAAAGCCAAACCGAATATCTAGTACCCTATGGGAGTGAGAAACCATGGATATTTGTAAATCTTAAATTAAAAAAAAAAGGCTAAAGGCAATGATTAATTTTATAAAACAAAGACTAATGAAGGTAATGAGTCTAGTTATCTTCCTATTTGTTTGTTTATTACCCAAACCAAATCAAAGGCCCCATAACTAGTAATATCCCAATATTAGATTTATAATGGACCATTTTCAAATCCGCTAGCCCAATAGAGGATTTGATATTTCGGGGATTGTACCATGGTAAATGTGGATCCAAGAACCTAAAAAATCCTTATAGCTAGTAGCTTATTCAATCTAAATTTAAATAAAGAATTCAATTTCAAATGCTTATAGTGTATTATTTAGATGTTAAAAAAAATTTTGGGCTTATTTCACAATAAATTAAATAATTTTTTAAATCTATTTGCAATTAATCCAAATTTTAAAAATTTTGGGATATTTAATTTGAATTTTCAAATTTACACGTATCACTATAACTTATAAACCTTCTATTCACAATCTTAAAATTTTAAATGATTTTAAGAATTTTAAATATTATTGGATTTCATAGTATTTTTTGAAAAAAAACTTACTATTCACAATCTTTAAGTTTTAAAGGATTTTAAGAATTTTAAATATTTTTGGATTTCACTAGTATTTTTTGAAAAAGAGTGTATTGAGTTAGATTTCTAATAGACTATTAATAATTTACCATTTTTAGTAGATTGTTCATTTTCATTTCACATGAAATTTTACATATGTGTCTAGATCATAAATAGTTGTTGCAATAACTTGTCTATTTTAGATTCTTCTTTCATACCTGGGATCGATCCTTGTTGAGGGGTCATTCGTATTATTAATTTTTATTATAAGTTATATTTCCTTTTACTTATTTTGTGGTACCAAATCCTGACCTAGGATTTGGGAGCGTCACATAATATCCAGTAATTTTTAGGATAATATTAATAAAAGAAAAATAGAAAAAAATCGATTAAAATTAGATAATAAATAGGATTTAAATTTTAAAGATAATATTGGGACTAAAATATGGATCGGACTTGGATAAGGATAATTACTAGGTTTGGATTTATGGTTTTAAGACATCATATTCTCTTTCTCCTCTTTGTCATCAAAATTCGTAGTTCTCTTTCTACACATAAATCATTATTCTTATAAAATTCATAGTAAATTTGTTTTAGGCCAGAATTCGTTGAGTTTGTACTCGTTGGAAAGATATTTTCATTTTCGACAACTTTTATGTTTTGAGTTTTTCAACAGAACATCATTTAGAGGGTCAAAAAGGCTAAAAATTGGTCTGGTCAGAATTGCTTACGTGATATACGATAATTTGATTCTGGAGTTTCTCCGTAGAGGTTAGTCTGATCATTCTTTCTAGTATTTTTAAATCTATGTGTTATGTGTGTATATTTGATTATTAAAACTAGGGCTAAGTGATTATTTATTTTGAATTGATATGTGTTATGAGAAAACAATATCTTGGGATTCTGAATTATTCCATGTTTTGCGAAAATAAGAATAAGGACCGAGTCACCGGGTTGTAGTGACAGTTTTTTTGAAAAATTTAGGGCCGTTATCAGCGGATTGTAGTGGTCGTGGTATGAATTGTGGGTTTCAAGTTATTGTTGTTATGTGATATGGTATCGTTTTGAATAAGAATACGTGTATAGAAAGTTATTGATTTATGTATCGTATTATATCGTACTGATTATTTTGTATAATACATGTATACATGTTAATTGGCCTTACTAGTTGGATCCATTGGTTACTTGATGGGCTTTGTATCTCATTTTCTTAAAATTTTAGGTTCGAGTTTTGTAGCATTCGAGTTTGAGGACCATAGAACTGGTTAGGCTAGATTGACTTTTCGAGAGATTTTAGCTGCGCTTTTTTAATATCTACCTTTGTAATTGATTTTTAGTTTAATAAATGGTAGTTCCTTTTAGTTTTGATTTAGAATTAATAGTCCGTGGCTGCTACACTATACAACTTATAAGTATTCATATAATTACCACTTATGTCAATTATATGATAATTGTTCATTTTTAAAAACAAAATTATGATGAAACAATTGAAAAATCAAATATTTTAATTTTGCTTCGGAAATTCTTTTTCAAAAGTATCATATTTAGACATTTATTTAGAATTTATTGGACCCCATATCTAATATCTGATTGATGTTTAATTTAATAAATTTGGGTTGTGTGATTAATTAAATATGTAGCACCATTGTTTTACGAAATCGAATATCTTGGTGCCAACAAAATCACAGCAGGCCGGCTCATTGAAATGCATTTTATATTATATATTATCATGTGATATTATTTTTGTATTGTACTAAGTAATCATATGCAAATTTTTAAAAGCAATATAATAAAATATTTAAATAATATTTTAAAGGTGATAGTTTAAAAGGATTTATGAATTTTTGCTTTTTAATTTACATATTAGGAGTTTGTAAATGAGGTGTTTGAAATTTTTGCATATAATTTTAAGTTTTTTAATCCAATAAATAAATTTTTATTTATAAAAAAAGTTAATTATATTAACTTTTATTATATGATCAAAACCAAAAACGTCAAATAATATATATAGAATAAAATAATAATAAATTTAAATTAGTTACCATTTTATTTAATACAAAGTAAGGAAAAGTATTTAATGTAGAGAGTCAAAATATAAGCATCATTAATTTTACAAATAGTTGCAGTGCTTTGGTCAACTAACCCAGCATCAGCAATACTTGTTCATTTTCTGAAATGAGCTCGACCCCTTTAATTAGGGCTGTCAAAAAAATTCGAAAAATTCGATATTCGTTCAAAATATCTGTATTCGTTTCCGAAATAAAGCGGATATTATCCGTATTCGAAATAAATCGGATATTATCCATATTCAGATTCGACAATTTCGGATACGGATATGGATATTGGCACATCTGTATCCGATAATATCCGAATCCGAAATTATACATATATATTATAAATTTTGTATCTATATTTATATTTATATTCATATCATTTAGATATTATTATGTTCCTTATTCATCAAATAATGTGTTTATATGAGATAAATATATTTGTAAACATAATATAGGTATAAATTTATATAAATATAGTATAAATTCAATATTTTAAGAATAACAAAAATATACATAAAAAGATATATTGAAAATATTTATTTAAAATTAAAAATAAAACATATCCAAGTAAATTTAATTTTTTATTTAGTTTTAGACAAGTTAAAAATTTATTTTTTTATTATTTTTTATCTTTTTTTGAATTAAAAATTAAATTTAAAATATAAAAATATGACTGAAAAACGGATTCAGATATTATCCAGATCCGAATAGTATCCGTCAGATTCGAATTCATATACTTCTTTAAATATTTTCGGATCCGGATACGAATTTGGATACAGATTCAGATTTTCGGATTCGGATATTGATAGATCATCCGAAATATCGATTTGACAGCCCTACCTTTAATAAGCTCGAGATGCCCCAAATATTCACAAGTGTTTAGAGGCGCTTGCACATCATCGGTGATTATGGCCCACGAACAATGACAATTAACAAGTTAATTATGTTTTTAACTTATTTTTAACCAGTTAAAATAAATCTACTGGGAACCTCAACAATGCCCTTCTCATCCTTTATATCTATTATAGGCCAACATGAGTTTTGTGCCTATTTAGTAAATTACTAATTTGTCCTTAGATATAAATGAATGTTAAAAATTTTGAAGTTGGAAGGAATTGAACCTATGACCTGCCAACACTTGTAACTTTGTGTTCACATATTCAACCACTAAACCAAATCACTTCTTTATGCAATTTTTTAAACTCATTCACTACATGCTCAAATAACTCATCTATTAGCAATATTTATTTTATAATTTATTCAAGATAAAATTGCCCACATAATTTTTATTAATTTTAATAATTTGAATTTTGATAATTAAAACTATGCCATTCATATACTCATAAATTTATGTTCACGTTTATTTTTATGATTTATTAGGGATAAAATCATTAAAGTATTTGCACATATAATAGTAAAAAATGGTAGTCGGGGAGGGAAAATATAAATTGACAAATATGATGTCGTCGAAGTCAGAATTAAGAAAGATACTCAGTGGCTGAAAATTGGTCAAAAAAAAATCAAAGTGAGGAGGTAGGTGACGAAAAATAAGTAGACGTCTATGTCAAGTAGGTAAACGGGCGAAAATGAAAATAGATCCATAAAATTTTATTATAACATTTCTCTTTTTTAACAATTATATCTATATATTAGTCAAATGGCCAGATTATGTTTATTATTAAATTGTTACATTGATAAATGAAGTGTATAACATATTTTTACTCGGTATCATTATAATATTTTATTTTATGTATGAAAGGTACTGAGGTGGCCGAAAATTGGTAAAAAAAAATCGAAGTGAGGAGGTAGGTGACATAAAATTAGTAGAATTTATCTCAAGTAGGTAAACGGGCGAAAGTGAAAATAGATATATAAAAATTTATTATAATATTTCTCTCTATTAAAAATTATGTCTATATTAGTCGAATGGCCAGAATACAAAAAATGATAAATAAGGTGTAAAACATATTTATACTCGATATCAGTATAATATTTTATTTTAAGTATATTTGCACTATATCGGTTAATCCTATTATCATCGGGTAATTTATAGATTGATTAAAAAATATATATTAAAATATTAAAAATAAGAAATAATTTGCATATGGGATTTGGATTTGGTAAAAAAATGTCAATATGGTTTTGATATCTATTGTCCCTCGCACTTTATTTTTGCAGCATTTTCGTAATATGCTAATGTTATTAACTTCATACAAAATGAGTTTTGCAACCTTATATAAGATAGTAATTTTTACTAATTTTAATAATTTATGCCATTCATATACTCATAAATTTATGCTCACGTTTATTTTTATGATTTATTAGGGATAAAATCATTAAAATATTTTCACATATAATAGTAAAAAATGGTAGTCGGGAGGGAAAATATAAATTGACAAATATGATGTCGTCGAAGTTAGAATTAAGAAAGGTACTCAGTGGGTAGGTGATGAAAAATAAGTAGACGTCTATGTCAAGTAGGTAAACGGGCGGAAGTGAAAATAGATCTATAAAATTTTATTATAACATTTCTCTTTTTTAAAAATTATATCTATATATTAGTCAAATGGCCAGATTATGTTTATTATTAAATTGTCACATTGATGAATGAAGTGTATAACATATTTTTACTCGGTATCATTATAATATTTTATTTTATGTATGAAAGGTAGTGAGGTGGCCGAAAATTGGTAAAAAAAAATCGAAGTGAGGAGGTAGGTGACGGAAAATTAGTAGAAGTTATCTCAAGTAGGTAAACGGGCGGAAGTGAAAATAGATATATAAAAATTTATTATAATATTTCTCTCTTTTAACAATTATGTCTATATTAGTCGAATGGTCAGAATACAGAAAATGATAAATAAGGTGTAAAACATATTTATACTCGATTTCAATATAATATTTTATTTTAAGTATATTTGCACTATATCGGTTAATCCTATTATCATCCGGTAATTTATAGATTGATTAAAAAATATATATTAAAATATTAAAAATAAGAAATAATTTGCATATGGGATTTGGATTTGGTAAAAAAATGTCAATATGGTTTTGATATCTATTGTCCCCCGCACTTTATTTTTGCAGCATTTTCGTAATATGCTAATGTTATTAACTTCATACAAAATGAGTTTTGCAACCATATATAAGATAGTAATTTTTACTAATTTTAATAATTTATGCCATTCATATACTCATAAATTTATGCTCACATTTATTTTTATGATTTATTAGGGATAAAATCATTAAAATATTTTCACATATAGTAGTAAAATATGGTAGTCGGGGAGGGAAAACATAAATTGACAAATATGATGTCGTCGAAGTCAGAATTAAGAAAGGTACTCACTGGCTGAAAATTGGTCAAAAAATAAAAATCAAAGTTAGGAGGTAGGTGACGAAAAATAAGTAGACGTCTATGTCAAGTAGGTAAACGGGCGGAAGTGAAAATAGATCTATAAAATTTTATTATAACATTTCTCTTTTTTAAAAATTATATCTATATATTAGTCAAATGGCCAGATTATGTTTATTATTAAATTGTTACATTGATGAATGAAGTGTATAACATATTTTTACTCGGTATCATTATAATATTTTATTTTAAGTATGAAAGGTACTGAGGTGGCCGAAAATTGGTAAAAAAAAATCGAAGTGAGGAGGTAGGTGACGGAAAATTAGTAGAAGTTATCTCAAGTGGGTAAACGGGGGGAAGTGAAAATAGATATATAAAAATTTATTATAATATTTCTCTCTTTTAACAATTATGTCTATATTAGTCGAATGGCCAGAATACAAAAAATGATAAATAAGGTGTAAAACATATTTATACTCGATTTCAGTATAATATTTTGTTTTAAGTATATTTGCACTATATCGGTTAATCCTATTATCATCGGGTAATTTATAGATTGATTAAAAAAATATATTAAAATATTAAAAATAAGAAATAATTTACATATGGGATTTGGATTTGGTAAAAAAAATGTCAATATGGTTTTGATATCGATTATCCCTCGCACTTTATTTTTGCAGCATTTTCGTAACATGCTAATGTTATTAACATCATACAAAATGAGTTTTACAACCATATATAAGATAGTAATATATCAGTTTCACTTGAATTTTAAACTCCAATGCGAGTTTCAACCCGGTGTGAGACTAATAAACTCGAAAATTGCTGATATATACAATGTCTTATGATCACGGATGTGGTATGTGTATTTTTTATTTTTCGGCTATCATTTTGCTATTACCTCAAATTAAAATGATATTCGGGATGCTTCATTATCGTAGTTATGTCTATCTTATTTTCATAGATTGAATTTTATTGTACATATGAACTTTTACAACATAATTCATTTGGTGCATACATTAACACATCTCATTTTAAAAACCCGTTATGAGTTATGACATTTTAATTTTAGTTACTCGTGTATTTTGTTGAATTTGTACATGTCTAAATATGGATTGTCTTGAAATTTGAGATATTACCATGGGGTTTTGAAAGTTCACTTCTGAGAATAGATATATAGTACAATGTATTTGAAGAAAAGATTTTGTTATGGTCAATTTGCTTTTGAAAGGATACATCTGCGATGGTCAAATACCATGATCTTAGAAAAACACACATCACATATTTATTTTGAACCTGCACAACTATTAGAATAAATTTGTTATTCTCCTTGTTCTCCGAAATTGGTCGGAGAAAAGGATCCAAAATTGGAAATGTGCGCTGAAATCCAAAATTGGAAATATGCGCTGAGATTTTATTAGCAGAACTATATGGCTCTATTACTTTTATTTTTTCGTCACATTACATTATTTCTTACAATTTTAAATTAGAAATAATATAATATATAATTCTTTATCCACCCAAAATAAATAAGCCAGTTGTTTTCTCATGTATTTCAATACAACAAGATTATTGTGGTAATACTTTGCATTTAATTAACTCTTACTTATAGTTTTCAGTCGGTCATTTTTCTTACACTGACCAAACATAACTAAAAATATAACTTTTGCGGTTCAGAATCTAATAATATTTTGAAACTATAACATCTTAAATAGATCGAAATACGTAAAGTAGACTAATACGAGAAAATTCTATGAATTATTATATGGCCCGTGCTTTGCACGGGCTATCATGCTAGTTTTTACTTAAACATGGATCTGTATTATATAAACATTACACATCATGTAAGTGAGTTGGGAAATTGAAACGTTTTTTAAAATTATTTTCTAAGATTTCTTAGGAAGACATCTTGTTTTTGAGTTTCTTGATTTATCACAATTTTAAAAATTACATAACAGAATCACTAAACAAAAATGCACTTAAGTACATAATGCCACTATCCAAGCATCACTACGCCATAAATGCTCATATGCAACGCTTTTAGAAAGCGTTTCACTGAAAGTGTTTCGTTAGATATGAAATTTTGGCTCTAATGAAACAGAACTTGAACTGGTGTTGCATTGCATATAATTTAGTGTTGCATTTGACCCACGGTGTTTCACATAATGCAACACTAACAGCTGGCGTTGCATTAGATATTTTTTAATTTAAAAAAAGCTGACGTGGTAGAAGTGGGGTCCACATGTGCTGACGTGGCATTTACTGACGTGGCAATTGTGGGGCCCACAATTGTTGACGTGGTAGAAGTGGGACCTACATGTGCTGACGTGGCATTTGCTGACGTGGCAAAAGTGTTGCATTAGGTGAACATAGTGTTGCATTTGCTATTTAGAAGTGTTGCATTAGCTATTCTTTAATTTTAATAAATGCTGACGTGGTAGTTGTGGGACCCACCAATGATGACATGTTAGTGTGGGGCCCACAAGGGTGACGTGGCAGGAGGCCCACAGATAGTGACGTGGCAAGTGTGGGGCCCATAATTGCTGATGTGTCATTTGCTAACGTGGCAGAATCGTTGCATTAGCTGACAACAGGGTTGCATTTGCTATTTTGAAGTGCTGCATTAGCTAAGTTTTTAAATTTAATAAATGCTGATGTGGCAGAAGTGGGACCCACCTGTGCTACTGTGGCATTTGCTGACGTGGCAGAAGCGTTGCATTAGGTGACAATAGTGTTGCATTTGCTGTTTTGAAGTGTTGCATCAGCTAATTTTTTAATTTTAATAAATGATGACGTGGTAGTGTAGGGCCCACAAGCTGACGTGGTAGGAGACCCACAATTGCTGACATGGCAAGTGTGGGGCCCATAATTGCTGTAGCAGAAGTGGGACCCACCTGTGCTGACGTGTCATTTGCTAACGTGGCAGAAGCGTTGCAGTAGATTACAATAGTGTTGCATTTGCTGTTTTGTAGTGTTGCATTAGCTAATACTTTTAATTTTAATAAATGCTGACGTGGCAGGCGCGGGGCCCACAAGGGTAAATTTATTAATTTTAATAAATTTTTAAAAAAATTGTTAAATGTATTTGGTTTGGTTTTATAACGGTCAAACTGGTCAAATTAGACTTTCCTCTTACTAGTCTTGTCCCGAATGATGAATCTATTTTTTTTTTAATTTTTTTTCGACGTTCCAATCGTACGGATGGCAAGATATAATGGTTTTAGTGAAGGGGTAAATTTTTAAAAAATTTGCTAGATGTATTTGGTTTGGTTTTATAAGGGTCAAAGTACACTTTCCTTCTAACTAGTCTTGTCCCGAATGATGAATCAATTTTTTAAAATTATTTTTTCAACGTTCCAATCGTACGGATGACTAGATATAGCGGTTTTATGGAAGCGGTAAATTTTTAAAAATTTTGCTAGATGTATTTGGTTTTGTTTTATATCGGTCAAACCGGTCAAAGTAGACTTTCCTTCTAATTAGTCATGTCCCGAATGATGAATCTATTTTTTTAAATTATTTTTTCGACGTTCTAATCGTACGGATGTCAAGATATAACGATTTTAGTGAAGTGATAAATTTTTAAAAAATTTGCTAGATGTATTTGGTTTGGTTTTATAACGGTCAAACCGGTCAAAGTAGACTTTCCTTTTAACTAGTCTTGTCTCGAATGATGAATCTATTTTTTAAAATTATTTTTTCGACGTTCCAATCGTACGGATGGCAAGATATAACGGTTTTAGTGAAGGGGTAAATTTTTAAAAAATTTGCTAGATGTGTTTTGTTTTGTTTTATAAGGGTCAAACTGGTCAAAGTAGACTTTCCTTCTAACTAGTCTTGTCTCGAATAATGAATCAATTTTTTTAAATTATTTTTTCGATGTTCCAATCGTACGGATGACTAGATATAACGGTTTTAGGGAAGCGGTAAATTTTTAAAAAATTTGCAAGATTTATTTGGTTTTGTTTTATAACGATCAAACCGGTCAAAGTAGACTTTCCTTCTAATTAGTCTTGTCCCGAATGATGAATCTATTTTTTAAAATTATTTTTTCGACGTTCTAATCGTACGGATGTCAAGATATAACGATTTTAGTATGTGATAAATTTTTAAAAAATTTGCTAGATGTATTTGGTTTGGTTTTATGACGGTCAAACCTGTCAAAGTAGACTTTCCTTTTAACTAGTCTTGTCCCGAATGATGAATCTATTTTTTTAAATTATTTTTTCCACGTTCCAATCATATGGATGGCAAGATATAACGATTTTAGTGAAGTGATAAATTTTTAAAAAAATTTCTAGATGTATTTGGTTTTGTTTTATAACGGTCAAACTAGTCAAATTAGACTTTCCTTCTAATTAGTCTTGTCCCGAATGATGAATCTATTTTTTAAATTATTTTTTCGACCTTCTAATCGTACGGATGTAAATATATAATGATTTTGGTGATGTGATAAATTTTTTAAAAATTTGCTAGATGTATTTGGTTTGGTTTTATAACGGTCAAACCGGTCAAAGTAGACTTTCCTTTTAACTAGTCTTGTCCCGAATGTTGAATCTATTTTTTTGAATTATTTTTTCGACATTCCAATCATACGGATGGCAAGGTATAATGGTTTTAGTTAAGTTGTAAATTTTTAAAAAATTTGCTAGATGTATTTGGTTTGGTTTTATAACGGTCAAACCGGTCAAAGTAGACTTTCCTTTTAACTTGTCTTGTCCCGAATGATGAATTTACTTTTTTAAATTATTTTTTCGACGTTTCAATCGTACAGATGTCAAGATATAACGATTTTATTGAAGCGGTAAAATTTTAAAAAATTTTCTAGATGTATTTTGTTTTGTTTTATAACGGTCAAACCGGTCAAAGTAGACTTTCCTTCTAATTAGTCTTGTCCCGAATGATGAATCTATTTTTTAAAATTATTTTTTCGACTTTTTAATCGTACGAATGTCAAGATATAACGATTTTAGTGAAGTGATAAATTTTTAAAAAAATTTCTAGATGTATTTGGTTTTGTTTTATAACGGTCAAACCGGTCAAATTAGACTTTCCTTCTAATTATTCTTGTCCCGAATGATGAATCTATTTTTTAAATTATTTTTTCGACGTTCTAATCTTACGGATGTAAATATATAATGATTTTAGTCATGTGATAAATTTTTAAAAAATTTGCTAGATGTATTTGGTTTGGTTTTATAACGGTCAAACCGGTCAAAGTAGACTTTCCTTTTAACTAGTCTTGTCCCAAATGATGAATCTATTTTTTTAAATTATTTTTTCGACATTCCAATCTTACGGATGGCAAGGTATAATGGTTTTAGTTAAGTGGTAAATTTTTAAAAAAATTTCTAGATGTATTTGGTTTGGTTTTATAACGGTCAAACCGGTCAAAGTAGACTTTCCTTTTAACTAGTCTTGTCCCGAATGATGAATCTATTTTTTTAAATTATTTTTTCGACGTTCCAATCGTACGGATGTCAAGATATAACGTTTTAGTTAAGTTGTAAATTTTTAAAAAATTTTCTAGATGTATTTGGTTTGGTTTTATAACGGTCAAACCAGTCAAAGTAGACTTTCTTTTAACTAGTCTTGTCCCGAATGATGAATCTATTTTTTTAAATTATTTTTTCGACGTTCCAATCGTACGGATGTCAAGATATAACGATTTTAGTGAAGTGATAAATTTTTAAAAAAATTTGCTAGATGTATTTGGTTTGGTTTTATAACGGTTAAACCGGTCAAAGTTGACTTTCCTTTTAACTAGTCTTGTCCCGAATGATGAATTTATTTTTTTAAATTATTTTTTCGACGTTTCAATCGGACGGATGTCAAGATATAACGATTTTATTGAAGCGGTAAAATTTTAAAAAATTTGCTAGATGTATTTTGTTTTGTTTTATAACGGTCAAACCGGTCAAAGTAGACTTTCCTTCTAATTAGTCTTGTCCCGAATGATGAATCTATTTTTTAAAATTATTTTTTCGACTTTTTAATCGTACGAATGTCAAGATATAGCGATTTTAGTGAAGTGATAAATTTTTAAAAAAAATTCTAGATGTATTTGATTTTGTTTTATAACGGTCAAACCGGTCAAATTAGACTTTCCTTCTAATTAGTCTTGTCCCGAATGATGAATTTATTTTCTAAATTATTTTTTCGACGTTCTAATCATACGGATGTAAATATATAATGATTTTATTGATGTGATAAATTTTTAAAAAAATTTCTAGATGTATTTGGTTTGGTTTTATAACGGTCAAACCGGACAAAGTAGACTTTCCTTTTAACTAGTCTTGTCCCGAATGATGAATCTATTTTTTTAAATTATTTTTTCGACATTCCAATCGTACGGATGGCAAGGTATAATGGTTTTAGTTAAGTGGTAAATTTTTAAAAAATTTGCTAGATGTATTTGGTTTGGTTTTATAACGGTCAAACCGGTCAAAGTAGACTTTCCTTTTAACTAGTCTTGTCCCGAATGATGAATCTATTTTTTTAAATTATTTTTTCGACGTTCCAATCGTACGGATGTCAAGATATAACGATTTTAGTGAAGTGATAAATTTTTAAAAAAATTTGCTAGATGTATTTGGTTTGGTTTTATAACAGTTACCGGTCAAAGTAGACTTTCCTTTTAACTAGTCTTACCCGAATGATGAATCTATTTTTTTAAAATTATTTTTTCGAAGTTCCAATCGTACGGATGGTAAGATATAACGGTTTTATTGAACTGGTAAATTTTTAAAAAATTTGCTCGATGTATTTGGTTTGGTTTTATAACGGTCAAACCGGTCAAAGTAGATTTTCCTTTTAACTAGTCTTGTCCCGAATGTTCAATCTATTTTTTTAAATTATTTTTTCGATGTTCCAATCGTATAGATGGTAAGATATAACGGTTTTAGTGAAGTGGTATATTTTTAAAAAAATTTCTAGATGTATTTGGTTTGGTTTTATAACGGCCAAACCGGTCAAAGTAGACTTTCTTTTTAACTAGTCTTGTCCCGAATGATAAATTTATTTTTTTAATTTGTTTTTTCGATGTTCCAAACGTACGGGTGTCAAGATCTAACGATTTTAGAGATGTGTCAATTTTTTAAAAAATTTGATAGATGTATTTGGTTTGGTTTTATAATAGTCAAACCGGTAAAAGTAGACTTTCTTTATATAGTCTTGTCCCGAATGATGATTCTATTTTTTTACATTATTTTTTTGATGTTCCAAACATACGAATGTTAAGATCTAACGATTTTATTGCTGTGGTAATTTTTTTAAAAAATTCCTAGATGTATTTGGTTTAATTTTGTAATGGTCAAACCGGTTTAAACATTCTTTTTAACTATTATTGACCCAAATGATGATTCTTTTTTCAAATTATTTTTTCGACGATCCAACCATAATGTATTATAAATTTTAAATTATCTGTCATGTTTTTAAAATTTTTAGTGTTTTATAAATTTTAAATTAAAATAAATAAAATAACATTATATTAATGGAAAACATAACACGCGTTACGAGGTGAAAATTTGGGAGTCACAAATTTTGGCGGCCTCAACTTTTCCCTAATTTGGGAGTCACAATAATTCGGTTCGGTTCGGTCCGGACCGAAAAAACCGAATTTTTTTTTGAAAAAAAACCTATATTATAAATAAAGCTAAAAATTCATGATTTATCACAAAAATAATAATCAATTAATCACCACTATTTCACCAACATAGATATAATTAGAATTTACAAATTAGATAATATAATTATATTTTATAAGATATATATAAAATGTATATAACATAAATATAAAAATTAAAGTATATATTATTCGGACTATTCGGTCTATTCGGTCCGGACCGAAATATTTTTCAAAGAACCGAACCGAACCGATTTTTATTTCGGTCTATTCGGTCCGGACCGAATAAACCGAATTTTCAAAAAATTAGAACCGAACCGAATTTGCACGGTTCGGTTCGGTTTTTCGGTTTCGGTTCGGTTTTGCTCAGCCCTACTAACTTCCCCCTAAAACACTGCTCTCAATCTCAATATACAGGCACTACACCTCTTTCTTTGTACAAACTCTTATACATTCACCTCTTTCTCTGTCTCTCAGATCTGTCTATCAATCTCGCTCTTACGTCGATTTACAAACTCTTGTAGCTCCGATTGGTAATTGATTTAAAAACTCTCAGTTCACTTTTAATTTCTTTTCTTTTGAATCGATTTACATTGCGCTTTGCCTTCAAGAAACGGCTTTGCCTCGGCTCTCTCTCTCTCTCTCTCTCTCTCTCTCTCTCGCCACTTCTTTGTTTACACAATTAAACTTCTCCAATTCATCATCATCTCGTACTCAATCAGATCTTACTCATTAATCCACTTAATTAACTAAATCATCCATCTCCTCAACTCAAATCCCTAAACCCTCACCTAATTCATTCCATCATGTCCGCTCCCAATCATCCCCCGCCGCTCGGTGACTACTCTCATGTCAGTATTTTTCACCTTAATTACTCTCTTTTTTCCCAAGAATTTTATTATTGTTGTACAGGTTGTTAGGTTTTTATTTTTCGAAAACTAGAAATAGTGGCTCAAATGATGTTGTGTTTAGTTTGTTACTGTAATATCCCGTTATTTTAGAATAATAATAATAATAATAATAATAATAATAATAATAATAATAATAATAAAAGAATAATAGAAAAAGAATGAATAAAAAATTACTAAAAAGTTAGGTATTAAAATTGAATTTGAAGATATTAGTCTAAAATATAGATGAGATTCTAAAACTAGGATAATTAGTAAAATTGGAATTAGTGTTTTAAAAATATACTAGATTAATTCTTATTTATAGCATTAATTTCTTTTTGTACAAGTTAGTTAATCAAAGATAAGATTTGTTATTATGGGAAAGAAGCGTGAGAAAATTTTAGAAGATTGATATCATAAATAGGATATTTTATTTTAAGAATTACTTGGGGAGGTTGTAAAATTTTTAGGATTAATTTTTAGAATTACCTTATTTAATTAGGGTTTGTAAGACATTATAAATACATCATATTCTCCTTCTCCATCTTTTATAACAAAATTCGTAGGTTTTCTTCACACAAATCAGCTATCTTGTAAAATTCGTAGAAAATTCATCGTATGTCGGAATTCATTGATTCTGGACTTTTCGGAAAGATCTTTTCGTGCTCTACAACTTTCGTGTTTTGAGTTTTCCAAGGAAACATCGTTTAGAGGGTCAAAAAGGCAAAATACAGATCTGATCAAGAGTGGGTACATGTTTTGGATTCTTGTTTTTCCATTTAGAGGTAAGTTTCCGAATGATCTTTCTAGTGTTTTCAAAATTATGTGTTATGTGTACGTATTTGTTATCAAAATTTGGGCTAAGTGATTATATTTTGAAGTTATACGTGTATTATTGTATATGTGTTATGTGTAAGCAGCAATAGTCTTGGGACTCTGATTTATGCCATGGTTTGCGAAAATAAGAATAAGAATAAGGACCGAGTCACCGGGTTGTAGTGACAGTTTTCTAAAAATTTAGGACCGTTATCACCGGGTTGTAGTGGTCGTGGTATGAATTATGGGTTTCAAGTTATTGTTGTTATGTGTAGTCGTATCGTATCGTATCATATTGAATATGAATTAGAATACGTGTATAGAAAATTATGTATCATATATTTTATCGTATCGTATCAAATATTGTATTCTTTTATGTGTATATGTGTTACTTGGCCTTACTAGTTAGATCGATTGGTTACTTGCTGGGATGTATAGCTCATTACTTACAATTTTCAGGTTCGGTGTACGATTGAGTTTGCTAGCGTCGGAGTTCGAGGACCTTAGAATTGGGCTAGATTGACTTTTCGATAGATGTTAGCTGCGCTTTTGTAATAAGTACCTTTGTAATTGACTTTTTGATTAATAAATTGTAATTTGTTTTAGTTTTCGAATTAGAAATTAATATCCCGAAAAGTCGGGATGTTACAGTTGGTATCAAGAGCAGGCTGTCCTTCGGAGTGTATTAGGTATGGGACTAGTACATTCTCTAGGATGCGATCCTATAGACTACCGTTTAGGAGTAGACGTTTAGAATAGACGTGTCCCGGACTTTTGGAGTATAGGAGTTTGAGAATTTGGGGGCCAAATTCTTTTTAAGGAGGGTAGAATGTAATATCCCGTTATTTTATAATAATAATAATAATAATAATAATAATAATAATAATAATAATAATAATAATAATAATAAAAGAATAATAGAAAAAGAATGAATAAAAAATTACTAAAAAGTTAGGTATTAAAATTGAATTTGAAGATATTAGTCTAAAATATAGATGAGATTCTAAAACTACGATAATTAGTAAAATTGAAATTAGTGTTTTAAAAATATACTAGATTAATTCTTATTTATAGCATTAATTTCTTTTTGTACAAGTTAGTTAATCAAAGATAAGATTTGTTATTATGGGAAAGAAGCGTGAGAAAATTTTAGAAGATTGATATCATAAATAGGATATTTTATTTTAAGAATTACTTGGGGAGGTTGTAAAATTATTAGGATTAATTTTTAGAATTACCTTATTTAATTAGGGTTTGTAAGACATTATAAATACATCATATTCTCCTTCTCCATCTTTTATAACAAAATTCGTAGGTTTTCTTCACACAAATCAGCTATCTTGTAAAATTCGTAGAAAATTCATCGTATGTCGGAATTCATTGATTCTGGACTTTTCGGAAAGATCTTTTCGTGCTCTACAACTTTCGTGTTTTGAGTTTTCCAAGGAAACATCGTTTAGAGGGTCAAAAAGGCAAAATACAGATCTGATCAAGAGTGGGTACATGTTTTGGATTCTTGTTTTTCCATTTAGAGGTAAGTTTCCGAATGATCTTTCTAGTGTTTTCAAAATTATGTGTTATGTGTACGTATTTGTTATCAAAATTTGGGCTAAGTGATTATATTTTGAAGTTATACGTGTATTATTGTATATGTGTTATGTGTAAGCAGCAATAGTCTTGGGACTCTGATTTATGCCATGGTTTGCGAAAATAAATATAAGAATAAGGACCGAGTCACCGGGTTGTAGTGACAGTTTTCTAAAAATTTAGGACCGTTATCACCGGGTTGTAGTGGTCGTGGTATGAATTATGGGTTTCAAGTTATTGTTGTTATGTGTAGTCGTATCGTATCGTATCATATTGAATATGAATTAGAATACGTGTATAGAAAATTATGTATCATATATTTTATCGTATCGTATCAAATATTGTATTCTTTTATGTGTATATGTGTTACTTGGCCTTACTAGTTAGATCGATTGGTTACTTGCTGGGATGTATAGCTCATTACTTACAATTTTCAGGTTCGGTGTACGATTGAGTTTGCTAGCGTCGGAGTTCGAGGACCTTAGAATTGGGCTAGATTGACTTTTCGATAGATGTTAGCTGCGCTTTTGTAATAAGTACCTTTGTAATTGACTTTTTGATTAATAAATTGTAATTTGTTTTAGTTTTCGAATTAGAAATTAATATCCGGAAAAGTCGGGATGTTACAGTTACAGTTTATCAATGTTGTGGTTTCGATAATTGAAGTTAATTTTGATTGTTTTAGCTGGATTGAATTAAATGTTTGATCTTTGATAGGTGATATCGGAACCTAGTGTGTTAGGTTTCTAAAATTTGCTTTGTTATTAAAATTGTAGATAACCCCTCTTGTGGTTACTGTGATCTTGGTTTTACTATAAATTTTGATTTGTTCCTTCTCTGTCTTTTCATGATTAGTATTGTTACAGCATTTGCTTTTGTTGCTTACTGTATTTTCTTGAATATTTTATTAGCAAATAAAGCGAAAATATGAAGGCCCCGAGTTTGAAGGTGATTACAACAAGCCGAACCTAAATCCTGGGTTTACTGATGTTTTCAGTAGTCCTTTTCAAAGACCCGAGTCTAAAAAATTTGGGAAGGCACAGAAAGTACCAAGGATTGCTAAGTTCAATCAGACTGCATCTGCTCCTGTCTCAGGTGTTGGTGAGTTCCATGTTAAAGCTTTCTGACCAACACTCTTACTCCAGCTGGTCCATGTACCTATGATAGCTCTCTAGGTAACTCTTATAAAAAAAAAATTTTATTCTTTTTTTTGTAACACTAGAGCTTAATTATTTTATGTTCTCCATCTTGTGCCTTTGTAATTAGTGCAATTATATGTTAAGACACTGATCTGTGATTCAACCTAGGTCTATTAACCAAGAAGTTCATAAATCTAATCAAACAAGTAGAAGATGGTATTCTTGATCTTAATAAAGCTGCTGATACATTAGAGGTGACCATTCTTAATTAATTAGTCACATGATGTGTTTAGCTCTTGTATCAAAGGGTTTGTACTGGTTACAGGTGCAGAAGAGACACTTATATGACATTACAAATGTGCTAGAAGGAACTGGTCTCATAGAATAGAAGCTTAGGAACAGAATTCAGTGGAAGTAGGGGAAGTGTTTGAAATTTATGTGATTGAAACTGCCTTTTGTTCTATTCCTATCTGAGTTAACACCAAGTATGCTAATCACTCAATTGATTAACTAGGGGACTCGATGCTTCAATGCCCAGGGATATTGATGAGACTGTCGGTAGCTTACATGTATGAAATTATATATAATTTAATGTATAATTCAATTTTTTCCCAGCGTAAAATGTTCTGCAAAAAACATAACGGAAACTTCGTTCGACCTATAACTTTAATGTCACTGATTTTTACTTGTTAAGGACTAAGGAGAGCGTCAATATATATACATCTAATGTAGGAAAGAATGAAGAAGAAATGACTTTATCCATCACTTTCATATTGAACATGATGATAATCTTAAGTCTTAACAATAAATACCTTAATTTTTCTATATTGGTTTTTTCATGTTAAATATTACGTTTCTTTGTTAAGTAATTGATTAAACTCTATTGGAAAGTGTTTATATAATGTTCTAATGAAATAAAAAAATCAAGAATGAGTAATCTTCATCAAATTCTTTCATATTGTGATGTTATCTTATTAGCTTATATTTTAAGTTATTATTGTTTATTTTGACTTTTATACCCTGTCAAGTTATCCAGTCCTATTGTAGTCTTCTGTGCAGTCTACAAGCACATTAAGAAAAGGGATGCAATAGAAGAGGGAAGTCTGGTTGTATATGCACTAGGAACTTCAATAAATGCAAACGAGGAGATAAAATTTGTTATTAGCACAAATCTTTTTTTGAATGTTCTAAACTTCTCACTAAATTTGTTGTTTAATCAGCTCGAACTGTCATTCTTATATGTTCTATGGATATGTAATACATGCTTTATAACAATACAAACTATGGGTTTAATGATTGAACTTATTTGATCATTTTATCTGTTTGTACCACTGGTGCACCTAACTATTGAAGTGAATGTAGTACATGTTAATTTTGCCGCTTTTCTTTCAAGTCTCTTTTGCTTCTAGCTTTTCATTTCACTGAAATGTGGTAGCAGTGTTGTCTTCTTTTATCAGTTGAATAATCTTATGGTGTGAGATAAACCCAAATCAAGAATGAATTATCTACGGTATAATAGCAAATCACCTAAGATTTTTAATCTGGGAATGACAACTACTCGGGTAGAACCTGCCATTGTAGCCTACTGATTCTCTTCTTTCCTTGGTAATAGTTAAATAATTAATTCATATCTGCTTTGTAGGATCTATTAATTTTCCATGTTTTTATTTGGTTCTTGTCAACTAAAACTACTTTGCATTTTATTTTTTATATCTTTGGCTGTGCCAGGTTGATCTAAACTTCTTGATGTTTCTTAGTACTGTAGGATGGTCCACAAGCAGGACATACGGTTCCTCATGTACACATCCACATCATCACATGAAAAGGCGGCGACTTTGAAAGAAATGATGAAATATATGAAGCGGTGAGAAGAAACTCGTAGTAGTTGCTATTTTGTAGGTTATACATCAAATGGAGAGATAACAAGTGACGTAGTTGTTGGTGTGGATGATTGTAACTATTTGGTGGCTGGTTGAATGTTTTGGATGGCTTTGAATGTATTTTGTTGGGTTTTTTTATGTAAGAAATAGAATATTGCTAAAATTTTAATTAAAGCGTTACACTTGATATTTTCAGTGTTGCACTATATATTTTATTGTTGCATTTGGTAAATATAGTGTTGTATTTGATAAGATGCTAGTGTTTTAAAAAGTAAATAAAAGCGTTGCATTACATGGTTGTGGGCCCTAGTGCTGACGTGGCACATAGGACCCAGTGCTGACATGGCACGCAGGACCCACTACTGACGTGGCATGTAGGACCCACAGCTGGCGTGGCATTGCAGGCCCCACTGCTAACATGGCACGTGGGCCCCACATACCGACATGGCATGCCAACTGTATTGTTGTTGACGTGGCATACCAGCTGGGCTGTTGCTGACGTGGCATGCTAGCTGGACCTATTGCTGACGTGGCATGCTTGTGGGATCCACATTCGTGACGTGGAATTGGAACAATGTCTAATGTCAAATGCAACGCCTTTTTGGTATTGCATGTGCTTTGTGTGGTGTTGCATTATATGTCAGATGCAACGCTTATTGATGTTGCTTTAGATGTCAAAAAGCGTTGCATTATGGGGTCTAACACCACGGTCACGGATGCAACGCCCCCTGGTGTTGCATTTGGTCTAACGCAGCGCTTTTTTGACCTAAAGCAACAGTAAATATGGTGTTGCATATGTGCATTTTTGGTGTAGTGCATAATGATGAAGGCAATGAAGTTAATAAGTAAGACTAATCACACTGATTCCTCCTCTTCTTCATTACAAACTAATCAAAATTACATTAAATTATAAGTGATCTTAATTCATTTGCAATTGGACTTCGTCTAGTGCAATATTTACTTCTAGCTTAAACTAAACAAAACTTAGTGCTAATTTCGTTAAATGCCAATATTTGGTGTACTTTTAAATTTTATGTAATATATAAGTTATTTATATGTAATTTGATGTATTCTAAAATAATATGTGCTTCTAAATTTTTAAATTTCAAATTTAATTCTTCTTGCATCAATTTTTAAAGTAACACAAACAACCAATATAAGTTGAGAATTGTATCTATTAACGAGCCTTGTAATAAACAAGGAGCTCATCAAGTGTATTTTCTACAATTTTCATTAACTTTACTATTTAATTTTGAATTTAGTGATGCGGCAAAACAAAAGTGTTAAGTCTGTTCCAATCCAAAAGCATAGCTATCACCTCAAGATTCACACAATGGATTGAAAAAAACCATTGGGATTTTTGTACGAAAATGTTCAAACACTTGTTGCAATCCAAACCTATACGACTATTTTTCACGATGGATCCTCAATTTACCAATTTATACATGTAATTCATAAAATCAGAAAACACATAACAGATTAAAAAGCAACATGGTTCAAATAGTTAACAATAGTGACACACATGATAATCTAAAACTTGTGCGGAATATATGTCTTTAATGATAACTACAAATTTAAAATACTGCTTGCAACATAATATTACCCCTTCTTCCAAGATACTTTCAACCTCTCTCTTCTTAAAAATTGTGGATGCCCGTTTACAACGGCCAACAAAATCAGCCTCTGAACCAAATATCGCGCTCCACCTGTAGGCTCACAGAATTATTATTATGAGGATTTTTTTTGCTAAAAATTATGTATATGTATATATATGTGCATGTCACATGCCTTTAAGTGGACAAAGAATGAAATTTTTATTTTATATTTTTTTGGGTAACTTACACGTTAAACCTTTTTTTTTTAACAAACTTACACGTTAAACTTAAACACAAAAATTTGAAACCAGTTACATATATTTCAGCAACATTACAGATGATTGCCCCACAAAATGAGATGTCCTACAATATATATATATATATATATATATATATATATATATATATATATATATATATATATATATATAATGCAAAATTAGATTTTATGTAGACACACTCTACATATTGATGGGTCATCTCATACATGCTTCTAGATACATTCTTACCATTAGGTTAAACGACAGACCAAATGTTATGTGGCTAAAAAGTACTAACAGTTAGATGATTGCTAGGAAGGTAAGGTAGAAAATACATCTAGAGGTATATAGAAAATGGGTCCCGGTCCAGTGCAAACGGTTGCTGACCGTATGCTAATCCCACCGTACCGCGGAAACTTTCCGCGGTACGTGTACAGTACTGTTTTTGGTGTGAAAACATGGGGCATTTTCTGCGGTACGGGGCACGTACCGCGGAAAGTTTCCGCGGTACGATGAATTTTTTTTTTTAAACCTCAACCATTGGATCATTGATCCAACGGCTGGAAAATCGTATGATAAATAACAGTAACCTGCATACGTTTGCAGGTGACCATTTGCCATAGAAAATTGCCTGAAGTTATAGCAATTGAGATAGTATTTTTTTGCATGTGGAGTGATGTGAGGGTTTCCTCCTAGGAGCTAGATTTAATTGAACTTTACAACTGAAGTATTTGTTGTGTCGTAAGTCCAGGATATTTGCAAATATATGAAACACACACATAAGTGATTTGCCATAAACAGAGAGATAGAGAAATCAAAACCAAATAATAAAGATTATTAGAAGATTAAAGACATTGTCATAGAAAGAATAATACCAATTACTGTAACACCAAATTATATATATATATATATATATATATATATATATATATATATATATATATATATATATAGGAGTATATACAGAGAGAGTATATAGAGAGAGAGACATCAAAACCAAATAATAAAGATTCGTAAGAAGATTAAAGACATTGTTATAGAAAGAATAATACCAATTACTTTAACACCAAATTTCTTATATTCTTTAAATTTATTTGCCTTCCTTCAAATTCCATTTTTAATTGTACAAATTTTAGCATCATACATTTAATTTAGTTTTAAGTCTATTATGTAATTGGTAATCAATTAGTAGTTAGTTTTTCAAACTATTAAATAGAAACATAACTAATTTGTTTTAATTGTTATATTTTAGACGTGATGAATTAAGTAAGAACTTTCTCTAGGAGCTAATGCACCCTTTTTGTTGTTCATGTTCCTAGCATATGTTATAAAACCTTGACACAACTAGATTCATCAAAATATACTATAAAGACTTCATTGACTAACACCTTATAGTACAATTATCCCAAAACATCCACAAGTACCCCAATCAAAATAAAAAGATATAACATAAGTATCAATAAATTTAATCAAAATGGAAAGAATTATAACATGTACATTATTAAACTTAAAAGTCTTATGGAAATTAATAATGCACAATATATCCAAATATGAACTACACGCGAAGATGGCATAAAATTTTTAGAATGATACATAAAATTTAAAAGATATAATGACTACGCTTTACCTCAAGGATAGCGTCAAAATGTGGTTTGACACTGGCGTACTCTCTTTTGGCATCATTAAAAGCCTGGAGACACCTACAAAAATTAATAAATAAATAGTACCTTAAGTACCTGAGTTTTTTAAAGTTCTATTATGTATTGAATCTAAGTAACTAAGAATTTAACACAATATCAAAAGTTATTATGTTACCATAATAATTATGTGTAGCTTTTATTGTTCTAAGAACCCGCAATCACACCACTACACTCCTTGACAAAAAAAAATTCATTTTTGTATATCCTGACAACTTCATCCCCCTATACTTTGAAAAATAAAATATCTTTTCAGTATGATAAATATAATCTTTTGATTTAGAATTTAGTGCAAAAAGAGGTTTCATCAATAGTGTTACATATACTATATCCTAGTTGACTACATTTTGGACTAATATACGACAATAGTGACAAAGTCAATGTTGAGCTAGCTAGGTTAAAGAAGGAGGCTAGGAGAAGATTAACTTGGTTTTTTTTCCTCACTAAACTTTGTGCTTCCGACCCTCATCATCTAGTCACTCAATTCTTAATTCGATATAAGGTATAAATTCCGTTAATTATCTCAATTGTCGATCGTAATTGAACATGTTTCCCAAAAATTTGTTCTTTTTAAATCATCCTTTCTTTTCATTGAAAATTTGTCCTTTTTATGGAAAAGAAAAATCTAGCGTCAAAAATTTAAGATACAAATATGCTAAGTGACTTATTATTTTAGTCTGGTATGTATATTCCAACATTGACATCATGAATTAATAACAAACACTATGTATCTACAGTCAAAAATATAACTTTTTTTGTGGCAGAAATTTAATATTCATGTTGATTTAAGGAAAATCGTACTCACCTATCTTTTGAACCATCGTCCGCAGCTAGCCCCAGATTATAACATGCCATTTTCAGTGGAAATGCGCCAACACTACAATTATCAAACATTTTCGCATTTAAATGAAAATTATAAAATTAATTATAAAATAAATCTAATACAATAATGTACGATGCTGCTTATAAGTTAACTAATAGTAGTAATGATTCATTTTTTAACGTAAGTACACATTATTTAATTTATTGTTTGCCTAAAAGTGAACACTTTGAAGACTTGTACTAAAATGCAAGTAAAGCAACCATGCTTATGTAACATCATTTTTTAGTTTACTTGATCATCATTCAAGTTTTTCATAATCCTTGAGATAGTTACTTAAATTATAACGAATGAACAAGCTATCTGCTCATAAAGTTATAAAATTATATCTCCAGATTCTACAAGGAGCATGCTCAACCATGTACACAATTGAGAGCTTGAAGTGAACACCAATCTATGCATGCACATACAAGACTTTTATAGTTCTACTTCTGTCTGATGTATGATCATATGGACTAACACCGTTAGAAGATATCTTACTCAAGTAAAATAGAATTGAAAATAGAATATAAGTTATACGTACTCGTGCTTGTATAAAGTACGAAATTTTTGAGTCAGACTCTAACACCGATGTGTAGGTAAAAAGACTCGTGTCAAAAAATAATTTTGGCAATTGGATATATTTTTGAAGTAGGGCTTGGCTATGCAACAAATTTTTCCTAAAGGAGTAGCCTTTCGGAGATATCATTGAATTGAGACGATGAACATAAGGGGATGAAGACACAATTTGAGAATCAGATTTTATTTGGTAGAAAAGCTTGCTATTGGAGTTTTAATTCTGGGGGCAATCACTTGATGGGGAAGGGATCTAGAATTGTAAAGACTTTTAGTTCTTTTCGGCATTAGCTATTTCATCTGGATATAAATGAAGAATGGGGTATCTTATACTTTAAAGATAGGAGTATTTGAGTGTGTGTACGCACGTGTGCACATGCTTGTATGTAGATTACAATTACTGAATCAGCTTCTGAGTTCTAACAAAGAAATCTCAAGTGGAAATCTCATAGTCATCATTACCTCCCCCCACTTCCAACTATTGAAAGGGCATGTTTCGATAAATGAAAGAAGTCCACCACAGTCTCATTCCTGAAAGCATTTAGGAATAAAATTAACATGTGCGTTATGTACCTGCTAAATAAGCATGAAAAAATCGAGGACTAATATATACAATAGAACTTCTATTTTGTTTAATCGAACGACAGTGTCATCCATGAACCCTGGTAATATATTGGCAAAGAACTGATGGTCATTGTCTTCTTTACAAGAGTACAAGGTGCGCAGTTTGTCATCCACCACACCCTATATGTGAGAAAATTAAATGAAAATAATCAAAGTACTGAATAAGAAGTAGGAACCTGATTAACATGATCCTATTCATATTTAGGTATTCAAATAACATGAATAAATCTATAGATATGTAAATGAAGAAAAATTGATATGATTAAGTGTATGTACAAGAATATCACACATACCTGGATCTTTTAAGATACTACAAATCATACACAAAAAAGACTAGAGAGAAAGAGAGGATTAATTTACCAAACTTTCGGCAAGATCAATTTGAGCTAGTAGTTGGTTTGTTGAAGCCATGAAAACCTGACAATTGGCGTTTTAAACAAATTTAAAGATTGTTTTACAAAAAATAAAAATAAAAAATCACACAGAGATCATGGTTAAAAAGTTTACTTGTGTAGATTATAGACTGAAATTGATGGGAACGAGGGAGCTGTGTGAGAGAAATGAGATTAGTGTAATGTGAAATATATAGCATATGAGACCTAAAGTTGGTTGCATAGACATGTATAGACAAAATTGAGTGCATGAGTTTCTCCACATGGTGACAAAGTTGGTTAAAGGTTGCGTTAAATTATCATCATGATCCGGGTGTAACGAGGTCATCATCAAATTTGAATTCTGCATTCAATCTACCTGCCAAGTGTTTGATGAAAAGATGTAAAGAAATTGTAGCGGAGCCTACTAATTAAGCAAATACACGTGCATTCAAACTTCTGTATTTTCAAATGGGGTCTGTATGTTCTATATAGACTAATAAAATGTCTAAAATACTTTCTTTCATTACATTTATGCGTTTTGCTTAATGTGCAAAAATTCATTTTTATAATATAAATATACAATGAAAATTAAAATTTATAAAAAAATTATTGATAATTTTTTTGTTATGTGTTCAATTCCAAAAGGTCATATGTTTGTTAAACTGAGTTCAACTTAATAATTACTCCAGGTATTTAGCACCGGGTTTGACACACATTATTTAATCTATTGACATTAAAGTATCATATAATTTCATAAATTATTTTTATTTTTTTCTGAATAGAAATTTAATGTTTAATTGTTTATTCAAAAAATGGGAATTTTAAAATGAGTTACAGAACTATATTTTATATACACCTTAAAATGTTTGACAACTAGTGAAAAAAAAATTATAAAAAAATAAGAGGGACTTTTAAATTATTTATAATTTAAAATGCATGTATTGACATTATTATAATATAAATTATTTTTTATTTAATTCAACAAATATTTCACTATTTAAAATTAAATTTATCCAAAAAAATATATAACTTAAAAGTATTCAAATAATTACCACTTATATCACTTATATGGTACTTGTTCATTTTTTTTAAAAAAATTATGATGAAACACTGGGTAAAATAAAATATTTTAACTGTGCATCAAATTTTTTTCAAAAAGCAAAAAATTTTTGATATTTATTTTGAATTTATTGGACCCAATATCTAATATCTAATTGATGTTTAATTTTATAAATTTGGGTCGTTTTATAAATTAAATATGCAGCACTATTGTTTTACTAATCGATTATTTTGGTACAAACTCAGTGAAGTTTATTTTAATAAAAATACTTGACTAATTTATGTCAAGATATCTAAATTTATTAATAACAAATACTGTATTCAAAATAAATGAACTTGAATATGTATTGATATTTTGTGTTTATTGTTAATATTAAAATATATTTTAATTTTTTTTTGTATACAAGCAAATAACTTATGTGACACATAACTGTTTTTAAGTTATCCTATTATGTATTTATATTTTTAAATATAATATACATACATTTTTTGTTTATATCTTTATAATTGATTATATATATATATATATATATATATATATATATATATATATATATCAACACAACTAGAATATATTTTGGTGATTTCAAAATCTTTATATATATATATATATATATACATATATATATATATAAATCTTTATATATATAATTTTGGTGATCTAAAAATCTTTATATCTTATGTGTTTTTAATGATGTAGGATAAAAGACCCAGGTTATATATATATATATATAGGGTCTTGTTCTAATAGAAACTAACTTAGAATAGAAACTAGAAACTAAACTTAAATTAAATATTTCAAGCTAATCTAATGACCAAATTAGGGGAATTCCAATACAAAAAACGTTTAAAATTATTGTCTCTATTCAACAAAAATATAAAAAAATTAAAAAATTTTTTTAAAAAAGTTACTGTTCACGTGATGACGTGGCACCTGAACAGTAACTTTTTTTTAAAATTTTTTTTTATATTTTTGTGAATATAGCCAAGAATTTTAAACGTTTTTTGTGAAGGTGCCCCTAGCGGGGCCATTAAAATAAATGAAATATAATTTATTTAGTGTAGGTTTCTAGTTTCTATTCTAAGGTTGGTTTCTATTTGAACGCTAGCCTATATATATATATATATATATATATATATATATATATATATATATAGGCTTTTCCTTTATACAGAACACTCTTATATAACAAACAACAAAGAACACCTTAGATTTATTAGATATTTTGGCCCCGCCAGGGGCACCGAATACAAAAAATTGTTATTTTTTTACCCTCTATCAAGTCTGTAAAAAAAAAAAATAATTAAAATTACTGTTCACTGATGACGTCATCAATGAACAGTAAATTTTCTATTTTTTTGTTGCTGGTTTGCTAGAGGGTAAAAAAATAACAACTTTTTGTATTGGGTGCTATGACGGAACTCTTAAATTATATTAGATATGAGATGTTCTTTATTGTTTGTTATATAAGGTGTTTGCTATGGAGTGCAACTCTATATATATATAAAATCTTTATATCTTATGTGTTTTTAATGATGTAGGATAAAAGACCCAGGTTTTTGAAAAAAGATTTTAAAGGAAAAGGAAATAAAGGCATGATCGTATTGAATAAGCATGATCACGATGTATGCTGGCATGACCGGCCCACGCTATTGGATTGCATGCTAAAATAATGGAAGTAAGCGATTTTTGCAAGATTAGCAAGACCGTGTTAAGAGGTTGTGTGATAATGCTAAATCATGGAAATTTGGTGGTGGGAAGAAAAATAAGGCATGAGCACGCTTAATACTACATGATCATGTTGCTTTATAATAAATATTTTATTTTAATTAGAATTTGTTTTATTTTTGTTTTTGGGTTTTATACCCCTATATAAACATCATATAATGTATCTGTTAGGAAGATCTATAATCTTTGATTTGAATTAAAAACCCTTGAGAGTTTTCTCATATTTTCTGGTGGATTCCAGAGTTTATCAATTGATTTTGCGTTTACGGGTTCGATTTTGTTTTTAAGTATTAAAGTTTGTTGATCCTAGTCTTCCATTCTGCGTCAAGTGGCATTAGAGCAGGATTTTCCTTGTCCTTTCACTACCTGATTCATTAGGGGAGGACTAATTACCAAAGAAGATCTTGTAAAGAGTGATGGATTTTACCGCGAGTCTCAAGTCTTTGACAGATAGCATGTATACATTGACAGAAAACTTTAATAACTATCAATGTAGACACTGACAAAGGAATGAACCTATTAGAACATGGCGACGAATGAAACAATTGATGTTAGAGAGATTTTTACCGAAGGACTATGTGTAATTTATGTATAATAGGCATGTTCGTCGTAAGCAAGAGAAATATATGGTTCAACATTGTGAAACTAGTCATGTCAATAATGTGTTTGATAAATGTTTTCAACCAAATCATGACGATTTTTTTGATGTGGTAGATAAAGAAGAGTCTATTCATGAACATGTGAAAAATTATTTAAAAGGTGTTGAAGAAGAGTGCGAGATAGTAAGTTGTGAAAATTTTAGGTAGAAAAATCGTGATAGTTTTGATGTGGGTATACAAGAAGACAAGGACAAGGAACCAGAAAAAAGCTTTGAGGATGTCAATAAAGATGAAAATGATGATGATTTAAAAGTTAAAGACGTGCATGAAAAGTCTTTAAGCACTAACAAGTTGGTAGGTGATTTGCGACCTCAAAATTCAATTCAATCATCGTGCAAAGTGAGTCCCCAAAATTTTGAGAATGTGGTAGATTGTGAATACCATATGAACTTTAATTTGTGGGAGATGGTTGATGAATTCAGACTACCTCCACAAATTCATGTAGCACCATATAATGTTGTTTGGATTAATCCATTGGTTGTCACTAACATAAGTGAAAGTTATGTGATCAACATTGTTATTTTGAACTACAAGGATATTATAGCTTTTGATAATTTTGATGTGGATGTTTGTCAGTCACTATTGGGGAGACCATTTCAATCTGATTTGGATTTATTCCGGAGAAGTATGGAAAAAAATAGTTGACTTCATAAATAATGATGGGAACTATGTTTTGTATCCATTGAGAGAAAATATTGTCTTGAAATCACCATATGAATGTGCGATGTTTCTTGGAACAATATTTGAGCTTTTTGATATCGATTCTAAATTTTTACTTGCAATGGTTGATTATGGTTGGTTTGGAATAATTATTGCGATGCCTTCATGCCTAAAAGATATTTCAGAGGAGAAAGTTAAGTACAAGGTTCGAATAAGACATCTGCCTATTAAGATACCACCATGGATAGATAAGAAGCAAGTAGGTGCAGTTTTTTTTATCTACATGAGAACTCGGGGACGAGTTTTTCACTGGTGGGATGGACTGATGTAGGACAAGAGGTCGAGGTTTTTGAAGAAAGAATTTATAGAAAAAGGCTTGCAAAGAAGTAAGGAAAAATAATAGCATGATCGCGTTGAAGATGGCATGATCACGATGCTGAGAATGTATGTTGACATGACCACGCTATTGGGTTGCATGAACATGCCAGAATAATGGAATAATGGGAGTAATCGACTCAATGTAGCAAGATTAGCACGACCGTGTTAACAGGCTGCGTGATCATGCTAACTCATGGAAATTTGGTAGTGGGAAGCATGAATAAGGCATGTGGACGCTCAATGCTACGTGATCATGCTGCTTTATAATAAATATTTTATTTTAATTAGAATTTGTTTTATTTTTCTTCTAGAATTTTGTACTATATAAACATCATATGATGTAACTATTAGGAAGATGCATAATCTTTGATTGAATTAAAAACCCTTGAGAGTTTTCTCATACTTTCTGGTGAATTCCTGCGTTTATCAATTGAATTTGAATTTGCGGGTTCGATTTTGTTTTTAAGGATTAAGCTTTGTTGACTAGTCTTCGGTCAGCATCTTTAATAAGTGCAAGTTTAATTTATTTATTGATATGCATTTAAAAATGATTAGAAAAAATTCTTGTAATCTAAAATTCCAATAACGGCTCATAGAAAAACAAATTATTTAATTTCATTGAACAGATCTTGATTGGAATTTAAAATTTTAAAAAATACAAGAATTATAATAATAGTATAAGTATGGAAGACATTCAAGGTCTTGGATAAAGGACAAAGTCTCAACAAGAATGATGAAAATAATATGGATTTAAGTGCATTGCCTAATTAACCAAAGCCATTATCAAGATAATCTAATGCTTTGTTTGTGAAATCTCAACTTTAGAGAATTCTAAGTACATTTGGTTAGCTTAAACATACCTGCTCTCTAAGTTATATTATAAAAGAAGTTACCATTTTTTCTTTATGAAATCTCAACTTTACAGAATTACAAGTGCGTTTGGTTAACTTAACCATAACTGTATCTTCTACTCTCTAAGTTATATTATAAAAGAAGTTGTTACCATTTTTGGAAGAATATTAAGAATATATTGGGTAAAAAAATTACGTACTAACCAAGGATGATAAATCCTTGGTATTAGAGCTCTAATGGAGGATGATTAAAAACCTAATATTATGAAAATCTATTAAGGAGGTAGACAAGATCATCAAATGGCTCAAGATCAAATGTTTCAATAATTGGGTTATAAATTTTTTTATTCCATTTTAAGTGTTTGACATGAATAAATAGTATAGTATATAGATGATATCTTTTCCGATATCTATGATAATTTTTGTTTTTAACAAATTTAATTGCATTTTGACTTGCAAATCTTGATGGCTTTAACCAACACTTGATATGGGGAACATAATGCTGTACATGGGGTACTTAATGTGTGATCAACTATATAAATGCATAGATCACTTACACTAGTACATTCAGAAGAGTTGATATGCATAAAATTTACCAAATACACATAACAATCTTGAACATCACATGGCTACCTGGAGTAAAACATTTCCAAATGTGGTCATGGTGAATTATAAACTGGTAGTTGACAGGGGATAAATGAAGGTTCCATTTCTGTGTGTCATGAGAAATGGTAGCCAGAGGTAATGGATGCTGGCATGATTTGCTTGGTGGTGGTAGGTGCAGAGCTAGGGTCCATTTTTCATGAACTCAAAATGGTTGGGGAGAGGACAGATGTTATCTTGGTTATCATTAATTTAGACAATGGGGAGGCTATGAATAATGTCATACAACAATCCCAACCTTCATTTGTTTGCTAACTAATCGGTCGGAGTAGATCAACCACCTCTAAACCACTACAAGAAAATCCATTTCTGCCAAGAAATTTCCATTTGTAAGTTACTGAAATCCGTTGGTAAAATGGTTGTAAAATGGTTTCCTAACGGAATGTTAACAGAATACGGTCGTTGGAACAAACGTCTTTGGGAAGTCTCTAACAACGGAATTTATTTCCGTTACTAAACTCAACAATGGAATACAAACAAACTGGTAACGGATTTCTTGATTTTACACACATGCCAATGGAATTTTCGTTGTTATATTTATCAACCGACTTCATAACGGATATTCTGTTGGTATTATTAGCAACCAAATGGTATTTAATAACATATTGCCAATGGAGTGATGTAGCCTCCATAAACATGGCTAATTGCTTTTCCAATTCCTTCATCCAATCATTGATCTTAATTAATTTGTACACTTGGAGCTCGAAGAAAATCAACACATGTTAAATTAGCAATATCGTGGTGACCTCAAAGAATCCCTTTGCACCAGTACCCCTTGCATGGACAACCCTATCAAGGATTCGCTCTCTAACAAAATTAGCAATTTTCTCCTCTGAATGATAATCTTCCTGGAGGATTAGACCTGTCAAACCAAACAAAAGTTAATATGAAAGGAACAACATACTGGAATAAACAAAACAATCCACATCCGAGTTTAACTTATACTGTTAATACTAAATTGAGCAAAATGACCTCAACCTTACTAAGACATTAAGCAAGTATTATCCAATAATTAGGAAGTTTATAAGCTTGATAATGTCTCAATGCATGAGTGTATATAGATTACTTAAATGGAAACCAAGATTTTGCAAGAAAAATTACCTCTGGATCCCACTGTCGAACTGTTCATACCTGTAGTTGAAATTATTAATTATCAAACTGTAACACTGAAATCACGACAAATTTAAAAAACACATGGCTATTGATAACAAAGAAGCATGCAAACAAAGGACCTTGACTTTCATAGCTTTCGCATATGAAATATGTATATTAATATATAGAGAAGGATAAGCAATTAAAGTGTGAAAACTTGGATTGCACAACACAAAGGGTTAACAACTATGTTAACAGCAGATTAGCATTTTATTATAGAATTTATTACAGAAAATCTTTAACAAATAAATATAATAACACATTCCAAGTTCTATATTAAAACATGTACAGATGTACTTTAAAATCTTATGATCCAAAAATATTTATACTTTGTTTTGTTTTGTGGAAGTTCTGGATTCAATGGTAACTAGTATAAGTTGTAAGTACATATATTAAATAGATATTTTTAACTACTACTATTTAAAGAATCTCTTATATAGAATGTGAGCCGGAGAGATGTGATGTAAAACAAAGAACTTCATGTAGCCTATATAGAGTTTAGGGGTACAACAGATAAAGCATTAAAACTGGAAACTATAGTTTAAAATGTACAAATTAGACTTTTTCTTTGTACAAAGTGAACTTGATAAATGAAAGGGTTTTTATTTGGGGATCTGATTTTTAGAAATTACACACAAAAAAAGTTCAATGATCAATTTAGAAGAGATATATAAAAATTCATAGCTATGTCACTTCCTACTTGTGTTAGTTAGAACCATATACTTGATACATGCATATCCTAACTGGCGAAATAGGTGGAACAAATGAGAGGTTGGAGGGCATTGTGGATAATCTCTTGAACAAAGGAACTCATCCTTTCTTGAATCAGGCTTTAGTGCTAGGCTGCTAGCACATGCATATATATGGACCCGATGCAGAAGTTAACCAAATCACAGAGTTACAAGACTAAATACAAATTTCAAACACACAAGTATTGGTACATTTAATATATAATCCTACCCATGAACGATTTGACATAAATAAGAACAATGAAAGGAATGAATTAGCTTACCCCGGCTTCCCGCATCAAGTCCGTTAGTAGTAACAGTGCCTCATTTCTTATAACCTAGAGAAAAAATCCCCCAATTGTTCATTAAGATGAGTTTGTTGGCCCCCATATTGCAAGCCCAAAGTCAGATAACTGCATCAAATAAACAAGTGTCATTCAACAATCATAAAAATGTTTTTATACTGTATTGACATGAGTGTGTGAGTACCAGTGGTTTGTAATCTTCAGTGTGAAGAATGTTGGATGACTTAACATCGCTATGAATGATAGGCTGAGTATATTCATTGTGTATGTGGTTAAGAGCTTCCGCAATTCCAACAGCTACGTTATACCTCACTTCCATGATAATACTGACTCATTAATGTTAGAACTGTGAAGATTGTCCAAAAAGGTCGTAATGTCCACTTCTTGACAAAAATCCTTCACTACATCATAAAAGGCCTATGACCACATTTAGAGCCTATGTTACCTTTGGATATGTTGCCTTTGCCATGCATGTTTTTGGCTATTACGACATTATCATTTTTATGTTGCCTTAGGTAGCAAAAATATGTTGGCATAGAATAAAAGTGTCGTAATGTCCACTTCTTGACAGAAATCTTTCGCTACACCATAAAAGGCATACGACCACATTTAGAGCCTATGTTACCTTTGGATATGTTGCCTTTGCCATGTATGTTTTTGGCTATTACGACATTATCATTTTCATGCTGCCTTAGGTAGCAAAAATATGTTGGCATAGAATAAAAGTGTTTGCATGTTGACGTAGGTATGAAATTGTGTTGCCATAATTTTGCAATGAACAAAATTTTATACTTTCTACTAAAAATAAAAATTTTAACCTTTTTTCACATGAAAATTACTTTTTTTGGATAAAAATAATCAAGAAGTTTTTATAAAAATCAAAAATATTTCAATAGAAGTGAATATTTCAATAAAAACATAAAAATATTTTATGATGAATAATTTTATTTTTATGTTCATTAAATATTATTAAATAAAATTTGTAAAATTAATATTTTTTCTAAATATATTTTAATACTTGAGTTATAATTAAAACTATATTTGAATTATTCCCGACTCTAACATTTAGTATATAATATAATACAATTTTTAATATATTATTTATATATAACTACATAAAAGTATTTATTATTTTTATTTTTAAGTTTTAATAAATAAGGCTTTAAATAATTAATTTGAAAAATGAAAAACAAATGAAAGCAGCTCATGGACACGGTAGTATTTTGGTGAAACAATTGGCAGTATTTTTCCCCCCAAATGAAAATATTTTGGTGAAATAATGGGCGGTATTATTTTGGTGAAAATATTCTTCCCCCTCTCGACCATAACAAAACACAGTACCTTCTCCTATCCTCTCATCTCTCGAAGGCTCTTTCCTCGAATAAATAGAATATGAAATATTCGAAGATGAACATATAGAAGATTTGGTATCTCCATCTATCTCTTGAAGAACAAATCGAAGAATTGGCGGGCTCTCTTTAATTTTTTGGATTCCAGTATATAGAAAATCGAAGATGTGATTAAGGTATCTCCCTCTCTTATCATCGGTATATTTGGATATGTTTGTTTTCATTTGTGTTCATTTGGGATCTTGTTATTAGGTCTTTCTGGACTTTGGATTTTAGTTATATTAGTTAGGGCTTTTGAGATTTTGGGACTTTTGTTGATGTGTATAATGTTACTATGCTTAATTATGTATGTAATTGAGATTAATTTTTGATTGTCACGTTAATTCTTATAAACTGTTTGGTGAAATTCCTGTGAGAACTTGTAATGTTTGATTATTTAATTTTATCTATATAAAAAATATATTTGAGTAAAATTAGGTGTAATGTTATCTTGAATTGTCATTTGGCAGAGGTCTATATGTATGCGTAGATATATTTGAGTAATTTACAGTTAATGTTCGTATGAATTTTTGTAAGATGTATATGTTTGTTTTATAATCTAGTACTCATAATCTATGTACTGACTTGTAATGCTCTTTTGGGTATTTCTTATAATACTATTTGATTGAACTGGTTACCACTAATCCATTATAGTTGTATATGACTAAAGGCAATTGTGATAGACCTTGATGAAAGAGGCAGGCCTTCCTTGACAAATACAGGAGTTTCCCATTGTTTGATGTAAGTTACTTCATTACTGTTGTTAATTTTCTTTAGTCTACCTCGTTCATTTTTATAAATAGAATATAAGTTATATAGCTGTTCTGGTTGTTGAACGTTGACCAACATGGCAATACTCTTGCATAGTAAATATAGACTTTTAGGCACTATAAATATATCAACTTATTCTGTAAGTTGGTTGTGTTTTTACTACAATCTGCTGCTAGAATCCAAGTAACATGTAAACATTGTAACTTTTTTTGTTTAGAACAAATGACCGACCCACTATTTATTGTTTATGTTCTTTGAAAGGAAAGTCTCCGTTGTGTTACTCCAAGAGGATTAATTTAACCATAAATTAGGCACCCGAGAGGAAGCTGCTGAGGCGTATCTTTCGCAAGTTGTCATGCAATAATAATTATATATAAAATGTGAACTGGAGATAAATAGTGGCGTGCTTCGTGATTGCATTTTGGGGTTGTGATATCTTATACTCTTTGATAACTTTATGGATACCCTTTCTTTGAAATTATACTCTCACCATATAAAGATTACTTTTTTATAACACGAGTGCAGTAAGTGGTGTTGTAGAGATCAACTATGTAAGGTCTTTGCTTAGCAAAAAAAAAATATGTAAGGTCTTTTTGTGTATGGTAATTTCTTCTTCACATGTATCTTGTCATTTGCAGCTTCTTACCAGAGTTCCCAAGGAAATCAGGGTGAGAATGATCCTAATAATACGACAGTATGTAGTTCTGCTTGGTATATGTATATCTTTCTAATTTACTTATTACTGACTTCACAGTTTGAGTGTAGATATTTATCGATGGTTTAGACCCAAATGTATCAGATAATGAATTAAGAACAGTGTACGGCCGGTTTGGTGAGCTTACCCATGTCAAAATACCAGTTGGTAAATGCTGCGGTTTTGTGTAGTTCTCGAACAGGTGAATAGATATTTTTCCTTCTCGGTAGATATTGTTTGTAGAATGGGTTGTATTGCCTTTCTCTTTTCTGCACTGTGTATTCACTTGTTTTAAAATGTTATTGCTTGGTTTTGTCTAGGGCTAATGCTGAACAAGCTTTATAAATGTTAAATAATACTATGTTAGGCGGACAAAATATTCGACTATCGTGGGGTCGTCCCTCAAGCAAATAGGTTTTAATTTATGACTTATATTCTAGCACATCCATTGCTTTGCTGCAGCATCTTTTTGTTCACATGATGAACTGTATCATATATAGATCAAGGGTGTCCTATAAATGTCAAGTTCAGGGATTACATATATGAATTTAAACTTAATTCGATGTGGACTGATATAATAACAACAGTAATAAATATGAAGCATAATTGATATTTCTTCATTTGCATTCAGGTTTAGGAAACCAAACAAATTTGATTTTGTTTATGCTTTATTATTAATCTGTTTCACAGATGGTGCAATAGGCATAGGTAGCTACACCGCATAGATGCCACTACTGCAGCGCTTGTGGCCGATGGAATTGCTGCTGCACTATCTCGAGTGATAATGAAGATGGTACTCCAATTATCGGTGGCACCAGTTCTTAATTTAGTCATGCCATATGTTTATGTTTTAGACCGTCTTTTGAAGTTATTTTAGTCTTATGTACTTGGTAAAACTTTACGCGTTAACTTGTTTATCGAATATTGTGTTTGGAGATACTTTCCTAATTGGTTGATGATTGTAATGAATTTGGGTTGTTGGTTGTGATTTTAGTTAATCTTGATTATGTGCTATGTAGTATGGATTATTATATATTTAGGGAATGACCATATTCATATTTATTATTTTTGGTTGCAAATAGAAAAGTGTTGCCGTTGATGCTATAAAGTGTTGGCACAAAGGAAAATTAATGTTGAGAAATGTTGTTGTAGGTAAAATTTTGTGTTGCCATAAAATGGGCCCCGCAGTGGGTCCCAAAAGTGGGTCTCACATGTGGGTTTCAAAAAGTGGGCCCCACAAGTGGATCCCATAGTGGGCCCCAAACAGTGAACCTACTGGTGGGGCTCACTATTTTGCAAAATGTTTAATCCAAAGGCAACATAATATCATGTTGCTAAAAATTGATAATATTGTTGCCATAGCTAGTCTACGCAAACAGAAAAGCTGATGTTGCTATAGAGAATTAGAATGTTGTCTTTGACTCCAAAGACAACGACAAAAATAGCAACACCAGCAAAATGTTGCATTTTGGGTTTTTTTGGTCTAAGGTAACATATTTCGGGCCTACGGCAACACTTTTTTTTGTGTTGCCGTAGGCCTTTTATGGTGTAGTTCCATGCTTCTCTGGATGAATTCAAAATTTTCGCTGCCGCCTCTTTGCCTCATGGAAGAATCCCCTTGTACACAGAATTACACCCACTTTTACCAGTTATACAATCTGCAACAGAACGCACATTAAGAAAAAAGATTATAAATATAGGAGGTGTAAACAATAAATATTAAAAATATTATATAGCACGGTAAGCGTATAGAAGAGAGGACAGATAACGATAACGTAAATAACAACAAATTAATCCCCATATTAAAGCTTTGCAAATTTTTACCTTTTAACACCTGCAACAACAAAAATAATTTTAAGCCGCAACACTTTACATTGCTAAATACACAGCATCAATTTAGGTGCAATGGAGCATTCCAAAAAATATACTACAGAGAAGTAGTGTCAACATTATCTACTTATAATCAAGTGGGCAATGAATTACAGTGACCTATATAAACATAAATGTCAGATGTCCATTTAGAAACACCTGTACCCAAGATTGTAAAGATAATCATCTTGAATGCTACGAGTCTATAAGCAATTAAGCAAGTACAAACCTGGAGAGCCCAGTGGGCACAGCTCAAAAACCATGCAACACCCAAAGCAAATACCCAATTAGAAGAATATATACTCCAAAAAAATACCCAAATAGAAAATATATACTCCAAACAAATACCCAAGTGAAAATCTTAATTTTACCTCAAATAGAGAGTCCTAATTTAAACTCCGAAATGAAAGCCCCAATTGAAGCCCTAAGTGAAAATAAAAAATTGAAGCAGCTAATTGAAAAGTTAAGAAGACCAATTAAGCAATGAAAATGTAGAAGAAGATAATGATTGAAGCCCTAATTAAAAAAAATAGAGAGAGAGAGTCAAGTTCTTCAATTTGGTACAGAACGAGTCGACTGCGAGAGAGCGAGAGGGAGTTGTAGAGTGGCTGAGACAGAGGAGTGAGGCTTCTAATTTTTGTTAAGGGGCAAACCCCAATTACCAGTGGGGATGAGCGGGCAAAAAAAAATGAAAATGCAGAGTACCAATTGTAGAGCGGGCTTTTAGCCGCCTAAATTTTGGAAGAAAATTATTTTAGTTAGGTAATTAAAATTTTGGAAGAGAATTTTGAAAGAAAATTTATTTATATAATTTTGGTTATAATTTTTATAAATAATTTGGGATTACACTAATTCGTTTAGGGGAGAAAAGTGCCGCTCGTTTAGGGGGAAAAGTCAACTAGTACTTTGACTAGTATTCCTAAACAAGGTTTCGTCATGGTTTAGGGTTTCGATTTTTTACAAATTTTTCACTACGACCCACGGAGGTCAAGATCAATCCTTTTTAATGTTATAACCAAAATTTAAGAAAAAAATAAATTTATTTGATTTGGTAATTTAACAATAAATATTTATTGATAGTGGAGGAGATATCTTTTCTTTAGTGCAATAGAACAGACCATCAAACTCGGTAAGCCTTTCTATATAGTCCCCTTTCCAATCCAAGTGTTTACTTTTATTTTCCAGAATATTTATTTAAAATATCACATTTTCCTTCTTGTAAGTTCCACTAAAATTAAGTCAATACTTGCCAAATGTGATAGTGCAGGTAGTGCTGCTTCACAGAACTGTCAATTAAGTTTTCAAAAAAATTTTCGTAATTTTAGCTCTTAAATGAAACTTGTCTTCTGGTTCATATTTACAGCTACATGGTGTGTTCTTGTGCTCTTGAGACTTATCCTACTAATCACAATCAGTTTGCTCTCGGACTTTTGATGGCTGCGCTGCACACTAGTTGTAGAACCTTGGAAGGAAAATTGACCGGGTAGCAGAACACAACTTGAAAAAGAAACTACGAAACCGCATTGCAGTCCTTAAAAGGACTCTGTTGTCTTGACAAACTACCAAACTTTAATTCTCTACGAAGTTCAGTTTTAATATAATTCATGATATAGTTCTCTTTTGTAGTCTATAAATTAGATGGCTATTTGGTTGTATGCGGTAGCCGTGTTACGTCTATAAAACATTTGCTCTACTTTTATCTACTACATATAAAACTTAAATGTTTTAGTAACAAATAACAACTTGATTTGAGTTTTAGCAACATTTAGGGTCAGTGGCTCTTGAAATTTCTAGTGTCTTAAAATAGCCTTCTACGTTTGGAGAAAGGTAATGCCATTGCATGAATATGTTAATGAAATAAATTTCTTGTACATTTATAAATGGAGGTAAAAGTTGGAAGCATACCCATAAACTTTATAGTATACTAACATTTTGTTATGCCCCAAATCCGAGGTTAGGAGATTTGGTCTACGCAAAAATTCTCAATATAAAATTACCTATTTAATAACCTAATATCACTTGTAATCATCCAAAACTGTAATATAACATCTGTAATATAACATCTGCGATCCCAACTATCAAGATCATTTGGGTTATAGTGCTAGAAATAAGAATCCAAATTACATTAAAAATAATTCTTCTTTACAACCATCTCTTTGTTCAAATCTTAACCACCAGTATAACCGAGTACACCAGACCAACTAATCTTATACATAATAACTTGTAGAATCCAACTCTAAAAAGTAGATCTTACACTAGATCCATAGCATTCTGGCTTGCTATTTGCAATCATCAAAATCAAAAGGAGTATCATATATGTGTGTATATGTTATAATGAGGTATTTTGTTCTTTAATCTTAAGATTAAAATGTGAATTACGTGTGACTTCGATTTTCTTGTTTAAGGTGTAGTTTCTTTAAATGCAAGTTTAGTTTCTAGTACACATGACTAAATAATGGTGGCCATAATAATTAACCACAATCCTTAGTTCCCAAATTAATCAAAATTATTATATATAATACTTATAGTTATCATTTACAAAAATTAAGTTTAGAATTCCACTAACAACATAAGAAATTAAAATTTATTATATTAGTCTAAAAATATAAAAAATTAAAATTGTATTGCCCACATTATATTACATTTCATTTGATTTTATCCTAATAATTTAAATTTTAAAAGTCAAATTTTCAAATGTAAAATGTTTTGCACTAGGTATAAGCTTGTTACCAACTAATAACAGTACTTGTGTAAGGAAACGTTTTGTTGGTGATTGGAAATGGAATGGAATTGAGAAACGGAAATAAGTAGAAAGGAATGTTCATTAGTTTAATTTGTTTGGTTTTCAATTTATAGAAACTAATTTATTTTTTTGTAATTTATAAAAATACATTCCATACTAATCTATGTTTTAATGTTTTAACATATAAATAATATTTGAAAATGGAAAAAAAATTAGGAAAGCCAAACCGAATATCTAGTACGCTATGGGGAGTGAGATACCATGGATATTTGTAAATCTTAAATTAAAAAAAAAGGCTAAAGGCAATGATTAATTTTATAAAACAAAGACTAATGAAAGTAATGAGTCTAGTTATCTTCCTATTTGTTTGTTTATTACCCAAACCAAATCAAAGGCCCCCTAACTAGTAATATCCCAATATTAGATTTATACTGGACCATTTTCAAATGGGCTAGCCCAATAGAGGATTGAAGATTGTATTCAACCTAAATTTAATTAAAGAATTCAATTTCAAATGCTTATAGTGTATAATTTAGATGTTAAAAAAAATTGGGCCTATTTCACAGTAAATTAAATAATTTTTTAAATCTATTTTTTAAAGGATTTTAAGAATTTTAAATATTGTTGGATTTCATAGTATTTTTTGAAAAAGAATGTATTGAGTTAGATTTCTAATAGACTATTAATAATTTACCATTTTTAATAGATTGTTCATTTTCATTTTACATGAAATTTTACATATGTGTCTAGATCATAAATAGTTGTTGCAATAACTTGTCTATTTTAGATCTTGTTGAAGGGGTCATTCGTATTATTAAGCTTTATTTTAAGTTATATTTCCTTGTACTTATTTTGTGGTACCAAATCCTTACCTAGGATTTGGGAGCGTCACATAATATTCAGTAATTTTTAGGATAATATTAATAAAAGAAAAATATAAAAATATCAATTAAAATTAGATAATAAATAGTATTTAAATTTGAAAGATAATATTGGGACTAAAATATGGATCGAACTTGGATATGGATAATTACTAGGTTTAGATTTATGTTTTTAAGACATCATATTCTATTTCTCCTCTTTGTTATCAAAATTCCTAAGTCTCTTTCTACACATAAATCATTACTCTTGTAAAATTCATAGTAAATTCATTTTAGGCCAGAATTCGTTGAGTTTGTACTCATTGGAAAGATATTTTCATTTTTGACAACTTTTATGTTTTGAGTTTTTCAATAGAACATCATTTAGAGGGTCAAAAAGGTTAAAAACTGGTCAGAATTGCTTACATGATATACGATAATTTGATTCTGGAGTTTCTGCTTAGAGGTAAGTCTGATCGTTCTTTCTAGTATTTTTAAATTTATGTGTTATGTGTGTATATTTGATTATTAAAACTAGGGCTAAGTGATTATTTATTTTGAATTGATATGTGTTATTGTATATGTGTTATGAGAAAAAAATAGTCTTGGGATTCTGAATTATTCTACGTTTTGCGAAAATAAGAATAAGGACCAAGTCACCTAGTGACAATTTATTTTTTTGAAAAATTTAGGGGAGGGTTGTAGTGGTCGTGGTATGAATTGTGGGTTTCAAGTTATTGTTGGTGTGTGATATGGTATCGTTTTGAAGAAGAATACGTGTATTGAAAGTTATTGATTTATGTATCGTATTATATCGTCCTGAATACGTGTATACATGTTAATTGGCTAATTGGCTTTAGTTGGATGCATTGGTTACTTGATGGGCTTTGTATCTCATTTTTTTAATATTTTAGGTTCGAGTTTTGTAGCATTCTAGTTTGAGGACCATAAAATTGGTTAGGCTGGATTGACTTTTTGAGAGATTTTAGCTGCGCTTTTGTAATATCTACCTTTGTAATTGATTTTTAGTTTAATAAATTGTATTTTCTTTTAGTTTTGATTTAGAATTAATAGTCCTGGCTGTACACTATACAACTTATATAACTTATAAGTATTCATATAATTACCACTTATGTCACTTATATGATACTTGTTCATTTTTAAAAAAAATTATGATGAAACAATGGAAAAATCAAATATTTTAATTTTGCTTCCGGAATTCTTTTTCGAAAAGTATAATATTTAGATATTTATTTACAATTTATCGGACCCAATATCTAATTGATGTTTAATTTAATAAATTTGGGTTTTGTGATTAATTAAATATGTAGCACCATTGTTTTACTAAATATAATATCTTGGTGCCAACAAAATCCCAACAGGCTCAATGAAATGCATTTTATAATATATATTATCATGTCATATTATTTTTGTATTGTACTCAGTAATCATATGCAAATTTTTAAAAGCAATATAATAAAATATTTAACTAATATTTTAAAGGTGATAGTTTAAAAGGATTTATGAATATATAATTTTTAATTTACATATAAGGAGTTTGTAAATGAGGTGTTTGAATTTTTTGCATATAATTTTAAGTTTTTTAATCCAATAAATAAATATTTATTTACAAAAAAAAGTTAGTTATATTAACTTTTATTATATGATCAAAACCAAAAACGTCAAATAATATATATAGAATAAATTAATAATAAATTTGAATTAGTTACCATTTCATTTAGTACAAAGTAAGGAAAAGTATTTAATGTAGAGAGTCAAAATATAAGCATCATTAATTTTAAAAATAGTTGCAGTGCTTTGGTCAACTGACCCAGCATCAGCAATACTAGTTCATTTTCTGAAATGAGCTCGATCCCTTTAATAAGCTCGAGGATGCCCCAAATATTCACAAGTGTTTAGAGGCGCTTGCACATCATGTGGTGGAAGGTGATTATGGCCCACGAGCAATGACAATTAACAAGTTAATTATGTTTTAGCCACACCTTCAAAGGATCATTTTCTGAAGGGCAAAGGCTTCTGTACAACATGGTCATTCCACAACCAATAATTAACTGTTCATTTTTCTAGTTTCTGCGCTTTTGTTAAGATTATGAATCTTGTTTACCGAACTAATTACTAATTACGATTTTAACTTATTTTTAACCAGTTAAAATAAATCTATTGGGAACTTCAGCAATGCCCTTCTCATTTTTACTTAAACATGGATCAGTATTATATAAACATTACACATCATGTAAGTGAGTTGGGAAATTGAAACGTTTTTTAAAATTATTTTCTATGATTTCTTAGGAAGACATCTTGTTTTTGAGTTTCTTGATTTATAACAATTTAAAAATTACATAACAGAATCACTAAACAAAAATGCACTTAAGTAAATAATGCCACTATCCAAGCATAATGATGAAGGCAATGAAGTTAATAAGTAAGACAAACTAAATTACAAACTAAACAAAATTACATTAAATTATAAGTGATCTTAATTCATTTGCAATTGGACTTGGTCTAGTGCAATATTTACTTCCAGCTTAAACTCAACAAAACTTAGTGCTAATTTCGTTAACTGCCAATATTTGGTGTACTTTTAAATTTTATGTAATATATAGGTTATTTATATGTAATTTGATGTATTAAAAAATAATATGTACTTTTAAATATTTAAATTTCAAATTTAATTCTTCTTGCATCAAGTTTTAAAGTAAAGAAACAACCAATATAAGTTGAGAATTGTATCTATTAACGAACCTTGTAATAAACAAGGATATCATCAAGTGTATTTTCTACAGTTTTCATTAACTTTACTATTTAATTTTGAATTTAGTGATGCGGCAAAACAAAAGTGTGAAGTCTGTTCCAATCCAAAAGCATAGCTATCACCTCAAGCTTCAAACAATGGATGGAAAAAAACCATTGGGATTTTTGTACGAAAATGTTCAAACACTTGTTGCAGTCCAAACCTATACGACTATTTTTCACGATGGATCCTTAATTTACCCATTTATACATGTAATTCATAAAATCATAAAACACATAATAGATTAAAAAGCAACATGGTTCAAATAGTTAACAATAGTGACACACATGATAATCTAAAACTTGTGCAGGAATATATGTCTTTAATGATAACTACAAATTTAAAATACTGCTTGCAACATAATATTACCCCTTCTTCCAAGATACTTTCACCTGTTTACAAAGGCCAACAAAATTAGCCTCTGAACCAAATATCGCGCTCCACCTGTTGGATCACAGAATTATTATTATGAGGATTTTTTTTGCTAAAAATTTTGTAAATGTATATATATGTGCATGCCACATGCCTTTAAGTGGACAAAGAATGAATTTTTTATTTTTTTGGATAACTTACACGTTAAACCTTTTTTTTTTTAACAAACTTACACGTTAAACTTAAACACAAAAATTTTAAACCAGTTACATATATTTCAGTCAACACTACAGATGATTGCCCCAAATATATATATATATATATATATATATATATATATATATATATATATATATATATATATATATATATATATATATATATATATATATATAGTTGCACTCCATGGCAAACACCTTATATAACAAACAATAAAGAACACCTCATATCTCATAGATCCATTGCCCCTGGCGGGGCCACCCAATACAAAAAGTTCTTATTTTTTTAGGCTCCATCCATCCAGCAAAAAAAAAAAAAATTTTTTAGAAAATTTACTGTTCACGTGATGTCACGTGAACAGTAATTTTTAATTTTTTTTTTTGCAGGCTTGATAGAGGGTAAAAAAATAATAACTTTTTATATTGGGTGCCCCTGGCGGTGCCAAAGGATCTAATAGATCTAAGGTGTTCTTTGTTGTTTGTTATATAAGAGTGTTCTGTATGGAGCAAAGGCCTATATATATATATATATATATATATATATTATAGCTTTAAATATATACAATGCAAAATTAGATTTTATGTAGACACACCGTACATATTGATGGGTCATCTCATACATGCTTCTAGATACATTCTTACCATTAGGTTAAACGATAGACAAAATGTTATGTGGCTAAAAAGTACTAACAGTTAGATGATTGCTAGGAAGGTAGAAAATACATCTAGAAGTATATAGAAAATTGCATGAAGTTATAGCAATTGAGATAGTATTTTTTTGCATGTGGAGTGATGTGAGGGTTTCTTCCTAGGAGCTAGATTTAATGGAACTTTACAACTGAAGTATTTGTTGTGTCGTAAGTCCAGGATATTTGCAAATATATGAAACACACACATAAGTGATTTGCCATAAACAGAGAGATAGAGAAATCAAAACCAAATAATAAAGATTATTAGAAGATTAAAGACATTGTCATAGAAAGAATAATACCAATTACTGTAACACCAAATTTCACACACACACACACACACACACACACACATATATATATATATATATATATATATATATATATATATATATATATATATATATATATATATATATATATATAGGAGTATATAGAGAGAGAGACATCAAAACCAAATAATAAAGATTCGTAAGAAGATTAAAGACATTGTTATAGAAAGAATAATACCAATTACTTTAACACCAAATTTCTTATATTCTTTAAATTTATTTGCCTTCCTTCAAATTCCATTTTTAATTGTACAAATTTTAGCATCATACATTTAATTTAGTTTTAAGTCTATTATATAATTGGTAATCAATTAGTAGTTAGTTTTTCAAACTATTAAATAGAAACATAACTAATTTGTTTTAATTGTTATATTTTAGACGTGATGAATTAAGTAAGAACTTTCTCTAGGAGCTAATGCACCCTTTTTGTTGTTCATGTTCGCCTAGCATATGTTATAAAACCTTGACACAACTAGATTCATCAAAATATACTATAAAGACTTCATTGACTAACACCTTATAGTACAATTATCCCAAAACATCCACAAGTACCCCAATCAAAATAAAAAGATATAACATAAGTATCAATAAATTTAATCAAAATGGAAAGAATTATAACATGTACATTATTAAACTTAAAAGTCTTATGGAAATTAATAATGCACAATATATCCAAATATGAACTACACGCGAAGATGGCATAAAATTTTTAGAATGATACATAAAATTTAAAAGATATAATGACTACGCTTTACCTCAAGGATAGCGTCAAAATGTGGTTTGACACTGGCGTACTCTCTTTTGACATCATTAAAAGCCTGGAGACACCTACAAAAATTAATAAATAAATAGTACATTAAGTACCTGAGTTTTTTAAAGTTCTATTATGTATTGAATCTAAGTAACTAAGAATTTAACACAATATCAAAAGTTATTATGTTACCATAATAATTATGTGTAGCTTTTATTGTTCTAAGAACCCGCAATCACACCACTACACTCCTTGACAAAAAAAAATTCATTTTTGTATATCCTGACAACTTCATCCCCCTATACTTTGAAAAATAAAATATCTTTTCAGTATGATAAATATAATCTTTTGATTTAGAATTTAGTGCAAAAAGAGGTTTCATCAATAGTGTTACATATACTATATCCTAGTTGACTACATTTTGGACTAATATACGACAATAGTGACAAAGTCAATGTTGAGCTAGCTAGGTTAAAGAAGGAGGCTAGGAGAAGATTAACTTGGTTTTTTTTCCTCACTAAACTTTGTGCTTCCGACCCTCATCATCTAGTCACTCAATTCTTAATTCGATATAAGGTATAAATTCCGTTAATTATCTCAATTGTCGATCGTAATTGAACATGTTTCCCAAAAATTTGTTCTTTTTAAATCATCCTTTCTTTTCATTGAAAATTTGTCCTTTTTATGGAAAAGAAAAATCTAGCGTCAAAAATTTAAGATACAAATATGCTAAGTGACTTATTATTTTAGTCTGGTATGTATATTCCAACATTGACATCATGAATTAATAACAAACACTATGTATCTACAGTCAAAAATATAACTTTTTTTGTGGCAGAAATTTAATATTCATGTTGATTTAAGGAAAATCGTACTCACCTATCTTTTGAACCATCGTCCGCACCTAGCCCCAGATTATAACATGCCATTTTCAGTGGAAATGCGCCAACACTACAATTATCAAACATTTTCGCATTTAAATGAAAATTATAAAATTAATTATAAAATAAATCTAATACAATAATGTACGATGCTGCTTATAAGTTAACTAATAGTAGTAATGATTCATTTTTTAACGTAAGTACACATTATTTAATTTATTGTTTGCCTAAAAGTGAACACTTTGAAGACTTGTACTAAAATGCAAGTAAAGCAACCATGCTTATGTAACATCATTTTTTAGTTTACTTGATCATCATTCAAGTTTTTCATAATCCTTGAGATAGTTACTTAAATTATAACGAATGAACAAGCTATCTGCTCATAAAGTTATAAAATTATATCTCCAGATTCTACAAGGAGCATGCTCAACCATGTACACAATTGAGAGCTTGAAGTGAACACCAATCTATGCATGCACATACAAGACTTTTATAGTTCTACTTCTGTCTGATGTATGATCATATGGACTAACACCGTTAGAAGATATCTTACTCAAGTAAAATAGAATTGAAAATAGAATATAAGTTATACGTACTCGTGCTTGTATAAAGTACGAAATTTTTGAGTCAGACTCTAACACCGATGTGTAGGTAAAAAGACTCGTGTCAAAAAATAATTTTGGCAATTGGATATATTTTTGAAGTAGGGCTTGGCTATGCAACAAATTTTTCCTAAAGGAGTAGCCTTTCGGAGATATCATTGAATTGAGACGATGAACATAAGGGGATGAAGACACAATTTGAGAATCAGATTTTATTTGGTAGAAAAGCTTGCTATTGGAGTTTTAATTCTGGGGGCAATCACTTGATGGGGAAGGGATCTAGAATTGTAAAGACTTTTAGTTCTTTTGGGCATTAGCTATTTCATCTGGATATAAATGAAGAATGGGGTATCTTATACTTTAAAGATAGGAGTATTTGAGTGTGTGTACGCACGTGTGCACATGCTTGTATGTAGATTACAATTACTGAATCAGCTTCTGAGTTCTAACAAAGAAATCTCAAGTGGAAATCTCATAGTCATCATTACCTCCCCCCACTTCCAACTATTGAAAGGGCATGTTTCGATAAATGAAAGAAGTCCACCACAGTCTCATTCCTGAAAGCATTTAGGAATAAAATTAACATGTGCGTTATGTACCTGCTAAATAAGCATGAAAAAATCGAGGACTAATATATACAATAGAACTTCTATTTTGTTTAATCGAACGACAGTGTCATCCATGAACCCTGGTAATATATTGGCAAAGAACTGATGGTCATTGTCTTCTTTACAAGAGTACAAGGTGCGCAGTTTGTCATCCACCACACCCTATATGTGAGAAAATTAAATGAAAATAATCAAAGTACTGAATAAGAAGTAGGAACCTGATTAACATGATCCTATTCATATTTAGGTATTCAAATAACATGAATAAATCTATAGATATGTAAATGAAGAAAAATTGATATGATTAAGTGTATGTACAAGAATATCACACATACCTGGATCTTTTAAGATACTACAAATCATACACAAAAAAGACTAGAGAGAAAGAGAGGATTAATTTACCAAACTTTCGGCAAGATCAATTTGAGCTAGTAGTTGGTTTGTTGAAGCCATGAAAACCTGACAATTGGCGTTTTAAACAAATTTAAAGATTGTTTTACAAAAAAATAAAAATAAAAAATCACACAGAGATCATGGTTAAAAAGTTTACTTGTGTAGATTATAGACTGAAATTGATGGGAACGAGGGAGCTGTGTGAGAGAAATGAGATTAGTGTAATGTGAAATATATATGAGACCTAAAGTTGGTTGCATAGATATGTCTAGAAAAAATTGAGTGCATGAGTTTCTCCACATGGTGACAAAGTTGGTTAAAGGTTGCGTTAAATTATCATCATGATCGGGTTGTAACGAGGTCATCATCAAATTTGAATTCTGCATTCAATCTGCCTGCCAAGTGTTTGATGAAAAGATACTTAAGCAAATACACGTGCATTCAAACTTCTGTATTTTCAATTGGGGTCTGTATGTTCTATATAGACTAAGAAAATATCTAAAATACTTTCTTTCATTACATTTATGGGTTTTGCTTAATGTGCAAAAATTCATTTTTATAATATTAAATATACAATGAAAATTAAAATTTATAAAAAAAATTATTGATAATTTTTTTGTTATGTGTTCAATTCCAAAAAGTCATGCCATTATAAATATGAAAAAACAGTAATAAGCATATAAGCTATAAAATTTTATGGAAGATGTTTGTTAAACTGAGCTCAACATAATAATTACTCCAGGTATTTAGCACCGGTTTGACACACATTATTTAATCTATTGACATTAAAGTATCATATAATTTCATAAATTATTTTATTTTTTTCTGAATAGAAATTTAATGTTTAATTGTTTATTCAAAAAATGAGAATTTTAAAATGTGTTACAGAACTATATTTTATATACACCTTAAAATGTTTGACAACTAGTGAAAAAAAATTATAAAAAAATAAAAGGGACTTTTAAATTATTTATAATTTAAAATGCATGTATTGACATTATTATAATATAAATTATTTTTTATTTAATTCAACAAATATTTCACTAGTTAAAATTAAATTTATCCAAAAAAATATATAACTTAAAAGTATTCAAATAATTACCACTTATATCACTTATATGGTACTTGTTCATTTTTTTTTAAAAATTATGATGAAACACTGGGTAAAATAAAAATTTTTTAATTGTGCATCAAATTTTTTTCAAAAAGCAAAAAAAATTTGATATTTTTTATTTATTTATTGGACCCAATATCTAAATCTAATTGATGTTTAATTTTATAAATTTTGGTCGTTTTATAAATTAAATATGCAGCACTATTGTTTACTAATCGATTATTTTGGTACAAACTCAGTGAAGTGCATTTTAATAAAAATACTTGACTAATTTATGTCAAGATATCTAAATTTATTAATAACAAATACTTTATACAAAATAAATGAACTTGAATATGTATTGATATTTTTTGTTTATTGTTAATATTAAAATATATTTTAATTTTTTTTTTTGTATACAAGCAAATAACTTATGTGGCACATAACTGTTTTTAAGTTATCCTATTATGTATTTATATTTTTAAATATAATATACATACATTTTTTGTTCATATCTTTATAATTGATTATATATATATATATATATATATATATATATATATAATTTTTGTGATCTAAAAATCTTTATATCTTATGTGTTTTTAATGATGTAGGATAAAAGACCGAGGTTATATATATATAGGCCTTTACTCCATACAGAACACTCTTATATAACAAATAACAAAGAACACCTTAGATCTATTAGATCCTTTGGCCCCGCAGGGCACCCAATACAAAAAATTGTTATTTTTTTAGCCTCTATCAAGTCTGCAAAAAAAAAATTAAAAATTACTGTTCACTGATGACGTCACTGATGACCTCATCAACCAACCACTGATGATGTCATCAATGAACAGTAAATTTTCAATTTTTTTTTTTTTGCTGGTTTGCTAGAGGGTAAAAAGATAACAACTTTTTGTATTGGGTGCTATGACGGAACTCTTAAATTATATTAGATATGAGGTGTTCTTTATTGTTTGTTATATAAGGTGTTTGCTATGGAGTGCAACTCTATATATATATATATATATATATATATATATATATATATATATATAAAATCTTTATATCTTATGTGGTTTTAACGATGTAGGATAAAAGACCCAGGTTTTTGAAAAAAGATTTTAAAGGAAAAGGAAAAAAGGCATGATCGTATTGAATAAGCATAATCACGATGTATGCTGGCATGACCGCCCCACGCTATTGGATTGCATGCTAAAATAATGGAAGTAAGCGATTTTTGCAAGATTAGCAAGACCGTGTTTAGAGGCTGCGTGATAATGCTAAATCATGAAAATTTGGTGGTGGGAAGAAAAATAAGGCATGAGCACGCTTAATACTACATGATCATGCTGCTTTATAATAAATATTTTATTTTAATATTTTATTTTAATTAGATTTTGTTTTATTTTTGTTTTTGGGTTTTATACCCTATATAAACATTATATAATGTAACTGTTAGGAAGATCTATAATCTTTGATTGAATTAAAAACCATTGAGAGTTTTCTTATATTTTCTGGTGGATTCCAGAGTTTATCAATTGAATTCGCGTTTACGGGTTCGATTTTGTTTTTAAGTATTAAAGTTTGTTGATCCTAGTCTTCCATTCTGCGTCAAGTGGCATCATAGCAGGATTTTCCTTGTCCTTTCACTACCTGATTCATTAGGGGAGGACTAATTACCAAAGAAGATCTTGTAGAGATTATGATGGATTTTACCGCGAGTCTCAAGTCTTTGACAGATAGCATGTATACATTGATAGAAAACTTTAATAACTATCAATGTAGACACAGACAAAGGAATGAACCTATTAGAACATGGCGACGAATGAAACAATTGGTGTTAGAGAGATTTTTACCGAAGGACTATGTGTAATTTATATATAATAGGCATGTTCATCGTAAGCAAGAGAAATATATGGTTCAACATTGTGAAACTAGTCATGTCAATAATGTTTTTGATAAATGTTTTCAACCAAATGATGATGATTTTTTTGATGGGGTAGATAAAGAAGAGTCTAGTCATGAACATGTGAAAAATTATTTAAAAGGTGTTGAAGAAGAGTGCGAGATAGTAAGTTGTGAAAATTTTAGGTAGAAAAATCGTGATAGTTTTGATGTGGTTATACAAGAAGACAAGGACAAGGAACCAGAAAAAAGCTTTGAGGATGTCAATAAAGATGAAAATGATGATGATTTAAAAGTTAAAGACGTGCATGAAAAGTCTTTAAGCACTAACAAGTTGGTAGGTGATTTGCAACCTCAAAATTTAATTCAATCATCGTGCAAAGTGAGTCCCCAAAATTTTGAGAATGTGGTAGATTGTGAATACCATATGAACTTTAATTTGTGGGAGATGGTTGATGAATTCAAACTACCTCCACAAATTCATTGGTTGTCACTAACATAAGTGAAAGTTATGTGATAAACGTTGCTAGTTTGAACTACAAGGATATTATAGCTTTTGATAATTTTGATGTGGATGTTTGTCAGTCACTATTGGGGAGACCATTTCAATCTGATTTGGATTTATTTCGGAGAAGTATGGAAAAAAAATAGTTGACTTCATAAATAATGATGGGAACTATGTTTTGTATCCATTGAGAGAAAATATTGTCTTAGAAGTCACCATATGAATGTGCGATGTTTCTTGGAACAATATTTGAGCTTTTTGATATCGATTCTAAATTTTTACTTGCAATGGTTGATCATGGTTGGTTTGGAATAATTCTTGCGATGCCTTCATGCATAAAAGATATTTCAGAGGAGAAAGTTATGTACAAGGTTCGAATAAGACATCTGCCTATTAAGATACCACCATGGATAGATAAGAAGCAAGTAGGTGCAGTTTTTTTTTTATCTACATGAGAACTCGGGGACGAGTTTTTCACTGGTGGGATGGACTGATGTAGGACAAGAGGTCGAGGTTTTTGAAGAAAGAATTTATAGAAAAAGGCTTGCAAAGAAGTAAGGAAAAATAATAGCATGATCGCGTTGAAGATGGCATGATCACGATGCTGAGAATGTATTTTGACATGACCACGCTATTGGGTTGCATGAACATGCCAGAATAATGGGAGTAATCGACTAAATGTAGCAAGATTAGCACGACCGTGTTAACAGGCTGCGTGATCATGCTAACTCATGGAAATTTGGTAGTGGGAAGCATGAATAAGGCATGTGGACGCTCAATGCTACATGATCATGCTGCTTTATAATAAATATTTTATTTTAATTAGAATTTGTTTTATTTTTGTTCTAGAATTTTGTACTATATAAACATCATATGATGTAACTATTAGGAAGATGCATAATCTTTGATTGAATTAAAAACCCTTGAGAGTTTTCTCATACTTTCTGGTGAATTCCTGCGTTTATCAATTGAATTTGAATTTGCGGGTTCGATTTTGTTTTTAAGGATTAAGCTTTGTTGACTAGTCTTCGGTCAGCATCTTTAATAAGTGCAAGTTTAATTTATTTATTGATATGCATTTAAAAATGATTAGAAAAAATTCTTGTAATCTAAAATTCCAATAACGGCTCATAGAAAAACAAATTATTTAATTTCATTGAACAGATCTTGATTGGAATTTAAAATTTTAAAAAATACAAGAATTATAATAATAGTATAAGTATGGAAGACATTCAAGGTCTTGGATAAAGGACAAAGTCTCAACAAGAATGATGAAAATAATATGGATTTAAGTGCATTGCCTAATTAACCAAAGCCATTATCAAGATAATCTAATGCTTTGTTTGTGAAATCTCAACTTTAGAGAATTCTAAGTACATTTGGTTAGCTTAAACATACCTGCTCTCTAAGTTATATTATAAAAGAAGTTACCATTTTTTCTTTATGAAATCTCAACTTTACAGAATTACAAGTGCGTTTGGTTAACTTAACCATAACTGTATCTTCTACTCTCTAAGTTATATTAGAAAAGAAGTTGTTACCATTTTTGGAAGAATATTAAGAATATATTGGGTAAAAAAATTACGTACTAACCAAGGATGATAAATCCTTGGTATTAGAGCTCTAATGGAGGATGATTAAAAACCTAATATTATGAAAATCTATTAAGGAGGTAGACAAGATCATCAAATGGCTCAAGATCAAATGTTTCAATAATTGGGTTATAAATTTTTTTATTCCATTTTAAGTGTTTGACATGAATAAATAGTATAGTATATAGATGATATCTTTTCCGATATCTATGATAATTTTTGTTTTTAACAAATTTAATTGCATTTTGACTTGCAAATCTTGATGGCTTTAACCAACACTTGATATGGGGAACATAATGCTGTACATGGGGTACTTAATGTGTGATCAACTATATAAATGCATAGATCACTTACACTAGTACATTCAGAAGAGTTGATATGCATAAAATTTACCAAATACACATAACAAAATCTTGAACATGACATGGCTACCTGGAGTAAAACATTTCCAAATGTGGTCATGGTGAATTATAAACTGGTAGTTGACAGGGGATAAATGAAGGTTCCATTTCTGTGTGTCATGAGAAATGGTAGCCAGAGGTAATGGATGCTGGCATGATTTGCTTGGTGGTGGTAGGTGCAGGGCTAGGGTCCATTTTTCATGAACTCAAAATGGTTGGGGAGAGGACAGATGTTATCTTGGTTATCATTAATTTAGACAATGGGGAGGCTATGAATAATGTCATACAACAATCCCAACCTTCATTTTTTTGCTAACTAATCGGTCGGAGTAGATCAACCACCTCTAAACCACTACAAGAAAATCCATTTCTGCCAAGAAATTTCCATTTGTAAGTTACTGAAATCCGTTGGTAAAATGGTTTTAAAATGGTTTCCTAACGGAATGTTAACAGAATACGGTCGTTGGAACAAACGTCTTTGGGAAGTCTCTAACAACGGAATTTATTTCCGTTACTAAACTCAACAACGGAATACCAACAAACTGGTAACGGATTTCTTGATTTTACACACATGCCAATGGAATTTTCGTTGTTATATTTATCAACAGACTTCATAACGGATATTCTGTTGGTATTATTAGCAACCAAATGGTAATAGAACTTCCGTTGTTATATTTAATAACAGATTGCCAATGGAGTGATGTAGCCTCCGTAAACATGGCTAATTGCTTTTCCAATTCCTTCATCCAATCATTGATCTTAATTAATTTGTACACTTGGAGCTCGAAGAAAATCAACACATGTTAAATTAGCAATATCATGGTGACCTCAAAGAATCCCTTTGCACCAGTACCCCTTGCATGGACAACCCTATCAAGGATTCGCTCTCTAACAAAATTAGCAATTTTCTCCTCTGAATGATAATCTTCCTGGAGGATTAGACCTGTCAAACCAAAAAAAAGTTAATACGAAAGGAACAACATACTGGAATAAACAAAACAATCCACATCCGAGTTTAACTTATACTGCCAATACTAAATTGAGCAAAATGACCTCAACCTTACTGAGACATTAAGCAAGTATTATCCAATAATTAGGAAGTTTATAAGCTTGATAATGTCTCAATGCATGAGTGTATATAGAGTACTTAAATGGAAACCAAGATTTGGCAAGAAAAATTACCTCTGGATCCCACTGTCGAACTGTTCATACCTGTAGTTGAAATTATTAATTATCAAACTATAGCATTGAAATCACGACCAATTTAAAAAACACATGGCTATTGATAACAAAGAAGCATGCAAACAAAGGACCTTGACTTTCATAGCTTTCGCATATGAAATATGTATATTAATATATAGAGAAGGATAAGCAATTAAAGTGTGAAAACTTGGATTGCACAACACAAAGGGTTAACAACTATGTTAACATCAGATTAGCATTTTATTTTAGAATTTATTACAGAAAAACTTTAACAAATAAATATAATAACACATTCCAAGTTCTATATTAAAACATGTACAGATGTACTTTAAAATCTTATGATCCAAAAATATTTATACTTTGTTTTGTATTGTGGAAGTTCTAGATTTCGAAAGAGTATCCCCCTCTTCCCATTCCATCAATGGTAACTAGTATAAGTTGTAAGTACATATATTAAATAGATATTTTTAACTACTGCTATTTAAAGAATCTCTTATATAGAATGTGAGCCGGAGAGATGTGATGTAAAACAAAGAACTTCATGTAGCCTATATAGAGTTTAGGGGTATAGCAGATAAAGCATAAAAACTGGAAACTATAGTTTAAAATGCACAAATCAGACTTTTTCTTTGTACAAAGTGAACTTGATAAATGAAAGGGTTTTTATTTGAGGATCTGATTTTTAAAAATGACACACAAAAAAAGTCCAATGATCAATTTAGAAGAGATATATGAACATTCATAGCTATGTCACTTCCTACTTGTGTTAGTTAGAACCATATACTTGATACATGCATATCCTAACTGGCGAAATAGGTGGAACAAATGAGAGGTTGGAGGGCCTTGTGGATAATCTCTTGAACAAAGGAACTCATCCTTTCTTGAATCAGGCTTTAGTGCTAGGCTGCTAGCACATGCATATATGTGGACCCGATGCAGAAGTTAACCAAATCACAGAGTTACAAGAGCAAAAATCCCCCAATTGTTCATTAAGATGAGTTTGTTGGCCCCCATATTGCAAGCCCAAAGTCAGATAACTGCACTAAATAAACAAGTGTCATTCAACAATCATAAAAATGTTTTTATACTGTATTGACATGAGTGTGTGAGTACCAGTGGTTTGTAATCTTCAGTGTGAAGAATGTTGGATGACTTAACATCGCTATGAATGATAGGCTGAGTATATTCATTGTGTATGTGGTTAAGAGCTTCCGCAATTCCAACAGCTACGTTATACCTCACTTCCATGATAATACTTACTCATTAATGTTAGAACTGTGAAGATTGTCCAAAAAGGTCGTAATGTCCACTTCTTGACAAAAATCTTTATGTTGGCATAGAATAAAAGTGTCGTAATGTCCACTTCTTGACAAAAATCTTTCACTACACCATAAAAGGCCTACGACCACATTTAGAGCCTATGTTACCTTTGGATATGTTGCCTTTGCCATGTATGTTTTTGGCTATTACGACATTATCATTTTCATGTTGCCTTAGGTAGCAAAAATATGTTGGCATAGAATAAAAGTGTTTGCATAAAAGTGTTTGCATCTTGACGTAGGTATGAAATTGTGTTGCCATAATTTTGCAATGAACAAAATTTTATATTTTCTACTAAAAATAAAAAATTTAACCTTTTTCACATGAAAATTACTTTTTTTGGATAAAAATAATCAAGAAGTTTTTATAAAAATCAAAAATATTTCAATAGAAGTGAATATTTCAATAAAAAAATAAAAATATTTTATGATGAATAATTTTATTTTTATGTTCATTAAATATTATTAAATAAAATTTGTAAAATGAATATTTTTTCTAAATATATTTTAATACATGAGTTATAATTAAAACTATATTTGAATTATTCCCGACTCTAACATTTAGTATATAATATAATACAATTTTTAATATATTATTTATATATAACTACATAAAAGTATTTATTATTTTTATTTTTAAGTTTTAATAAATAAGGTTTTAAATAATTAAATTGAAAAATGAAAAACAAATGAAAGCAGCTCATGGACACGATAGTATTTTGGTGAAACAATTGGCGGTATTTTTCCCCCCAAATGAAAATATTTTGGTGAAATAATGGGCGGTATTATTTTGGTGAAAATATTCTTCCCTCTCTCGACCATAACAAAACACAGTACCTTCTCCTATCCTCTCATCTCTCGAAGGCTCTTTCCTCGAATAAATAGAATATGAAATATTCGAAGATGAACATATAGAAGATTTGGTATCTCCATCTATCTCTTGAAGAACAAAACGAAGAATTGGCGGGCTCTCTTTAATTTTTTGGATTCCAGTTTAGAGAAAATCGAAGATGTGATTAAGGTATCTCCCTCTCTTATCATCAGTATATTTGGATATGTTTATTTTCATTTGTGTTCATTTGGGATCTTGTTATTAGGTCTTTTTGGACTTTGGATTTTAGTTATATTAGTTAGGGCTTTTGAGATTTTGGGACTTTTGTTGATGTGTATAATGTTACTATGCTTAATTATGTATGTAATTGAGATTAATTTTTGATTGTCACGTTAATTCTTATAAACTGTGTGGTGAAATTCCTGTGAGAACTTGTAATGTTTATTTATTGAATTTTATCTATATAAAAAATATATTTGAGTAAAATTAGGTGTAATATATTTGAGTAAAATTAGGTGTAATGTCTATATGTATGCGTAGATATATTTGAGTAATTTACAGTTAATGTCCGTATGAATTTTTGTAAGATGTATATGTTTGTTTTATAATCCAGTACTCATAATCTATGTACTGACTTGTAATGCACTTTTGGGTATTTCTTATAATACTATTTGATTGAACTGGTTACCACTAATCCATTATAGTTGTATATGACTAAAGGCAATTGTGATAGACCTTGATGAAAGAGGCAGACCGTCCTTGACAAATATAGGAGTTTCCCATAGTTTGATGTAAGTTACTTCATTACTGTTGTTAATTTTCTTTAGTCTACCTCGTTCATTTTTATAAATAGAATGTAAGTTATACCGCTGTTATGGTTGTTGAACGTTGACCAACATGGCAATACTCTTGCATAGTAAATATAGACTTTTAGGCACTATAAATATATTAACTTATTCTGTAAGTTGGTTGTGTTTTTACTACAATCTGCTGCTAGAATCCAAGTAACATGTAAACATTGTAGCTTTTTTTGTTTAGAACAAAGGACCGACCCACTATTTATTGTTTATGTTCTTTGAAAGGAAAGTCTCCGTTGTGTTACTCCAAGAGGATTAATTTAACCATAAATTAGGCCCCAGAGAGGAAGCTGCTGAGGCGTATCTTTCGCAAGTTGTCATGCAATAATAATTATATATAAAATGTGAACTGGAGATAAATAGTGGCGTGCTTCATGATTGCATTTTGGGGTTGTGATATCTTATAATCTTTGATGACTTTATGGATACCCTTTCTTTGAAATTATACTCTCACCATATAAAGATTACTTTTTTGTAACACGAGTGCAGTAAGTGGTGTTGTAGAGATCAACTATGTAAGGTCTTTGCTTAGCAAAAAAAATATTTAAGGTCTTTTTGTGTATGGTAATTTCTTCTTCACATGCATCTTGTCATTTGCAGCTTCTTACTAGAGTTCCCAAGGAAATCAGGGTGAGAATGATCCTAATAATACGACAGTTTGTAGTTCTGCTTGGTATATGTATATCTTTCTAATTTACTTATTACTGAATTCAAAGTTTGAGTGTAGATATTTGTCGATGGTTTAGACCCAAATGTATCAGATAATGAATTAAGAACAGTGTACGGCCGGTTTGGTGAGCTTACCCATGTCAAAATACCAGTTGGTAAATATTGCGGTTTTCTGCACTATGTATTCACTTGTTTTAAAATGTTATTGCTTGGTTCTATCTAGGGCTAATGCTGAACAAGCTTTATAAATGTTAAATAATACTATGTTAGGCGGACAAAATATTCGACTATCGTGGGGTCGTCCCTCAAGCAAATAGGTTTTAATTTATGACTTATATTTTAGCACATCCATTGCTTTGCTGCAGCATCCTTTTGTTCACATGATGAACTGTATCATATATAGATCAAGGGTGTCCTTTAAATGTCAAGTTCAGGGATTACATTTATGAATTTAAACTTAATTCGATGTGGACTGATATAATAACAACAGTAATAAATATGAAGCATAATTGATATTTCTTCATTTGCATTCAGGTTTAGGAAACCAAACAAATTTGATTTTGTTTATGCTTTATTATTAATCTGTTTCACAGATGGTGCAATAGGCATAGGTAGCTACACCGCATAGATGCCACTACTGCAGCGCTTGTGGCCGATGGAATTGCTGCTGCACTATCTCGAGTGATAATGAAGATGGTACTCCAATGATCGGTGGTACCAGTTCTTAATTTAGTCATGCCATATGTTTATGTTTTAGACCGTCTTTTGAAGTTATTTTAGTCTTATGTACTTGGTAAAACTTTGCGCGTTAACTTGTTTATCGAATATTGTGTTTGGAGATACTTTCCTAGTTGGTTGTTGATTGTAATGAATTTGGGTTGTTGGTTGTGATTGTAGTTAATCTTGATTATGTGCTATGTAGTATGGATTATTATATATTTAGGGAATGACCATATTCATATTTATTATTTTTGGTTGGAAATAGAAAAGTGTTGCCGTTGATGCTATAAAGTGTTGGCAAAAAGGAAAATTAATGTTGAGAAATGTTGTTGTAGGTAAAATTTTGTGTTGTCATAAAATTGGGCCCCACAGTGGGTCGCAAAAGTAGGTCTCACATGTGGGTTTCAAAAAGTGGGCCACACAAGTGGGTCCCACAGTGGGCTCCAAACAGTGAACCTACTGGTGGGGCTCACTATTTTTACAAAATGTTTAATCCAAAGGCAACATAATATCATGTTGCTAAAAATTGATAATATTGTTGCCATAGCTAGTCTACGCCAACAGAAAAGCTGATGTTGCCATAGAGAATTACAATGTTGTCTTTGACCCCAAAGGCAACGACAAAAATAGCAACACCAGCAAAATGTTGCATTTTGGGTTTTTTGGGTCTAAGGTAACATATTTCGGGCCTACGGCAACACTTTTTTGGTGTTGCCGTAGGCCTTTTATGGTGTAGTGCTTCCATGCTTCTCTGGATGAATTCAAAAGTTTCACTGCCGCCGCTTTGCCTCATGGAAGAATCCCCTTGTACACAGAATTACACCCACTTTTACCAGTTATACAATCTGCAACAGAACGCACATTAAGAAAAAAGATTATAAATATAGGAGGTGTAAACAATAAATATTAAAAATATTATATAGCACGGTAAGCGTATAGAAGAGAGGACAGATAACGATAACGTAAATAACAACAAATTAATCCCCATATTAAAGCTTTGCAAATTTTTACCTTTTAACACCTGCAACAACAAAAATAATTTTAAGCTGCAACACTTTACATTGCTAAATACACAGCATCAATTTGGCACAACATCAATTTGGGTGCAATGGAGGCATTCCAAAAAATATACTACAGAGAAGTAGTGTCAACATTATCTACTTTTAATCAAGTGGGCAATGAATTACAGTGACCTATATAAACATAAATGTCAGATGTCCATTTAGAAACACCTGTACCCAAGATTGTAAAGATAATCATCTTGAATGCTACGAGGCTACAAGCAATTAAGCAAGCACAAACCTGGAGAGCCCAGTGGGCACAGCTCAAAAACCATGCAACACCCAAAGCAAATACCCAATTAGAACAATATATACTCCAAAAAAATACCCAAATAGAAAATATATAATCCAAACAAATACCCAAGTGAAAATCTTAATTTTACCTCAAATCGAGAGTCCTAATTTGATCCCCAAAATGAAAGCCCCAATTGAAGCCCTAAGTGAAAATAAAAATTGAAGCAGCTAATTGAAAAGTTAAGAAGACCAATTAAGCAATGAAAATGTAGAAGAAGATAATGATTGAAGCCCTAATTAAAAAATAGAGAGAGAGAGAGAGAGAGAGAGAGAAAGAGAGAGAGAGAGTCAAGTTCTTCAATTTGGTACAGAACGAGTCGACTGCGAGAGAGTGAGAGGGAGTTGTAGAGTGGCTGAGACAGAGGGGGGAGGCTTCTAATTTTTGTTAAGGGGCAAACCCCAATTACCAGTGGAGATGAGCGGGCAAAAAAAAATGAAAATGCAGAGTACCAATTGTAGAGCGGGCTTTTAGCCGCCTAAATTTTGGAAGAAAATTATTTTAGTTAGGTAATTAAAATTTTGGAAGAGAATTTTGAAAGAAAATTTATTTAGATAATTTTGGTTATAATTTTTATAAATAATTTTGTATTACACTAATTCGTTTAGGGGAGAAAAGTGCCACTCGTTTAGGGGGAAAAGTCAACTAGTACTTTGACTAGTATTCCTAAACAGGGTTTCGTCATGGTTTAGGGTTTTGATTTTTTAAAAATATTTCACTACGGCCCACGGAGGTCAAGATCAATCCTTTTTGATGTTATAGCCAAAATTTAAGAAAAAAAATAAATTTATTTGATTTGGTAATTTAATAATCAACTTGTACTTTGACTAGTACCCCTAAACACGGTTTCGTCCCTAATTTAACGGTCAACTAGTCCTTCGATGATCGAACCGTACTGATGTTAATAGATACTCATTCCAGTGTTGGGAAAAAAATCAAAAAATAAAAAGGATCGGTTGAGCCGCATCTAAAGGAAAATGTTGTAATAGTACAAATTTCAGTAACAAGGCACGTACCAGATTCATAGTATGATTTTTTAAAATGATTTCTTTGACGATCGAACCGTACGGATGTTAATAGATACTCATTCTAGTATTGGGAAAAAATAATCAAAAAATAAAATGGCTCGATTGTGCCGCATCTTGAAAGAAACAATGTAATAGTACAGATTCTAGTAACGGGGTGCGTGCAAGAGTCACTGTATGAATTTTTTTAAATGATTTCTTCGATGATCGAATCATACGGATGTTAATAGATATTCATTCTAGTATTGGAAAAAAATAATCAAAAAATTAAAAGGCTCGGTTGTGCCGCATCTTGAAAGAAACAATGTAATAGTACAGATTCTAGTAACGGGGCGCGTGCCAGAGTCACTGTATGATTTTTTTTAAATGATTTCTTCGATGTTCGAACCGTACGAATGTTAATAGATACTCATTCTAGTATTGGAAAAAAATAATCAAAAAATAAAAAGGCTCGGTTGTGCCGCATCTTGAAAGAAACATTGTAATAGTACAGATTCTAGTAACGGGGCGCGTGCCAGAGTCACTGTATGATTTTTTTAAATGATTTCTTCGACGATCGAACCGTACTGATGTTAATAGATACTCATTCTAGTATTGGAAAAAATTATCAACAAATAAAAAGGCTCGGTTGTGCTTGTGCCGCATCTAAACAGAAACAATGTAATAGTTCAGATTCCGGTAGGGGCGCGTGCCAGATTCACTGAATGATTTTTTTTAATTGATATCTTCAGTGATCGAACCATGCGGATGTTAAAATATACTCATTCTAATATTGGGAAAAAATAATGAAAAAATAAAATGACTCGGTTCTGCCGCATTTTAAAGGAAACATTGTAACAGTGCATACTCCGGTAACAGGGCGCTTGCCAGATTCGTTGTATGAATTTTTTTTAAATGATTGCTTCGATGATCGGACCTTTCAGATGTTAATAGATAGTCATTCTAGTGTTGGGAAATAATAATCAAAAAATAAAAAGGCTTGGTTGTGCCGCATCTTAACAGAAACGTTGTAATAGTACATATTCCGGTAACGGGGTGCGTGCCAGATTCACTGAATGATTTTTTTAATTGATTTCTTCAAGGATCGAACCGTACGGATATTAATTTATAATCATTCTAGTGTTGGGAAAAAATAATAAAAAATAAAAAAACTCGGTTGTGCCGCATCTTAAAGGAAACGTTGTAATAGTAGGTAACGGGGCGCGTGCCAGATTCACTATACGTTGTGATTAGTGAAAATAAAAAACTCACCTTAATTAATAGTAAAAATAGTGGGTTGAATGATTCTTTAACTTTTTAAAATGTTGGCGAAGAAGTGCAATTAGACTAGAATATATATAATGCTTCCAACCGGAATATATATAATGCTTAAAACTAGAATATACATTAATAATGCTCACACTAATAAGCATTATATACATTCATAACTAGAATATATATAATGCTTAAAATTAGACTAACTAACATTAGCAAGATAAAAAATACGATTCATATAACTAAAAAAATATTAACTAAAATTTTTAAGATTTTTAAATGATTTTTTTTAAAGCATGTTATATAAATACGGAAAATGTGGGTCAGGCCCATTACAAAGCCAACCAACCACTAAACAGAAGAAGCACTAGCACTTGATATTAGCTTCAACACTAGCCCAATAAAACTATCATCAATCCACAAGAGCCTAATAACCCATTTACTCAATCAAGCCCAACCAATTAAAAAATCGACTTGTACCAAGCCCATGCAACCAATTTTTTTACTTTTATTTTTTCGTAACTACTTTTTTATTTTAGTTTTTTAGTAAGTGCTTTACTTTTTTTCTTAAAAGCCACAAATACATTCATAAATAAAAGGCACAGGTAATTAACATCTGGCCAAAGCCACAATAAACCAAAAAAGACCCAAGATGAAACTATCAACCACCCCCACCACAACAGGAGAATAGACACCTAGATTTTAACAAGCAGACAAGCCACTTCAAATAACTTAAACAAACTAAAAGCCCAATATATGCCTCCTCCTTTTAGAGACTAGCAGAGCATGACTATCGGGATAATTAAAAACTGATAGACTGCACTTGCACTTGCTTCACTTCACCTCATGAACAATACCTTCCCAACTAATTAACACACTAGATTTTTTTTGACATTATATAGGTAACTAACAAACATTAACAATACATTTTTTGTGGAACGATCAAAATATATTCCTCAAAATAAACGATACACTAGCACAATACAAAAAAATCACTCCTTAAATCGAATTCTAGCTACTAGATTCAAAATGCCAAGGTCGCTATAAAGGAATTTTAAGGGAATTAAAATCTAGCTAAATGATGCATAATGTCAACATTAGTGAAAAAAATTAGGCAAGCTAATATAATTACTTATTGTTAACAAACAAATCATTATATATTTATAGAATACAATTTAAAATATAAATTAGTGAAAATACAAAACTCACCTTAATTAATAGCAAAAATAGTGTGTTGAATGATTTTTGAACTTTTGAAAATGTTGGAAAGAAGAATCTACACCTGAAGAAGAAAATGAAAGGAGCCAAGAAATTGCAGAACAAAATGAAAGGAGCTGAATAAAATGAGATGAGTTTGAGGAACAAAACGTTTGAAAAGTATATAAGGTAGGTTGGCATTAAATATTGACTAATATTACGAACAGAATGGTAACGGAAAGTACATATTACCAACGAAATGGTAACGGAAAGTGCATTTTAAGGATAGTTCTATAACTTATTTTTTAAATATTGTTTTTTTGTATAAAAATTTAACCATTTTTTTTTGTATGTTAAACATTTATTTTTACATGCTACTATTTAAACTTTTTTAAAATAAGTTACATGTTACTGTTTAAAAAATTTTAAATTTTTTTGTTGAAATATTTAAAAAAAAATATTATACAAATAAATAATTTAGTAATAATAAAAATGATCCAAAAAGAATTTTGTTGTTATAACATATATTTTAAATTTATAGTGTATTTTGTAATTCTACTAATTAAGTTGTTTACATGCTACTATTGAATAGTTCTACGAAGTTGTTTACATGCCACTACAATTGTCATTCAATCAAGTTGCTTACATGTTGCTATTGGTTTACCAATTAGGCATGTTGGACCTACATTTTCACTATCCCCTCTTCCCGCCCTTTAAATTGAACATTCTAAGAGGATAACATCATTATTATATAAATTAGTTATGGGCCTACTTTTTTTAGACCATTTAAATTGAACATTCTAGAACATTCTAGAATCATAAATTCCATTTATTTAATGTATTTTCACTCATTTGTAATAGATTGGTTGGCTATTATTTAATTGTCATGGTAACTCTTATTAAATGTGATCTAAATTGGATGTTTTTTGGTTTATTCATAGGAGTTCTTAAGCATGATTTTCGATAATTAGGAATTGTTAGTATTTTGGAGATGTCTAATATAATTTTTTACATACAATGTATCCAAAAAATATTGAATTTTTTGTAGTTTCACCCTCTCAAGTGAAAGCTATTTTTTGGTCCATTTATGGATGCCATAATTATTTCGTATTTGATATTTTGTTGTTTATATGATCTTAATTGGCAGATGGATGGAGGTTTTTCCTACTATTGTCTCAAAGGTTGGAACATTTGAAGTAATTTCTTCACCTGATGGGGAGCCAGAATGGCTTGTTGCAACTTGTAATAATTTGATGCAATAAGTTTGTTTTCTCTCAGTTTTTGTTTAATATTGGTATTTCATAAAATTTGCTAAAAATAATTTATTTTTGTTGCAAGATGTTTGAAGAGATACAGTTGACATCCCCATTAGTACCAACTAGCAAATTCTAATTTCTTGGTTTTAGCCAACATATATAGAAAAATATATGGGCAATAGTTGATGTTACCTATGATATTCTCCAACAAGAATTTACTTCATAGTGGTGGGCTCATCACCTACCTTTTGGATCCTACATCGAAGACATGCTTAATGGCAGCCCAAGATCCTAAGAAGAATATAACAAGTTGGCAATGTGAGTTTTAATGTTGCATTTATTTTCGTAACTCATATTTTTGTAAAACGTTATAATGTTACATTTGTTTTCGTAACTAATATTGTTGTAAAACAATTCATGGTAACAGGTTACTTGGATGGAACACATACAAATTGAAGATAAGAGACCAATTCATAGTGTTTAAAAGGAATATATATATATATATATATATATATATATATATATATATATATATATATATATATATATATATATATATATATATATATATAACCCAAAGAAATCAGCATACCTTCAGTAAGGTAGTGAACCAGAGAAATCCTAAATTTGGCAGATGAGCAATCGAACCATACAAGCCCAATTCAGTCCGACCTAGAGAATCTCTAATACAACCCCAACCCAGAGAAACCTAATTCAACCCAGAAATAATCGATTTCAAGCATCGATAGATTGGAGAAGCAATCAGTTTTAACCACCGGTGAAAGATACAGTATCGCAAACCACAGGCGATAGATTGTAGTGGTTTGGAGTATTTGGCAGCGGATAATGGATTAGTAAAAATGAAATTGGGGTTAAGCGGAATCGATTGGTAGTAGAGTTTGATGGTCGAGAGTTTGATTGTGAGTCTAACTAGAAAGCATTATTTGCATAAAAATAAAAATATCATTTTTATATAATTTAGTATTTTTTTTTTAAATTATAATACTTCTAGCAACGGTTAAATGTAAGGCGATACATAAAGTACAAAAGGGTCAATTTATGCGTCGGTTGAGTAAAGACTGACGATAAAGATCAGTTTTAGGCATCGGTTATTTATGACCGACACTAAAGAATCCATTTTAGGCGTCGGTTAACTAAAGACCGACGTTAAAGGATCGGTTTTATGCGTCGGTTAAGTAAAGTCCGACGCTAAAGGGCAGGTTTTTGGCATCGGTTGTTTATGACCGACGATAAAGGTCGGTTTTAGGCGTCGATTGAGTAAAGACCGACGCTAAAGGGTCAGTTTTAGGCGTCGATTGTTTCATGACCGACGCAAAAGGTCGAACACAAATAACATTAAGCGTCGGTTAATCTAGCAACCGACGCCTAAAGTATGTTTAAGCCACGGCTCTCTATATAACCGACGCTAAAAGTGCGACCCTAAAAGACTGTTCTGTACTAGTGATTAAATAAAGTGCACATAATATAAAATAACTTACAACAATTTTGAAAATAAAATTGTGAAAAAGTACTAGCTAACGGATTGATATATTAGTGGATATACCTTAACGTCTTCATCTGCCCAATACTTGAGAAGCGCCTTGAATTCTTCGTTCGAAATGATAGAGGGCCTAATTTTTAGCCTGTCTTCATCATTATCATATGCGAGATAACGGCCTTTCTTAATCTGGCTCTTATGCAGCCTCCACAAAGCACCAATACTGCGCAAAGTATAGGTTCTTCCTTCCTCGGGAATATCATATTTTGTCTAATAAAATCAGTGTTGTAAAAAGCGCTCTAAGCGGCCGCTTAAGCGGCCGCCTAGGGATTTGGAACTAATCGGACATTTAAGCGTTTAAAAGGTTTAGGCGGCTTAATCAGATCAAAAGCGGGTCAAAATCGGGTCAAAAGCGGGTCAAAATCGGGTCAAAAGCGGATTAAGCGGAAAAATTTTAAAAAAATATTTTTTTTGTATTTTTTATGTCCATTATAACTAATATTGTATGTGATTAATTTATAATTTGATATTTCTAAATGTTACGTTTCTCAATGTTATGTTACGTTTGATAATATGTCATATGTAAATGTTATCTTTTTTAAAAAGAAATTAGTATTGTATTTATTTATATAAATATATATTTATTTATAATCCGATTAATGATCCACTTTTAAAACTGCTTAAGCGCCCGCTTAACCACTTAAGCGCTAGAAGGTATGTCCACCGCTTAGGTCCGATTAGCGCTTTTTACAACACTGAATAAAATTAGTTAAAATTATTAGTGGCATTTACATGTGACTGACATACTACTGATCTATTAATTACTCTTACTATATATAATCTGTTAGGCCGAATACACAATTAATAATCAGATTCGTATGAGAGTTTAACAAGTAAGATGATTATGCACTTTAAATCTTCTGATATTAAAAACCCTCTTCGTGATGTAAACTATCACAAAGAGCTGCTAGGTTACAATAAAGATAGTTCGATGCACGATGCCCTTCTAGGGTTAACCTAACTGTATTTATAAAATATACAGCTGCTATACAATCGCTAATTGATATTCCTAATAATCAGCTATACAATGATATCAATTACAGATTGTCACACGTCTCCTAAGTCAACTCGATCTCTTTGATAGCTATCTAATCTCCAAAGATCTCGCTTCCATATCAATCTTCAATTGATCTCTAATATCTTCTGTTGACTCCGTACGCGCTGCTTCCAGACAGACTTTACTAAACTCTGTCTAGCTTCCGTCAGTCAGACTTTACTAAACTCTGACTTCCTTCCAGTTAAACTCTGATATATCACTGTTACACTTAAACACTGAAACATTACATCAATTATATCTAACAATCTCCCCCAACTTGTTCATTAGCAAAAATGCACAAGTTAATAGATAATTGATGATGTCAAAAACAAATAATCATATACAGTGTTTAACAACTAAACAGAGTTTAAACTGATACTTAACAAAATGACATAAAATATGAAAAACTTACAGAGCATAAATTACTTAATCCTTTCAACATCCCATGCTGTCCTCAAGTACTCTGTTAGCAATCTCTCTTCTGCAACTTCAAGTGCTCTTTCCATCTCTAGCTTGATCTCTCGAAGCTTAGAATCTGTACCATCTGTCTGATAAATAACTGATCTTAAATCATAGATGCTGTTCTTCTTTATTTCATTTCCAAGTCTGATAAAGTATGACTTTTCTGATTCTGAATTGAATTCAAGCACAGTGATACCCAAATCAGTTCTCAGCTTAGCACTGTTTCTCTTCATTTCAACCATTCTTCCTTTGTAATCTAAGTACTTTGGTACATATTCAGACTTGTCTTTAATTCCACAAATCATCTTTGATATTTCCATCGGGTATCTAAGCACTTCTACAGCTCGGTAAGTACGACTGTTATTCACCTTGAAAATATGTAAGACATACTGCAGTTCTTCATACATTTTCAAATGAATATCATGCTCTCCAACTTTGTAAACAGTCCCATCCTCCATGAAATACAGCAGAAAGTCTTTATTTAGACTTCTTTGATGAATCAACTGTACTGATTCCAGCTTGTCCAAATTAACTTGAAGGACACCCTTGCCTGGAGCAGCCAGTGATGAATGATCTCTAGGAGTAATATTCAAAATTCTTTCTCTGTTTGATCTTAAACCAGCCAAATCATGAGGTTGCTTAGCAATCATTGCTCTGCTTTGAAAAATATCACCTCCTTGAACTTTCTCAGTATTCTCAGGAATAGTAGGTCTCACAAAACCATGAATTGGAAGAGTAGTTTGTACAACATGTGTAGAAACAGAGGTTGTAACTTGCTTTAACTTCTTTGAACTCTTATCAACTTCAACAACTTTTTCTTTAAGCTTTAATCTAGCCTCATCTGCTGTTGGCTTTCTTGAATGAGACAATCTCTGATCAGCATTGACATTTTCATTGATCTTAATGCCTTTAATAACAGGCCTTGATTCCTTTTCAACTTTCTTCTTGAATTTCCCAGACTTAAGCTTTTTCTCATGTTCAGCTTTAAGTCTTAGCTCTTCAGCCTTTACATCTTCTAAAGTGACATCATTTCCATGTTCTTCAAGAAACATGTTTGCAGCGAACTCTGTATCATTCTGTGGACCTTCAGCAGTGTTTGCTTTAGCAGAGTTTACTCTAGCAGAGTTTACTTTAGACCTTGTAATTGTTCTTTTGGTTCTATCAGATCCACCTCCATCTGCAGCATCATCCTTCCTCTCAAAGGATTGAAGTTGTTTGCAAGCAGTTTTTGCAACTTTCTCCCCCTTTTTGACATCATCAGGAATCAGAATGGAGGTTAGCAACTCCAAAGAGTTTGCAATGGAATCTATTTTAACAGACAAGGCAGACTGATTCTCTTCAACTTTACCCAGCCTGGCAAAGAGATTGTCTTGAGGTTTAGAAAATTTTGTATTCATGAGTTTAGACTCTCTTTCCATTTTCATTTCTCTAGTTACGATCTCAGTCCTCAAGTCAGTGATTGCCTTTGTAGTTTCATCAAATCTACTATCCAGAGTTTTGACTTGAACTACAGTTGCTTTTAAGCAAGAAAGAGTCTCTGGATTGGAGATAGTATTGACAGTTTGCTTAACAAAATTAGCTGCTCTCCCTCTTGGAAAAATGCAATCCTCTTTGTACCAGTCAGCAGCAAATTTTGCAAGTTGTGCTTTTTCAATTTCATGAGACTTACAAGGTTGATCGGAAGAGGTATGTTTATTGTCTGTTTGCACTGGTGCACTCAGAAAAGAATCAGAGTTTGCACTGCTTTCACCTTCAAGTTCAACACTTGCAGCTTTAGCATGTTCATCTTCAAGTAAAACACTGTGCTGAGCATTGTCAGCCACAGTTTCTGCAATTTCTTCTGCAGCCTTGTCAAGATTTTTTTCATGTTGCTCAGGCTCAGCAACAGAGTTTACATTTTTGTCATCAACAGACATAGGCTGAGAGGTAGCCTTTGTTGCTTGATCAACCTCATCTCCTCCTTCAACAGTCTGGTGAGCATCTGAGAGTAACTCTGTATGTGATGCTACAGTTTCAGAAAGGACAATTGTAGGTTGATCAGCTGCACCAGTTGCTTTAGATTGAGCAAAAATAGATGAGATAGGATCAGAGAATGGCATGAATGAATCAAGAATATCATCCATTGGAGAAAATCCATCTCTAGTATCCTCTTCTGCAGGCATTTTGTCCTATGTAGGCATTTCAACCTCTGCAGGCATTTCAACCTCTGCAGGCATTTCAACATTTTCATCATCAGAATCTGAGATTACTAGTTTTCTTCTCTTAGCTAGAGGCACTTCATCTGAATCCTCTTTACTAGATTCTGCTACCACAGAGGGTGACTTAGGTCTTTTTGCTCTTTGAATCTTTCTTCTAGCATAAATAGCTCCAGGAGATGTCTGTTTTGCTTTGATATGTGTCTCTACTGACTTCTTAGTTCTTGCATGTCTCTCAGTAGTTACTGCTGATTGCTTTACTCTGCCTCTTTTCGCTTTAGGCTGTGGTTGTGGTTGAGATTGTGATGGTTCAGTGTTTAGTTGTTGAGTGTGTGATGATTGTTTTGTGATTGGAGATTGAGGGTTTTGAGTTGGAGCAGTGTTTGTGATTGGTGATGGAGTGTTGTGAGTGGATGCAGGTTGTGGTTTTGAGGTTGCAGGTTGTTGAGTAGGTACAGTGTGGGTAGGTGATGTAGGTGGTTCAGTGTTTAAGGTTTGAGTATGATCAGTGTTTAGTGGTTCAGGTTGTGGTTGGTCTTGAGGTTGGTGGAGAAAATTCTGCAAAGAAAGTGGCAGAACAAGGACATGTAGGTTCTCTTTACCAGCATCCTTATTGGTCATATCAGAGAATATTCTCTTGTTGACTCTAAAAGGCTGAATCACATCAGATTCAGCAATCTCTAAACCAGATACACAAGCAGTGGATAGCATTTGACAAAATCGAGCAAAATAAACTATAGTAGACTCTGACAGTTTATCACCTAGATTCATTAGAACATATCTACCAAAATCAAAATTACAGCCATAAAGTAGAGAATACCCGATTTGTAGACTGTCCATTGGAATAGCATCCCAGTTAGTGACCTTCTTCTGGAATGTCCTTGTAATGCAATCGAAGAAAAAATTCCATTCCTTCCTGAGATTAGGCCTCTTTACACTGCCAAGCTTGTCAAGAGAATCCATGTAGCCTATCTCCTGTAGCATCTGTCTCAATTGAGGTTCACCAACATAGGCATAAGATGTGTGTGTATCAAAACCCATTGTTTCTCTGACAGTTTGTGGAGTAATCACAAACTCTTGTTCATCATGAGTGAAGATGATGTTTGGAGTCCCATTCTCTCCTCCATCCACATAGGCTGAGTTTGGCCAAAAAGTGGCAATTTGAGATGCAGAGAGAGTACTAGGTTCAACCAGAGCTTGTCCAATCTCTGAGTCTTTTAAGAAATTCTGCATAAGATGAAACGCTTCTGGAACACGTTCATGATTGAGTGGGGCTGGATAATTGTTAGGGACAAAACGTAGACCAAGAACAGTGAATGGTTTAGAAGCCATTGAATCAAGAAATGGGCAAGAAATCACAAATAAAAGTGTATGTAGGAAAGGTGTTTGCGAAAATGCGCCAGTGAAAACTGAGAGAACTGTGAGATGTAAAAGTGAGTGGGTGAAAGTAAAACTCAATCGTTTGTACACAAAAGTAATTAGAGTTGTAATTAAAAATTAAAACTCAATCGTTTATGTATTCAAACACTCAACAGTTCCTAGATTAATGTGTGAGTGGGACACAATAATGAGTGAGTGGGACACGTGTCATACATGCAGTGGATCAATTAATCATGCGCAGTAAAAATAGCAATTATCACCGCTGTATTCTCTTTCCTATTTCCAAGACACTTTAACACAATACACTTATTAACAGTTGTCAAAAGCACTATTTACTCCAAAATTTTCAAATTATCCAAATGAAAATTTACCTTAGAGTACTAACCACAAATCAACAGCGTTTATCAATTCTCCAACTTTATCATCGAAACCCTTTCAAAAATTGCACAGTTGTGAAAATATGTGTGTGTGAAGCAGAGTTTACCAAATCAATTTTTAGAGCATCTAATTTTTCATAAAATCCATAAAGTAAATCAATAAACACTAGATGCACAAACTCTCATAGTAAACACTGACTGTATGATGAAAGCTAAACTCTATAGTAATCAATCTATATACAGTAACATTTAATTTATTTTATACCCCCTCTATTGCTAATTTTTTTTTTATTCTATTCATTCCAGTAATTAGAGGTTGGAGCTAGTCACCAAAAATTCAAAAATTTTAGCCCTTATCATTTTGATAAGTTCCTGGGTCATCCTAGTCTTTGACTAGTCACCAAAAATCAGAAAATTTTAGCACATATTATATACCAATAAGTTCCTGGGTCATCCTAGTCTCCAACATAATCTGAAAGGAGTATAGCAACCTATATACATTTTCTTTGGGGTATTGCAGTAAGCATTTTAATCTACCAGAGTATAACTAATAGAGTTTAGAGTTCATCAACATCAGTAGTTATTCATGAAAGGCAATGCACACAGTATTTATAGACTCGGAGTTTAGGACAAAATAAACTAAGAGATGCTATAAATATGAACCAGTATCATGTTGTGTTAACTTTCTGTACAATCTAAGATTAGATCACAATAACTCAGAAAGATTCATGATTAATTGCTGAGAATCATGCTGCATACATATTTCTTCATTGGTGTTTTCATTCAGACAAAAATCAACTCAGAGTTCACAGAGTTTATCAAACTTATTAACAGTGTATGACATATAGGCATGCTGACAGAATTTAACAGAGTTTGACAGAAAAACATGTTAACAGAGTATGCATAACAGAGTTTAATCAACAGAGTTCACTTAGCACTTAACAAATCAAGGAAATATGAGCAACACATTACTTATGGAAAATTTGAATCTAACCAACATTCCTAGTCAAAACCAGAGATCATTCCTAGTTCATTGACCAGTCTCGTAAATGAAGCTTCACTCAATGGTTTGGTGAAGATATCTGCAAGCTGTTGTTCTGTAGACACAAAATGTAGTTCAATATTCCCTTCTTCCACATGTTCTATGATGAAATGGTACCTTATGCTGATGTGCTTGGTCATTGAATGCTGTACTGGATTACCTGTCATAGCAATAGCACTTTGATTATCACAGTAAATAGGAATCTTACTGTACCTCAATCCATAATCCAGTAACTGATTCTTCATCCACAAAATCTGTGCACAACAGCTACCAGCTGCAATATACTCTGCTTCAGCTGTAGATGTAGAAATTGATTTCTGTTTCTTGCTGTACCAAGAGACAAGTCTGTCACCAAGAAATTGACAACTTCCACTAGTGCTCTTTCTGTCTATCTTGCAGCCTGCAAAGTCTGCATCAGAATACCCAAGTAGCTTGAAATCTAATTCTCTGGGGTACCACAGACCTAATGATATGGTGCCCTTGAGATACTTGAAGATTCTTTTCACAGCTGTCAGATGTGGCTCTCTAGGATCTGCCTACCTTGCACAAAGATAGGTTGCATACATGATGTCAGGCCTACTAGCTGTCAAGTAAAGAAGAGATCCTATCATGCCCCTGTAGTTTGTCATATCCACTGAAACTCCTGTGTGTTTGTCCAATTTAGTTGCTGTTGCCATGGGAGTTGATGCAGATGAACAGGCAAGCATACCAAATTTCTTGAGAAGATTTCTGGTATATTTTGCTTGATTAATGAAGATACCATCATCTGTTTATCTCACCTGTAGGCCGAGAAAATAGCTAAGCTCTCCCATCATGCTCATTTGATATCTGGATTGCATGAGCTTGGCAAACTTCTTACAGAGTTTATCATTAGTAGACCCAAAGATAATGTCATCAACATATATCTGAACTAAAATCAAGTCACTCCCAGATTTGAAATAAAACAGAGTTTTGTCAATAGTACCTCTGTTGAATCCACTTTCTAAGAGAAATTGAGCCAGAGTTTCATACCATGCCCTTGGTGCTTGCTTAAGTCCATAGAGTGCTTTATCCAGCCTGTAGACATGGTCTGGATATTTTGGGTCCACAAATCCTGGTGGTTGTTCAACAAACACTTCTTCTTCAAGCTTCCCATTCAGAAAAGCACTTTTCACATCCATCTAGAACACTTTGAATTTCTTGTGAGAGGCATATGCTAGAAAAATTCTGATTGCCTCCAATCTTGCAACTGGAGCAAATGTTTCATCATAGTCTATTCCCTCCTGCTGTGAATAGCCTTTTGCTACCAGTCTAGCCTTGTTCCTTGTGATAACACCTTCACTGTCAGTCTTGTTTCTGAAAACCCATTTAGTACCAACAATAGATCTGTTCTTTGGCCTTGGTACAAGGGTCCAAACTTCATTCCTTTCAAATTCATTCAACTCTTCCTGCATTGCTTTTATCCAGTCAACATCTTGAAGAGCTTCTTCCACTTTCTTTGGTTCATTCTTAGACAAGAATGCATGAAACAAACATTCACTTGCAGTGGCACTTCTTGTTTTCACTTTTGCATCTGGATCACCAAATATCAAATCAGGTGTATGTGATTTGGTCCATTTCCTAGCAGAAGGCAAATGACTTCTGTCAGCATGTGATCCTCCCCCTTGATCCATGCTCTCCTGATTTTGTTGTGGGCTTTCTTCATTTTCTGAGACTCCCCCTGAACTTGACTGCCCAGAGTCAGAATTTGAATTTTCAGAGTTTGAATCATCAGAGTTTGATCCAGATTTTTCATTTGACTCAGTATCAATGTTTGAGTCTTCATCTTGATCATGCTCCCCCTCAACTGGTTCTTCCCTTTGTTGTGGCTGAGAAGTTTCTCCAGTGTTTACCAGTAGAGGTTCAGAGTTTGTTTCAACAGAGTCTGTCAGAATAGTTTGATCAGAGTTTACTTCAACAAAGTTTAAATCTAATTTTAACAAGTTTGGATAATCAGATTCAATATACAAATATGTATGCAAGAGATCATTCGACTAAGATAATTAACTTCAAAATTTTTGTATTAAATAAATGTGTTCGCCTACCAATACTACTACTATAACCTTTGTAATACAGTAGTGAAGCGAGAACAATTGAAATATATGGGTAAACTCTTAATTATGTTTTGCATGCAAAAATCAAAACTAATTTACATGATTTTCTAAAAAATGATATAAAATAAACCGTATGATGATTTCCATTTTCAAACTAAGATATCACTATTATATCTAAGCATGCAATTAACGTTTTTATGAATAAAACAGTTTGTGATAGAATTTAAAAAATTAAATGAATGAATGAATAGCATGGCATATACCATCTTATATGCATGACACATATAGGTACATAAGTTGATATTGCATATTTGCAGCACGTTTACAGAAAAATAAAAACAAAAAAAGGAGAACAAAAAAATGAGAACGTATGAAATGAACTATGGAATCATGTTTAAATACTAGTTAAAAGATAGCGTTTAATTTGATTTAGAAGACTAAAAATATGCTAGGACTCTATCACAATCCAAGTCCTTCTTTATCCTAACTAACCACTTCTACGTTTTTTTTTAAACAAATTCATAAATCCTATAAATCAAATATTCATACGGCTAATAGAGTGTTAGACATTAAAGTTCATTTTTGTAAAAATGATATCATAAAATAATAAAATTAATTCCTAAAAAAATTACTGGTTATTACATTCTACCCTCCTTAAAAAAATTTGTCCTCAAATTTTATAAAAAAATATCAAAAACATATAAATGAAACAAGTTCATAAATAATACTTTATTTCAATATAAATTCGTAATTTAATCCTGTTTCAATTGGTCTTGACACTCGTCCGTAGGTAGGTCCAAGAAGAGTTGCCAAAGTGCCTTTATTTGCATCATTCTTGCCACAACTAAAGCAAGCACCTGTGTTCCATCGACAAATATCCTTATCCAAATGATTTCGACCACATCTAGAACACTGAAGTTTGTTCCCTTGAGTTCCTCTATTCGCATTTCCACCGAATCCTCGATTGTCGAACTTCTTTGCTGACCCATTATCAGTGAATCCACTTGCAGGCTCGTTCCTCATCTTACCATCTTCATCTTTCTTCTTCTTTGCATCTATCAAACCCCTTTCAACTACAAGCGCCTTGTTAAGCACTTGCTCATACGTAGTAAGCTCAAAATTAGCGACCACATGCCTAATGTCAGCCCTAAATCCCTCTTCTAGTCTTCTAGCACGACTAGCTTCGTCTGCAACCAGAGTAGAAGCGTACTTAGAGAGCTTCGCAAACTCTGCTTCATACTCTATCACTGTTTTGTCTCCTTGCTCAAGTCTGATAAAATCTCTCTCGTTTTGGACGCGCACAGTTCTTGGGAAATACTTGTCAGTCAATGCAGCCTTGAATCTTTCCCAGGTGATAGGATCAGGATTTTTCTCGTTTCTTCTCTGCTCCATCAGCCGCCAGTCATAAGCACTGCCTTGCAACTGGTACACAGTTAAAGTCACTTTCTGTGCATCATTACTTCCCATCAGCTCAAACGCCTTTTCCATCTCTTGTGTCCATTTTTCGACAACGGCTGGATCCGTTGCACCATCAAAAGTAGGAGGGTTCAATCGCTTGAACTCCGATACAACGCTCCGTTGAGCCGGTTGCTGGTTCCCAACAAGTGTAGCTATGGTTTGCGCTAGCTGGTTAAACATATTACCCCCATCATTGTTGTTGTTTCCGTTGTTGTTGTGGTTGTGTCCATTGCCTCTTCCTCGGCCTCGGCCTCGAGTGCTCATGTTTTATTACTTCCCTTCACAAATAAAATAAAACTTTTAGATGCACAAATAATGATCACATAGCACACAAAATCAAATAACACAAAAAGTCACACATGTCAAAATTCACATAAGTGAGAACATCAACCCAAAGTTTAATTCACTACCCTAACGGGTCAATCCTAAGTGGAAGTCTACAGGATCGCAAAACGTTCTCTAGGAAATGTACTAGTCCCATACCTAATACATTCCGAAGAGAAATCTGCTCTAATACCAACTGTAACAACCCGACTTTTCAGACTGTTATCATTCAATCAAATTATCAAACCAAATTCAAATTTAATAAACTCATAAAACGAAATCCCAAAATATCGTAAAAATATTCTAAAATTTAGAAATGAAACTAAATAAAATAACCCAATGAAAAATCAAATTCATAGAGACGTAGCTCCTCAAATTTAAACATCTAAACACTATAACATTATTTAGGGGCATAAGTTCCACTCTAATCCAATCCAATTGCAATACCAGCGCTAGTACCTGAAAATTCACAAATAATGACCTACACAGTCCAGCAAGATAACTAATCGAACTAACCAGTGGATCAAGTATGTTTACAAAAATATTTCATAAATTCCATAAATCCAAGTTCACAGTTTCATAATTCGTAAATCACAATTTCATAATCAAAACTCAAAAACGTATAATAAATTCCACAGTTCACTAAGGTCACAAATACCTAGTGACACAGTATCATAGGTTCATATGTGTCAATAATGCGCCCCTTATTAAGGTATCATAAAGTGTGCACTCCCGAAGGCATCATAAAAGCACGCCCTAGTAAGGTATCATAGGCTAGTTCCGGAACTGTACGCAATTACCAACGGGTTCATAAGTCATAGCTAGCTGGGAATTCTTATATGTAAAAGTCATACTCGATCCAAATTTTCGTAACAAAAATATTATAAATATAAAACATTTAAAAGCATTTCAAATATTAAAACAGTTTTAAAAATAAATATACCGGAGAACACGAAAAGTTAACTTACCTTAAAAATAATCCATCGAAATGTAATATGATATCGTACAAGACCTAAACAATTATTTAAACCAAAATTCTATTACTCAAATAAGAGTATATCAAAAATCTGAAAACAATTTAAATAATTTAAGGCCACCACTCGAATCCTGAAAGCTTTCATATAATATTAGCTATATGACTCAACAATAGGCAATTGTAAGTTATCACACAACTTACAGTACATGTATTCTGTTAGTATAAGTGCACCTAATTTTAACAAGTTTGGATAATCAGATTCAATATACAAATATGTATGCAAGATATCATTCGACTAAGATAATTAACTTCAAAATTTTTGTATTAAATAAATGTGTTGGCCTACTAATACTACTACTATAACCTTTGTAATACAGTAGTGAAGCGAGAACAATTGAAATATATGGGTAAACTCTTAATTATGTTTTGAGTGCAAAAATCAAAACTAATTTACATGATTTTCTAAAAAATTATATAAAATAAACCATATGATGATTTCCATTTTCAAACTAAGATATCACTATGATATCTAAGCATGCAATTAACGTTTTTATGAATAAAACAGTTTGAGATAGGATTTAAAAAATTAAATGAATGAATAGCATGGCATATACCATCTTATATGCATGACACATATAGGTACATAAGTAGATATTGCATATTTGCAGCACGTTTACAGAAAAATAAAAAGAAAAAAATGAGAACAAAAAAATGAGAACGTACCTTTGTGCAGTAGAAATAAACTATGGAATCATGTTTAAATACTAGTTAAAAGATAGCGTTTGATTTGATTTGGAAGACTAAAAATATGCTAGGACTCTATCACAATCCAAGTCCTTCTTTATCCTAACTAACCACTTCTACGTTTTTTTTAAACAAATTCATAAATCCTATAAATCAAATATTCATACGGCTAATAGAGTGTTAGACATTAAAGTTGATTTTTGTAAAAATGATATCATAAAATAATAAAATAAATTACTAAAAAAATTACTGGGTAATACATTCTACCTTCCTTAAAAAAAATTTGTCCTCAAATTTTATAAAAAAAATATAAAAAACATATAAATGAAACAAGTTCATAAATAATACTTTATTTCAAAATAAATTCGTAATTTAATCCTGTTTCAGTTGGTGTTGACACTCGTCCGTAGGTAAGTCCAAGAAGAGTTGCCAAAGTGCCTTTATTTGCATCATTCTTGCCACAGCTAAAGCAAGCGCCTTTATTCCATCGACAAATATCCTTATCCAAATGATTTCGACCACATCTTGAACACTGAAGTTTGTTCCCTTGAGTTCCTCTATTCGCATTTCCACCGAATCCTCGATTGCCGAACTTCTTTGCTGACCCATTATCAGTGAATCCACTTGCAGGCTCGTTCCTCATCTTACCATCTTCATCTTTCTTCTTCTTTGCATCTACCAAACCCCTTTCAACTACAATCGCCTTGTTAAGCACTTGCTCATACGTAGTAAGCTCAAAATTAGCGACCACATGCCTAATGTCAGCCCTAAATCCCTCTTCTAGTCTTCTAGCACGACTAGCTTCGTCTGCAACCAGAGTAGAAGCGTACTTAGAGAGCTTCGCAAACTCTGCTTCATACTCTATCACTGTTTTGTCTCCTTGCTCAAGTCTTATAAAATCTCTCTCTTTTTGGACGCGCACAGTTCTCGGGAAATACTTGTCAGTCAATGCAGCCTTGAATCTTTCCCAGGTGATAGGACCAGGATTTGCCTCATTTCTTCTCTGCTCCATCAGCCGCCAGTCATAAGCACTGCCTTGCAACTGGTACACAGTTAAAGTCACTTTCTGTGCATCATTACTTCCCATCAGCTCAAACTCCTTTTCCATCTCTTGTGTCCATTTTTCGACAACGGCTGGATCTGTTGCACTATCAAAAGTAGGAGGCTTCAATCGCTTGAACTCTGATACAATGCTCCGTTGAGCCGGTTGCTGGTTCCCAACAAGTGTAGCTATGGTTTGCGCTAGCTGGTTAAACATATTACCCCCATCATTGTTGTTGTTTCCGTTGTTGTTGTGGTTGTGTCCGTTGCCTCTGCCTCGGCCTCGAGTGCTCATGTTTTATTACTTCCCTTCACAAATAAAATAAAACTTTTAGATGCACAAATAATGATCACATAGCACACAAAATCAAATAACACAAAAAGTCACACATGTCAAAATTCACATAAGTGAGAACATCAACCCAAAGTTTAATTCACTACCCTAACGGGTCAATCCTAAGTGGAAGTCTACAAGATCGCAAAACGTTCTCTAGGAAATGTACTAGTCCCATACCTAATACATTCCGAAGAGAAATATGCTCTAATACCAACTGTAACAACCCGACTTTTAAGACTGTTATCATTCAATCAAATTATCAAACCAAATTCAAATTTAATAAACTCATATAACGAAATCCCAAAATATCGTAAAAATATTCTAAAATTTAGAAATGAAACTAAATAAAATAACCCAATGAAAAATAAAATTCATAGAGACGTAGCTCCTCAAATTCAAACATCTAAACAATATAACATTATTTAGCGGCATAAGTTCCACTCTAATCCAATCCAATTGCAATACCAACGCTAGTACCTGAAAATTCACAAATAATGAGCTACACAGTCCAGCAAGATAACTAATCGAACTAACCAGTGGATCAAGTAAGTTTACAAAAATATTTCATAAATTCCATAAATCCAAGTTCACAGTTTCATAATTCGTAAATCACAGTTTCATAATCAAAACTCAAAAACGTATAATAAATTCCACAGTTCACTAAGGACACAAATACCTAGTGACACAGTATCATAGGTTCAGATGTGTCAATAATGCGTCCCTTATTAAGGTATCATAAAGTGTGCACTCCCGAAGGCATCATAAAAGCACGCCCTAGTAAGGTATCATAGGCTAGTTCCGGAACTGTACGCAATTACCAACGGGTTCATAAGTCATAGCTAGCTGGGAATTCTTATATCTAAAAGTCATACTCGATCCAAATTTTCGTAAGAAAAAAATTATAAATATAAAACATTTAAAAGCATTTCAAATATTAAAACAGTTTTAAAAATAAATATACCAGAGAGCACGAAAAGTTAACTTACCTTAAAAATAATCCACCGAAATGTAATATGATATCGTACAAGACCTAAACAATTTTTTAAACCAAAATTCTATTACTCAAATAAGAGTATATCAAAAATCTGAAAACAATTTAAATAATTTAATGCCACCACTCGAATCTTGAAAGCTTTCATATAATATTAGCTATATGACTCAACAATAGGCAATTGTATGTTATCACACAACTTACAGTACATGTATTCAGTTAGTATAAGTGCACCTAATTTTAACAAGTTTGGATAATCAGATTCAATATACAGATATGTATGCAAGATATCATTCGACTAAGATAATTAACTTCAAAATTTTTATATTAAATAAATGTGTTCGCCTACTAATACTACTACTATAACCTTTGTAATACAGTAGTGAAGCGAGAACAATTGAAATATATGGGTAAACTCTTAATTATGTTTTGCGTGCAAAAATCAAAACTAATTTACATGATTTTCTAAAAAATTATATAAAATAAACCATATGATGATTTTCATTTTCAAACTAAGATATCACTATTATACCTAAGCATGCAATTAACGTTTTTATGAATAAAACAGTTTGTGATAGGATTTAAAAAATTAAATGAATGAATAGCATGCCATGGCATATACCATCTTTTATGCATGACAGATATAGGTACATAAGTAGATATTGCATATTTGCATCACGTTTACAGAAAAATAAAAACAAAAAATGAGAACGTACCTTTGTGCAGTAGAAATGAACTATGGACTACTTAAAAGATAGGTTTGATTTAATTTAGAAGACTAAAAATATGCTAGGACTCTATCACAATCCAAGTCCTTCTTTATCCTAACTAACCACTTCTATGTTTTTTTTAAACAAATTAATAAATCCTATAAATCAAATATTCATACGGCTAATAGAGTGTTAGACACCAAAGTTGATTTTTGTAAAAATGATATCATAAAATAATACAATTAATTACTAAAAAAATTACTGGGTATTACACAAGTACTACGGGGAAAAATCGTGCATGCATTTGTAAACTTTCTCGCAAAATATATATAAAACAGTACATGCATTCATATCACAACAACAACAGTTTTTGAAATATACTTAAAGTTCGGTTTTGGAAAACTTGCCTGATAGAGTCGGGGAAGTGAAATCTCGAGTTCTAGGGTGATGATATATAATGAACAAGGAAACGCTAGGATTAGCTTTGTAAACGAATTATTTAACCGATGTTCATATAACGTAACTAATTCCCTTAGGGAACTCTTATCGTCCAAGTTGAACCTATATACTTTGGTGACATTCCTTGACCGAAATAAAGTTACCAATTTCATTTGAGTCGGGTTTCAAGCTCGTTTGATTTTATTCGGTGTTAAGTTTTCTTAGCGTTCGTCCCCTAAAGGTGTTTTTCATTCGCGCAACTTTGGTTCAAACATTTTTATAAAATCGAAAAATAATCCTTTTTATGAAATTCCTTTTCCCCTGCCTTCCTTACTGCACCGAAAGACAACCACCCAAATTTCATAATTTTAGATCACTTACAAGGGCCTCAACCAAATTTCTAAAGAGGGTCCTTCTCTACTGTTAATTTTACTTGTGCAGTCCCAACTTAATATTTTTATAAAATCGAAAATTCCATATTTTTACTTAATTCTTTTTGGGCCGTGTTCTATACTGTAAGAAATAGCTACATTAAAATTTTCATAATTCTTCTCCAATTTTAAGGGGTCCGTTTAAGACTACAAAACCAGTTGTTCGTTATGATTCGTTCATTTAACCGTTTTTACTAAAACGGGGATAACTCTTTACTCGTAAATGCGAATCATATGAAATTAGCGCTCAGGCGATCCTTAGATTATATAGAATCTAAATCATTTGACCACTATAAAATATTTCTTACCCAAAAATCACAGACTTGGACAGTTTCTAGCATAAACCTATAAACACGTTATACGATGATTCCAAACAATAGCTATTTATACCTTCATGGATCTTAACTTCGTTTTGGTGGGAGGGTCCTTGCGATCTCTCAGATCCTAGAGTTGAAGAATGACACAAGTAAATAATAATAATTGATGAGAATGAATATTTAAAGAGGCTCCAAGATGATACCACTTAAACCCTTGGATGATCTAGCTTTTACTAACTTCACTTCTCTCTTCTTGGATGGATTTGATCTCTCTTGATGCTTGAATACTTGAGTTTCCCTTGATGATTTAAGAGTGTTTTATGAAGTGTATGGAGTGTATAAAAAGTGTGTATGGAAGGCTTTAGATGAGGTGCTCAAGAACTTAAGAATTGAGATGTTTTAATGGAGAATTACCTTCATTTTCGTCTCAGGAACAAGTGCAGATTTTTGATGAGTGAATGACGGAATAAAATGATTGATTTGATACAATATACATAGCTAATAGTTGCTGGAGTTTTAGTGATAGTAATAATAGGTTTAGAGAAAATCATGAAGTATTTTCTAAAGCAATTCCCACTTAACAATTTAATAATGAAAAGAGAAAAGACTTGCACATGGAAAAAAAGTCATTTGACCCCTCATTAATTTTAAAATGGGTGCTGGACATACAATTTTTGTAACCAAATTTTGAAGCTGATTTATTAAACTAGAAATTGATTTAAGAGTTTTCTAAAAAGAATTAGGTTAAAACTCATTTTTTTCTATTTTATATGATTTTTCGAAAATCGCTAATTCTAATAAAAGGACAGATTTTAGAAAATAGATTACAAAATTGATTAAGGAGTGAATCATGATTTGAAAATGTATGTAAACCTATTCTTGAACTAATTTCGACACTTGTATCGTGGACGATGGACTCGTATTAGTGACGAGTCGAAACAATAAATGAATGATTAAACAATAAACTTTGAAAGTTTAAAAGTAGACGTTCTATGATTTAATAAACCCTGAAATCGTTTGTGAAGAGTTTCGAAATGAAATTATTATGACGAAACCTAGAAGTGTATATCATAAGTAGGATTAGGGTTTCGAAATCATAAACTTCAATTTTTCTATTGCTCATAAGTGGGTAGGATTTGTTTTTATCACATACCGAAATTACTATTCATCCAGACTCTTTTACAATAATACAAAAATTAGGGTTATTACACAGTACCTCGTTTTTCCTTATGGTGACAAAAGTGCTAAATTATATCATTTTCATTGGGGTGTAATTTGGTGAGCAATTATGATTTCTATGATGGTTAAATATATATGATGGTTTTTTCAAATGTTTGATGGAAAGATGCCAGCGGAGTCTACTAATTAAGCAACCATATATATAATCTAAACGGGATGCGGAAAATGTTAACTCGTCTGTGTAAAATGGGAAGGCCGGGTAGTGCCTCGTCAACGATATTTAAAAGAAATTACAATACATAATTATGATTTTGGTAAATTTAATAAATCACATAAATATATATTTATATGAATAATTGTACTAAAAAATTATTGATAAAAGTGGTGTTTCTTTTATATATTATAATAAAAATATTTTAAGATTAGTTCAATTAGATATTTTTTTGTAGATATTATATTAAAATTTACATTTGTGAAATTACCAAAATAAAGAAATTAATGAACTTGCCATAAACATTATAAATGACATTAATGGTATTTAAATTTATATATAAACTTTCTATAATGAAAAATGGATCAAATAATAATAGTCTTATAAAATTTAAATATGGAAGCTAAATCTAAAAAACTGATGATCCATCTGTCAAAATAAAACTAAATTTTTTATCCTAATAAAAATATGATACCAATCGTAAAAATGTGTTATATATATATAATACCTGAATTAATTTATAGATTAATTTATATGTAATTTGATGTATTCTAAAATAATATAAATTATTAATTTTAAAATAAATTCTTCTTGCATCAAGTTTCAAAGTAACACAAACAGGCAATATAAATTATAGAATTCTATCCATTAATCAACCTTTTAATAAACAATGAGCTTAGAGCGGGAAAACGGATAATACGGATACGAATACAGCTATATCCGAATCCGGATCCGTTTTTTACAACCGTATCCGTATCCGTATCTGAATCCGGGAATATCCGAAAAAACTTTATCCGGATCCGAATTCGGCAAATATTATCCGGATACGGATAATATCCGGATCCGAATCCGTTTTGCAAAAAAAGAAATTTTTTTTTTGAAATTTGCATTATTATAAAAAATACGCATATTTTGCAAAAAAACCAAAAACAAAAAAACAGGCATATTAAAGAGATACTCGGTTCTAATTTACAAATTACAAAAATCATATACATTATCCAAATTTGCATATGCAAATTTATATCAAAATAACTTCATTACACATCATTGTCACTAAATAACTTTGCAAATTCATCAAAAATAAGTGGGCCTATAGCTATAAGTGTGTGTATAAAAATATATAAATGGGCTTATAACTATAAATGGGTTTAAAATATATAATTATATATTATATATATTAAAAAAAATTAAAAATATATTATATATAATTACTTTCGGATACGGATATTTTCGGATACGGATGCGCCTATATCCATATCCGTATCCTAAACTCTCGGATTCAGATACGGATAATATCCGGTTGACTCCGGATACGGATAATATCCGCTTTTTTCCGGATACGAATACAGATATTTCAGACGGATATCTGATTTTTCGGATTTTTTTTCCAGCCCTAAATGAGCTCATCTTGTATAGTTTTCATTAACTTTATACTAATTTATTTTGATTTTAGTGATGTGGCAAAACAAAAGTGTTAATTCTGTCCCAATCCAAAAGAGTAGCTATCATTTCAAGGTTCACACACTGGATGAAAAGAAACTATTGTGATTTTTATAGGAAAGTGTCGAGTCCAACATGATCAAACCTTAAATTAGCCTTTTATAAATGTAATTCATTAAAATTAGGAAACACCTAAATTAACAAACATACATGATTCAAATAGTTAATATTACTGATACACATGATAATATTGATCTAAAACATATGCAGAATATATGTTTTTAATGATAACTACAAATTTATTTAAAATTCAGTTTGCAACATAACATCACCCCCTTCTTCAAAGACAATTTCAACCTCTCTCTTCTTAAAAAATGTGGATGCCTGTTGGAATTAATTTGAATTTGGTTTGTATTTTCAGTTTGAATAAGTCAGCTGTTGCGTGTCATTAGCTGTGGATTAGTCTTAGTAGTTTGTTTAGATCATGCAGGTAGTAGAGTGAAAGTAGGAAGTTCAGTTGCTAGTTTGTAGGAAGGAATAACTGTTAGTTGGTCTATATTTATCATGTACTTTCGTTTTATTCAATGAGAACATCAGTAGCTTTGTTTTCCTATTTTGCTATACAGTGCGTGTGTGTGTGTATTATATCGGCTCAAAACCAACATCTGGTATCAGAGCAGGTTAACAGAGTAGTCACGACATGGACGCAGGGAAGAGCAAAGGTGGTTCATTCGGGTTGACGTACCCAGTGTTAACCAAAGGGAATTACACGACCTGGGCACTGAAGATGAAAGTGTTCATGCAGGCCCAGGGCGTGTGGAGTGCAGTAGAACCAGGTAATGGCAAGCCAACAGGTGAAGGGAAAACAAGCAAGGCAGGTGAGGCCACGCCGTCCACGCCGGGAGTTGATGGACGAGGGGACAAGACTGCAATTGACGAGAAAACTGACAAAATTGCCTTGGCAATGATTTACCAAGGCATACCGGAGGATATGTTATTGTCAATTGCAGCAAAGAAGACTGCAAGAGATGGATGGGAGGCCATAAAGATCATGTGCCAAGGTGATGATCGTGTGAAGAAAGCTAAGATCCAGACCTTGAAGGCTGAGTTCGAGGCTCTGCGAATGGATGATGGTGAGTCGTTGGATGATTTCTCAATGAAGCTGAGTGGGATTGTATCCACCATACGAGAACTGGGCGAAGTAATGGAAGAATCATATGTCGTGAAAAAGTTGTTGCGAGCAGTCCCCTCCAGGTTTCTTCAAATTGCTTCAACAATAGAACAATTTGGGGACTTGGAGGCGATGTCAGTTGAAGAAACGGTGGGTTCCTTACAAGTGCATGAGGAAAGACTAAAGGGACAGAAGGAAACCGTGGGAAACAAATTGTTAATGACGGCAGAGGAATGGTCCAAGCGTGAGAAGAGTGAGGAAGGCAAACTACTCCTCACTCGCGAAGATTGGCTGAAGAGGACAAACAGAGAGGTCATGGATGGACAGACAAGTAGTAAGGGATGGAGAGGTCGTAACTATCAAGGAGGTCAAAGGGACAGGAGTACCATAAGGTGTTTTAATTGCAACATACTGGGACACTACGCGGATGAATATAAGAAACCAAAGCGAGAGAGAAACAAGCAGGAAGCAAACTTGGTGCAAATCTATGATGACGAACCTGCGTTGTTGCTAGCCAAGTTTGGTGAAAATGGTAATGAAATAGTCCTGTTAAACGAGGAGAATGTCATCCCAAAGTTGGCGGTGCAAGGAGATCAAAGGAGGTTTTCACAACTGTGGTATCTAGATAACGGGGCAAGCAATCATATGACGGGTGACAAAACAAAATTCTCCATGTTGGACGAAGGTGTCTCAGGTGAAGTCAAATTTGGTGACGGGTCGACTGTGAGCATCAAAGGTAAGGGAACGATCTCGTTCTTATGCAAGAACGGAGAAGAAAAGGTGTTCACTAATGTATTTTACATACCAACATTATGTAGCAATATCATTTGCCTTGGACAGATGTCAGAAGAAGGAAATAGGGTCGTACTGGACGGAGAGTACTTATGGGTGTACGGGAATGATGGGAGACTCCTAATTAATGAAAGTAAAACGTTTTCACAATCGATTGTATAAAATAGCATTGGAGGATTCACACAAAAGTTGTTTGCTCACGAAGGTAGAGGAGGAGTCTGTGACCTGGCATGCTCGTTTGGGCCACGTAAATTGGAATGCTATGATGTTTATGAAGAATAATGAAATGGTGATGGGACTGCCAAGGCTAGTGCAACCAAAGGAAGCGTGCAGGGGGTGTCTCATGGCCAAGCACCCGAGAGCTTCATTTCCTTCCCAGTCAACTTACATGACCAAGAAAGTCCTTGAACTTGTTCATGCTGACATATGTGGACCATTGTCACCGTCGACACCATCAGGGAAAAGGTATTTTCTGCTTCTTGTCGATGACTTTAGTAGAAAGATGTGGGTTTATTTTCTGTCAACCAAGGATGAGGCGTTTGACAGCTTCAAATGGTTCAAGGCAAGTGTTGAAGACGTACCTAAGAAGAGGATTAAGGCATTACGCACAGATCGAGGGGGTGAGTTCTGCTCTACTGAGTTTACTAATTTTTGCACAGAGCACGGTATCACAAGGAATTACACTGCACCTTATTCCCCACAACAAAACGGTGTGGTGGAACGAAGGAACAGGACAGTCGTAGAGATGGCTCGCAGTCTTTTGAAGGAGAGGACAGTACCTGCAGAGTTTTGGGGGGAGGCTGTAAATCATGCCGTGTATGTGCTTAACAGATTGCCCACCCGTGCCAGGTCCAACGTCACACCACATGAACTTTGGTCACACTCAAAGCCTGATGTTAGTCATCTACGAGTGTTTGGATGTTGTGCATACATGAAAATTCCATCGATGAATACTCGAAAACTGGATGATCGCAGCAAGTGTGTGGTTTATTTGGGTAGAGAGCCTGGCACAAAGGCCCATCGCCTGTTTGATCCAATTGAGAAAAAGGTCCATGTTAGCAGAGACGTGATGTTCACAGAGTCTAAGTCATGGGCCAGGGCTGAAACTACTGGGTACGATTGTGACCAGGCTGAAGAAGCCCGTATGGAATTTGAGATCGATGGAATGACTGATCAGCCTTATCATGAAATCGATACAGAAGGGATTAACACACCTATACAGTCATTACGTCCTCCAGGTGTTAACAGACATTCAGAAGAAATCGATGGGAGTATCACGCCAAAGAAGTTTAGGTCACTGAATGATATATATGAAAACACTGAAGAGATAGAACTTGATGAAGAGCTTCTACTGTTGGGTATCGAGGAACCAGCCACGTATTTTGAAGCAGAAAAGGAGAAACCGTGGAGAGAAGCCATGAAAACGGAGTTGGAGGCAATTGAGAAAAATGGTACGTGGACGCTTGTGGAGTTGCCACCGGGTCAGAAACCAATCGGGCTGAAGTGGGTATATAAACTAAAAAGGAACACAGAGGGGAATATTGTGAAGCACAAGGCACGGTTGGTCGCAAAGGGATATGTACAAAGACAGGGGGTGGATTTTGAAGAGGTGTTTGCTCCAGTTACTCGTTTGGAGACAGTGAGGTTATTATTGGCGTTAGCAGCAAAAAACAACTGGGAAGTGCATCATCTTGATGTCAAGTCAGCCTTTCTCAATGGTGATCTTCAAGAAGATGTGTATGTGATGCAGCCTGAGGGATATGTTAAGCCGGGGAAGGAACGATTGGTGTATAAATTTATTAAGGCGTTATATGGGCTACGTCAAGCCCCACGGGCCTGGTATGCTAAGCTGAATAATTGTCTGGAGAAGTTGGGCTTTACCAAGTGCCTATATGAGCATGCAGTATACACCAAACGTGAAGGAGATGAGACTTTAATAGTTGGTGTTTACGTAGACGATTTGTTGGTGACAGGGACTAGCGTGCAAACGATCAAGGGGTTTAAGGAGCAGATGAGTAAAGTCTTTGACATGAGTGACCTGGGAAGATTGTCACATTATCTTGGGATAGAAGTAAATCAAACAGGTGAGTTCATAGAATTGAAGCAAGCATCATATGCTAAGAAGGTCCTGGAGAAGAGTGGTATGGCCAAGTGCACTCCAACAAAATACCCGATGGAGCCCACGCTGCAAATGCATAAGGATGACGATGGAACACCAATTAATCCAACAGAGTACAAGAGTGTTGTGGGAGGTCTGCGATACCTGGTGCATACGCGACCAGACATCGCCTATGCAGTGGGTATTGTGAGCCGTTATATGGAGCGTCCTACTGTGTTTCATTGGAGTGCTGTGAAACGCATTCTTCGGTATATAAAAGGTACGTTAGATTATGGCTTGGTATACATGAGAGGTGATGATAATGATGTGTTAACAGGATACTCCGACAGTGACTTGGGTGGACAAGTTGACGACAGGAAGAGCACCGGGGGGATGGCGTTTTACCTTAATGAGAGTCTGATTACATGGGTGTCTCAGAAACAACGATGTGTGGCGTTGTCATCATGTGAAGCGGAGTTCATGGCTGCCACGGCAGCTGCTTGTCAGGGCATTTAGTTACGTAATTTGCTTGGGAAGCTTTCAGACAAGGAGATGGGGCCAGTAGTGTTGTATATAGACAACAAATCAGCTATTGACTTGGCCAAGAACCCAATGTTTCATGGACGTAGTAAACATATTGATATTCGATATCACTTTATTCGAGAGTGCGTGGAGCATGGTGAAATTGTGATTAAACACATTGGAAAAGTTGAACAGCGTGCGGATGTCTTGACGAAAGCTATGGCCACTGTGAAGCTTGAGAGGCTTCGAGCACTGCTGGGAATCAAGGACCTGCAGAAACCAAATTAAAATTACGGGGGTGTGTGTTGGAATTAATTTGAATTTGGTTTGTATTTTCAGTTTGAATAAGTCAGCTGTTGCGTGTCATTAGCTGTGGATTAGTCTTAGTAGTTTGTTTAGATCATACAGGTAGTAGAGTGAAAGTAGGAAGTTCAGTTGCTAGTTTGTAGGAAGGAATAACTGTTAGTTGGTCTATATTTATCATGTACTTTCGTTTTATTCAATGAGAACATCAGTAGCTTTGTTTTCCTATTTTGCTATACAGTGTGTATGTGTATTATATCGGCTCAACCAACAATGCCTGCTTCCAAAGGCCAACAAAATCAGTCTGGAATCAAATATCCTGCTCCACTTGTTGGATCAGTAAAATATTATTATAAAAAATGCTTTGCTAAATATTATCCATATATATATATATATATATATATATATATATATATATATATAGGGCTACTCCAATACAAACCTCCTTAAAATACAAACCTACAAACCAAGCATAATTTAATATTTCAAGCTAATCTAATGACCAAACTAGGGGTACCCCAATACAAAAAAATGCTTAAAATAATTGGCTCTATCCAACAAAAAAAAAAAAAAAAATTCACTGTTCACGTGATGACGTGGTAGTGGATTTCACTGGTTAACGGTGCTTCGCACCTTCTTGTACGGCGCTTCGCGCCTTTATCATTCTAAAGTTGTAAGGAATGACAATCAATGGTAAAGGCAATAGACGATTGACGGGTGTGTCGAGAGCCTTCGGCCCTCATGACTACCTAACTCATCCGTTTACTGTCTTAAATACTTCGCATTTCCACGGCAAGTTTTTTTTTTTTTTTTTATATGGATAGAGCCAATTATTTTAAGCATTTTTTGTGAAGGTACCCTTGGCGGGAACCTTAGAATAAATGAAATATAATTAATTTAGTGTTGGTTTGTAGGTTTGTATTTTAAAAGTGGTTTGTATTTGAGCACTTGCCTATATATATATATATATATATATATATATATATATATATATATATATATATATATATATATATATATATTCATATCACATGCATTTAAGTGGACAAATATTGAATTTTTTTTTTTTGTGTAACTTACACATTAAATTTAAACACACAAAAAATTGAGATGAATTACATATACTTAAATCAACATCATAGATGATTGCCCCAGATTATGAGATGTCCTACAATATATAGTTTCAAGAATATATATACAATGCAAAATTAGATTTTATGTAGACACACAGTACATATAAATGGGTCATCTCATACTTTTTTTAGTCATATTCTTACCATTAGGTCAAACCACAGACAAAATGATATGTGGCTAAAAAGTACTAACACTAAGATGATTGCTTGGAAGGTAAAAAATACATCTATAAGTAAATAGAAAATTGCATGAAGCTATAGCACTTGTGATAGTTTTTTTTGCATGTGAAGTGATGTGAGAATTTCCTCCCAGGCGCTAGATTTAATGGACCTTTACAAGCGAAGTATTTGTTGAGTCCAAATTGCAAAGAACATGAAATTGTCATTTTAATTATAGTTTGCCATTACTTAATAGCTCAACCCTCTCTGACTATATTTGTAAATATATGAAACACACGCATAAGTGATTTGCTATAAACATATAATTAAATAGATCTAGTAATCAAAATCAATTAATAAAGATTCATAAGAAGATTAAAGACATTGTCTTAAAAAGAATCATTTCAATTACTTTAACACCAAATTTCATATATTCTTTAAATTTATTTGCCTTCCTCCAAATTCCATTTTTAATTGTACAGAACTTTAGCATCATACAATCAATTCAGTTTAAGCCTATTATGTAATTCCTAATCAATTAGTAGTACTGAAGGGTGATATTTAAAATCCATCTTTTTCCGAGCTTATGTTCAAACCAACCCCACACCCCCTATTTAGTTTTTAAAAATATCACATAAAAAATTATTTAACGTAACTAAATTTTTTTAATTGCTATAATTCAGATGTAGCTAATGCATCCTATTTGTTTGCTGTTCATGTTGGCCAAGCATATGCTAAAACCTTGGCACGACTAGATTCATTGTGACTAACACCCTATAATACAGGTATCCCAAAACATTCACAAGGTACCCCAATCAAAATTGAAAGATTATAACATAAACATCAATAAACTTAATCAAAATGCAAAGAATTATAACATATACATTAATAAACTTAAAAGGCCTAGGAAAATTAATTATGCACAATATATCCACATATGAACTACACGCAAAGATGGCATACAAATTTAAAATGATACATATACATAAATTTTAAAATATATAATGATTACACTTTACGTCAAGGATAGCATCAAAATGTGGTTTGACAATGGTGTACTCTCTTTTGGCATCATTGGCATTAGGGCTGCACAACTTTCCGGTCTGGATCGGTAAATTAGACCGGATGGGTCTATGGTCCGAGGACCGGACTGGACCAAATATAACTGATCTTGTCCCCGGTCCATAAAATCAAAAAATCCGGGACCGAATTTTATGTATATAGTTAATTTTATACTATTTTCTCTTTCGAATTATATAGTTTAATGATTAAATATTAACATATAACATATTTTAGTAATCCAAATTGGTAAATAATAAATTTATGAAATAGTATATGTAAACACTATAATATAAATGATTAAATTTCATATTTCATACTATATATAATTTAAAATTACGTTTACAAATTAATGTCACTTTACAAATAATATGACATTTACTTATTTTTAAACTTAAATTAACTTACCAAATAATTTAAATATCAACAAGGAATGAAAATTAAATTATAAAAATTAATTTTTTATAAATATTAACTAACCGGTCCGGTTCCGGTCCGGTCGGTTTTTTCGGTCCGGTCCCAAGACCGTTTTTGATCGGTTCGGTCCCCGGTCCATGAATTCAATAAAATCCGATCTTCGGTCCGATCGGGTCAAGTTTTGGACCTTTGTGCAGCCCTAATTGAATCATTAAAAGCCTAGAGACACCTAGAAAATTAGAAAATAACCGTACATTAAGTACCTGAGTTTTTTAAATTCTTTTTTGTACTCAATCTATGTAACCAAGAATTTAACACAACGTCAAAAGTTATTAAGTTACCACCATAATTATGTGTAGCTTTTAGTGTTATAAGAACTCGCAATCATGCCACCATACTCCTTAACAAAAACAAATTCATTTTTGTATATCCTAACAACTTCATCCCTCTATACTTTGAAAAATAAAAGATCTTTTTAGTACAATAAAATTACCTTTTGATTCAGAATTTAGTGTAAAAAAAGGTTTTAGCGGACCAATAGTACTACATGCATATACTATCCTAGTTGACTACATTTTGGACTAATACATGTCAATAGTGACAAAGTGAATGTTGGGCTACCTAGGTTGAAGGCGAGGAGAAGTGTAGCTTGGTTTTTTTTCCTCTATGAACTTTGTGCTTCCCACCCTCAACGTTTAGTCCCTAAATTCTTGATTCGATATAAGCTATAGATGTCTTTAAGTATCTCACTTATCGGTCAAAATTGAACATGCTTCCCAAATATTTGTTCTCTCTCAATCCTCATTTCTCTTCATTGAAAATGTATCCTTTTTATGGAAAATAGAAATCAAGCAATTGTAAAAATTTAAGAGACAAATATGCTCAGTGACTGATTATCTTAGGCGGGTGTATATATTCGAATGTTGACATCAGATCTATAGTCAAAAATATCACTCATAGTTGTGGCAGAAATTTAATGTTCACATGGATTTAAGGAAAATCATTCTCACCTATCTTTTGGACCGTCATCTTCGAAATAGCGTCATGCTTCTTCTCATTCCGAACTATGGGGATAAGTCTCGCCAAACTACCTTACTGAAAAGTTAGAATTTCAAAAAAAAAATAAGTATGAGCGAAAGAAATGCTCAGCAAGTGGTAGTTTTTTTAATAATAACAAATAAACAAATAGTTTTTTTAAGGCATTGATAATAAAACATACATCTTTTATCAAAAGCTTAAATCACATGATAAATATTTTCAAATCTAAAATCTTTCATCATAGAATGTATAATTGTTTGACCTTAAATCAAAACAATTTTGATACTTCGCAGCCAAACAAGAATGAACTAAGTTCAGCAATTTACGAGATTATTAATACTAATTCCTCAAAATCATCACACGGGGATTAATAGAAATGAGTATTTAAACATAGTAGGTTCACAAGTTTTACTAGTAGGGATCCTGGCCAGTTAAATAATTGGATAGCTTTATATCCAACAACGAAGCATTGTTATTTACCAATATCATTGATATTTCAAAAATCAATCTAATCATTCTCAACAGTAAATCAATACAGTATATACTTGCTCATCATCATTTTTATCACAATTAAAGAAATAACTCACTTGAATGATAAGTGAGGGATAGTATTACTTGCAATAAAAATTTTGGAATAATCAAATCATCAAGGTAATAGTTGCACAAAATATTTTACTTGAACAATATGTGAAGGAATATAGTCACTTGCCTCGGGTCCTTATCTATCACGTAACGTACCAGTAATACCACTTTCTTCTTCTACCTTACGGCATCACAATCTTCTAGTTCAATCATTTGTTGGTAAGACGCTCTTGCGATTGCCACGAGTCTGATTCGTCGATATCGGGCCCGCACGTCAACTTCTATAGTCAAACAAAATATGGTATTTCAATCTTTAGACGTTTTACAATTCTGACATTCTATAAACACTTATAAACTCAAATCGAACGTAGTAACCATGCTTACCAATTTCTCGGTTGGAAGAAAATAATCGGAAACATCCCCTCCGAACATAGACGTTTTCCCGATGTTAAAATGCCTCACAATGAATCCAACAACCGCAACCAATACTCTATCCATCTTCATCCTTCCTCATTTAATATCCACTTATCTCCACCGATAAACCTATGTCAATATTCACCACTCAATCCCCATAAAAAGTAAAGTAGTCTGACAATCCTAGTCAACAACTCAAAGAAAACGCCATCTCCTAACGACATCATATATATATATATATATATATATATATATATATATATATATATATATATATATATATATATATATATATATACCATATAAACAATTCAACAAACTTAATCCATACTCAGTCTATAAATAATCCTCAAAACACAATTAATCCTCTAGACAACCATTAACCCTAAAACTAATTCACTAATCCTCGAATTAAATAATTAAACCCTCGAGACAACAATTACCCTTGAAATAACCAATTGACACATATATACATAAACTATTAACACTCAAAGCATGCATTCAGATCATTGAAATCAAATAAGTTAAATAGATTTAGATACAGGGAATTTTTAGATAATTTCGGCATGAAGTATTCGTAAATAGGACTATCCACCTGTTTTCAATCAACCAATCGATTTTATATAATACTAATACAAAATAAAACTACCTCGACTTGCATTAAACATGAAAGAAAATAAAACTACCCCAACTTGCAGTAAACAATTAAGAAAATAAACTGCCCTGACTTGCAGTAAACAATTAAGAAAATAAACTGCCCTGACTTACAGTAATCAATTAAGAAAATAAACTAACTTGACTTGTAGTAAACAATTAAGAAAATAAATTTCCTTGACTTGCAGTAAACAATTAAGAAAATAAATTAACAACTTATTCTTGATTTATAACATTTTAAAACTGTACAACCAGGAAATAAATTCCTATTACAAGAATTTTTTTTGAAATAACCTTTTTGTAAAATCGACTATCCCAGGATCACAGCCCCTCAATTCAAATCAAAACCATTTCAAAACAAACCATACATCATCATCAAAGGTCCTCTAAGGCCAGTGGTAAGGTTCAATAACCATTGCCCAACATTTATAAAAAAATATAAAGTTTAAACAACAATACATTACTTAATCAAAACCATTTTAATCCCGAGTACTAATTACTAATAACCGACAACTTTAAAGTCACTAAATTCTAATTATAATCTACACGTCCAAGGCTTTATCAAAAATTACAACCGACTGTCAATTAAACAGGTTAATTAATAATACTCGACTTACATAACTTAAACCAACACAACAACTTTTCAAAATCATTTAAAACTCCAACAATTCTGATAACTAAGTGACACTTCGAATCTCCACCAAATATTATGACTCGACTTACGACATTTAACCCATATACATTACCGGTAGCCCTTTACAACTAGTACAATTGTATCACTCCCAACATTATACAACAAATAAAAATTAACAACCACTAAACACTAAACCTGAACGTTTCTCGAACTCATAAACTAATTCCAAAATTATAATTAACAACTATAGAATTTCCGAATTAAATTACGAAAAATAAAACAATATTCATAAATTGCAATATTAATCTAAATTGGAAAATTAAATATTAAAAATAACACTAAAAATTTAGGATACTGATATAATTTTCGAACACCCGTCGGAATCCGGTGAGCCGCCGCCACGAAACCACCGGCCCCACCACCTCTTTCCTGCCATCTCTCTCTCTCTCTCTCTCTCTCTCCCCTCCTCCCCCAAGAGGTCATATTGCACTCAAGAATTTTAATGTTGAAGTGGTAGATGAAGCAGGAAATTATGTACCCCTTCACGAAATCTATCTTCACCACTGGGTCGCCGTTAGATACTTCAAACGTAAAGGAATTAATGTTTCCAAGCACAGCCAAAGTTCCAAATAAACTACAGGGGATATGTATTTTTAATATTACTAGCTAAGCCACAGGGGATGTTTCCAAGGAGATTTGTGAATCTTCTGATTTTGATTTTGATTAGATTGCGGTTTGTTGGTTTTTAATGGGATTACTATATGTACAAACCGGATATTGCAAAAGCGATTTATTATGTTGTAATTACACTTGTGTTGCAAATTATTAGTATTGCAAACCTGACCTAATAATATTACATTAGTAGCATTTGCATTGTTTAAAAGAAAGAAACAATGTTGCTATAATGCTATTACAATATCTAGTGTGGCATTAGAATTTGGATAGTGTTGCATTGAAATAGCATTAGAAATAGTGGGCCCACATAGTGTACAACTACCAAGGCATGTGGGTATACGTGGTTGTAGTATGGGTCTCACGCGCACACACACATGCGCGCCTCATCTCGCCACGACACGACTCTGGTCGAAGGGCGATTTGGGCGAATGTCTCGCCAGCTCGCGTACGCGAGGCGACCTGGGTGAGGAATTTTATTACCTAGATTATTGATTTATTTTAACAAGAAATTAGAATTTATTTGTTACAGCAGTATAGTGAGGCTCAGAACTTGGATTAAGTCCTGATGGACATAAAATCCTGACGGTACCGAATTCTGATGGAGTTCAAATCCTGACGATGGCCAAATACTGATGGACAACAGATCCTGACGATGGTCAATCCTGATGCTTGTGTAACTGAAAATTAAATCCTAATGGTGTCATTAATGCAAATAAATCAGAATAATTATTTCCTTTTATGGAGTATTAGTTACGTTTTATTTTGTGTGTATTATATACATACAGAAACGAACGTTGATGGATACGTTTCAAAGGATAGAAAACCCTAGCTAGCTGCCTTCTTCTTTTCTCTGCACTCAAAAATACATACAGATATAATATATAATTCTCAGGCGAACTGAGGTGCTGGTCGCTGTTGATCTCTGGTGTATTTGTGAACACATTGATCTTTTGTTGTTTTATCCTGGAAGCGATATTGCTGCAACCTGCAACCCATCACAACGTAAGTGGAGCAATAATCTCTTCAAGAACAACCAAGTCTTCTCGAAGGGTTTGTTAACTCAACTGTTCTTTCTCTTATCAGTATTTGCTAAAGCTTCTGTGAGAGATAATTAAGTTGTTCTTGTTTTTCTCGTTAATTACAGTCTTTGATTATATTCTTATTTATACCTTCGTGATTTGTTTTGTTAATTGGTTATATGCCTATTCTTGTTTATAATATATATCACTGACTCATTGTTGTTGTAGTTGAATTATACCCAACAATTTGGTCCGCAAAATATCCATCTTTTCAAATTAAAAAATCAAAATTGAATATTTTTAAATTCAAAATTGAAAAATTGAAGCCAAAAGTTAATCGTTGAACCACTAAGAGAATACAGGTAAATTTACAAATTCTAATTAAAAAATTGAATATTTTAAAAAGTCCGACGGTCTGATTTTTAAAAAATAAGGGACCGATTTTTTAAAAATGTTTGGAACCTAAACCCTAAAGTCCGTATATAGTTTATGGGTTATTCTTATTTCTAAAACCAAACATATGAAAACGTTGAAGTCCAAAAATTAACTGCTGAAACCCTAAAAAAATAAAGACAAAATTTAAAGATTTTTACTAAAAAACTGAATATTTCTAAAACTCAAATAGAACCTGCTGAACCGAAATAATTGATGTGTCACTGCTAGATACCAATGTCTTAGATGAAAATAACCTCAAGTTGTTCCATGTAGGGGTGAGCAAAAAACCGAAATGAAACCGAAACCGAACCGAAACCGATCAAAACCGAACCGAAAAAACCGAAACCGAAGCCGAACCGGCGGTTGCGGTTTTTGATTTTTAAAAACCGAAATTTTCGGTTTCGGTTCCGGTTTTAGGTTAAAACCGAACCGACTAAAACCGAACCGAACCGATTATTAAAATAAATATATAATTTATATAAATTTATAAAACTTTCTGGTCACTGCTCCGGCTGGTAACTTCTCATTTTCGTAAACTATATATATAGGTTTCTACTATCATATAAATTGTATTAAAACTAAGATTATATTGCAACCAATTTACATATTACATGAGAAAGTTCTAATTTGCTTTTGTATTAGCAACTCAGAGTACATTTTGTCATTTACTCATATCTGGTTTTTGCAAGGCATTAAATTTGTGCAAGTTAAGACTTAATTAGGTATGATTTATTCATTGCACATTATCACACATTCATGTATAAATTTTGTTAAAATATATTGTGAGCCCTGTATAACTTATTAGCTTACTAATGTCATATGATATTGTCATATAACATTACCACTAACATATGCACAGAGTGTATTCATTCAAAAACTCAGTTACTTTGTTTAAAAATCGAGAGCGTTGTAATTTATAAATTTAAAATCTTGTAATATATTTATGATTTTTTCGTTCGGTTTTATAACCGAAACCGAACCGTTAAAAACCGAACCGAGCTTTTTAAAACCGAAACCGAAACCGACGGTTCGGTTGCGGTTGCGGTTTTCAATTTTAAAAACCGAAGACATGCGGTTTCGGGTTCGGTTTCGGGGCAAAACCGAACCGAACCGAACCGTGCTCTCCCCTAGTTCCATGGTAGGTGAAAAGTAAACATATCCCTCAGCCTTCAAATGAGTCAATGGAAATATATGGAACATGCATTATGTATGTGCGTGGGGGGGGGGGGGGGTGCGTATTTTCTAATATGCATATTTGATGGGCAAAAAAGATGGTGTCTTTAGCCGTCGGTATCATGGCTAGTGGATTCCGAAATTAATGTAATTTGGTCATTATTTTAATTGAAAATTGGATCAATTGATTTAATATTGAAATAATTATTTTTTTATTTGTACACTTTTAATATATTAGATTCAAAACTAGTTTTTAATATTTAATTACTTAACAATAAAAGTACGTAATTAATAGTCAATAAAATCTAATTTTGAGTAAAATTTAAAATAATGAAAAAAATATATTTCATTAAAATTTTAAAAAAAGTACATTAAATGCTTAAAATAAAAAATTTATTAACTGAAATAAATTAAAAGTAAAATATCGTAAAAAAATAGACATTTGGATAAATAGATAATACTAAAAAATACATTTAATTAATTTATTATTATAATTTAAATAGTTAATAATGATTAAACATTAAACTTAAGGTTAAATAGTTTAACATAAATTTATTTTATATAATATGTAAATAATAATTTTTATCAAAATTTAGATCATTTTCTTTGAGTTTATCATAAATTTAAATAAATTTATTTAATGTAATATTTAAATATTAATTTTTTAAAGAGTACACGATTCTGACAAACTTTCGGATTGACGGGGACATGATAACATATTTTAAATTATTAAATAGATGCCAGCACATAAAATGGATCCAAAGAAAGGTGATGGCATTCTTTTGATAATTACATTTTGCACCCCTATACTTAGGTTAAAATTTATTTTGCATCCTATTATTTAAATAATTGCAATTTGTATCCAGACTCTTTCAATCCTACTCAACCCTTTGACGATTTTAAGCTAATTTTGATAATTACCATTATTCAAAATTGAGGGTATTTTGGTCATTATACTCTATAATAATTTTTAAAATTAAATTATTTCAATTAATTTTATAATTTTTAGATTTTTAGATTTAACAAGTTTTATCTACAATTCACAAATTTTTTAAAATATAATTTATAATTCATATTTTTTAAAATATTTACATTACTAAAATCTCGTAAAATATTAGTTAAATATAAATTACATTTGTTATAATTTTCAAAATATTATCCATAAACTAAATATCATAAATTTTAGATTTTTTCTTTTTTTTCAATTTTTTTAAAAATAAATCAATTTTTAAATTTTGTTTCTTACTTTTTTTTGAAAATAAATTGTTTAATATAATAATTAATGACTGAAATACCCTTACTTTGACTAACGATAACGGTAAAATTTAATGAAAAATCGTCAAAAAGGGTTCAAAAATAAAAATGGTAATTTATAAAGATGCAATTGCAATTGTTTGAATATATAATAAAATGCAAAGTGAATTTTAGTCTAAATACAAGATACAAACCGCAATTAAGTCCTTTCTTTTGAGCGGAGTACTAGCTGTCAGCCAACTTCAAACCAAACCAAACCAAACCAAACATACCTAGTATATCCCGCTCAGGGCAGGGTCTGGGGAGGGTAGGATGTACGCAGACCATACCCCCACCTTTAGAATGGGGAGGCTGTTTCCGTGAAGACCCTCGGCTTTGTGCGTGTAACGATCTGAATGATACCTGAGCCCATGGCGTCCTACACATGGGATAAACATATCTGCGAGTGTTAGCTCTCCGTTGTGTGATGATACCTCCGCTCCACAAATTCCTGCACGGCATATAACAACATAATTAAAACAACAAATATAAAGCAACAATATAAGACCAGAAAATAGGGGAACGCTGAAAACAGCGACTGCGCGCGAGAAGGCCGACTTCTAAGATAGTGTTAACCGGGACAACCCAACTCTGAGGCTCTCAACTACTGAGCCGCTCCCTAGAAGAGAATCCACCACTCTGATGTGACGTCTCCAAGTGCGCCTATCGTCGGTCATGGTCGCATCTAGATTAAGGGCCTTCAAATCCATCCTAAGTTGCTCGTCCCACGTCCTCTTCGGTCTGCCTCTCCTCCTCACCCCAGTGACCGAGATGTTTTCAACCCTCCTCACCGGCGCTTCAGCCCGCCTCCTGCGGACGTGGCCGAACCATCTTAACCTCCCTTCCCTTACTTTCGCTGACAAAGGCGCCACCTCGAGCTCGCTCCTAAACACGGCATTCGGAATTTTATCCAACAACGTGCGCCCGCAAGCCCACCGCAACATCCTCATTTCCGCCGCTTCCATCTTGATTTCAAGAGCCTTCTTAGTCGCCCAACACTCCGACCCATACAGTAACGCGGGCCGTATGGCCGCTCTGTAGAATTTCCCTTTCAACTTTAATGGCACTTTCTTGTCACACATCACCCCTGACGCAGCCCTCCACCTAAGCCACCCAGCCTTGATACGATGCGAGACATCGACGTCAATCTCGCCATCCTTCTGGATGATCGAACCCAAGTACTTAAACTTATCCGTACGGGGTACAGTCTGGTCTTCAATCTTGACCTCCACCCCTCCCTCTAAGGCCTCACCACTGAAGTTACACCAGAGATATTCGGTTTTAGATCGGCTCAAACGCAACCCTTGGGACTCCAAAGTAGATCTCCAAAGCTCCAACTTCCCGTTAACCTCTTCCCTCGACTCCGCCACTAACACGATGTCATCCGCGAAGACCATGCACCAGGGGACTGCGTCTTGAATCCCTCTCGACATGACATCCAAAATGAGGGCAAAGAGAAAAGGGCTAAGGGCCGACCCCTGGTGAAGCCCAATCTCAACCGGGAAAGATCGGGAGTCTCCCACTGGGGTCCGGACGCAAGAGCTAACTTGATAGTACATATCTCGAATCACCCTAATGTAAGATGGTGCCACTCTCCTCTCCTCAAGGCTCTTCCAAATAGCTTCACGGGGAATGCTATCATACGCCTTCTCCAGATCAATGAACACCATATGAAGGTCTTTACGCCGTTCCCTGAACTTCTCCAAAAGACGTCTGGCGAGATGAATTGCTTCGATCGTCGATCTCCCAGGCATGAAACCAAACTGATTCTCTGAGATTCTGACTACTCTTCTTAACCGACATTCCACCACTCTCTCCCAAAGTTTCATAGTATGGCTGAGTAATTATATTCCCCGATAGTTGCTACAACTCTGAGCATCGCCTATGTTCTTGTAAAAAGGGACCACAATACTGCGCCTCCATTCCGCTGGCATCTTATCACCCAAGAGAATAGAATTGAACAGATCAGCTAACCATTGGACCCCGACCTCACCAAGACAGATCCAGACCTCGATAGGGATCTGATCCGGCCCAACCGCCTTCCCTCTAGCCATCTTCTGAAGGGCCCCCTTAACCTCGTCCTTGCTGATACGCTCTTGTGAACCGATACAAGGCTCGGCCAGTGGCGTGACCTCTTGCTCTGCACCTGCGCCACTCCTCATCGCCTCGTTGAAAAGATTATGGAAGTACGAACTCCACCTCTCCTTGATAGCGTCTTCCTTCAAAAGCACCTGGCCTGCGTCATCCTTAACGAACTTGACAGAGCCCAGGTCGCGACTTCCTCTTTCTCTAGCTTTAGCTAGTTTAAAAATGGTGTTCGCTCCTTCCTTGGTATCTACGCGCTTGTACATCACCTCGAATGCTACCTCCTTAGCTTTCGCCAAGGCCTTTTTTGCCTCTCGCTTAGCCACCTTGTACGCTTCTATCTTCTGGAACCTCTCCGGCCCTGCATTACAAGACAAAAGCTCTTTAAAGAGCGCAAGCTTCGCCTTAACTTTCTTTTGGACCTCCTCGTTCCACCACCAAGACTCCTTAGGCCCACTAAACCTCCCGGAGGAGACCCCCACCACCTTCTCACCCACACTACGCATGGCCTTTGCCATGATGGACCACCTACAGTTAACATCCCCACCAAGCGCAAAGCATCCTTCGTTGACCAAAGCCTCCTTGAATTCGGCCGCCTTCTCGTCCTTCAAATCTTTCCAAAGAATTCTTGGTCTGAACTCTCTCGTCCTGCGAACAGCACGGACCCCTAAGAGGATATCCCTGGCCAACAGACGGTGCTGAGAAACACACGCCTCACTCCGGAACACTTTGCAATCCACGCACGTCCTAACATCACTACTGCGCATCAACAGGTAATCGATTTGAGTGCTGTGCCCCCCACTACTAAAGGTGACGAGGTGTTCAGCCCTCTTCTGGAAAACAGAGTTCACAATAACCAACTCATTGGCAGTAGCGAAGTCTAACAACGCGGACCCACTGACGTTCCTGACCCCAAAGCCGAAACCTCCATGCGCACTGGGATAACCGTCTGCCCTCTCACCAATATGACCATTGAAATCGCCACCGAGCACTAGGAATTGATCGTCAAGAAAACTTCCGATCAACTCAACTAAACAGACCCAGAACGCTTCCTTCTCTGCGTCGCCCAAACCGACTTGGGGGGCATACGCGCACACCACATTCACCACCTTCTCCCCAACCACAACGCTTACGGACATGATCCTGTCATTACGCCTCTACACTTCCACGACGTTGTCTATTAAATCCTGCGCCAAAAGAATACCCACTCCGTTCTTCGAGTTGGTTAGACCTGAATACCTCCATTATTGTCAACTTGCACATTAATGTCCTTGCTTTATTCCCCTGCATCTGCATCCGGTCATCCGGTCAAATACACGAACAATGTAATTATAATAGTTGAATAGTCTTCCTCCCGGTCCACCTTATCAATTTTATATATTTTAGTATTGTGCCCCGATGATCAAAAATCATTTATTTAGAGTTTGAGTTTGATAATTAAATAGATTTTAGAGTTTTGCATAAGGAACACCTTTGCATTGTACTTAATCTTAATAAGATAGGATTCAAAAATAAGAAAGGACTCGAGATTTCTTGTCCTTTTATGTACGTTATAAACTCGAGATTTATGGTACCTTGGTACTTTAGAAGTCCGAAGATTGAAAGACTGATTGCTATCAAATAATCCCACGCGTTTGGTAGTCCACTGAGCCATCGCATTTGACTGCCCTCCCTTATCTGAAAGGGCCATCAACAAAACCAACCTATAAATACATTGCAATATTGTTTTAACAACATACCAAAACTACAAAACTTACAATGACTTCTCCTATGCTTTCTTACCCAATTCTCATTTCATTACTCATTATGATTTCAATCTCGTCAGCACAAGCAGTTGTGCCTGCTAATGCAACTTTTAAATACACTAACGAAGGCGAACTAGGCGAGTACATTGTCGAATATGATGCCAGCTACCGTACATTGCCTATTGCTAGATTTCCTTTTCAATTTTGTTTCTACAACACCACTCCTACTGCCTTCATCCTCGGACTACGCATGGGCAATCGTCATTCAGAATCAACCATGCGTTGGGTTTGGGATGCCAATCGTTCCAAGCCCGTCAGAGAGAAGGCAACATTGACATTTGGCACCGACGGAAACCTTGTCTTAGCTGATGTTGATGGCACGGTGGCTTGGGAAACTGGCACCGCCAACAAAGACGTGGTACGATTGGAATTACTTACAAATGGTAATTTGGTGCTAATCGACTCCAAAGGCAACTTTGTTTGGCAAAGTTTTGATCACCCAACTGATACACTTTTGGTTGGCCAATATCTTCGGTCCAGTGGGGCGAACAAGATCGTGAGTAGACTATCCGACGTTGAGGCCTCAAATGGGCCGTACTCATACGTAATGGAGAAAAGCCAGCTATCCTTGTATTACAAGCCTTCCAATGTCAAAACTCCCATACTCTATTACAAAACTGAGTTTGGAACAGGCAAAGACACTTTAACAAAAATACAGTTTACAATTGAGCCATTTACGAATATAGAGAGTGACACAGTTTGGGCTAATGAGTTTCACCTCGAGTCCTTCATGAACAACTCTACCACATCTAGTGGTTCGGCTGTATTGTCAAGAGCAAAATACAATACTACATACTCCATGCTTCGTGTTGATAGCGATGGCAACTTAAGGGTTTACACATACGAAGAGCACGTTGATTACGGTGCATGGGAGGTTACGTATGTCCTCTTCGACAGAGATAATGGGCGAGAGAGCGAATGCAAATTGCCACAAAGATGCGGATCCCTTGGAGTTTGCAGTGATGATCAATGTGTAGCTTGCCCCACGCCTAAAGGGCTGACAGGATGGAGCAAGACTTGTGCACCTCCAGTTTTGCCAGCATGCGGAAAGGGGGCTGTGGACTACTACAAAGTTGTGGGTGTTGAGCATTTCACCAATGGCATTACAAGTGGAACTCCACGAAGCACACTTGCTGATTGCAGAAAAAAATGTGATTCCGACTGTAAGTGTTTGGGATTTTTCTACAGGGAAGAATCTTCAACGTGCTTGTTGGCTCCTGTTTTAGGCGCTTTAAACCAAGTAGCGAATTCATCTCATGTCGCTTACATTAAGACGTCCAAGTAGAGTGTCAACCGAATGTTTGTGTCTTTTTTTCTTTTCTTTTTGAAAAAAAAATTGTTTTCGAAGTGTGACCTTTATATTTTATCTTTAAGTGTGTCATCATGATGCATCAAATAAAATTTCAATATATCTTGGGTTAATCCTTGTAAACTACTTTTTTTTTTTTAAAGCATCCTTGTACACTACTTAAATACTACCTCTTTTTTAGGAATTATCGAACCCATCTCAGTATAATAATCTCTTACCGTTATAAACTTCATCTTATTAATTTTCTACATTCTTTTTGTTTTTACATGGACCAATTTCAAAGTATAAAGTACATCGATTGTAAATTTTTATAAATAACATTATTTGATATTTATTTTATTTCAAATTAATAACATCCAATATTAATTAATACTAAAGTACAAATATATATGACACTTTTGTTATAATCTTTTTAGGATTTAAAATACAATTTTATTTTGTTTCTTCATTGATAACTTATTACTTATTTGGAAGATCACTTTTTTTGTCAAAATAAATAAATAAAATGTTAACATAAAAATATTCATAAAAAATATAAGTATCAAAATGGTAAATATAATTAAAGTGTATAACTTAGATTTTAGGCTTGGATGAAAAACAAAAGAAAAAAAATAGAAAAGTTAGATCATTGAAACTTAATGCGAAAACAGGATAACTTGGTGCTAAAAGAACATAAAAACTTCATTTCAACACTTCCTGTAGTTTGAATCACGCACAAAACCAATTCATGATGCAGAAGTTTACATAAACACTAATGCAATCATCTAAACAAAATTGTACTAGGCTAAAAGCAATTTACAAGTTGCTAGGCTATACCCTAAATGAGGTAAAAGCAATTTACCAATTACAAGTTCTTAGGCTATACCCTAAATGAGGGTTACAAGTGTAGAGTGGGTATCGACCCAAGTCCTAGTCAAGATAAAGAAGAATTATCTTCAATATAAGCAGTCAAAAACAACTCCATTAATATGAGGCCTTTTGGGAGGAGCCCAAAAATAAATCCGTACGGGCGTGGTCACGGCTCAGAGCGGACAATATCATACTAATGTGGAGTTAATTGGTGTTGCGCAACCCAAAAAGTGGTATCAGAGCCGATGGTTAAGAAGTTGATCCTTGCGTGGTTGCGGGCTTCAAGTGGTGTGGTGTGGGAGGCTCTCCAGAACCGCGATTGGAGATAGTATTAGGTCTTTTGGGAGGAGCCCAAAAACAAATCCGTGCTGGCGTGACTACAGCCCAGAACGAACAATATCATACTAATGTGTAGTTAATGGGTGTTACGCAACCAACAACAAGGACTGATATTCTAACCACTGGATTTAAATAGCACTAATAAAACACAAAGATATAAATGAGAAATTATTTGCTACAATTTTTTAAATCCTACTAGAAGTGAATACCTTTTCTCGGACTATTTGCTTTGACAAAGTGGCAATACGGTGGGAGAGCTGGAGATAGAGGTTGTGAGTTGTGCACTCTTGCATTACATTCTCCCAAATTGTAAAATAGCTATAAGCCGATGTTCATAAAGGCTCTATGAGTAGAGTGTATGATTTCTATTTTCATATTTAGACCCGGAGTTAGTAATTTAAATCTTTTTAGATGCTATCGTAAAAAATCGGAGATGGGGAGATAGATTTTATATTTTGTGTGTTGAATAAATATTTTATTAAATATTTTAGGATATTTCAAGTATTAAATGTTTAAATAAAAAATTTGAATAAATATTATTTCAGTATTCATTTAATTACACGAATATAATTTTGAGTAATCATTATTTTATGGATATTTATTTAACAAATATCTTTAATTGATTTAAAAATCATAATTTATTTAAAAATTATTTAAGACTTTCAAAAATTATTGAAAATTTTTTCAAAAATTATTGGAAAATAGTAGGGATTCCCAAATATTTGTTCATAGGTAAATTAACTTTTCAAAATACATTCAAATATTCTCGAATTTATCAAAAATGGGGAATCTAGAATTTTGGAGCAATAAATGATTTTACCTATATTTGCTATCAAAATGATTAGATTTTGAGATTACGACCTTGTTGAGTTAGGGTTCCCGACTCATCAAAATGCTTTACAAAAATTCCCTGTTATGATTTTCAAAAACACCTTTATTATCCAGAATGAATTAATTGACAAGGTTAACCCACACATATCGATTAGCTTCCAACAAAAATCCGGAAGTAACGAGATGAATGAGTAAGATCTATGAACAAGTATATATTTATTTGTGGAACATGAATTTGTTTATGTTCGAAGGAGATAGATTCCTTAACAGAACTGGAATATAATTATGCGTAAGAGGCTAACGTCACATCTAGTCCAGTCTAGGGTGTAATCATGAGTGGGATTCATCCTTCATGTAGAGAACAACGATTAGGGGAACTCCATGCGATACGACTGATCATTGTGTACGATGAGGCTCCATTTTCTTTCTCCACATGGAAGTAACACTCATCATGCAGTTTCTAGAACCGTAAACTTTTTTCAATCAAAAGGTTATGCATTTAAATATGAATTACTATGATGGTAATTGCTTCGAGTATCTTTTAAAAGGTTTATCAAATGGTATAGGTATTACTATGTTATACAAATTGATGAGCTATATTGCTCAGTCTTCTTTGTTTTAATTTTTTTTTAACACAATAGCTAAGAAAGATGCCAAGGATGTATACTATGCCCCACAAGCGTGTGGGAAACGCACGGTGTTCCCGTAAGCAATTCATAACTATTATCCCTGAGGTACTGACAACCAACTCGATGTGTATGCAGCTTTTGTTAATTCGTTATATTTATATATAAATATGACATGTGTAAGGCAATATATCAAAGCAAACCATTAAGCCGTTGATGTAACTTCTGTATTTGCAACATATCAAAACAAACCATAAAGCCGCTGATGTAACTTCTGTATTAGCAACATAACTTAGTAATCATTTTGGGATGTAATAACTTTAGACTTACGCTACTGTTAAATATTTATTTTACATGTTGTTTCGGAGACTCTAACCAGTGTGAGAAGTATTATTGTATTATTGTGGGATCAATAACATGTGAAACATTATTATTATGAGTAAGACAGGTACAATATTGAGAATTAAGTTTGTGCCAACCTAGATCCCTCTCATATTGAGATTTTTCATGTAGTAAATAAACATACCCATAACGTGAAAAATCATCGATAAAAGTAGTAAAATATTTTTCACCACCAAAAGAAGGAACATCAAAAGATCCATCTATATCAGTATGTATAATTTCAAGAAGTTGGATTCTTGTTGTGGCTCCTTTCTTAGTTTGGTTGGTTTGCTTACCCTTACGCAATCTACACATATTTTAAAATTCGTAAAATCTAATTATAGAAAGATTTCATCTTTAATTAATTTTTGCATCCTTTCTTTGTATATGTGATCCAAATGTTTATGCCACAAGTTTGCAGAATTTTCATCTACTGAACTACGTTTATAAACAATATGAGTATATGAAGTCATTAATGTATGAAAAAATGAACTATCGAGTTTGAAATTGTAAAGACTATACACAAGATTCGTGTATCAATGATATTATTATATTTACTTAATGTAAAAGCTCCAAGACCATATTTACATATGAATCCAATTGTATCATGTTTCGATAATGAGACTAAATTTTTAGTAGATGTTGGAATCGTTGGGAATATTACACTAATCAACGCAATAATAAGTCAATTTTATATATATATATATATATATATATATATATATATATATATATATATATAAGTAAGAACAGGCAATAACACCAATTCATAAAACAAACACGAAGGTTGAAACAAAATATGTAATCAAAGACTGTAAGCAACGAGAAAAAGAAAAGCACTTAGCTATCACTTTCACTTTAACAAAATTTAATCTCACAATATAGATGAGTCGCCAAGCCCTACGAGAAGACCTGCCTGTTCTTGAAGAGAATATTGCCCCACGTACGCTGTGTTGGGTTGTAGCAATATCACTTCCAAGATAAAATAACACCGATCAATCCACTCACAGACACAACAACGATCAACAGTGACTCCACCTCAATTCCCCAAAGAACTACGTATATATATATATATATATATATATATCTGTGTGTGTGTGTGTGTGTGTCTTTAGAGAGAGATAGAGAGCATAGAAGAATAAGAGAACTTGGGTTTCTCACTCTTTGATAAGTGTGTATATCAAACTTATATTTTGTATGTATCATATACCAAAATAAAATAGTTACTCATACAACATTAAAAAATATTTATTAATTATGATTTAATCAATTAACTGCTCAGATTTAGAAGCCCATCAGATTTTAAACTCTCGTCCATCTATTAAAATAAACCAATAATTAATTTTAAATCTGAATTAAATTCATAGGCATGAAAACTTCCTGATGGGCATGAAATATTTCTGAGCAATGAGGTGTACATTCATGGGGTTGAAAACTCCGTCATGGTCATGTGACATTTCTGTAGCTCCCATCTCTTTTGATGCCTCTTCATGGTCATGAAATACATATCATGGCCATGATTTCCGTCTGCAACCTGATTCTTCCTCTTACTACCAAATCAATGTGGGTTCATGTTTTTTCAACTAAAACAACCCACATTACCCATTTCAAATATCCTTCTTTCAATTCAATTTATATATATGGATTTCACTAAGAAAATGTCTTAGATATAAACATGAGAGTTTAAGTCCTCATTACAAGGAACAACCTCCACTTGTTAGTTTCTTGAAATCATTTCAAGAATATATATAAAATATGCCTCAAACTTTCTATTTTCTAACAGGAACATAAAGAGTTTGAAATAAATCTAAATGACATCCAGTTTCTAAAGTCAAACGGTAAATTCGAATGCCTTCATCTGGAGCTTTATTTCCATTCTCAACTAACATGATTTTCACTGAATTTCATGGTTTGGATCAAAAAGAATCCGTGCATCATATTAGAAACATGAGTAGTAGAAGCAAAATTCTACCATCAAATTTAAGTTTGATTGAAAACATACAAAAGCATAAGGATTACTTTTCTACTCAAACCAAACTTTACAATTCAGAAAATATTTCTTATAGTGTCCCTTCATATTGTAAAAGTGCAACTTATCTTTTATTCGTTCCTTCTTGTGAACCTTGGCTTTACTAATATTCTTTTGGAAGTTCTTTCCAGCCTCTTGATTTCTTGTGAAATGAATGGAATGCACTCTATGATTCTCTAACCTTGTTTCCTCTTGAACAAACATACTGGTCAATTCATTTACATTCGATCAATCTATCCTTTAGAATATTGTACTGCAACTGAAATTTGAATTTGAATTTTCCTCTTGTCTTTTGAAATTTGAATTTTCCCACATCTAGAAGCGTGCCCACTCTCCATTCTTGATTTATTTACTTCATTTTTACATAATTACTCCCTCCGTCCCTTTTTAGTTGGCACATTTGCAAAAAAAACACACATATTAAGAAAGATTTAATTATGTACTTTGTTTCCATGTTTGCCCTTAATCTTAACATTAAATGATGAGTTATGAGTGTGTATATTAAATATAGAGTCAAACATTGGTATTAGAAATAAATGGGTATATATGGAAAAATTGGTAAAAATATGTATTGGAACAATAACAACTATTTAGGGACAATTTTTTTTGCAAATGTGTTAACTAAAAAGGGATAGAGGGAGTATCTTGAAAAGCCCATACAGTCTTATTACGTAATCAAACTTTGATTATGAGTGAATGAGTACAATTTATTTATTTATTTTAGGCAAAATCCTTTTTTGTTGTTGTGCAATAGTACCAAACTTTGGTTATCACTCAATTTATATATAATATAAATAATCATACACCTGCTCCCATTATAAGTCTTATTACAAAATCAAACTTTGAATATGAGTGAATGTGTACAATTCATATATTCATTTGTTTTATTAAATTTATTTATTAATTATATTCATATATAATCCCTTTTTATTGGGATTACTAAACTTTGGTTATCACTAAATTTATTTATTTTCTTATTATGTTTATATAAATTTTCAAAAACGTAACAAACTCGTCCGTGTTTAACACGGATTAACAACTAGTAATATATTAAAAACTATTATTTCTATGCTGCGAACCAACCTAGTCATGTCTTTGTGTTAAGTAATATAAAATTCAAAATGACTTACATTAAATATAATTGATATATGATCTTTAAGATCATATATCCTCTACATTTTTAGTTAATTTTGCACGAATTTGGATTTTTTATTTAACTAATTTGAATGTTTAATTGCAGGAAATAATGATTTCTTATTATACAAAGATTGTGGCTGAAATTGCATAATCTGAAGTGATTCGAGCAAAATTTGGATTTTCGGGAGAAGTTGCGCAATGTTCAATGTTTTGGCTATTACGGGAGTTTCGGATGTCGGAATGAGGTGATTCAGGTGCCATTGGAAAGCTTGCGAGAAGACCTTTAATTCAAGTATGGTCTCAGATTTTATTGATGTTCTAAACTGTCCAGAAAAAGACCAGAAGCAATCAGCTCGAATTTCTATTTTTAAGAGTCAAAATAGAGAGAGAAAACACGAAGAAGAAGAAGAAAGGAAGCATTCAAGAGGAGAGGCCTTGGAGAAGATCAAATTCTAAAGTTTTAATCTCCTCCTTTTTTTCTTTATTGTAATCTTGATATCATGTCGTCATTCTTGTGTACAGTACTCTTGGTTGTGATGTTGAACTAGTTCTCTAGGCCTGTAATGGATTCTTGTGTGTTTATATAGATTATTCACCGGTTCTCTATTTATGGTGTTCATTACATTGCTTATAGTGTTTTGTGTTTATTGCTTTTCAAGAAAATGATCAACCTTGGAATTGAATTGGTAATTTAAATTGACTTGGAAAAGAAAATCTATGTTAAGGCTTGATCACTATAACTTGGGATTAGTATATTTTACTAATTTGTGGTTTGGATAAGAATATACATCATCACTCTTGCTAGTCAAGTTGAGGTAGTACTTAATGTTATTCAAATACTTAAATTCTTTGTAGGAATACGAGAATTAGTTAATGAATTAGGATCATGGTCCTCGTCATTAGTTAAAAGTCCTAGACTAGCAAATGGAGCACTAAAATAGAGATGCAAGAGTAGATTATTAAAGTACACAAGATGAAATTAATGGCCTAGTTTTTATTACTCTTGAAATTTATTTGTGTTAATTGATTATCTAGTGATATTTATTTCATATCTTTATTGACTTGAATTATGTTTGGTAATTATCATCTTAGAATTAATATATGTGGGAACGAATTTTTATACTACTAACTAAATTTTATACTACTTCTTGTGATACGTGCACTTGCATTTAAGTTATTAAATCGCTAACAATAATATAAAACATGAAATATTAAAATCTTGATATCACATGTTAAATAATTTATACATATAAACTCGAATCTAAAATAACATTGATTATTTTAGTTTGTACATATAAACATGAATGCCCAATAACATCAATACATATAGACTAACATCATTATTGAGATCATAATCACAATGATCTATGTTCATTTAAATTGTACTAGAATTAGAATTGGTGTACCTTGTCCATAACATTAAACATGCGTGACTTGTTTTTATTCTTCATCCCCTATAATAATATTAGAGTATTGATTTGCATATATATCGTAATGTATGTTAAATTTTATTTTTTAAAAAAAATAATGAATGAATGTATGGGGAGAGAACCAGAACATCCTTATCGATAAGCCTATCATGTGTTTGTTCTAGCAAAAAATTCCACTTTCCAATAATCATATTCTTAAATAAAATTGTCAAACATAATAAGGTATAATGCGAAACATTTTCTTACTAATTGTACAAAGTTTTGTCAGAATGAACTTTGAGGATAAATATATATTATAATCTCCCTTTAAATATACGACTTTAACTGTGTAACTAATTAGAATTCTTGCCTTCCAACTGGGGCCGAAATGTTTGACGGAGGTCACCGAGGTCAACGAACATTATCATGTACTGTAGCTTCATTATTTTAATTATAGTTGATAAATCCAAAGGGGGCATTTTTTACTATAATCCTATCTCCTTTTCTTAAATCAATATTTATGGAGGTTATTATTACAAAGAGTGATAATAAAAAAAATTGTTCATCTAGAAGTAACCAGCAGTTCATATGATGTGATCGATGACGACATTGACTTCATTATTTACATTCTCGCATCTGAATCATTCTCAGTGTGAAGATTACCACTGGATTAGAGAGTTTTAACGCGCTACTATTCAACTAGACACGTTACCAAATATTAGTCTATTTAAATATGGGTTTATCTAATGTATGTTATTGGGTATTTAATAAAAATTTAGTTGATAATTTTTGATTAATTTATTTTCATTATTAATAATGGTTCTTGAATGCACAAAAATGTCAAACATTTAAAATTTATTAACTCATTAAAAAGTGATTATTAGAGTGTGTCACACTAGAAAAATCCTATAAAATTTAATCAAAGATTTTATTTTTTATTAATTAAACAACTAGATTTTTAATGGATCACCCAGCCATGCAATAATCAATATGTATTCCTTTTCTTTTAGCAAATTTATCAAATTTTAGCTAATTTGCATTCCTTTTCTTAAGTTAACCTAATCAACATGTATTGCTTTTTATCTAATATTATTATTATATAAAATAGTTTCTTATCCAATTAAGTAAATACTAATAATTTAATTAGCAAAAAAAATGTAAATACTAATAATTTAAGTGACAACACTCTAAACATAATTAAAATGAAAGCAACTCAGAATTGATAATCGAATGTTTAGTTTAAAGTTAGAGCACATTATTATTATTATTTAACAAAAGAATATTATGGTTTCCAAATTGACAATCAAATGTATAATGTGAACTACAGCACCTCGCAAGCTGATTAGAGCTAAAAAAAATAGCTTGAACTGTGACCGATCGAATCCAATGTTTAGAACATTACAATATTAATTTTTAGCTAAATAGCAAAGATGTTTATCCAAACAAATTAATTAAAATAATGAAGAAGATAAACAATTAGACAATTTTTTAAAAGTATACAATCCTAACAAACTTTCTGACTGACGGTGCCACGATAATATATTTTAAATTTTTAACTAGTTGACAAGATGCCAGCACATAAAAATAAGGGCTTTTCTCATAAATATCTAATATAAATATTTTTGCAAAAATACTATTATTTTAAAGTTCTTTTGTAAAAATACCATCTTTTGGAAAAAAATTGCAAAAACAAGAAATGCAACTGTAGCAGGTTACATCTGGTGAATGTAGTTGCTTATGCAACTGAACCTGCAGGTGAATGTAGTTGCATATGCAACTGAATTCAACCAAAAATTGTAATTTCAATTTTCATTTTTTTACCAACTTCAAGATCTATATAAGGGCTGAGCATCATCAAAAAATGTAAATTTAAATTTTAGTTTTTAGTTGCATTCAGTTGCATCTGGTTGAATGTAGTTATATAAGGGTTGAGCATCATCAAAAAATGAAAATTTAACTTTTAATTTTTAGTTACATTCAATTGCATATGTAGTTGCGTTCAGTTGCATGTGGTTGTATTCAATTGGTTAGAAATAGAAATTTATGGGTGTCCCTGCAGGGCCATGCAACTGAAATCAACCAAAATCAATCACATATGCAACTTTTAATTTTTGAATCTAATGATAAAATCAATCAAAATCAACTAGATCTAATTACAATAAGCAACTAAAATGAGATACCAACAATCAACAAAGATTTTCCCTAAATATTTCTGCATTTCTGCAAAGTTATTTTATCCCGGCTACTGAATTTCATTGACGGGCTTTGGTCTGCTTGTGGAGGAGAGAGAGTCATCGTCTTTACAACCAATTATCTGGAGAAACTTGACCCTGCTTTGATTCGAAGAGGGCGAATGGACCAGCATATCGAGATGACTTATTGTTCGTTTGAAGCATTCAAGGTGCTTGCAAAGAATTATTTAGATATAGAATCTCATCAACTATTTACAAGAATTGAAGAGTTGCTTGGAGAAACTGATATGACTCTTGCTGATGTTGCGGAGAATTTGATGCCTAAGTCTGTTGAAGAGGATGGTGAGAGTTGCTTAAATTGTTTAATAAGTGCTTTGTAGGAAGCAAAAGTTACAGTAGCTAAAGCTAAGGAAGAAGAAAAACTCAAGGCTGAGGAAAAAGATAAACTCAATATAGCTAAAGCTAAGGAAGAAGAAAAACTCAAGGCCGAGGAAAAAGATAAACCCAAGATCGAGGAAGAAGAGAAACGCAAGGCTGAGAAAGAAGAGGATATGAAACAAAAGGTCAGGGAAACTGCCAAGCAAAGATGTGAATGAAAATGGGGGTCGAAAAAGATGGAGGTTGGAGAAGAATGGGGTTGAAGAAGATGTGATATATTAGCAATCAGAGTTAATTGCATTTTGCATTCTCCAGTTTTAGTCCAATTTCAATTATGTATATATAGTTTCATAAATTGCACTTTGCATCCCTAAACTTTAAATCATAAGTTAAATCACAATCCCTTATACATTTTCTATCAAAAATAATATTGTTTTTAACGAATGCATTAACAAATATAAAATGATTGCAATGATGATATAAATTATAGATTTTAAACATGTAACTAATTTTACACTTTAAAATTCTTTAAATTATAATTTAATATTATTTTTGACCATTAATAAATTATATTATATTTGTAAAAAAATAAACTAATATGTTTCCATTAAATAAAGTTGTGACTATTATGCTATATGATACGTATAAAATCATTATAATATATTTGTATCTTCTTAAAATATAAATTATATAATCACTACACAATTCTATATCGCATTTTTCAATACAATCGTTAAAAGAAATATTATTTTTGATAGAAAACGTATAGGGAATTGTGATTTTACATATAATTTAAAGTTGGGGGATGCAAAGTGCAAATTATTAAACTACATATACATAATTGAAATTAGAGTAAAGATAGGGGATGCAAAGTGCATTTAACTCTAGCAATTAAGATAGTATATTTGCAATTAATTTAAAAAGATAATATTTTTGTAATAACTAATTAAAAATATAGTATATTTATTAAATTCTCTAAAAATAAATCAATTAAGATAGTATATTTGCAATTAATTTAAAAAGATAATATTTTTGTAATAACTAATTAAAAATATAGTATATTTATTAAATTCTCTAAAAATAAATCGAAAGGTGATGGCTTTCTTTTGAGCGGAGTATTAGTTGTCGCCCAACTTGAAATCTCCATTATTGTGAACTTGCACTGCGTCCATGTTTTATTCTCCAACGTCGGCACTGCGTCCGGTCAAATACATGAACAATATAATAATTCAACCTTATCAATTTTATATATCGGACCTTCTAATTCTTGAAATGTACAACTTTATTTAATAGTTATAATTATGTAAATTATATTATAGATTAAAGTTTTTATAATATTTATATTTATTAAGATCATTTATATTGAATTTGATTTTAATCAGATATATTTTAATATTTAAAATTTTTAGATCTAATTATATTCAATTTAGAAAATCTAATAATATTTGTTTTAGATTATTAACTTTAAGTTTTAGTATTTGAATATAATACTACTACCAATTAAGTAAAATATTAGATTTAACGATTCACATGTATCTATTTTAATATATATTTTTTATATTTATATGTTATTAATTTAGTTGATTAAATTATAGTTAAAAAACTGATATTCATTAGGTTTTAGACTTTTATTTTACTCTATCTTAAATTTTAAAAAATAGAATTGAATTTAGTGATGGTTATCGAACTGGAATTATCATGAAACCGAATATAAAGAAATGTAAGAATTTTCATATAAGAATTCTATCCAAATTGAAAAATTTACTTGAATTTGGAATATTAACACTTTGAATATACTCCTAATAATTATCAAATACATTTTTTAATATTATATATAACGGTTCTATATTTATATTTAAATCTATCGATTTCGATTTGACCAAGACCAAAATTATGGTCCTTTTACACTTATTATATATAAGGATATAATAAGTAACGTTTCCCTTTTATCATAGATAGTTTATTTAGAGTTTAAATTCGATAATTAAATTAAATAGTATGATTTAAAAATTGGAAATGGAAACTAATTATTTGAGGTAATAATTAGAGATTAATTGACAAATTGGGAATCAATTGAAAAAATTAATTGAAGCAATGATATGATGTATTTTAATATATATTAGCCTTATTTCTAGTTAAATGTATAATTCAAGAATGATTTGATGTAGCCATAAATTGAATTGAAAAATTGAATTGGTAAATTATTAATTATCCGGAATTTTCCAAAACATTGGAGATTTTTAGAACACTACACGGGTGACAATTAAAAGAAACTATTTAATTACTTAAATTTTAATAGGAAAAATTATTAATTTAAATATTATTATACAAATTATGTATAATAAAATCATGATAAATTAATATTTTCAATATAGATCCCAACTTAATTAGTCATAATACGTATTTTATCCTCATTAATTAATAACCAGTTAAAATAAAATTTATGAAAACCTAAGTGGTTGATTTGAAAAGGTTTTTACTGTATTTTATAATGAAGACCTTTGCTTAAGAGAGTTTGTAATCTACTTTAGTAATCTACTTTAGTAACCCCAGTGTAAAATCCTAAATCTTTTTAAGGAAACAAAGCATTGTACGTAATTTCAGTTAGATAGGATTCAAAATTCCTTGTCCTTTTATGTAAGTTAACTATAAAAAATTAGATATAAGGTACATTGGTTCTTTAGAAGTCCGAAGACTCAAAGATTGATTGCTATTAGGATCGGCAATCTTTTCATTTCGGGTAATTTTGTGTTATATATTTTCATGTTTTTTGTATACTCAAAATTAAAATCGAAACTATCCGAAATCACTTCGTGTATTTATAATTAAAATTGAACTCGAAATATTACATTTTGTGTCAACCCGAAAGTACACAAAAAATACACGAAACATTCGTTTACTTTTAATTTGTTTACATGAAACGACCGAAATAACATGAAACGATTTTATGAGAATCCACTAAATATACACAAAGTACTATTGAATATGTAAAATGATTAAATGAGTGATTAAAAATACACGAAATATAATAAATATGTAAAATAAAATACGTATATAATAATTATTAATATATATATATATATAATATTTCGTGTACCAAAAATGAAAATCCATACGGACACTAAATATTTCGTATAATTTCGTGTTCATATATATTTTCATGTTTTATGTATCAAAAATTAAAATTTAAACTCATATTTTTGTATTGTTTGTTTCGTGTCCTATTGACCTGTCAGGTGTCAAATTGCAAAACTAATTGCCTTCAAAGAATCCCACGCGTTTCTTAGTCCATGGAGCCATCGGATTTGACTGCCCACCCTTATCTGAAGGGCCATCAACAAAAGCAACCTATAAATACATTGCAGCATTTTGTTAACAATACTACAAAACTCAAAATGACTTCTTCTATGCTTTCTTACCCAATTCTCATTTCATTACTCTTTGTGATATCAATCTCGTCAGCACAAGCAGTTGTGCCTGCTAATGCAACTTTTAAATACACTAACGAGGGCGAACTAGGCGAGTACATCGTCGAGTACGATGCCAGCTACCGTTCATTGCCTATTGGTAAATTTCCATTCCTATTATGTTTCTACAACACCACTCCTACTTCTTTCATCCTCGGACTACGCATGGGCCATCGTCGTTCAGAATCAACCATGCGTTGGGTTTGGGATGCCAATCGTTCCAAGCCCGTCAGAGAGAAGGCAACATTGACATTTGGCACCGACGGAAACCTTGTCTTAGCTGATGTTGATGGCACGGTGGCTTGGGAAACTGGCACCGCCAACAAAGACGTGGTACGATTGGAATTACTTACAAATGGTAATTTGGTGCTAATCGACTCCAAAGGCAACTTTGTTTGGCAAAGTTTTGATCACCCAACTGATACACTTTTGGTTGGCCAATATCTTCAGTCCAGTGGGGCGAACAAGATCGTGAGTAGACTATCTGACGTTGAGGCCTCAAATGGGCCGTACTCATACGTAATGGAGAAAAGCCAGCTATCCTTGTATTACAAGCCTTCCAATGTCAAAACTCCCATACTCTATTACAAAACTGAGTTTGGAACAGGCAAAGACACTTTAACAAAAATACAGTTTACAATTGAGCCATTTACGAATATAGAGAGTGACACAGTTTGGGCTAATGAGTTTCACCTCGAGTCCTTCATGAACAACTCTACCACATCTAGTGGTTCGGCTGTATTGTCAAGAGCAAACTACAATACTACTTACTCTATGCTTCGTGTTGCTAGCGATGGTAACTTAAAAGTTTACACATACGAAGAGCACGTTGATTATGGTGCATGGGAGGTTACGTATGTCCTCTTCGACAGAGACGAAGGGCGAGAGAGCGAATGTAAATTGCCACAACGATGCGGATCCCTTGGAGTATGCAGTGATGATCAATGTGTAGCTTGCCCCACGCCTAAAGGGCTGACAGGATGGATCAAGACTTGTGCACCTCCAGTTTTGCCAGCATGCGGAAAGGGGGCTGTCGACTACTACAAAGTTGTGGGTGTTGAGCATTTCACCAATGGCATTACAAGTGGAACTCCACGAAGCACACTTGCTGATTGCAGAAAGAAATGTGATTCCGACTGCAAGTGTTTGGGATTTTTCTACAGAGAAGAATCTTCAACGTGCTTGTTGGCTCCTGTTCTAGGCGCTTTAAACGAAGTGGCGAATTCAACTCACGTCGCTTACATTAAGACGTCCAAGTAGAGTGTCAGCCGAAATGTTTGTTTTTGTTTTTGTTTTAATTTTTTGTTTTTCGAAGTGCTTAGACATGCTCTAGTCTCATTTCCAAGTGTGACCTTTTCATTTTAATTATCTTTATGTTTGCTCAATATATATATATATATACCCATATTTGTCTAACATTCCAAATGATACAGAAAGTGCTTACTGTAACGCCCCCAAATCCGGGGTCAGTAGATTTGGGCGTCACGCTAACAAACTCAATAATTCTAACAAAAATTGGCCATGATGTATTCGTAAATACAACATAAACCTGCTGGATACTAAACTAAAAATCTGAAAATCAAAATAAAACTGAAATAAAAATTAAAACTCAATCAAAAACTCTTTGACCCCAACTCCCAAATCAGGATCTTAGGTTACAGTTCTAGAAACAAGAAAAACCCAAACCAACTTAAATACAAATCTATTTACAAAACTTATACAAACTTAAATCACTGGTATAACTTCGAAAGGAAGTGTACCAGGCCACTAATCAAATACATACTATAACTACTAACTATATTTACATACAACAAATCAAACTTTAAATCTAAACACCTTGATCCACATCAGCTTGATAACAGCGTTCTGCTTCTGCTTTCCACTTCTGAACTGCGCAGGCTAAGTCTCGCCACTAGTTTACTGAAAAATTAGATTTTAAAAACAACAAGTGTGAGCCAAAGAATGCTCAGCAAGTTATAAATATAGAACTGTACTGGATGAAATAAGAATGCAATAATCGCAATTCAAGAAATAGTAGCAATAAATATGAGCGAAGGAATGCTCACTAAATTATAATCAATACTATACTTGAAAGCTGGATTCTTAACTATAACAGAAGATTAATATCATTTAAAACATTTATAACTCGAAATCAAGATTAATAACTGAGAAGGGTCGTAATACTAGATTCAATACTTTTAATACTTGCAAAAATACTTTATCTAACACTTTAACGAAATCTCCAAGAAATTCTCAGTTACTCAAATCTCATTCATGTCGCTAAGCATTTGCATACCTAGCTGCCTAACCGGCCTGACAATCATGAGTTTGAATTACTAAGAAGATCTCAAATCATTCTCGGTTCTCACTATCACTGCGCAACACATGCCACAGTGACCGTAATAACCGTGAATTATTTTATAACAGTCAACAAGAATATACAACTACTCTATAAAATAACATTATCTATCGTCGTTACTCATACCCTTTACATAACATAAACACCCCCCTTTAATATTCTAACATAACACTCTTCTATTTACTACTAACCATCTCTGCCCCAGATAAAACTTTGAGAGAAAGAATATCAAGAATTTTTCCAATCATTCTTACTCCACTTTCACGTACAATGTTACTTGCGAAGGGAATAACTGAAAAACTTCTATCTATCCTTAATCTCATTATTTTACTGAGGTTTCAACTTTTATCATATAGACAACAATTAAATCTGAAATACACAATTTCTAAACCGATAATCATTTACAGTAAAACAGGTATATCTTATCAAAACCTTCCTCTCATTAAAACTATTCCATCAATAAAACATCAAAACATTCATCTCTTTAAAACTATTCCACAAATAAAACATACTTTTCGTAAAACTTTTTGAAACATTTAAATTGATTTTATTATTCTTCTGATTACGGACAATACGGGTGATCAGCCACGTAAAGTCTTCCTTTCTTTGAAATTAGGTTCTCAATTAGGCAACACATTGGCCTTTAATGCTGGACTAGGACCACCCTAGCCTCTTACGCTAAACAAAGGTGCTGGACTAGGACCACCCTAGCCTCTTACGCTTAACAAAAGTGCTGGACTAGGACCACCCTAGCCTCTTACGCTTATCCAACTTATAAACTATCTTATTAATACTTTAAAACATTTCACTTTTCAGTCCTTTATACTCACTGGCAAAAGACCAGCCCAGTATAAGGAAATTTTAAAAACATCTTTAATTACTTAAGCCATTTTAATGAGCGACAATACTTAAGAAAGAATAATACTGGCAATAAAACTGTATTTCTACTTTTCACATGATATATGAATAAAATATATCCTTATCAATAATTTGAAGGAGAGAATACTAGCAATACGGATTTGAAGGGAATAATTATATTGAATAAAAACATATGTATCTCGCTTGAACGATAAGCGAGGGTTAGTACACTTGCCTCGTTTCCACGCGTCGATTCGATACTTAATCTCGGTCTTTATTCGATCACGCATGCATCTTCTTCAATAAACCGTCAACATGTGCACTGGCTCTATATCGAATCCCTAATCATACTTGAAATAATAGTAAAGTACTATTTAGTACATAAACAATCCAATCGATAACTAATTACTTATAACTCACAAAGCAATACATACATAAATATATATATCCACACCTCATTAATCATCACATATGTATTTAAACACTTATACACATATATGCCTTTAAATCTTTAAATCAAATAATTTAAATAACTTTAAAACGCAGGGGATTTTTAGAAAATTTCGGCATGTAGTATTCGTTTATCGGACTATGGGCACAGCCCCTCAAATACAATACAACCCTGTTTTTTTTTATAAAAAATAAAGCTGCCTCAACTTGCAGCAACATAAAAGTAAACAAGTAAGAAAAGTACCCGCCTAGACATGCGGCACATAGCACATAATAATTTACACTACTACTTACGCTACACCAATGATCGTATTTCTCACGCATTTTAATGATACACGTGACAACCAATCATTGATGTTCGTAAGCCCTAGGGAACAACCCCTAGCACTAACTATTACTTACGCTATATCGATGATCACACCACATAAGTATATGAATTATACCCGTGATAGTTAATCATGGATATTCGTAAGCCCTAGGGATCAGTCGAAAAGAATTACACAAGTCCTTTAAATATTGACACTTAAAAACTTGTGATCTTCTCGTAACCCCTAGCACAGTTCTACAAAATTCTAACATTTAACATGTATCACGTATACCCGTACTTACCATTTGCTCAATTTAGAAATCAATTGGTCACCTTAATGACTCACTAACACTTATTACACGTGAATCACATAACATGTTATTTAAACCAACAACAAGTAATTGACAGATGTGGCATCCGACAAATCTATGGCTCGACTTATAGCACTTAACACATAAACAATTATCGATGACCATATATGACAAGTAAGCCACATAACTTTACATACTATCCGACACTAGCAATTAGCCATTTAGTCATCTCGAATCACATTTACAATTTCTATCAATCACTCGATCATAAATTATTCACAAGTTAATAATACTACACTTAATCGACACATATATCTCTATTACACATAATCCGACTATCACGCATACAACTTCATTTATTCCTCAGTATTATCCAATATATTATCCGACAATTAATACTTAACAATCGTTAAAACATAATAAATTCAAAATCATAACTCATTGAAAGGCAGAGTGTATAAACTTGTAACACTATAACTAATGTAACTCAAACTAAAGGAAAAGATACTTAACCAGAAGACAATCAAGAACAGGAAGTCACAAGAAATCAACACTAAATGAAGACAAGGTAATTGATACAATTTAACATGCTAACTATGATCAAGCCAAGAAGAAATCATTGAGAGAAGTTCAAGTCAAAGTTGTTCATGCCTCGGTGATTTGATTAATCAAGAATCAAGATCATAACTATCAGTATCAACAAGACCAATTGATTTCAAGTGAAGAAGAAGGAAAGCAAATATTGGAAAGCCAAGTTATTCAGTGAATATGGTAATTTATTCAAGAAGCAGAAACACTATCAAGACTAGTCACTTATGAACCAGACCAGTGCATCAAGTGTCAGGACATTGATAGCAAGTTTATGTCAGTAATAAAGAACCATGTTCAAGAGCTTGTTGAAGAATAAAGAAGACATGAAGATATCACAAGTTCAAGATGTGCATTGAAGTTTCAAGTTGAAGACCAGAATATTTTATAAGTACTAAATGTTCTGGATGGCTAAGTAGAAATTCTCAAGTAGAAGTTCTACTTAGGAATTTCGAGATAGCCAAGTAGAAGTTCCACTTAGGAATTTCGAGATAGCCAAGTAGAAATTCTCAAGTAGAAGTTCTACTTAGGTGCAGCTTCAACATGACACATGGCATCTTCTGATTGGCAGATTTCCAAGCTTTCAAGATAAGGCAAGAATTATGTGGACATCATTGGGCCACGTACATCTTAGTCTTTGAAGACTACAGGACATAGATTACATGTAGTATAAATAGAAGTACTTGTGTAATGTTTTAGTCAGTGAGCAATTCTAGAGAAAAACACAAGAGAAAAAGAGAGAGTGCATTCACAGAGCTTAGTATCATTCACTTCTCTCTCAACTTCTGTTATACTTTGTAATGAATGTTGTAGGAACCCTTTCAAGTTATATATAAAGAAATATATTCCTTGAATCTGTGTGTTCATTTATTGCATCGTTTTTATTGCTTCTCATATTCGAAAAGTTGTATTCACCCCCCCCCCCCTCTACAACACATTTGGACCTAACAATTGGTATCAAAGCTATATGTTTAACATACAAAACATAGATCCTTGTGTTGAGTAGAAGAATCGTGAGTTTTCATTTTTCAGATCTACTTTTCATTTTCTCGAAAAGTGTGTTTTAATTCGTTGGTAGTGAAAACTCATCTGAAAAATTATTTAAATACTCCAGGTGTGATTATTTAGCTTGGGTGTATTTTAATTAATTTTTGTGAATTTATCTGGGTTAGTTCATATTTGGTGTTCTTGAGTGTTCATCATCTGTTCTTATCAAAGAATACAACCCAACAACTTTTTGATCTCCTTTTCAATAGTAAAAGAATAAAAAGGTGGTTTTTGGACTTGTTGATTTATTTTATTCGGCCGAAAGTAAAAGACATACTCAGTACCTAGCATGTGGGTTAGGTGGGTTTGGTGAGTAAAGCATTCAAAGTCAAAAGGTGTTAAAGAGATAATATTGTTTATTCAATATTTAAAGTAATCTGCAGAAAAATTATTCTAAGGCAAAAATTTCTACATAGAATTTCTACTTGAGAATTTCTACATAGAATTTCGACTTGGACAATTTCTACTTGGTGATTTCGACTTGAGCAAAATTTCTACTTAGAGAAATTTCGACTTAGGCAAAAGTTCTACATAAATATTCTACATAGCCTAGTCTTGGGTACTTAGAAACTTTTAGTGACCAGAATTGAGATGGCTCCTAAAAATGCATTCAAGATCCCAATGTTCAACAAAGATCACTATGAAGAATGGGTTTTCAGAATGAGACTATATCTAGAGACTGTTAACCCTGAATATCTGGAAGTCCTTGATAAGGGTAAATTTGTCCCAATGGCAGTTATTCCTTCACATACGGAAGGAGGAGTGGTTATACCACCTCGATCTGAGCCTAAAAAGGTCTCAGATTTTTCGGATGCTGACAAGGAACAAATAGCTTATGATACTGCCATACGACAAACCTTGATGGAATCTCTTGATCATGAAATGTTTAACATAGTCAAAGGTCTGACTACAGCAAAGAAGATTTGGGACAAGATAGAAGTTGTCATGGAAGGATCTGCAGAGGTCAGAAGCAACAAAACACTCATACTCAAGATGGAGTATGACACCTTTAGAATACGGAAAGGAGAAGGCATTACAGAAGTCTATCTTCGATTCAGTCAGTTGGTATTGGATTTGAATCTGAGAGGTGTGACTCTCCCCATGGTTAAAACAAATACGAGATATCTGAGGAACCAGCCAAAAAGCATTGAGCATAGGGTCTACGCAATCAGAGAAACCAGAGATTTGCATACAACTTCTCTGGAAGAGTATTATGGAATATTAAAGACCTATGAGCTGGAAACTCTTCAAGATCAAGCATGGGACAATGATTCAAAGGGAAAAGAAAGTGCATCAGGATTAGTTGCTGATGAGGAAGAGTCTAAGAAGGCAATGGTTGCAGCAAAGCCTAAATCATCACTTGCACCACATCAAGTTGATAATGATGACGAGTGCGCATCTGACAGTGATGATGACTACTACACCCAAGAAGAGCTGGACAACATGGACGATAGTGTCGTGGCATACATGGCAAGGAAGTTCAGCAACATGAGATTTAGAAAGAGCAACCGACCACAGAGAAAATCTTCATCTTATTATCGGGCTGCTAAGGGTGGTGGTAGTTCGTCAGGCTACAAAGGAAAAGGCAAGAATACCAGCTACAAATCTCCTTTGGATTTCAAAATGAAGTTCAAATGCTATAATTGTGGTGAAGCTGGACACTTTGCCTCGGACTGCAAAAAGCCTAGACAGACTTATACAAAAGAAACATTTGAAGCTCTCAAAAGCAACTATGAAGCACTGTTGAAGGAAAGACATGGAAAACGAGCTTTATTGGTGACAGAAGGAAGAGCTTGGGATGATTCAGATGAGGAAGACGTTACTCATGTAGCGAACTTTGCGCTCATGGCTGAGACATCAGAGGAACCAGAGGTACCAGTTCTGACTCTTAAAGTAGAAATGTCTATTGATGATTATAAAGAACAGAACGGGGCTCTTAGTGAAGAGATCTATATGTTGTGCAAAAGCCTAGACTCTTCTCAAAAGGAACAGAAAACACTTGTTGCCAAATGCAGAATGCTTGAGGCAAAAGTGGAAGAGCTAGAGGCTGCTTGCACTGTAGATACTTCTCTAAGAGACTTTATTAAATCTCTGGAACACAAGCTCGTCCTTAAGGAAGAAGTAGAAGCATGTCTTAGGAACAATCTAGCTGAGTTAGAAACAAAATGCGAAGCGTACAAACTAGCTGCTAGTAAAGTGTATGTAGATAATGACACATTTAAGAAGATAACTGGAGTAGGTATAGGGCTTGATTATTCTGACCTTCCTAAGAAAGAAGGAAAGAGACCTATTGACCCTAGTTCCAGTGACCTTAAACAGGAAACACCTAGAATTCTTAAATCGGCTGTCAAACCTATCTACAAACATCTTGTTCCTAGAATAGAAGAAGAAGAGACTGAATTGATAGCTAGATATGAGATTGAGATGGAAGATCGCCAGAAAGAACAACCTGTAACTCCTATCAAACAAGTTAAAATCAATTTCCCTAGAGATGAATCTAGACTTGGATTAGGAGCTAAGGCTGTTAAACAACAAGGAAAGAAAGAAAAAGGCATAAAAGAGGTTAAGGCTGAACGAATAAAGAAAGCATGTTATCATTGTAAATCTACTGAACATCTTTCTTATGCATGCAAAGCTAACATGAATGTTCCTGCTGCACATGCCATGCCTACCACACATACAATGAATAATCTGCATCAGAATCATGCACAGTGTGGTCAACCTAACTGTATGCCATGCACTTTTAATATCATGCAAACTTTTGTGCATTTAATGAATGCATCTAGCCAGTCATGCTCAAATACTGTTGCTAGTTCAAATATCAAGAAAAAGTATGGTAGAGCCAAGACTGTCAGTCCTCCTAAAGTTAGGAGTGACAAACCTTCTCCTAAGACTGACAAATCTGTCAAGTCTGAGAAAGGAAAGGAGATAGTCGAAAGCTCTAGTAATGTGAAGAAAAGTGCATCTCCTGTTGTTAAATCTGTTGATTCTCGATCTTATCGAAAAGCCGGGCCCAATCAAAGTTGGGTTCCGAAGAATGTCTAACCAATCTGTCATTGCAGGGCATTAAGCAGAATAGAAATAAAGTTATATGGGTGCTAGACAGTGGAGCATCGAGGCATATGACTGGAAACAAGTCTCTGCTTACAGAGTTGGTTATAAAGGCTGGCCCTTATGTTACCTTTGGAGATGACAGCATAGGTGTGACTAAGGGATATGGCAAACTGAAAACTGGCAATGTCATCATTGAAGATATTTCCTATGTTGAGGGACTAAAGCACAATCTGTTGAGTATAAGTCAATTCTGTGACAAAGGTTACGAAATTGTCTTCAACAAGAAAGGTGTCTCAATCACTCACATCAAGGAAGGCTCACTAGCTTTAAGAGGAGTTCGAAAGGCAGATCTTTTTGTTGCAGATATGGATTCAGCAAATCAGGATGAGGTCACCTGTTTCTACAGCAAAGCCTCGGATGATGAAAGCTGGTTATGGCACAAAAAGCTATCTCACTTAAACTTCAAAACGATGAATGCTCTCGCGAGGCGAGAATTGGTGAGAGATCTACCTCAAATGGAGTTCGCTCCGAAAGGACTCTGTGAAGCTTGTGAAATGGGAAAGTCGAAGCGAGCATCGCATAAAAGCAAAGAAATTTCTAGTATTACTGAGCCTCTGCAACTTCTTCATATGGATTTGTTTGGCCCAGTGAATGTCCTATCTTTGTCTAGGAAAAGATATGCTTTGGTAATCGTGGATGACTTCTCCAAGTATACATGGGTATTGTTCGCAATGACGAAAGACGAAGTACCTTTCTTAATCATTGATCACATCACTCAAATTGAGAATGTTTCAACACTTACTGTGAAGACGATTAGATCAGACAATGGCACTGAATTCAAAAACGCAGTGCTAAATGACTTCTGTGTATCTAAGGGAATACGTCGTCAGTATTCAGCCCCGAGAACTCCACAGCAAAATGGAGTAGTTGAAAGGAAGAATAGAACTTTGGTTGAAGCAGCAAGAACTTTGTTGTATGATTCAAAACTTCCTTTGTATTTCTGGGCCGAAGCAGTGAGTACCGCTTGTTACACTCAAAATAGAACCTTGATCATAAAAGATAAAGAAAAGACACCATGTGAGCTAATGAACAACAGACGACCAACAATCAAATACTTTCATGTCTTCGGAGCAAAATGCTATGTGCTTATAGATGATGAAAATCTAGGCAAGTTTGCAGCAAAAGCTCGTGAAGGAATCTTTGTTGGTTACTCTACAGACGTGGTGGCAGCTTATAGAGTGTTCTTGGTGAATGATCGAAAAGTGACTGAAAGTTACAACGTCAGATTCGACGATACCAAACTCTCATCAATTTCAAGAGATTCTAGTGAACCTGAGTCCCTAAAATTTCAGAATCTGGACTTAGAAGATCTTGAAGATGAACCTGAGTTGGTTGTTCCATTAAATGTTCCAAGCGTACATGAAGAACCTGAGTCTAGTGAACAAGCTAATTCTACAAGATCAGGAGAGACTTCTTCAGTACCAACCGGCAACAACTCAGGGGGAGTAAATAGCAGCTCAAGGACTACTGTTCAAGGCTCGAGTCGAGTTGACTCTAGTTCTGTAGGAGCTGGCACTAACTCAGGGGGAGTTAGTAAAAATATTCAAAGTAGTCAGCACCTCAACTCAGAAAGTCAAGCTGAATCATCTAGACAATTTCCAGGTGAACGGGTATGGAATAGAGACCATCCGTTTGAGTTAATTATTGGTGATCCAGATGCTGGTGTGACTACTAGAAGAACTGCAAGAGCTGACATGGCTAATATCTCCTTATATTCTGGGTTCTTATCCAAGCTTGAACCTAAAGAAATAGAAGAAGCTCTTGGCGATGCTGATTGGGTGATTGCAATGCAAGAGGAACTCAATCAGTTTGAAAGGCAGAAAGTTTGGAAACTGGTACCCCGACCAAAGAACAAATCCGTAATTGGAGCTAGGTGGGTATTCAGAAATAAACTGGATGAAAACGGACTTGTAACACGAAACAAGGCTCGTTTGGTTGCAAAAGGTTATTCTCAGCGAGAAGGAATTGATTATGATGAAACCTATGCACCGGTTGCAAGACTTGAGGCAGTCAGGATGTTCTTGGCATTTGCAGCACATAAGAACTTCAAGGTATTCCAGATGGACGTGAAAAGTGCCTTCCTGAACGGAGAGTTAGAAGAAGAAGTGTATCTGGAACAACCGCCTGGCTTCGTTGATCCAGAACATGCAGATTTTGTGTATCTACTCTTCAAATCTGTCTATGGCCTCAGGCAATCCCCAAGGCGATGGTATGAAACCCTATCTCTATTCTTAATTGAAAATGGTTTTGTTAGGGGAGTAATTGATAAAACATTGTTCTATAAAGTTGTGAGAAATGACTTAATACTTGTTCAAGTATATGTGGACGATATTATTTTTGGGTCATCAAATGAGCGCTTGTGCGAGAAATTTGCCAAGCTAATGCAGGAAAAATATGAGATGAGCATGATGGGAGAGCTGTCCTTCTTCCTTGGATTACAGATCAGTCAGAGAAAAGATGGTATCTTTATCTGTCAATCCAAGTACGTCAGAGATTTACTCAAGAAGTATAATCTAGAAGATGCATCAGCAGCTAAGACTCCCATGGCAACAGCCACGAAGCTTGATGAAGACAAATCAGGTAAATCAGTTGACATCACAAGCTATCGAGGTATGATTGGCTCACTCCTCTATTTAACTGCAAGTAGACCAGATATAATGTTCGCAACTTGTTTATGTGCAAGGTTCCAAGCGGATCCTAGAGAATCACATCTCGTAGCCGTCAAAAGAATTTTTAGGTATCTCAAGGGCACACCAAATCTAGGGATTTGGTACCCAAGAGATACAGGTTTTAATTTTATTGGCTATTCGGATTCAGACTATGCAGGTTGCAGGATTGATAGGAAAAGCACATCTGGTGCTTGCCAATTTCTTGGCAGAAGATTGGTGTCCTGGCAAAGTAAAAAGCAACATACAGTATCTACTTCTACTGCTGAAGCTGAGTACATTGCTGCTGGAAGCTGTGTAGCTCAAATACTGTGGATGAGGAACCAATTGAAGGATTATGGCATAGAGCACAAGAAAATTCCAATCATGTGTGACAACACAAGTGCCATTGCCATAACCAACAATCCTGTAGATCACTCAAGAACCAAGCATATTGACATCAGGTATCATTTCATAAGAGAACATGTCGAGGAGGGGACTGTGGAGCTACAGTTTGTGCCCACAATGCAACAAATTGCAGATATATTCACCAAACCTCTTGATGAAGTAACATTCAATAGGTTGGTTGGTGAATTGGGAATGCTTAACACAAGTTAGTAAAGCCTTCTATCTGTAAAATCCATGTTTATGTTTGTATGTGCAAGCTAATCAATCATTATGTGCTTAGACTTTAATATGCCTAATTAATGATTGTTATAGGTTGCATATAGTGTGATTTTGCATGAATTCATTGTGTTTTAAGTGTCTTTTATAGCACAAATCTGTGAATTTATGCTTGTTAGATTGCATGATCATAGGGGGAGTTAAATTCATAATAGTCTAAATATTGCATGATTTTTAGATGAATTTACCTGTGTTTTTCATGTAATTAGAGGCCTTAGAATTATCAAGGAATGTTTTAATTATGTCATATATTAAAATCCTTGAATTGATATTTATATTAATTTGGCAAAATTAATTGTTGAGTTTTTCAAAGAAAAATTGTCAAATTATTCTAAGTATCTTCAAAATTTCGAGTTAGTCTCTATCTCGAAACTCATGTAGAAATTCGACTTGAATTTCGACTTGAGCTTCCAGGGTGAAGTTTTGAAAATTCTAAGTCTGGGAAGAATTTCGAGTTAGTACCTATCTCGAAATTCATCTCGAAATTCGACTTAGAGTTCGAGTTCGAGTTACCAGTGTGCCTAGTTCTATCTTCAAAATATTCGAGATAAAGTCTATCTCGAATTTTATCTCTAAGGTTGAGATGAAGTTTCCATTAAGGGAATATTTTGAAAAGAACTGAGAATTAACTTCGAGTTAGTCTATCTCGAAATTTATCTCGAAGTTCGACTTGATGTTCGAGATAGAGTTCTTAGTCTATCTCGAAACTCAACTCGAATTTCGACTTGGTGTTCGAGATAGTATTCTCAGTTAAGCTAAAGGGAATTTTTCGAGTTACACTCCTAACTCGAAACATATCTTGAATTACCCTGGACTTTTTGATTCAAGGAAGTATTTTGGAAAGAATTTGAGATTAACTTCGAGTTAGTCTATCTCGAACTTTATCTCGAAGTTCGACTTGATGTTCGAGATAGAGTTCTTAGTCTATCTCGAAACTCAACTCGAATTTCGACTTGATGTTCGAGATAGACTCTAACTCGAAAAGTATCTTGAATTTTCTTTTTTCCAAGTTTACTACAAATCAATAATGTTCAAGATAGTATTTCCCTATAGTTTCTGCTGTAATTTTGGTTAAAGTGCTTCTTTGTGCATAATTGTTCGAGTTAACCTCTATCTCGAACTTTATCTCGAAGTTCGACTTGATGTTCGAGATAGAAAAGTTCGAGATAGAAAAGTTCGAGATAGAGTTCGACTTAGATGTCCCCTGTATGGACTTAGTACTTTTCACATTTTTTAACAGGGACATTTTTGTCATTTCTCATTCACCTATATATACATCTCTAACTCGATGCCTAATTCACTTTACCTAATTCTAATTTTCAGCAGCCGTTTCACAAGAACAGTGCGATTTCACTAATTACATACCTTTGATCCTTGTTTTTGTGATTAAACTCGTACTAATCACGAATTACTGCCGATTTGTTGACTGCTATTGTCTGTGTTAACCTTAATCTTTGTGTTACTGTGTTTTGTGAACATCCATACACGCGCATATACATACACACGAACACATATTGTTTGTGTACTGTTCATAAACGCGATTCCATTTTCTCCATCTATAAACACACACGATTCCACTGGTATACACAAGAAATAGTAATTGGTTGTTGAATTGAATCCCGTAGTTTGATTTCTCAGATTCCGTTTGGTGTTCTTGAAAAATTAAAAGGGTTACAATTCTCTTTTGTAATTCGGAAAATTAATTGTTTTTCAAAATAAAAAAAAATTCACATCTTTTAAAAGAAAAACATTTAATCAAAATGGCTCACCAATTTTCCCTTGCTAAAAACAATTTTTACAATATTTCTACGGAAATTGGTGATCAACTCCCGCGGTTTAAGTTTTGGATACGATTTCTCAATTTGTATTCCAAAGCTAGCCAAGCTTTTACTGCTAAACCTACACTAGTACATGATGCTTTACAGCAATTATGGACTAGTGCGGTTACTTTTGGGAGTAAATCAACCCCCTACGGTTTCAGGTTTACCTTAGCGGGTCAGGAATATGAGGTGACAGAACAAATTGTCAACAGAGTTCTAGGATTCCCAATTAAAGATGCCTATGATCCAGAACCTACTGCTGCAGAACGCCTCAGATTCTTTGAAGAAATTGGATGTTATCCTACAAAAGGCCCAATCACGGGAAATATCCAAAAGCAATTCTTCCATGCGGAATGGAATTACTTTTTCGAGGCCATCACAAGATGTTTTCGGGCACGCGAAAAAGACTTTCATCAAATTCCGATTCCCATGCAAACCTTTGCAGTAGCCCTAGCAAGAGAACTGGATATAAACTATGGACGCATAGTTCTCTCTGAGATAGTGGCCTCAATGGGATCCCTTGCAAGCAGAGACCTCTCTACCACTGATGTCGTCTGCTGGTTTCCTCGGTTTCTTCAAATGCTAATCAATGACTTAATACCGAAGGATGCTCTTGCTATTAGACAGGGATTTGCCAGAAGCCCCACATCTGAATCGCTAGGGATGGGCACTAAGTCACTTGCAAGCATTGCTAATCAGGATAAACATCAAGGTAAACCAATGTCTACTCCTGAAAATATTCAAATGTGGCTTAGATATGATGCAGGAGTTACCAATTTGGAGGCATCATCACAAGTCTCATCACATGCTCAAAATCCATCTGTTCATGCTGAGGCATTTGATGAGATTCCGGATGAGGAAAGCGATGATGCACAAGGTAAACAATCAGGTAATCTCTCTCTGCATACTATTCATTCCTCCTCCTATGTTTCTGATTCCGCGACCCGAGAGACTGCTAACCCGCAGGATCTATCCCAGGGTAAGAGCCATATTTCTGACTCTGAGTCTGATACACATTCCTATTCTTTATCACCCCTGTTAACGGAAGTCAGAAAACCAGCACGTATATTTATACAAGATGATGAGGAGAATGAACCCGAAGAGCAGCAACTTATTCGCAAGAAAGCCAAACTTTTCCACGCTGCTACTTCACAACCACAGTCAAACCCTAGCGTGTCACACGCAACCACTCCACCTCACGCGAGTGGTTCACCCCTTGAACATTCTGCACATAGGGATTTTGATTTTGGTGAGGATGATGTGCCTCTTGATGATACTGTTGCTTCAAGAGGACATGAAGTATTAAGAACTTCAGCCGTACCTTCACCGGTACGTACTGATGCTGCAAAGAGGATCGGTTCTGATGTCGTACAAGGACACTTTGCAGCCTCTCAGACTGAGATTCCAACTCAGGAACAAACAGAATTTGATCCTATAACTGTCAACAACATTTCTTATCAATTTTCTGCAGGTACTGCTTCACTATTTGGATCAATCATTGAAGACATACACGAGTGTGAGACAGGGAGTGTGTGTGAGAGGTTAGGGAGAGAGGGACCTTCATTTTTAAGGCCCGAAACCGAGCGCCAAATACCAACAGAACGCTTATTAGAGCGAGGTCACCTAAACCAAACACCGTCCCTTAATATTGAAAATTTTGATACTCGTATGACTTCAATGGAACATCAGATGAGGCAGTTCGGGCAGACAATGGGGCAGTTCGGGATCAATATTGGAAACAACCAAAGGGCTCTAGACGACTACGCAGCAAGAATGGCAAGTCAAGCTACAGCTTTTGATGATTTGACAAATAAGGTCAATGACTTGGGCCATGCTGGTGGTGTCTTGGGAAGCACTCTCAATGAGAGGATGGGGGCATTGGAGTCTACAATGCATACAATGACTGTGGAGATCAGTAGAATGATGTTCGCAGTCAGAAGTTTTGTGCCCCCGGAGTGCTTCGAGTCGGAACAACCTCCCCCCGATGCTGGAGCAGGTGGTGCAGGTGGTGCTAGTGGAGCGGGAGCCTCTGGTTCTGGTTTTGGAGGTTCCTATGCAGCTGGTGGATCTGAAGACCATGGTGGAGCTCAGGATAACTCACCTAAGGGGGAGAGTGGAAAGGAGACGAGACAGCAGGCAGTTCACATCGAAGAAATTGAAGAACCCGCTGATCTTGTCAAGGAACCAGAAATTGAGCCTGCTGTTGCTGAAGAGGCTCTGAGGAGGAGAAAGGGTAAGGCAATAATGGTTGAAGAAGATGAACCAGTTATTGACCTGAGTCATCAGGACACAGTACAGGAGGTACTAGACTCAGATTCTGATATGGAAGACGTACCTTTCGCACATGCTGTAAAGCGATCTTTGAAGGAACAAGGTGGAGGTGCTGGTATGTCTTTCGGAATGCCTGAAGAAGATCCTGTTGATGAAGAAACCCTGCAGTCTCAACAGTTAGCCTTGGAACAAGCTCAGTTCCATAAAATGAAGATGATGCAAGAACATGCTGCGTTCCTAGAACAGAAGGTGGAGCTACAAGGGAAGCAGTATGAGTATGAGCTTGCAAGGCTAGCCAATCCTCAAGTTTATCTGGACAAAAGAAGGATAGGGCAGAAATGGGATGAAGCAAGGAAGATAATGATGGGACCATGTGCAAAAGGAGTTCATAACAAGGATGCAGATGATCTGTTCTACAACTTGAATTTGCAGAATCCAATGACTGGGGACTATATAAATGCTTTGAAGAGATTAATTTCTAAAGTCAGGGTTGGATACAATGCAAATCTTAAGGAGTGGCAGGTTATCTTGTCTTTGGTAGAAGGAGTCCCAACATCTTTCCTATATGTGGATGACCAATTCATAATGAGAAGATCTGCGTCAGAGTTGTTCTTGCTAGCGACTAAAATTCAGTACTCTCAATCTGAGGAGCTAAGCATTCTGTACAGGGATCAGTTAATGCAGCTAGCAGAGGACAAGGGTCCAGAATTCTCAGCTTATCCAAATTTTGTCCGGATGGTGGTTCAAGGAAAGATGAAGAGGGTGAGCATGGAGGAAAAGGACTTAATGGAACTTTCAGTGGAATCTCTTAAAGCTGTATGTAGACAAATGATGGGTAAGGGATTCGCCTCTGAGCTTAAAGATAAATCCGTGAGGATCATTGAAAGAGTCATATTCTTGAAGAGCAATGAGGTGTGGAAGTGTGATGTCATTGCTCCAAACCCTCTCGACAACGTGAAGATTGAGCCGGAGCTGATAGAAAAGAAATGGAATATTCTTCAAGTAATGAAGAATGTAGATGAAGCTTTGACTCTTCCTTCTGGAGAACTGGAACAAGGAGAAATAAGGGAGGCAGTTGGCGTTCCAGGGAAAGATAGTGTATACTGGATACACTCTTATGCTGATGATACAGCTGATGCCTTAGCATACATAGATGCAGACCAGAAACAAACACTCTTACATATGAGTAGACAATGGCTGCTACAGACTCAAGATGCTGCATTTCTAGAGAAAGTGTTATATGTGTTCAAATGGGGCGAAGTGGAAGACAAGTTTGTTGAAGAAAAGCAGAGACTCGTGAGTTACCTGTCTGAAGTAATTGTGGAGAAGAAGCGAATGGAGCGAGATGCGGCTAGTGTCTATAATACTGACCGTGTCAAGGGCTACCCCAAGATGATATATCGTTATCTCAAAGCCACTAAATCTCATTGGAAACCTCAGCTCATAATGAAGAACTTTGAGGAAATTCCAAAGATCAGGACTACTCAGGAGGTTGATAAACTCAGAAGGCTTTTCAAACATCCTAACCCAGAGCCCAGGAACCCTCTAGAAATGGAAGCTGTAAGTCTGTTGAATGCTAGGTGGAAGCAGCTTCACGATCCAGTGTACAAGAAAGAACAGCAGCAGAAGGAGAAGCTCAAAAGGCAGAAAGAAGAGAGAGACCAAGCTGCTGAAGCTAGAAAGAGGAAACGGAATTAGAGTTAAAGGTCAGAGTGGTGTGAACTTGAAGTTGGAAAAACTTCATGTCTTTCGGTTGCTTTAACTCACTTGAGGAAATTCACCTTAGAGTGAATCCAATAAGGTGATATAAGTTTGACTAGAAGGTATGAAATAATCCAGGTGATAGGAATCATTCAAATGATCTTTAATTCGAGGTTCGAATTCTGTTTCTAGTTTTTATGTTCATTGTATTGTTTTCAAGTTCTTTTCAATTGTATATTATTCAAGAATGTAATGTTAATTATCTTTTCTCGTCTCATTGTTTAGTTGAGTTATCCTTCATTAATTTGAATGTCATTGTTAGACAATCAAATTGGGGGAGATTGAAAGGCAGAGTGTATAAACTTGTAACACTATAACTAATGTAACTCAAACTAAAGGAAAAGATACTTAACCAGAAGACAATCAAGAACAGGAAGTCACAAGAAATCAACACTAAATGAAGACAAGGTAATTGATACAATTTAACAGCTAACTATGATCAAGCCAAGAAGAAATCATTGAGAGAAGTTCAAGTCAAAGTTGTTCATGCCTCGGTGATTTGATTAATCAAGAATCAAGATCATAACTATCAGTATCAACAAGACCAATTGATTTCAAGTGAAGAAGAAGGAAAGCAGATATTGGAAAGCCAAGTTATTCAGTGAATATGGTAATTTATTCAAGAAGCAGAAACACTATCAAGACTAGTCACTTATGAACCAGACCAGTGCATCAAGTGTCAGGACATTGATAGCAAGTTTATGTTAGTAATAAAGAACCATGTTCAAGAGCTTGTTGAAGAATAAAGAAGACATGAAGATATCACAAGTTCAAGATGTGCATTGAAGTTTCAAGTTGAAGACCAGAATATTTTCTAAGTACTAAATGTTCTGGATGGCTAAGTAGAAATTCTCAAGTAGAAGTTCTACTTAGGAATTTCGAGATAGCCAAGTAGAAGTTCCACTTAGGAATTTCGAGATAGCCAAGTAGAAATTCTCAAGTAGAAGTTCTACTTAGGTGCAGCTTCAACATGACACATGGCATCTTCTGATTGGCAGATTTCCAAGCTTTCAAGATAAGGCAAGAATTATGTGGACATCATTGGGCCACGTACATCTTAGTCTTTGAAGACTACAGGACATAGATTACATGTAGTATAAATAGAAGTACTTGTGTAATGTTTTAGTCAGTGAGCAATTCTAGAGAAAAACACAAGAGAAAAAGAGAGAGTGCATTCACAGAGCTTAGTATCATTCACTTCTCTCTCAACTTCTGTTATACTTTGTAATGAATGTTGTAGCAACCCTTTCAAGTTATATATAAAGAAATATATTCCTTGAATCTGTGTGTTCATTTATTGCATCGTTTTTATTGCTTCTCATATTCGAAAAGTTGTATTCACCCCCCCCCCCCTCTACAACACATTTGGACCTAACACTCATGTATATCTCAAGTATACTCATAAATTCAAATATTAGCAAAACTCCACATATAACCAACTTTTAAAATTCTCAAGGTCGAATATAATATCGAAGCTTCAATTACTACTAAAATCATAGTTACAATTTACAATCATCAAAATCCCCATACTTACCATACTTAACCCATATACACGACCAATCACCATTTAACCTCATATACTATACCACCGAGTACTTGACAATTATACATTCCATAATTACTTACAACTCAGCTTATGGCATTTAACATATAAACATTTACACATAGTAACATTGTCAAATAATATGACTCGATTTATACCATCTAGCATATACGCAATTAGAACTTAGCAAACTCACATAACTCTTAGCAATTAACAATTAACAATTAATCATTATTAAACACCACATTTAATCGGACTCACACTTAGTCCTCAACAATTACAAATCACTATGCCCTCCGAATTAAATATGGAAAATTCGGATAATATTCATAATTTAATCCCACAATTATAATTAGCAACTAAACTCTCCGAATTAATTTTCGGAAATTAACAAATTAAACTACATAATTCACAACTAATTAAATTACTACAATTAACACATTAAACTCACAATTTATCTCCAATTAAATCACCACAATTATAAATAGCGATTATACTCCTCCAAATTAAATACGGAAAATCAACTAATATTCTTAACTTACTACATTTATCTAATTACGAAATTATTAATTAACTAGCAATTTAAATCATTACAATTACAACGATAATCACACAATTAAACTAATTCAATCACAACAATTACATAATCAAACTCAAATTTACTACGACTTTAATACGGAGATTAAATAATTAAAACACGAAAAGAATTATACCTTCCAAAATCCAATTCCCAAAATTCCAAAAAAATCAAACCTCCTCTCTCTTCCTCTCTCTCTCTCTCTCTCTCTCTCTCTCTCTCTCTCTCTCTCTCTCTGCTGGTCCTCTTCTCCCCTCTCCACTGTCCAGCCGCGCCACCGCCTGCAACCACCGGCGCCACCGCCGCCGCCGCGCGCGGTGGTCACCTGCCCCCCCCTCTGCACCGCTGCCTACACGCTACCCACACACACACGCACTCTTGCTTAACCCACATACACACACGATTGTATGTATACACACGCAATTTATATATATGTATGTATATGTATGTATCTCCCTCTCCCCCAATTTCTCTTCTATCCTTCCTCCCAATTTCTTTCTTTCTCCCCCCCTTCTCGAATTCTCTCGACTCCTTAAAATGGCTGCTGCGTTTTCTCTCTTAAATGGGCTTGGCCCAATTCCTTTTATTACTACTACAATTCATTTCGGGCCCAACACATTCTAATAAACGACTTATAAAAATCACAATTAAATAAAACTTCCGGAAAATTACACTTTTCATTTTTAAAATAAAGAATATAAAATTACAAGCACGTACATATTTTCGAAATATTTTTCGGATCAAAAATGAATTAAATATGAATTTTCAAAGTTTTAATCCTTTAAATACAATAAAACTCTTAAAATCATTATAAAATACTAAAACACCCAAATTAATCCACCCAACACTTTTAAAAACTCAATAAATATATAAAGATAATTTTACAAAAGATTTTATGATTTTTAAGCCCTCCGATAATTAAATAAATATTTTTGAAGATCAATAATACTAGATTTAAATACTTTTAAATCACTAAAAAAAATACAACTAAAAATACTGGGGCGCACATAACACAATATATACTCATATAAACTCGACACTAAATATCGTTGAACTCCACAACGATATTCTCAAATCCAATTCCATACTTTAAATACTAATTAACATAATTAAAACAATAAAAATAATAATAATAATAAATCCTACAATAATCCGGGATCTTACATTCTACCCACCTTAAAAGGATTCCGTCCTCGGAATCAGGTAAAGAAGGGTTACTGGGGTTTACTCTACCAACTCGGGTTGCATCCGCAGCTCTACTAATCTGTACTCTGGATACTTATTTACTATACTGGGATCTCTACTGATCTTTCTATATAGAACAACTCTAATCGTAGTACTATACGTCACGCGTTACTAGTATTCTAAACTCGATTGACATACGTTCAAGACTACTCGAGATCTTATGATTCATGATATTTGAAAAAAACGATTTCACATCGTAGCAAAGGTTTCTACAATTGTGGAATCAATGAGTTTTCAAACAAATATTCTTTGAAATGAGAGATTACTGAGTGATCAACATGATCAAATGAACCTTGTTGCGTGCCTTATTCAAGACATGACTAAAGGTAATTAACCTTCTTGTACTTCACAACACACAAGTGATGGCGTCCCATCAGACTGCTATCACACAGACAAACAGTCCTTGTGTCCCTTATAAATAGGGTTGTTCACCTCAGTTGGAGTAAAGAAACACAAAAAGATTCGAACATCGAATTAACAATCAATTGATGAGAAATTCTCAGACATACCCCTGGATTACAACTAAACGGATTCCATGGGTACTACTTCAGAAGAAAAGGATAATCAGGAAAGAAATGATTTGCAGAATACTAAGAAATAATGATTTATCAATAATAGAATCATTCACTGATGAAGAAAATTAGATACTCAAATATCACTTGACAGGGTTTTAGAAATAAAGGAAATAGGCATCAAAACAACCTCTGTCATAACTGGAATCCCAAATTCGGGGGAAAGACAATTGTCAAAATAACTCAACAAAGGAATATTTATCAAGAAGAAAGGTATTGCCAGGGTCTCCACGTACATCTTCTTTGTCGACTCCTTCGCTGACTCGTCATTCGATCTAGACTCTGAAGGTTCCACTACCTACAGGTTCAAGGGTTTCTACCCAACTCCGCTCAACTATCTGCCACCACTCACATCTTAACTCACTAACTGGTACTATATCCAATAGTCCAACACGAGTCCTATATGAACTCTGACGTTCCTTACTTAACTATACATACTCCTACACACTCTCGTTTCTAGTTTACTATAACCTACGCTCTGATACCAACTTGTAACGCCCCCAAATCCGGGGTCAGTAGATTTGGGCGTCACGCTAACAAACTCAATAATTCTAACAAAAATTGGCCATGATGTATTCGTAAATACAACATAAACCTGCTGGATACTAAACTAAAAATCTGAAAATCAAAATAAAACTGAAATAAAAATTAAAACTCAATCAAAAACTCTTTGACCCCAACTCCCAACTCAGGATCTTAGGTTACAGTTCTAGAAACAAGAAAAACCCAAACCAACTTAAATACAAATCTATTTACAAAACTTATACAAACTTAAATCACTGGTATAACTTCGAAAGGAAGTGTACCAGGCCACTAATCAAATACATACTATAACTACTAACTATATTTACATACAACAAATCAAACTTTAAATCTAAACACCTTGATCCACATCAGCTTGATAACAGCGTTCTGCTTCTGCTTTCCACTTCTGAACTGCGCAGGCTAAGTCTCGCCACTAGTTTACTGAAAAATTAGATTTTAAAAACAACAAGTGTGAGCCAAAGAATGCTCAGCAAGTTATAAATATAGAACTGTACTGGATGAAATAAGAATGCAATAATCGCAATTCAAGAAATAGTAGCAATAAATATGAGCGAAGGAATGCTCACTAAATTATAATCAATACTATACTTGAAAGCTGGATTCTTAACTATAACAGAAGATTAATATCATTTAAAACATTTATAACTCGAAATCAAGATTAATAACTGAGAAGGGTCGTAATACTAGATTCAATACTTTTAATACTTGCAAAAATACTTTATCTAACACTTTAACGAAATCTCCAAGAAATTCTCAGTTACTCAAATCTCATTCATGTCGCTAAGCATTTGCATACCTAGCTGCCTAACCGGCCTGACAATCATGAGTTTGAATTACTAAGAAGATCTCAAATCATTCTCGGTTCTCACTATCACTGCGCAACACATGCCACAGTGACCGTAATAACCGTGAATTATTTTATAACAGTCAACAAGAATATACAACTACTCTATAAAATAACATTATCTATCGTCGTTACTCATACCCTTTACATAACATAAACACCCCCCTTTAATATTCTAACATAACACTCTTCTATTTACTACTAACCATCTCTGCCCCAGATAAAACTTTGAGAGAAAGAATATCAAGAATTTTTCCAATCATTCTTACTCCACTTTCACGTACAATGTTACTTGCGAAGGGAATAACTGAAAAACTTCTATCTATCCTTAATCTCATTATTTTACTGAGGTTTCAACTTTTATCATATAGACAACAATTAAATCTGAAATACACAATTTCTAAACCGATAATCATTTACAGTAAAACAGGTATATCTTATCAAAACATTCCTCTCATTAAAACTATTCCATCAATAAAACATCAAAACATTCATCTCTTTAAAACTATTCCACAAATAAAACATACTTTCCGTAAAACTTTTTGAAACATTTAAATTGATTTTATTATTCTTCTGATTACGGACAATACGGGTGATCAGCCACGTAAAGTCTTCCTTTCTTTGAAATTAGGTTCTCAATTAGGCAACACATTGGCCTTTAATGCTGGACTAGGACCACCCTAGCCTCTTACGCTAAACAAAGGTGCTGGACTAGGACCACCCTAGCCTCTTACGCTTAACAAAAGTGCTGGACTAGGACCACCCTAGCCTCTTACGCTTATCCAACTTATAAACTATCTTATTAATACTTTAAAACATTTCACTTTTCAGTCCTTTATACTCACTGGCAAAAGACCAGCCCAGTATAAGGAAATTTTAAAAACATCTTTAATTACTTAAGCCATTTTAATGAGCGACAATACTTAAGAAAGAATAATACTGGCAATAAAACTGTATTTCTACTTTTCACATGATATATGAATAAAATATATCCTTATCAATAATTTGAAGGAGAGAATACTAGCAATACGGATTTGAAGGGAATAATTATATTGAATAAAAACATATGTATCTCGCTTGAACGATAAGCGAGGGTTAGTACACTTGCCTCGTTTCCACGCGTCGATTCGATACTTAATCTCGGTCTTTATTCGATCACGCATGCATCTTCTTCAATAAACCGTCAACATGTGCACTGGCTCTATATCGAATCCCTAATCATACTTGAAATAATAGTAAAGTACTATTTAGTACATAAACAATCCAATCGATAACTAATTACTTATAACTCACAAAGCAATACATACATAAATATATATATCCACACCTCATTAATCATCACATATGTATTTAAACACTTATACACATATATGCCTTTAAATCTTTAAATCAAATAATTTAAATAACTTTAAAACGCAGGGGATTTTTAGAAAATTTCGGCATGTAGTATTCGTTTATCGGACTATGGGCACAGCCCCTCAAATACAATACAACCCTGTTTTTTTTATAAAAAATAAAGCTGCCTCAACTTGCAGCAACATAAAAGTAAACAAGTAAGAAAAGTACCCGCCTAGACATGCGGCACATAGCACATAATAATTTACACTACTACTTACGCTACACCAATGATCGTATTTCTCACGCATTTTAATGATACACGTGACAACCAATCATTGATGTTCGTAAGCCCTAGGGAACAACCCCTAGCACTAACTATTACTTACGCTATATCGATGATCACACCACATAAGTATATGAATTATACCCGTGATAGTTAATCATGGATATTCGTAAGCCCTAGGGATCAGTCGAAAAGAATTACACAAGTCCTTTAAATATTGACACTTAAAAACTTGTGATCTTCTCGTAACCCCTAGCACAGTTCTACAAAATTCTAACATTTAACATGTATCACGTATACCCGTACTTACCATTTGCTCAATTTAGAAATCAATTGGTCACCTTAATGACTCACTAACACTTATTACACGTGAATCACATAACATGTTATTTAAACCAACAACAAGTAATTGACAGATGTGGCATCCGACAAATCTATGGCTCGACTTATAGCACTTAACACATAAACAATTATCGATGACCATATATGACAAGTAAGCCACATAACTTTACATACTATCCGACACTAGCAATTAGCCATTTAGTCATCTCGAATCACATTTACAATTTCTATCAATCACTCGATCATAAATTATTCACAAGTTAATAATACTACACTTAATCGACACATATATCTCTATTACACATAATCCGACTATCACGCATACAACTTCATTTATTCCTCAGTATTATCCAATATATTATCCGACAATTAATACTTAACAATCGTTAAAACATAATAAATTCAAAATCATAACTCATGTATATCTCAAGTATACTCATAAATTCAAATATTAGCAAAACTCCACATATAACCAACTTTTAAAATTCTCAAGGTCGAATATAATATCGAAGCTTCAATTACTACTAAAATCATAGTTACAATTTACAATCATCAAAATCCCCATACTTACCATACTTAACCCATATACACGACCAATCACCATTTAACCTCATATACTATACCACCGAGTACTTGACAATTATACATTCCATAATTACTTACAACTCAGCTTATGGCATTTAACATATAAACATTTACACATAGTAACATTGTCAAATAATATGACTCGATTTATACCATCTAGCATATACGCAATTAGAACTTAGCAAACTCACATAACTCTTAGCAATTAACAATTAACAATTAATCATTATTAAACACCACATTTAATCGGACTCACACTTAGTCCTCAACAATTACAAATCACTATGCCCTCCGAATTAAATATGGAAAATTCGGATAATATTCATAATTTAATCCCACAATTATAATTAGCAACTAAACTCTCCGAATTAATTTTCGGAAATTAACAAATTAAACTACATAATTCACAACTAATTAAATTACTACAATTAACACATTAAACTCACAATTTATCTCCAATTAAATCACCACAATTATAAATAGCGATTATACTCCTCCAAATTAAATACGGAAAATCAACTAATATTCTTAACTTACTACATTTATCTAATTACGAAATTATTAATTAACTAGCAATTTAAATCATTACAATTACAACGATAATCACGCAATTAAACTAATTCAATCACAACAATTACATAATCAAACTCAAATTTACTACGACTTTAATACGGAGATTAAATAATTAAAACACGAAAAGAATTATACCTTCCAAAATCCAATTCCCAAAATTCCAAAAAAATCAAACCTCCTCTCTCTTCCTCTCTCTCTCTCTCTCTCTCTCTCTCTCTCTCTCTCTCTCTCTCTGCTGGTCCTCTTCTCCCCTCTCCACTGTCCAGCCGCGCCACCGCCTGCAACCACCGGCGCCACCGCCGCCGCCGCGCGCGGTGGTCACCTGCCCCCCCCTCTGCACCGCTGCCTACACGCTACCCACACACACACGCACTCTTGCTTAACCCACACACACACACGATTGTATGTATACACACGCAATTTATATATATATATGTATATGTATGTATCTCCCTCTCCCCCAATTTCTCTTCTATCCTTCCTCCCAATTTCTTTCTTTCTCCCCCCCTTCTCGAATTCTCTCGACTCCTTAAAATGGCTGCTGCGTTTTCTCTCTTAAATGGGCTTGGCCCAATTCCTTTTATTACTACTACAATTCATTTCGGGCCCAAACACATTCTAATAAACGACTTATAAAAATCACAATTAAATAAAACTTCCGGAAAATTACACTTTTCATTTTTAAAATAAAGAATATAAAATTACAAGCACGTACATATTTTCGAAATATTTTTCGGATCAAAAATGAATTAAATATGAATTTTCAAAGTTTTAATCCTTTAAATACAATAAAACTCTTAAAATCATTATAAAATACTAAAACACCCAAATTAATCCACCCAACACTTTTAAAAACTCAATAAATATATAAAGATAATTTTACAAAAGATTTTATGATTTTTAAGCCCTCCGATAATTAAATAAATATTTTTGAAGATCAATAATACTAGATTTAAATACTTTTAAATCACTAAAAAAAATACAACTAAAAATACTGGGGCGCACATAACACAATATATACTCATATAAACTCGACACTAAATATCGTTGAACTCCACAACGATATTCTCAAATCCAATTCCATACTTTAAATACTAATTAACATAATTAAAACAATAAAAATAATAATAATAATAAATCCTACAATAATCCGGGTCACCTGCCCCCCCCTCTGCACCGCTGCCTACACGCTACCCACACACACACGCACTCTTGCTTAACCCACACACACACACGATTGTATGTATACACACGCAATTTATATATATATATGTATATGTATGTATCTCCCTCTCCCCCAATTTCTCTTCTATCCTTCCTCCCAATTTCTTTCTTTCTCCCCCCCTTCTCGAATTCTCTCGACTCCTTAAAATGGCTGCTGCGTTTTCTCTCTTAAATGGGCTTGGCCCAATTCCTTTTATTACTACTACAATTCATTTCGGGCCCAAACACATTCTAATAAACGACTTATAAAAATCACAATTAAATAAAACTTCTGGAAAATTACACTTTTCATTTTTAAAATAAAGAATATAAAATTACAAGCACGTACATATTTTCGAAATATTTTTCGGATCAAAAATGAATTAAATATGAATTTTCAAAGTTTTAATCCTTTAAATACAATAAAACTCTTAAAATCATTATAAAATACTAAAACACCCAAATTAATCCACCCAACACTTTTAAAAACTCAATAAATATATAAAGATAATTTTACAAAAGATTTTATGATTTTTAAGCCCTCCGATAATTAAATAAATATTTTTGAAGATCAATAATACTAGATTTAAATAATTTTAAATCACTAAAAAAAAATACAACTAAAAATACTGGGGCGCACATAACACAATATATACTCATATAAACTCGACACTAAATATCGTTGAACTCCACAACGATATTCTCAAATCCAATTCCATACTTTAAATACTAATTAACATAATTAAAACAATAAAAATAATAATAATAATAAATTCTACAATAATCCGGGATCTTACACTTACCTCACAGAATACTAGCTTGGTAGCTTGATGAACACTCTTATTGTTAGAATTTTTCAATTTATCAAGAAAATATGTGGAAATTTGGTGTATGGTGGAAACATTTTTTTTTTTTTTTTAGCTAACCAACTTGAAAACATATTTGGAGTAGAAATAATTACAAACTAAGATGTTCGTATATAAATACAAAATTCAAGTTTGTTGGTATCATAAGAGAATCAACTTTAATTTGATCAATATTTATGTTTCTTGAACATTTACAACAATTAAATTCAATGATAACACTAATTCTTTGTAAAATGGAATTTTAATGAATTTTTAAATTAATGGATGGGATCGATACATTAATCAAAAATATATATCGGACAAGAAAGAGAAGGTGTGCTCAGTTAGCCCCTGAACAAATAATTTTCGAACTTGTTGTATGTACTTATTTTTTTTAAAATAAACTAAAACTAGATTCTTGAGTTATATCATAAATGATTTATGCATCTCATACAAAGTTAATATTCATTAATATTAATAAATAACAAATGGAATATTACAATGTCGGAGTGGAAATATGTATGTTCGATTCACAATTTCCCATTTATAACTTTAATTTTTTTCTCTGTTTTTGTCCGACTTAACAACAATCATAATTTTGCAGAACTATTTATTTCCTCGAATTTCTTGCTTACAATCTCTTTGTTCTTTGATTATGGGTTTTGTTTATATGGTTTACTAGTGTACGTGTGTGTTTTTATTTACATGTTCTTTTTGACAAGAGTGTTTTAATTTACATGATACATAGATTTAATTACTCTTAAGTTGTCAAAATGCTTCTCTTAATATTTACCTGTCTATTTTAAGATTGGCATGGTATGCATATATTGATGCAATTCTAAATTAGTTTCGGCCTCTCTTTATAAAGTAGGTATTAAGTACTTATTCGTACTTGTTGGGTTAATTTGTCTCATCTATTCGATCGATTAGATTATAGTGTGGACAACCTGTACTTGTTGCTGTCATGCGAAAGTTTTTTATTTTTCAAGTGTTCTTCGTAACTAGATATTATGCGCTTAACTAGTCCTCCAAAATTTGGAATAACTGCTGTTGTTTAATTTTGTACATGTTACTTCTTATAAAAAATTATTCAACGAGAAACCTGCTTTCATTTTATCTAATTATTGCTGCTGTACAATATTCATATTTGTATGATCTTCGTTTCTTATATGCATGCATGTATCCCTATCTGCATTTTTGTCCCCTCCCTTATCTGTCTTCAATATTGGAATTGGATTGTTACATACGTTGTAATCAGAGTTGTATTCCGATTCTTATACTATAGTCCGACAGACTATAGTCCGACAAATATATCTTTAGAAATATCTGTTTCTTGTGTAAATTTCTTATCTTAGACAGTTTTTTAAAGTCATAGGCAGATATCATTTTTTATCCATCTGTATGGATAGCTTTCCACCTAATTTTGTTCTCATTACAATGTTGTTAAAAGTTTAAACTTTAAAGTAGCATATCTATGTGCCTCTTTGACACTGCTTATCCTAATGATTTATGCACTTATTTTCGGATAAAAATTTTATATTTTGATAATTTTCTTTTATACAAATATTTAATGTATGTTTGAGATTCAATAAATTATAAAAATGCGTTGGAAAATAAGTTTGAAAGTTAGGAATCTTTAACTTTATCTTAAAATAAGTTGACTTATTCTGAAAAAAAGTTCCTCAAACACCCCCTATATACACTGAGTTCAAACCGAAGAAAATTGAGAAGCTGGGTGACAATTTTATTATAATATCATGAGAAGATATCTATATGCACAAGTCGGTATAGAGCACGAAAATGAGAATTGTTTTAGGACAATTTTTGTTGTCGAGAAAGATGATGCAATTTATCATTTTAATAGTAAAGATTATCTATAATGAGTGAGGAAAATATATCGATAATTAAATGAATTTAAACTTTGTAAGAATTAGTACATGTAAATTTCATAGTATATAAATTTCATGTTTGATCGACTTATGTGGATATCTTTCGACCTAATTATGTTCTCATCCTGCCAAATGTCGTGTTCTTGTGTAAATATATAACGTATAGGTTTTCTTTAAAAATATAGGCATATTTCATTTTTCATCGATTTCTATTGATAGTTTTTTACCTAATTTTCTTCTCATTATAATGTTGCTAAAAGTTCAATGTAATATATATATAGGGTCTTGTTCTAATAGAAACTAACTTAGAATGGAAACTAGAAACTAAACCTAAATTAAATATTTCAAGCTAATCTAATGACCAAATTAGGGGTACTCCAATACAAAAAATGTTTAAAATTATTGTCTCTATTCAACAAAAATATAAAAAATTAAAAAAAAGTTACTGTTTACGTGATGACGTGGCACGTGAATAGTAACTTTTTTTTTTAATTTTTATTTTATTTTATTTTTATATTTTTGTTGAATAGAGCCAAGAATTTTAAACGTTTTTTGTGAAGGTGCCCCTGGCGGGGCCATTAAAATAAATGAAATATAATTTATTTAGTGTAGGTTTCTAGTTTCTATTCTAAGGTTGGTTTCTATTTGAACGCTACCCTATATATATATAGAGTCCTACTCTACTACAAACTAAAATTAACTACAAACTACAAACTAAACACTAATTCAATATTTCATGCTAATCTAATGATTAAACTAGGGGTACCCCAATACAAAAAGTGTTTAAAATAATTGGCTCTATTCAGCAAAAAAAAAAAAAAAAAATTCACTATTCACGTGATGACGTGGCAGTGGATTTCACTGGTTAACGGTGCTTCGCACCTTCTTGTACGGCGCTTCGCGCCTTTATCATTCTAAAGTTGTAAGGAATGGCAATCAATGGTAAAGGCAATAGACGATTGACGGGTGTGTCGAGGGCCTGCGGCCCTCACGACTACCTAACTCATCCATTTACTGTCTTAAATGCTTCGCATTTCCACGGCAAGTTTTTTTTTTTTTTTTGTTGGATAGAGCCTATTATTTTAAGCATTTTTTGTGAAGGTACCCTTGGCGGGAACCTTAGAATAAATGAAATATAATTAATCTAGTGTTAGTTTGTAGTTTGTATTTAAGGATTTGTTTGTATTTGAGCAAAAGCCTATATATATATATATAGACTACTCCAATACAAACCTCCTTAAAATACAAACTTACAAACCAAGCATAATCTAATATTTCAAGCTAATCTAATGACCAAACTAGGGGTACCCCAATACAAAAAACGTTCAAAATACTTGGCTCTATCCAACAAAATAAAATAAAAAAGTAAAAAAATAAAAAAAAAATCACTGTTCACGTGATGACGTGGCAGTGGATTTCACTGGTTAACGGTGCTTCGCACCTTCTTGTACGGCGCTTCGCGCCTTTATCATTCTAAAATTGTAAAGAATGGCAATCAATGGTAAAGGCAATAGACAATTGACGGGTGTGTCGAGAGTCTTCGGCCCTCATGACTACCAAACTCATCCGTTTACTATCTTAAATGCTTCGCATTTCCACGACAAGATTTTTTTTTTTGTTGGATAGAGCCAATTATTTTAAGCATTTTTTGTGAAGGTACCCTTGGTAAGAACCTTAGAATAAATGAAATATAATAATTTTAGTGTTGGTTTGTAGGTTTGTATTTTAAAAGTGGTTTGTATTTGAGCACTTGCCTATATATATATATAGGACATGATTCAGGTGAGAACATGTATATGTTGGAGAACACCACATTTCAAGCAATTTTAAAGGGCCCCACCAGGGGCATCCAGTACGAAAAATTCTTATAATTCTACCTTATATACATTCATCAAAAAAATATATAAAAAATATTTTTTTAATTTTTTTTTAAAAAATGATGACGTGGCAGTAATTTTTTTCATATTTTTTTGTTAATTCTTTTTTTATGAATGGATAGAAAGTAGAATTATAAGACTTTTTTGTGAAGGTGCCCCTAGCGGGATCCTTTGAAATAGCTTAAAATGTGATAAATATGTGTGTTCTCACTGTTTTCATAGTAACATGTATATATATATATATATATATATATAAACATGACCCTAAATATCACAATTTGAAAGCAAATGGTCCTAAATATCACAGCTCAAAAACATGACCCTAAATATCACTCCAAGACACAACATCGTCTAGCGTTTTGAACTTTAACGCTAAAGAAAAAGGGAGTGGGGAAGGTTACATTATATAGCGTTTTCGGGCGAAAGGGAACACTACCTGCAGTAGCGTTTGTGGATGGTGTTAACAAAGTTTCAGGTAGCGTTTTGGGAATTGGGGGGGAGGGGGAAGACGCCACTTGATGTGGCATTTAGGGTGTTGTTTTTTTTCCTAATAATATTAAACTTTTATACTCAAATGTTCAATTAAAATTGTATTTTTTAAACAAAGTTTCAGGTAGCGTTTTGGGAATTGGGGGGGAGGGGGAAGACGCCACTTGATGTGGCGTTTAGGGTGTTGTTTTTTTTCCTAATAATATTAAACTTTTATACTCAAATGTTCAATTAAAATTGTATTTTTTAAATTTAAAAAATACAATTTTAATTAAATTTAGGGGGTTCAACAATTAACTTTTGGGTTCAACGTTTCCATTTTGGGTTTTAGAAATATTCAGAACGACGAATAAACCGTATACGAACTTAGGCTTTAGTGTTTGGGGTTTAGGGTTGTTTACAACCCTAAACCCTAGACCCTAAACCCGAACTTATCCTGATTTTAATACGCGTTAGCGTTTAAAAATTAGGCCACCGTATTCAATTTTTTAATTAAAATTTTTTAAATTTAAAAAATTCAATTTTAATTAAATTTAGGGGTTCAACAATTAACTTTTGGGTTCAACGTTTCCATTTTAGATTTTAGAAATATTCAGAACGACGAATGAATCGTATACGAACTCAGGATTTGGGGCTAAACCCTAGACCCTAAACCCTAACTTATCCTGATTTTTAAATGCGTTAGCGTTTAAAAATCAGGCCGCCGGATTCAATTTTTTAATTAAATTTTTTATATTTTATCTGTATTCCCTTGAGGTTTCAACAGTTAACTTTTGGGGTTCAACATTTCCATTTTGGATTTAAAATATATTTAAAAAAAACAAAAAAAAACAAAAAAAAAACAAAAAAAAAAAATTAAGAACATCCAAAACGCCACATGAAGTGACGTTTCAACCACTTGACCCACTCACCCCTACGCCACTTATTCTAACCAAAATTCGTTTAGCGTTTCGAGTTTTCAAAACAAAATTTAATATTGCGTTTTCTTTGTTTATTTATTGAGAGCTAAAGCTACACCGTTTGTTTTTTAAAATAGAGCTAAGCGATACACTTTTTAAAACAACGTTTTGACATTCTTTTTTATTCCTGAATGCTAAATCACATTTTAAATTAGCATTTTAGGTTTAAAAATGACAATGATACGCGATACAGCGTTTTGGATTGTTACACAAAAAACACTGTTTTAGACTATGTTTTAGAGTGATATTTAGGACCATTTTTCCAAATTGTGATAATTCAGACCATTTAATTTAAATTTGTGATACAGGGGGCAACACCCTAAAAATTGAGAACCTGGATGACACCTGTATAGTAGGTAAATTAGCAGGAAAATGAGAATTGTGTTTCGATAAATTTTTTTTAATAAGAAAAATATTGCAATTTATTACATAAATCGAAGATTAACTACAATAATTCTAAACAAGGTTGGATAGTTCAAGTGGGTAAGGGTATATCTTTGTCAATTCAGGTCATGGGTTCGATCATGCTCATTTTGAGAATTGTTAGAACAGATACTCATTTGTAAGCTTATAAGCACTTTATTATTAAAAAAAATTAGAATGATTCTAATCCAGGTTAGGTTCCACATTGAACTATTTAGAATTAACAGTTTTAGAATTATTTAATATAATATTTTACAGAATATTACATATATTTATAATTTTTTTAATAATTTTTGTCATAATGATTTTTTGAAACATATTATAACGATGAAATACAAGTTATTTTACATTAAAAGTAGTACATTCTTTAAAACAAATTACTCCCTCCGTCCCATTTTATTTGTCGCACTTCTTTTTGCACGCATTTCAATGTGCTTGGACGGGGTACTTATAAATAATATTTTTTATTTTTTTATTTTTAATAAAAATATAGAATCTATTTTTTAAACAAATAGAAAAAAATTAAAAAATATATTTTACAAGTACTATAGAGGTATACATGTTTAGGACTGATGATAACAAATAACCTAATGCAAGAATTGTATCCGGTGATTAGAGCTGATTCCAATGAGGGAGCTAATTGAGGTGCAAGTCAACTAAAGCTATATCATGTGATTGGATCCTGCAAACAATTAGGAAGTATTTTTGCAACAAGGTACAAGATTCTTTAATCGAGTATGAGTAATCAATCGTAGGAGGTTTACTAAAACAACTCAAGCAAGTGGTCCGAGAAGTGTGAGTTCGAGAAGTCTACAAAATGATCTATTCGAGAAGTTAAGAACTCACCTAATCGAGAAGTCATGGAAATGTTGTATTCGAGAACTCTACAAAAAGGGTTATTCGAGAAGTCCTCATTCTGACTAAGTCGAGAACTAATAGAAGTGACTGATTCGATAAGTCCTGACTTATTCATTCGAGAAATCAAGATACATCAGTTCGAGAACTCAACTTTGGATTCGAGAAGTAATTTAAGAAGTCCAGACAAACGCTCATTCGAGATCTCTTGATTACAGGAGTAATGATCGAGTTCTCTAAAAGAACATATCGAATAAAGGACAGTCTCATAATCACCTTGCACACCCATTACTAATGAATAGTAAACGAAGACACAGATGATGTAAAGAATAGGGGCTCAAAGTGTAAATATTTGAATGCTCAAATTCTTACAAATGAAATGTGAAATCAATCACTATCGACTTAGTCTCGAAGATCGAAATATGAGTTGAAGAAACCTACAATAAAGATTACTTTCAATTGTGAGATTTAAGGATAGCTCGATAAGTGCAAAGACTTATTGACCGGCAAGCTATTATCATATGTTAGCTGAAAGTGACTTGATAGTACTGAGAAGAAAAATTCAAACAAAAGGCATCTTTGCATAAAGCATCATGAGATCTTGGGAACTAAGTCATTGCATGAAATTAGTAAAAAACCGAAGAAAGCAGCGTGCATAAACTTAAAGCATTTCTAGAATTGTCCAAATTTACAAGCAAAGACCTTCAAGGCATTTCCTGAAATGGTGAAGCTTCAAGGATGTGCATGTGATAAACATTACCAAAAATGCATTTTCCATTTTATGTATTTTGTTTGTGTTTATACAGTATATATAATCTGTATGAGTAACATTGTAAGATATAGAGAAACACTTAGTTGATTAAGAAAAATCCTTAGGTTTCTTGTAACAAATTTCGTATTTTGCAGCCATGTTTTTCAACACAAGTTTTGTTCAATATTTACATCAGGTGGATCGATTCAATCCACCTAAATTTTAAAAATGGTGTATTCATTTACTGTCTTTAAGATTACTTGTTATTAATCTATTTTCACCTTGAATACATACTTAAATATAAATCATTGTGTCTAGTGAACTTTCAAAGTTAAACGTATCTCGAAAGAAAAATTGAAAATTTCACTAGATTGTATTCCACCCCCCTCCCTTCTACAATCTAGAGTTGCATTGCTTTGGGATTCAATAATTGGTATCAGTGCAAGCTTCTAACATACTTAAATTTAAAGATCTAAGCAAAAGAAACCATGGGTAGAAATGATACAGGCATAAAGATTCTAGTGCTAGACAAAGATAACTATTTTTACTGGAAGGTTAAGATGAGGCTCCATCTAATGGCCTTGGATGAAGAATATGTTGATTGCATAGAAAAAGGTCCTCAAGTTCTCTAGTCAAGGCTGCCACATGAGCTGGTGCAAGGAAAGTTGATCCAGCCACTCGGATAGAAAATTCAGTGGCAAAGCTTCCACATGAATGGACGATGGAAGGTACTGAGGCTGTGCACAAGGAAAAGAAAGCCATGAAAATTTTGTTCAATGGAATTGACCGGGATATATTTGATAAGGTCCTTAATCTCAACTCTTCAAAAAAGAGGTTTGGGACACAATTCAAACAGTTTGTGAAGGCACAGAACAGGTAAGGAGAATAAATTGCAACTCTACACATACAGCAGTATGAACACTTTTATTCTAAGAATGGTAAGAGTTTGACTGAGATCTACACTAGATTTCAGAAAATGTTAAATGGGTTAAAGCTCTATGGTAGTGTAATTCAAATCAAAGACTCGAACTTGAGTTTTTTGAGATCCCTGCCCAGAAAATGGAAGCATATGACCGTTACTCTTAGAAACTCCCAAGATTACAAGGACTATGTTGGTAGTATTTTTGTGAAGTTCGTTCGCAGGGAAGGACTATTAATACAAGTTCATGTTTTAATTTCTTAATATCTAGAAGTGTGAGAAATAATTCAAATAAACTAATTTTAAACAAGTACAACTAAATTTTAATTGATGAGGAAAAGCGATCCGAGAACTAGGGTTCTTCAATTGGTTCAATAATGTTGTTTTAATGTGATATATATTTTTCTCATATTTTGCTAAAAACAATTCTTCTATCCTTTATATTGTTCTCTCCCAAGATGCAAAATATTGTCTATAATCATATCTCAAAAGTCACTCCCATGATCAATCGAAATATAATTTTAGATTATTAAGACCCAAGAATTATAAGTTTCATAGTCCTCTTATTAATCTCCCGATTCAATAATTGCATTATGTCTATCAAATCATGAACAAGAATTATGACTCCTTTCCCAATTTATCATAATCACTATGAATACAATTAAAGGTTAGCTACTCCCTTAATTGGGTTAAGCCCTCAATGATAGATTAGCAAAAGTAGAGAATTAGCATCACAATCAAACAAGCATATATCACCAATGAATACTACCTAATTCTCGGATTATAGAATTAGTTACTCATGCTAAATAAAGAAAATAAGCATAAATTAACAATTAAAATCATGATTAAAAGAGTTTAGAGTAAAGAAAGTACAACTTGAAGAATTTATCCTCCCGAAATAGTTTGCCAATGAAATAAAAGAGCCCTCCACGTAATTCCCTTACAATCTTCAACCAAAATAAAACTTGCCGAAAATTAAAGTGTATTAATTAAGACTAGAATTACAAGAGAATTTGCAGAATTTTTGAGAGAATATATTAACTGAACATTCAGTTCCGGGATGCTCTAAACCTATGAAATACTAGCCTATTTATAGCATAAAAAAAATCACATCCGGTAATAAATAAATGGGTCGAAAGCTAAACAGGAAAATAAACAACTGGAAAGCAGCGGAGTGCGGTTGGTGATACTTTCACAATTGTTTCTGAATAAATTGAATTAACCCTGCAGAAACGAAAACCAATCACAACTTGAGAGGGTGAACGACATGCGCTGCACTATTCTGGCGCGTGCGATACACGCTTAGTGTGGCGAGTGTGCACACAAATAAACTGGCCGACAGCTTCCACTTCCTTGAAATCATTCTTTCATTTTATAAGCTTGACATGTTTCTTTTAGTTTAGTTTATAAAATGAAGTGACCTGCCACACTTTCAACAAATCTGGCGCCTAATGCTTTACACGAACGGGTTCCGTAAAAATACTTTTTAACCCGCACAGCTTATAATCTTTGATTAATAAATAATTAATTAAATCCAGAAATTATAAAAATAAATATCTAATATTATTAGATACTTATAAATATAATTTTCTAAATAAATTAAATATTTATTAATATAAATAAATCCTTAAGTCCTAAGCTGCGGTATATTGGGGGCTTGGAACCGGACTCCTTTCGCTTCACAAAAAATTATATTAATTCCAACCGGGATTCCTGCTTTAAGAATATATATCACTTTCCATATTTTTGTGACAATTCTTATTTCCTCATTGCTCGTCCAGGTCTAATCTACGGTCTCTTGAAGATGTGAAATCAGGCTCCTTTTGCTTCCAAAATTATCCTATAAACATAAAAAATCATCTTAACATTCAATCCAAATTAAAATGCTACTAACATGCTAATCAAGGACAAAATTATTACAAACTAAGGATAAATGAGAGATAACATGCTATAAAATGTACATAAAATTAGCATGTATCAAATACCCCCAATTTGACCTTTGCTCGTCCTCGAGTAAACCACTATAAAATAACTACTTATTAATACCACTTTCGTAGGTGACACGATTGCATTGAGCACATGCAACAAGCCGTTAAACTCCTATGTAGCCCTAGTAGGACGAGTTTTGTCTCGTGAGGGCCTATAGTGAATGTACCCACAAAATCCATCTAGCTCATGTAAAAGATCGAACGACAATACAACACCACACATACAAGTCCTCTCATGCCACATCAACTTAAGAATCAAAGTGAATACTACAATGTCTTGGTGTCAAAGGTACAAGTATTCACATAGTCTACTCAAAGAAGATGCATAAGTTCTCAAAAGTCCATGTCAAATGTAAGAATAAGTTGGTAATCATGCTAAGCCCACAAGAGTACATCTTTGATTCAAAACTTGGGATCACATATGCAAAATACAAGTAATAACTCACCTTTCACTCATAAAAGAATATTAACTCAAGAACAAGGGTAATTGTATCACTCAATTCCAACAAAATCATAAGCATGCTTGACATTTGGTATCAATCTAACTTTAACACAACATACATCACTGCTGATAATCAAAAAGGTCTTTATTCGGGTTGTAATGGGGCTAGGGACAAGGTATGTCAAGTAAATCCAAAGAAAGTGAAATGTCAAAAGCTAGTACCCAACAACATAAATCATTCAACTCCCCATCTGTAATCCCCACACTTGAATTCCTTTTCCAACAAATAACTCGATTAGTCGAACAAAGAAGGATCATACAAACATAAGTATGCTCTTAAATTATTTTTTTTTTAGCTAAAGATAAACAAGTACAATGACCCCATGATATTAATACCAAATTCGACTAAAAAGTAAATAACCATACCCCATATTCTTCAAAAGTAATGATCATCAATAATCCCCTCTTTTGCACACCTTTTTACTCCCTCAAACATTCTACTAGCCTTTGACAATTTGGGTTCAAGTTAAAGTAAGGCCAATACAAGAAAAAGGTTTAGGCAAGTATGTGGTGTGTCGCCGAAAAAATAAGGTTAATCTCAACGGGGTAACTATTTGATCATATGAGAATGGTGTGGATATTTTGGAAATATGGTTTATTCCTAAATGCCTTTATCATCTTATCATCAAATAATGTCATGCATTTTAAGAAAGATCTCAAACAAGTGTTAGCAATGCAAACAACATGTGGACACTCAAGCAAACGAATATAGATGCAAAAGATATACATATAGGCTTAAAATCTCACTTGGTGGAAAAACATAATCAATTCCAAGTAAATAGTCTCTCCAATGCACCTACTTGTACTCAAAGCATGTAAACCAAATCATCTTACACATATTCATGTCCTTTTAATCACTTACAAAATTCAATGAGTTTACTTGCTTCACTTTGCTAGTGTATGTGTGTGCATAAGAACAAAGCATATCACTTCTCAATCAAAAGCGTCAATAACACAAGATTCTTTTAGCATGCATGGTTGTATCAAGCTAACTTACAACAACTAATCTTTACAAGGCTAGAATTATTTTTTTGATTTTTTATTTTTTTTTTTTATTTTTTTTTAATTTTAATTTTAATTTTTATTTCAAATAACCCCAATAAGGTTCTATCTAAATGAACACACCCCCAACTTATCACGTTTCTTGTCCACAAGAAACAACACACAATGGACTAATATGCGAGGAAAAAGAGAGGACTCCCCTGAATCATGGTCGAGGTGGTAGGGTGCAACCAAGAACTGCCATTGTGGCATCCATTTTGAAATGAATATCCTCCTGCATAGTCCAAACACACAAAAATATTATTCAAATCAACAAAATTCCTTGGGTTGCCTCCCAAATAGCGCTTGTTTAACGTCATTAACTCGACGCCTCTCGTGATGAACTTAAGCTTAAGCTTTGACCGGTTTTACCATTACAAAACCAATCTAAATACATCTAGGAACTTTTTTAAAAAAATTACCACATCACCAAAATCGTTAGATCTTGACATCAGTACGTTTGGAATGTCAAAAAAATAATTTAAAAAAATAGATTCATCATTCGAGACAAGACTAGTTAAAAGGAGAGTTTACCCAGTTTGACCATTACAAAATCAAACCAAATATATTTAGGAAATTTTTAAAAACTTACCACATCAATAAAATCTTTAAATCTTAACATCCGTACATTTAGAACGTCAAAAAAATAATTTAAAAAAATAGATTCATCATTCGGGACAAGACAAGTTCAAAGGAAGGTCTACTTTGACCAGTTTGACCATTACAAAATCAAACCAAATACATCTAGGAAATTTTTTTAAAAATTATCACGTCACTAAAATTGTTAGATCTTGACATCCTAATGTTTGGAACGTCGAAAAAATAATTTAAAAAAATAGATTCATCATTCGGGAAGAGATTAGTTCAAAGGAAGCTCTACTTTGACTGGTTTGATCCTTACAAAATCAAACCAAATACATCTAGGAAATTTTTTAAAAATTTACCACATCACTAAAATCGTTAGATCTTGACATCAATACACTTGGAATGTCGAAAAAATAATTAAAAAAAATAGATTCATCATTCAGGAAGAGACTAGTTCAAAGGAAGCTCTACAATTTGACCGGTTTGACCATTACAAAATTAAACCAAATACATCTAGGTAATTTTTTAAAAAATTATCACATCACTAAAATCATTAGATCTTGACATACTTACGTTTGGAATGTTGAAAAAATAATTTAAAAAAATAGATTCATCATTCGGGACAAGACTAGTTAAAAGGAAGCTCTACTTTGACCGGTTTGACCATTACAAAATCAAACCAAATATATCGAGGAAATTTTTTAAAAAAATTCCCACATCACTAAAATCGTTAGATCTTGACACCGTACATTTGGAACGTCAAAAAAATAATTTTAAAAAATAGATTCATAATTCGGGAAGAGACTAGTTCAAAGGAAGGTCTACTTTGAACGGTTTGACCTTTAGAAAATTAAACCACATACATCACATCACTAAAATCATTAGATCTTAACATCCGTACGTTTGGAACGTCAAAAAAATAATTTTAAAAAATAAATTCATCATTCGGGACAAGACTAGTTAAAAGGAAGGTCTACTTTGACCGGTTTGACTATTACAAAGTCAAATCAAATACATCTAGAAATTTTTTTAAAAAAATTACCACTTCACTAAAATCATCAGATCGACATCCGTACGTTTGGAACTTTGAAAAAATAATTTAAAAAAATAGATTCATCATTTAGGACAAGACTAGTTAAAAGGAAGGTCAGCTTTGACCGGTTTGACCATTTCAAAATCAAACCAAATACAGCTAGGATTTTTTTTAAAAAAATTACCACATTAATAAAATCGTTAGATCTTTACATCAGAACGTTTGGAACTTCTAAAAAATAATTTAAAAAAATAGATTCATCATTCAGAACAAGAATAGTTAAAAGGAAGGTCTACTTTGACCGATTTAACCATTATAAAACCAAACCAAATAAATCTTAGATTTTTTTTTAAAATTACCACATCACTAAAATCGTTAGATCTTGACATCCGTACATTTGAAACGTCGAAAAAATAATTTAAATATAGAATCTTCATTCAGGTAAGACTAGTAGTTAAAGCAATACTTAAAATTGAAAATGCTACACTATACGTACCAAATGCAACAATACATGCCACGTCAGCACTGGTGGGCCCCACAAATGCAACATCTGCACTGTGGGCCCCACACATGCCACATCAGCACTGCTAGGCCCCACACCTTCTACGTTATCACTGGTGGGCCCCATACGTACCACGTAAGCACTAGTGGGCCCACCGACCACGTCAACACTGGTGGGTCCTACACCTGTGGGTCCCATACCTGCCACGTCAACACAGGTGGGTCCCACACCAGCCTCCGCTTGCCACGTCATCAGTTATGGGTCCCAAAATTACCATGTCACCTGTGGTCCCCACGCACACGCCACGTCAGCTGTGGGTCCCACTTGCCACGTCAGCAGTGGTAGCCCCTACTAGATGTCACGTCAGCAAATGTGGGTCCCACAACTTTTCCCACATGCCACATCAGCAATGGTGGCCCCACTTGCCTTCTCAACAGTGGGTCCCACATGCCACATCAGCATTTATTAAAATTATAAAAATATTCAATGCAACACCAACGGTTAGTTTTAAAACCTTCAAACACAATTTCAACTTTGACATTTGCACACACTATCAAGAATAACATGTATGTGGTTTGAGACTCATTTACTATCAAGTTAAACGTATTCAGTAAGGCCATGTTTGTTTCAAGGGATTATAATCCCCAAATTATTACCTTATAATTAAATCCCAAATGTAAGGGATTATAATCCCATGAATTCACATTTTGATCATTGTTTTAGTTCACTCCCATGGGATTATAATACCTTGTGAAAGAAGGTATTATAATCCCATAGAAATGAATCAAAAAGATGATAGCAATATACCTCCATGGGATTATAATCCTTTAAATTTAAGAAAGATAGTGTAATTTTTCAAGGATTATAATCCCCTAAAACAAACATGGCCTAAGAGTCATACATGTATGTGGTTTAATGTTTTTAATGTCTTATTTTCTACTCCTGTTTGCCTATCTATATAAAGGCTGGATTAGTCAAGTTGTAATTATTTAAGTAAAATCATTTGAATCTAATACAAACACATTCCAGAAATATTTCTCATGTGGATTATAATTTAACACTATGCTAGACTTCATCTCCCCCTAATATAGGAACACAATTCATCAAAATGATAATCAATATATCGGGTAGAAAAACACATCACCAGTTCAAGATATCTTATAATTGATGATAAATCAGAACCTAAATATATTTTTATTCTCCTTTAAGCTCTCATTTAATTTTTTATGGTGTCATGATACGGACATATACGACACAATCAAAAACCATAAAATGAGATGTATTATGAATCTGATCAAGGACTAATTGGTGGAGAAATTGTTTACAATAGGTAGTTGTCCTAGCCCTTATAATTTAATTATAATTACTAAAAATTAATCAATTACCTTTTTCAGCTAAAATATGTTACGTTTTATATTTTTTTTTTATTTTTTTTCTAGTAAAACCTATTCGGGTAGTTTTATTTAAGTAAAATAAAATAAAATTAATATTAATAAATAATAACTAACCGATTACGTTTTTCAGCTAAAACATATTATTTTTTCTATATTTTTAAACTAAAATCCATCCTTTTTAAAATTATCATGAACAACATATATGTAATTAGTATCGGATCATATCACTTAAAATTTTAAGCCTACAAAATTCATTTCTTAAAATTTTTAATTCAAATTAAAAAAAATCCATTATAATTATTATGTAATCATTAGTGGACAATTAATCATGTTTGAGGCCCGCGTGTAGAACACTTGGTCGAAAGGGGGTAATTTGGAAATGACAAATGGATTTGGAAGCAATGTACGTTAATGCTAAAATACATATGGTCCCGTGTATGAAAATTGGATAGTTTTCATGCTGGTCCAGCTTCTCAACTTCAAATATTGTGTCCAAAAATGATGAAAGCATTTATACGAGAGAAGCCCGTACTTACTTGACCCTTTTCATACAGTTAAAAATTTTATCAGATAATTAGTATAATTTGAAAGGAATCGTGACGGTGATGTCTTAGAATACTACTTAAAATTAAAATAATTTATTATGTATATTAGAAAAATTATAAACATAGAATAGGTTCTAATAGGTTCATACAGTGAGGTTCATACAGTGGTTGGTTGTAAACGAGCTGAACCGAGTCGAACACTATCAAACTATCGATTCAGGTTTTAGTTCGAATTTGACTTAATAGTGCGGTTCGTACTCGATCGAACCATAAATTTTAAGCTCGGAGTTCAACTCGATCAAAATTCGATATGTTCGAGTTTAGCTAGAAACTCGAATTAATTTTACTGAATATTGTGAAAAACTCGAAAGCAATAAGTTTGAAAATGTAATATATATATATATATATATATATATATATATATATATATATATATATATATATATATATATATATATATATATATATATATATATATACATATATATATATATAGGTCACGTTCTAGTGAGAACACATGTTACAATGAGAATAGTGAGAGAACAATGTGTTCACCACATTTCAAACTATTTTAAAGGGCCCCGGACACCTTCACAAAAAAGTCTTATAATTCTACTCTTTATCCATTCATTAAAAAAAATTAACAAGAAAATTAAAAAAACTGCTGCCACGTCATCATTTTATAATATTTTTTTTTATATAATATTTTTTTAATTTTTTTGATGAATGATAGAGGGTAGATGTTAGGATTTATGGGTGATAGCATAGAAACAACTTAACTAGATTTCCCTGTACTTAGTTTTTCACTAAGTAGAACATACTGTCACAGCCAGAATGTGTTCTTGTGACCAATATAGGTGTTGTAATTTAATAAGTATGTATCTAGGAAAAAGTTCATTCAATTGTTCAAGCCACAAGATTGCATCAGTTCGACAGCAAGAATAAATGTTACTGTCATAGCATTGAAAGTAAGGTTACAAGAAGACAACATGTTGCAAGTCACGACAATAGACTCAATCTGACAGCAACATTGGTGGAAGCAGGAGACAACAACATTCTCACAACTTGACAACAAGTCTGAAATCCCGACAGCAACATTGGCGGGGACTCATACTGTCAACCAAAGAATATTCTCTTGACAGCAGACTTGGCGGTTAAGGGTACTGTCTCACTGAATTATTTGAATTGGGGATTTATCTCAGTCAAACCCATGACAGTTTAGATGTTCAAGAAACAGATTTGCTGCAACTTGTCAAAGATTGTAGCAGACCTGCAAGACTACGATAGAAGCTTGAGAGATCACAAGACAAAGCTCGTCAATTCAAAGAGTATGACAAATCTACATCTACTAGAATTGTATGAGCTTGAATTAGAAAGAATCTAGGTTGCTTTACATTTTATGATAACTCTGTTTGTATAGCAATTTAGGAAAGTCACATGGGTGTGCAAATTGTAAGGAGCTGCCACTTAAAAATGATAGCAACTCCACAACCCATGCGATAGAGACGTTAGAGCAAATTAGCCTACATAGAGAATCGTCTCTCATTTCCTTTTAAGCAAGTTCTTGAATTGAATTCATTGTAATCACTCAAGAATCCGAAACTTGAGAAAACACTTTTTCTCAAGGTTGTAGCAACACTTCGCAAAATAAATGCAACATTTATTTTGTGAGAATATCTTGAGCTATCACTTGTGTTTGCATTTCATAGTATGATAGATTAGAATCTTTATTATTGTTGTTGAAGTAAAGATTTGAATTTATCAGTATTCCATTCAACCCCCCCTTCTGCAATACTCCGGGACCAACAACCAGTATCAAAGCAACAGATTGATATACTAATCTGAGATCATGACGAGTATACAGAAATCAAGTGGTATCAAGATTCCAGTATTTGATAAAGAGAACTACAATTTTTGGAAAAGAAAAATCTTGTTATTTATCAAAGCTGCACATCCACTGTATTTGGGAATTCTTGAGAATGGCCCCTTCATTCCTAAGAAAGAAGTAGATGCTGCCACTGTGAATTGTGAAGTAATTTCAGCTCACTGGGTTGCTAAGAGACCCTCAGAATACACAGAGTTTGAGAAAGAAAAGGTAGACTTGGATGACTACTTACAACTCATCTTGCTTGACTCTCTCACATTGGACAAAGCCATGTGTGGAAATGTTATGGGATGCTCATCTGCTAAAGAGATGTGGAACAAGATAGAGTTGCTGTGTGAAGGAAGTGAAGAGGTCAAAGAAAACCAAAGACAAATTCTTGTATCACAATATGAAGCTTTTATGGCCAAGCCTGGCGAAGAGCTCACTCACATGTTTGAAAGATTCAGTAAGCTAATAGCTGAGTTACAAATTCATGGAAAGTTCTATGACAAAAAGGAGATTAATGTCAAGTTTCTGCTCAATCTTCCTGAGCACTTTGAGCATAAAATCACTGCTATAAGAGAAGGGAGAAACTTGAATGATGTTTCTCTTGAGATTCTTTATGGTGTACTTAAGTCATATAAACTTGAACTTTTTCAAAAGAGAGCTATTCAAACTAGAGGCAAAGGAAAGATGGCAAACATGTCTGGTGCCCTTGTAGCTCATGAGCCACTTGTTTCTCTACCAAGTGAACCCTCACAAAGTTCACAACCAACACAAGTACCATCTCTGAAGATTGAGGAGGTGTTGGATAATGAGGAGAAAGTGGTTCTACAGCTCAAAGATGTTGAAGATGAAGATTCATTAGAAGATATTGAAAGCATGGATAATCCAACCATGGCATATATGGCTAAAAGATTCAAGAATATAAAGTTCAGAAGAAATAAGCCATATAAGCCACAGGGTCAGACATCTAAGTTCAACAAGGGAAACTCTTCGAAAGCTGCTGGTGGTGCCACAAGAGGAGTATACAAGATAGGAATGGTGGATAGGTCAAAGTTCGGATGTTACAATTGCAGTGAGCTAGGTCATTTTGCCACAGAGTGTAGAAGGCCAAAACAGAATCAAAGAATGGAGAAAGGATCTGGAAGTCATTTTAAAAGAAATCAAGGAAGAGCCTATGTGGCTAAAGGAAAATGCTGGGATGACTCTGATGATGAGGAAGAAGAAGACACTACTAGAAAAAGTAGAATAGACATCGCCCCTTTAACATCGGTTCATGATGTCCCCGATGTAAAAACAGTCAATAACATCGGTCGAAAAAAACCTGATGTCTTTGATATTTTATGAAATCACATTACAAGCCAACTGATGTCATTGACATATCATTCAAATATTAATGACATCGGTCAAAAAACAACTGATGTCTTTGACATATTATGACATCGATCGAAAAACAACCGATGTCTAAAGTAGGCTTAAAAAAATTTGGTGCTTCTGTACCCACACAATTTTCCCCGCTTATTACCCAAAATATTTCCCCCCTTCAGACAAAAAATTTAATACCCCGCCCGTCCACAACTTTCCCTCCTTTCATGCCAAAAAATTCCCCCCCTGACCAATTTTTAGTTCCCCTTTTTTGAGCTCCTCTTAATCAAAAACAAAAACAAATTAAAACAAAAACAAAAAACCTCATCCCCTCTTTCTCTCTCGACGACCTCTCCCTCTCTCTCTCACCTCACCTCTCTCTCTCTCTCTCTCTCTCTCTCTCTCGTATCTCTCTCAATTCGTAATCTCTCTCTTTCTCGTATCTTTCTCGCTCTTAATCGATCCAATTTGAAGCAGTTCATTAAACCCTAATATTTGAAAATTGGGGATCTTTTAGTTCAGGTTAATTGGTGATTCCTATTTGTTTAGTGTATATCAGTGTATATGAACTCATATATTTATGATTTTATAGGGAGTTTGGTGGCTGGAACTGGGAATTGAATATTTGTGATTTGTGCAAGAAGATGTCAGTCTTGAGGATGTAGATGCCATCTTTAATCAGACAGTGGTAAGTTTTCTATTATTTTTTTAGTCTACTCTAGAGATCTTCCTCATAAGATTATTATTAACTTCATGTTTACTGGCCTGGTGTATCAGGAATCTCCCCATCTAGTTGTGGAGAGGCGGGATGAACGACCACCAGCACCTGTTACTATGAATGCGTTTGAGCTCATTTCCAAATCACAGGGCCTCAATCTCAGTTCTCTTTTTGAGAAACAAATGGTATATGCTCATACTTATAACATTGAATATCAAATTGTTAGCCTATATTCTACTAGAAACTTTTAACAGTTTCTTTAGTGAACAGGGCCTTGTCAAACGAGAAACAAGGTTCACATCCAAATATCTTGCCAGTGAAATAATCTCGAAAATAGAAGAAGCTGCTTTGCCCTTGGGTTTTGATATAAAGAAAAATAACTACAAGGTGCAGTACATAATTGTGCTTCTTGAATCTTTCTAGACAATCATTTGAGCAAGCTATTCTTTTGTGTGGCATATATAGGATAGAAATTGTATATTGGAGTTTCTAGTGTGGGTACTTGATTTGGCCTTTTTTGTTTGCATTTACCATCTTCTTAAACTTGATTGTACTTGCACCTGCAATTTTTTCGTTCTAATTTATAATGTGATGCATTTTGTTCTTCAGTTAAAGCTGCAAGGGGAGAACACTGGGCATAAGGGTCATCTATCTGTTACTACTGAAGTAAGCTTGCCATCCATCATTCAGCTTCCTCAGTCATTAATATTTCTCAATAAAAATGGAACTTGGACAGACAAAATATAATTAACTTCTTTTTAATTTGTTATGGATGTTGACTTTATTCCCAGATATTTGAGATGGCACCCTCACTTTACATGGTTGAGGTTAAGAAGGCTGGAGGGGATACTTTGGAATTTCACAAGGTAAGCCATAAATAAAAATCTATTGCAATGCTTCGCATCCAGTCTGCCATGCTATTCAAGTTTTCTGTAGCTAAATCTTTTTGGAAGTGCTAAAAGGGTTCTTATATATCTTGGTAGTGCTTGGTATAGATCACAATCAATAAATGGATCTGTAACCTTAAAGGGAGAAGTTTCTATATCAGACATTGCTTGATGGGGCCTCCCATCAACTAATATTTTGTTAATTTTTAGTATATGGTAATTGGTATCTCTAAAAAATGAAAACTGGAAACGTAATTAGGCTTCTGTTTATCATAGAATAGGTTTGTTATGTGGCATTTATACTTGTATCATTTGTTAGTAGTATATCATCCTGTGCTACCACGCCAATTAATATCAAGTCCCTGCAGAAACTAAAGAATTAAACAACTTTGGACACAAAGGTTTTGGCAAAGATCCCACAGTAGAAACTAGTTTTTTGCCAGACAGGTGTCTTTCTCTTCAACTCTGAGTATTATTTGTGTATGTTTTTAATCAGGCTTTCAATATATTATCTATATTTGGTTCGTTCTTTTAGCATATATTCATGCTTTACCTTTGGTGTGTGAAGCATACTCCTTCAGTGAGAGAGAGGCAGAAGAACAAGTAGAACGTGAAAGACTAAGGAAACAATGGCTTCTTGAGCAAGAGAATATTTAAAGTAATTGACCACTCTTTCCATGATCTTGGACGTTCAGCTACACAGTTTCTATGAGCTAATTGTTAACAAGGCAAGGGGAAAAAGTGGACCGGTATGTTCAGTTTCTTGTAATTTCTTGAGTTTATGAGAAGGACATAAATTATTCCAAGTGTTTTTACTGGGAAAAGAATAGACGTAATTTTTGGATGTATGAGAACACATGAGAACACACACACGCACAGGTCTATCTATCTATATGTTTATAAGGATACACTTTGAAGCATAAATGTTGATTTATTAAGAATTTATAAGCTGTATTTTTTTCACTTGCGTCGCTTACATGTTTTTCATATTTTGTCCTGCATAGGTTTTTCACTTTGATGTACACGAGGATGTCAGGACTATTGCAGATGCAACCATAGAAAGATGAGGCATGACACATTTATTGTGTATTCGTCTTCTAGAGACCTGCATTAAGTAACAAGTGAAGTGACAATCTAGTATTAATTTGATATTGTGCCATAATTACCAACTGGCTTGCTGTTAAGTGTTGTTTTATTTGATATATGTCTTTACACCTGAGCTTGATATCTCATGATATTTGATGATAAGGTCAAGAAGCGAAACAAATCACATGGTCAATAAGACAACACTCTTTTTCTTTTAATATATAAAGTTACATCAATATCACTTAGTCCAAATGTCCCTGGACAGAGGTCTTAAATAAAGCCCCTCCTATTAGTTCCCCTCTTTTTACATATGTATACAAGTTCTGTTTAAATGGTGTCGTTTAATATTATTTAATAAATTAATGAAGGGTGTTAGGAAGGCAGTATCACGTGTATTCTTTTGTGATAAATATTATGCAAAATTGGTTTGTAATTGTAAAACGTTATGTTAGTTATGTAATATGCTTTCTGAGGCCCTTCAAGATGTAATCTGTTATTGTTCATCTCGCCATAATTCTTTAAAGTTTATGCTCTTGATGATACTTGGTCTATACAGGAGCAGCTCTCTAAGCGGTGGAACAATTATCAGTAATGGAAGCCTTCAAGGTCGCAGAATAATCAAGCAACAGCAACCCTTTATGCCACACCATAAAACAATAACATGGAGTAGCTTGATGGCGTGCGTCTCGAGGCTCTTGGATACATCCAAAGATTTGTGTACTAGCTAGCTCTGCCTTTATTTTATTTCATCATGTGAACCTCCTGAGAATTTATTTTGGGTCGAATTGTTGCCAGTTTTAGTTTTTGTGGTCTGGGGTTATATATATGTGGAAGCTGGTGTGGATGAAATGTAGGGTGTTCATGTGGATTAAATAGTTATTTTGTAAGGATCGAGTAGTACTTGGTATTGACAATAGGAATGCGGAAATGACATTTTGACTTGGTAATTAATATTTTGAGAACCATTATTGGTTGTTTTTCATTTTGGAATGGTTTTGGTTGCATGTTATTGTTTTGTTTTGGCTAGTATTGTTATAACACTAACACATCAGTTAAACTCAATAAAACTGATGTTTATAATAAGTAGAAACATCATTATTACAAAATAAGCTGATGTAATTTACATACAGTAACATCATTAACACCAAACAAACTGATGTAGTTTAAGCACAATGGTGTCACATTGTTGATGCTTTTCACATCGGTGTCTAACTGCTGTTAATATGTATGATACACATCGGTTATATTATAGTAAACGATGTCTCAAACACTCTTTGACATCGGTTAGTTGCTAGTAACTGATGTTCCAGATAATATCTAACATCAGTCAGGTTCCAGTGAACGATGTGATAGATACTCTTTGACATCGGTTACAAACTGATATGAAAAGTCAGTGAACGATGTGATAGATACTCTTTGACATCGGTTTCAAACCGATGTGAAAAGGGTTGGACCTTTCTCTACACCCACATAGACATCGGTTGAAAAAAAGCCAAACATCGGTTTTTAGCCGATGTCTATTGACCTGTTTCTAGTAGTGAGAGTTTGTAAATCTAGCTCTCATGGCTAGATCTGATGATGAAGCATCAAGCTCCTTAAATCAGGTGCAATCTCTCATTTCACTTGATATGTCTAAAACTGAATACAAGCAAACTATTGAAGAATTAAGTGCTGAGATGTTTAACATTCATGTTAGTTTATCTGCTGCTAATGAAGAAATTGTTAAGTTAACTGAACAGAATGAAACACTCAAATATGAGAATGAAATGCTCTTGCTTAAAACCAGTCCATTAGATTCACTAGCTCAAGAAAATGAGAGACTAAAAAATGATGTTGTCTGTGCTAAGAAGATAGAAGAATTCCTAAGAAATCAAATTGCTGAAAATGAATTTAAGCTTAAGGCCTTTAGAAATTCTTCTAAGTTAGTTCAGGAATATCATGAGAATCACACAGAGAACCAAAAGGTTGGAATAGGTTTCGACTATGGTAGGAGGCCTGGTAAGGCAATTGTGATTGATGATTGTTCAGATGGTGATGCTGTCAAACCTCATATTCTCAAGAGAGTTTGTAAACCCATTTTCAAAACTGTTCAAGCTGATTTTGATGAGAATTCCTTGCTCATCAAACAAGAGCTTCGTGATGAAGATGAGTGTATTGACAGCACATCTACTGAAGGGAAAGATACTGTCAAGATCCCCATAATAGAACCTTTACCAAGAAATCAGACAGAATGTTCTAAAGAAGCTGTCAACAAGGATAAGATAGAAACTTTCAAAGATACTGTCAAGAGAGTACCTAGGATAGCAACTTTCAAATCTACTGTCAAGACAGCAGGTATGAAAGGTACTGTCAAGGGTAACTCGACAGCAACTTCTGGACATACTGCCAACACAGATGCTTGCAAGCCTAAGAATATGAATGGCAAGTTAGGAATTGATAAGAAAAATGATTATGCTTATGTCAAGAATGCCCCTAAGAAGCTTTACAATAATTGTGGATCCTCCCAACACTTAACACATGTTTGTAAGAAACCGAATGAGAACAAGGTTAATGCAACCAAGGTTAAAGGTAACTTACACAGAACTCCCATTATGCAAAGAACAATGAATGTTTGTAGTAACATTGACTGCATGCCATACAAAATCACTGCCCCGAGTACATGTTTTTAATCTGCCTATTCTGTCTACCGAAACATGCTCCTATATACAAATTGTTGAGACTTCTGAGCCTGCCAATGTTGGTAGAAAGGCAGCATCCACTGAGAAAAAGACCAAGTCCTATTCTAAAACTGAGTGGGTAGCAAAATAAGTCAAATAGGATGATTCAATTGTTGATTCAAATGTGATTAACGATGATATAAAATGTGATGCTGTAACTGTAGGACCCAACAAGGATTGGGTACCAGATGCAAATTAAATATCATCTATTTTGCAGGGCAAGAAAAAGAAACAAGTCATGTGGATCATCGATAGTGGATGCTCTAGACACATGACAGGTGATAAAGCCTTGCTATCACATTATGTTAAGAAAGCTGGCCCAATCATAACTTTTGCAGACAATAGCAAAGGTTACACTATGGGATATGGCTATTTGGAAATTAGAAATGTTGTCATTGAAGATATTGCTCTTATAGATGGATTGAAGCACAACCTACTCAGTGTCAGCCAATTCAGTGACAGGGGATTTAAGGTTGATTTTGATATGATGGTTTGCAACATCTATCACAAGAAAAATGGAAGCCTTTCTTTGAAAGGAGTAAGGAAAGGAAGCTTGTTTATTGCAGATCTAAACTTTGCTAAGAAAGACAAGGTTTACTGTTTCTACAGTAAAGCAACAGTTGGTGACAACATGCTTTGGCACAAGAAGCTCTCACATCTCAATTTCAAGAACATGAATATATTGATGAAGAAAGAATTGGTGAGAGGACTACCTCAACAGGAATTCTGTCAAGAAGGACTCTGTGAGGATTGTCAAATGGGAAAATTGAGAAGATCAGTGCACAAGTCAAAGCAATTAAATACCAATACTGAGCCACTCAAGTTGATTCACATGGATCTCTTTGGCCCAGTAAATGTTCAATCTCTTGCCAGAAAGAGATATGCCTTGGTAATGGTGAATGACTACTCAAGGTACACTTGGGTAAAATTCTTGGAGTCCAAGGATGAAGCTGCTCAAGAAATCATTGATCACATAAGAGTTCTTGATAGAACCCCAAATGCAAAAGTTTAAATTCTAAGAAGTGACAATGGTACTGAGTTTAGAAATGTCACACTTGGAGGTTTCGGCAAGGATGAAGGCATTGTGTAACAATTCTCCACTGCCAGGACACCACAACAAAATGGAGTTGTAGAAAGGAAAAACAAAACTCTCATTGAAGCTGCTAGAACTATGTTGTGTGATTCAAAACTTCCAACATACTTCTGGGCAGAAGCTATCAACACAGCTTGCTACACAGAACAGAACCTTAGAGCATCTCCAATGGCGTTAGCTAAAAATGATTGGCTATATTACATAAAATATTGATTATGTAAATTTTGTCGAACCTGTAAGATATTGTGTTCCGAGGGTATTGGCTATAATGATTGGCTATATTTTAAAAATGGTATGTTATTAATATTTCAAGTTGTTATTAATGGAATATATAATTTTAATATAGAAATAAGTGATGTGGCAATTCACTACAGGTCTCTAGAGGTTCGACAAATATAGCCAACATCAAGAGATTATCTATAATTATAGATAACAGTTTTGTCCCATTGGAGTGTAAATTTTTTTACAGATTCTTTATAATTCTTATTTATGGTAATTAAATTTAAAATTTACCTAAGGGGTCTCTCCCATTGGAGATGCTCTTAATCAACAAGACTCATGGGAACACTCCTTAGTATCTGCTAACAGGAAAGAAACCTACTGTCAAATATTTTCATATATTTGGGAGTAAGTGTTTCATGATGATGGACAACCATGAAAGGAAAGAAAAGTTTGATGCTAAAGCTTATGAAGGCAGTTTCATGGGATATGGATTAGAAAGGACTGCCTACAGAGTCTATGTCATTGATCACAAAGTTATTGAAGAAAGTGTAAATGTAACATTTGATGAAACCAAGTTTCCAGGACTACAAGATGATGATCAAATGGAGCCTCTTAGATTTGAAAATCAAGGTTACTTGGAAGAAGAAGAAATTGTTGCTGAAGAACCTACTTTTACTCAAACTATTGAATTTGGAAGAGATGCTGTCAACACCAATGATGCTGCTCAAACTCCAACTCAATCTCAGACAATAACATATAATCATCAAAATGAGAATGACTCTGTAGATAATGAAGAGCATGAAGGAGAAAACAACACTAATGGAGAATCAACCTCTCAAGGATGAACTGGTCAAGCAGATCAAGAAAGGAGCTTGCCTAAAACCACCAAGTGTAACAAACACTACGCCATAAGTGGGCTACTGTAATGCTTTTTTGTAAGCGTTACACAAATAGTGTTACAATAGCTAGTAAAGTTCATACCTATTGTAACACCGCTCGATTGGTGTTACATTAGCCATATATCTAGTGTTACTCTGAAATTACGGTGTTACGTGAAATGTAACACCACACCGTGGTGTTACAATAGGTAATACTAGTTTTTGAATTTTACTATTTTTTTAAAATTTTTAATACTAATATTTATTTTTTAATAACTTTTAATTAATAAATCTATTACTCTTTAACCCAATTTCCGGAAAATGAAAACCCTCTTTGATTTTAAATTAACGAACTCCTTATTTGGATTAAATATTAATTTTAGAAATTCATATAATAATAATAAGTACTAAATAAAATAAATATTTTATGAAAATAATATAATATATTTAGATGGTTTCTCTCACTAAAATATAAGAATTAATATAGTAAAAAATTTAGAATATTTATATATGAATTAAAAAATAATAAAACTAAAATGTAAAAATATGAATTTTTAAAATAACAAATCGTAAAATGTAAATAAATGAATTTCTAAATAAATAAAATATGATATTTGTTTAATTTAATTTATACAAATCGACAAAATTATGCACTAGTTTTTTTATAAAAAAATTATTAATTTTTAAAAAATTAAAGAAAATTAATTCTAAAATCAAAATATGAAAACTTACACATTAAACAAATTACTTGTTTAATTATTTTTTCGGCATTTCAAACGTTCGGATGTCAAGATCTAACGATTTTAATGATGTTGTAAATTTTTAAAAAAATTGATAGATGTATTTGGTTTGGTTTTATAACAGTCAAACCGGTTAAAGTAGACCTTCTTTTTTACTAGTCTTGTCCCGAATGATGAATCTATTTTTTTAAATTATTTTTTCGACGTTCTAAACGTACGGATGTCAAGATCTAACGATTTTACTAATATGGTAATTTTTTTTAAAAATTCCTAGATGTATTTTGTTTGATTTTGTAATGGTCAAACCGGTCAACGTAGACCTTCAATTTAACATTAAATTATTTTTAAAATTATGGAAAATAGATGTATTATCCAAATATATGAAATGACAATACATTTTATTTTATTTTTCAGTTTGAAATTTGATAAGTAATATTTTTCAAATTTTTTTAAAAGAATTTATATTTTGCAATAAAAAAAATGCAATGAAAAGTACAACACACGTGACACATCACACAAGCAGCACAGAATGAAAATTTGGGCGGAAAACATGTTACTAGGTAAAAATTTGGGCGCCCTCAATTTTCCCCTAAAAAATTCTAACTTCCCCCCAAAACACTCCCAAAAACACTCCCAGCCTCCTTCTCTACTCATTCTCTCTCTCGAGTCTCGACAATTACCCCTCTCTCTCACTGTCTCTCAATCTCGCTCTCTATCTCTCTCGACCATCACTCTACTCGATTTACAAAATCGATTTACCAACTCTACACTCTTGATTACAAACTCGATATACAGACACTACACCTCCACTCAATAGACTCAATTTATAAACTTTACTCTTTACGGCTCCTACATCGATTTACAAATTTTTATAGCTCCGATTAGTAATTGAGCATTTTTTCCTCTTCGATTAACTACTCTCAATTCACTTTTAATTTGTTTTCTTTTGCAGGTAATTAGGGAATTGAATTTGGGGATTTGATTTTGGGGCTTTCCATTTAGGTATTCATATTTAATTGAATTGGGTTTCAATTATAGGCTTTTGTTAGGAATTCCATTTTAGGGTTTGTTTTTAATGAGTTGGGTTTTGCTTGATCTGATTTGGGTATATCTATGTGTATATGTATCTTACATACATATGAAAGGTACGCACGTGATGAGGAATCAGCTGACAACCAAGAGGAGACAGGATGGAAGTACATTCATGGTGATGTGTTCCGCTTTATGGTAAATTATACTAGTAAAAGAATTTAACTGATTGAATGTTTTTTTTGTTTATATAAACCTTTTATATTGTACTGATAGTGTTAATGTTATCAAACAGGTTATTCATGTATAATCAATGTTTAATTTGTTGCAAGAAATGATAAAGATGTGATTTTTATTGTAATTTAGTGGATTTTCTTGATTGTTTATGATTGTTTATAAACAATGTTTTCTTTATTCTAGTTGTATCTAGATATTTTTGTGTTCTAATTCTTTGTATAGATATCTTAAAGGTTAGTGATGAGGAGAAGGAAAAGAAGAAAAAGCGAAAGAAAAGGTTAGTGATTTCTTTTGAGCCCAAATTGGAACTGCCCCTTGGTCAACTTTTCTTTCTAAGTTCTTATCCTTTTCACTTGATTGGTATGTTTTATAGTTATTTTCTTGTTTTAAGTTGTAAAGTTTCAATCTTTTCATTTAATTTGATCTGGAGTTGTGTTTATTTGTTCTGTTCTTTCTCAGTTCGGTTGGTTTTGTAAATCCATTGATTTATATGTTTTTTTTATGACTTGAAAAAGGTTAACAATATCTAACAAGGGGGTCTTTGCGTTTGAGCAGTCTTCTAGATCAATACATCTTTGTATGCAGTGTTATTAGTATTATTGTTTGTTTCCTGGTGGGTTTCATTTATGGTTACGTTCTTAATTTTTAATGTATTTGGGTAAGAAAAGAGGTTGCTTGGTTATTGATCCTTTACTGTTGGTTTGGATTTTGATGAAAAATCTTGGACCTCATGTGTAATTGTCAATTTATGTTCTTGTTGCTATACTGGAGTGTAAAACAGTTAGTATATTGTTCATTGTTGCTGTTAAAGAATTGGTGTCAATATTGTCTAAGTTCTTCATGGTTGTTTTGTCATAGATTTCTGGTAGATTGGTTGACTGTTGTCCAATTAGGCCTGGTTACTTCTCTCTCAGTATGTATGCCTTCTATATTTTTTAAAATTTAACCGTTGTCTGAAGATTTAAGTCTGATTACATGATGGTTTAGATTATTTGTGATACATATGATTAATTTCCCTTGTAATGGTAATATTGACTAGTGAATTTGATTGGTACACTTGTCTAAAATTAACATTTTGGTGCTAATTCTTTCAGTAAGTTCATTTGCGGTCTCTCTCTGTTTATATGAGTACATTTTGTGTAATAGGTTTTGGCTTGCCCAGATGGTTAATTACATTGGAAGGCTACTAACTCTTGCTTTTCTATAGGTAAGGCGTCGACTTTGCTTCTGCAGCTGAAACAGAATCAGTGAAAGACCAGATTATTATTTTTTATAATCAGTTTATATGGCTTCAGTGGGTGTAGCTCCCACTTTTGGATTAAGGGAACCTAGTGGTAATAGTGTTGCAGTTGATAGGTTACCTGAAAAAATAAATGACATGAAAATTGGTGATGATAAGGTAGATTTTTAGTATTATATCATTTGATTACCTTCCCATCATTCGTTAGTCTCGAATGCTTTACTAATAACTTGCTCTCGCTGCTGTTTTACAGGAAATGGAAGCAACTGTTGTTAATGGTAACGGGACTGAGACAGGTCATATTATTGTCACAACTATTGGTGGTAAAAACGGCCAGCCAAAGCAGGTATAGTTTTTCTATCACAGTTTTCATTTGGTGTATCAGTATATATAATACTTCACTGCATTGTGATGTGTTAATTTGTTATGCAGACGATAAGTTATATGGCAGAACGTGTCGTTGGACAAGGATCATTCGGAGTAGTGTTCCAGGTTTGTAGCTAGTTTCTTACCCATTCTCATATTATCAAGAGATGGTAAAAGAGTTAAAAGTACTGTTGGATGCAAGTTTTGCTGAATATTGATGACACTGTTCATGTTTGTTGTAGGCAAAGTGCTTGGAGACTGGTGAAGCTGTTGCAATTAAAATAGTTCTTCAAGACAAGAGGTACAAGAACAGGGAGCTGCAAACCATACGTGTTCTGGATCATCCAAATGTGGTTGCTCTTAAACATTGTTTCTTTTCAACAACCGAAAAGGATGAGCTATATCTTAATTTGGTATTGGAGTTTGTTCCGGAAACGGTTCATCGGGTGATCAGACACTACAACAAGATGAACCAACGAATGCCAATGATTTATGTAAAACTGTATAGTTACCAGGTATGCATGATACTTAAATGACCTAGTTTTTGGGATCTTTTCCTTCTTCTTTTTTGTCTTCTTTTTTGCATATCTGATTAGTTATGCATGAGTACAAGACTATGGCCCTCAATTCCCACAGTGCTTGAACTGTGTGTGATGGCATTCTAAATTAATTCCTTCCTTCTCGTTTGCATGTCACTTTAACAAAAATCTGGCATTTATTGATCATTGCAACTTGTATGCTATCTAATAGCCTTTTTTTTGTATGCATTTCCATTTAGATATTGAGAGCATTGGCTTACATCCATGGTAGTATCGGAGTATGCCACAGGGACATTAAACCCCGAAATTTACTGGTGAGTTACTTGTATGATTCTTCAAATTCTTTTTACCTCTCTTGTCTCAACTATATATTCAAATTGGACATTTGCAGTTACAGCAACTTAATCATCATCACGTAGTACCCATCTTCTAGCAGATATTGCTAATGGAGAGAATGCTTACTTTTACTTTTAACTCACTTCTGACTAAATTTATGTTACAGGTTAATCCACATACTCATCAAGTGAAACTGTGCAATTTCGGCAGTGCAAAAGTCTTGGTATGTTATTCAACATCAAGTGCTATTGACTCGGAAACAATATTGGATCGGCTTTTCCTGTTGCCGAATGAACTCTATGTAACATACCTTACTGCTTCTATTTTCTATCTTTACTGGTATTATTCTGGCGGAGAAACATCAGATTTACTCTGTGTACCAGTACTCTAATGAAATTATGTGTTCTTGTAATGGTTTCGTACTTTTAAAATTTAGACTTAATCGTATGTGCTTGTTGGTTTAGAATTATGTTGGATTCCTTTTGGAAGTATTTGTAATGGTTTTATTAGGTATTAGTATGATGTTGGTATGTCGAATTTGGGATTGAATTGTTTTGGAGTTTGTTGGCGTAGTTTGGAGGTTTGGTTGGAGTAGTATGGAGATGGCTTTTGGTTTATTATGTAGTTTGGAATTAATGTAGTGGATCTTGTTGTGTTGGCTGGGAATATTATTAATGCAGAGCCTACATTTCAAAATTTCAAAAATTTACCGTTACGTTTGCTTATTGTAGTGTTACATTTGTTAATATATAGTGTTACAATAAATAGAAAATAATGTTACAACAGATAAAAATGGTGTTACAATAGGGTATGTGGGCCCCCTATAAAATATTTACCAAGTCAAATGTAACACTTAATATGTGTTACAATTGCCCAGTATAGTGTTACAATAGAGGCTGGTGACGTGTACACAGTGTGCCACGTGATGCCACATGTGTTGCCACGTGGCCACGTGGTGCCACGTAATGCCACGTATGCACATGGTGCCACGTCTGAAAAAATTGAACTGAGCTATTGTAACACTCAAAATGTGTTACAATTGGGCCCCTGGTGTTACAATAGGTGCCTATTGTAATACTTTTGCTACTGTTACAATAGAGAAGAAAAGTGTTACATTAGGGTATCTATTGTAATGCTCGTAAACGTAACGCCTCCTGGTGTTAGAATAGATCTAATGTAACGTTTTTCAGGCCTATTGTAACATCAGAGAGGCGTTACATATGCCCATCTATGGCATAGTGAAAGATCATACCATTAATTTAATTATTGGTGATCCCACTACTGGTGTAAGGACGAGGAGAAATATTTCTGCTAATAGCATGTTTTCTTGTTTTCTATCTCAAACTGAGCCAAAGACAATTGATGAAGCATTGTTGGATTCTGCTTAGGTGATAGCTATGCAAGAAGAGCTTAACCAATTTGAGAGAAACAATGTATGAAAGCCGGTCCCTAGACCAAAAGGGAAGTCAGTTGTTGATACAAAGTGGGTTTTCAGAAACAAATTGGATGAAAGTGGAAATGTGACAAGAAATAAGGCAAGGCTAGTAGCTAAAGGTTACTGTCAACAGGAAGGGATAGATTATGATGAGATATTTGCTCCTGTTTCCAGACTTGAAGCTTTAAGAATATTTCTAGCCTATGTCGCACACTGTAACTTCAAGGTGTTCCAAATGGATGTCAAAAGTGCCTTTCTCAATGGAGAGCTAGAGGAAGAAGTGTATGTTGAACAGCCACCTGGATTTGAAGATGCTGAGTTGTATGACTTTGTCTACAAGCTGTTCAAATCACTTTATGGATTGAAGCAAGCCCCCAGAGCTTGGTATGAAACTCTCTCTACATTTCTCATTGAAAATCAATTTACAAGAGGTGTAGTAGATAAGACATTATTCTACAAGCACCATGGCAAGGACATCATTTTGGTACAGATATATGTTGATAATATAATCTTTGGTTCTATAAAGAAGCTGTGTGAATAGTTTTCATCTCTTATGAGGAACAAATATGAGATGAGCATGATGGGAGAACTGTCATTTTTCCTAGGTCTACAAATTCATCAAAAGGATGATGGAATCTTCATAAGCCAAGCAAAATATGTCAAGGAACTTCTCAAAAAGTTCAACTTGGAAGATGCATCACTTGCCAAGACACCTATCTCTACTGCAACCAAACTGGATTTGGATCCTAAAGGAAAGAAAGTGGACTCTAACACTTACAGAGGCATGGTTGGATCTTTGTTATATCTAACTGCTAGCAGACCAGACATCATGTTTGCTACATGTCTTTGTGCAAGGTTTCAGGCTGATCCAAATTTAGGCCTTTGGTATCCTAAAGATACTGGATTTGATCTGATAGGATATTCTGATTCAGACTATGCTGGATGCAAAATTGACAGGAAGAGCACAATAGGAAGCTGTCAATTTCTTGGTGGAAGATTAGTGTCATGGTTTAGCAAGAAGCAGCATTCTATGTCTACTACAACTGCAGAAGCTGAGTATATTGTAGCTGGAAGTTGCTGTGCACAAATTCTCTGGATGAAAAATCAGCTATTAGATTATGGTTTAGAGTTATCCAACATCCCTATATACTGTGATAATACTAGTGACATAGCCATCTCAGACAATCCAGTTCAACACTCCAGGATAAAGCACATTGATATCAGACATCATTTCATTAGAGAGCATGTTGAAAAAGGAACTATGAAGCTAGTTTATGTCCCCACAGAAAAGCAACTTGCAGACATTTTCACGAAGCCATTGGATGAAGCAACCTTCAACAGGTTGGTAAGTGAATTGGAAATGCTAAATCTGGTATGTTAACTTACTAGTTTTTTTTTCATTTTCAATGTGTTAGATGCAGCTCGTGATAGTAGCCTTCAATGTTGCTGTCATGAGAAGTTACTGTCTTATGTGCTACTTGTTTTTGACAGCATGTCTGCTATGACTATGCTAAATTGAAATTACATGCGTGTTTTAGCTTATGCAATGAGTAGTCACGTGACATTAACTTAAATCACATGCATGCCAGTGATAATTAGTCGTGTCATTTGAAATGACCCGGGGTAATTGTCAGTCCTTTTTCTTGTAAAATTAAATACTTTATTAAAAAGCATATGGGAAACTAGAACGTCACGTAGCGTGCTATAAAATGACCTCGAGACTAAAGACCATTTTTCATATCACACTCATGCTTTAAGAAAGAGAATAAGAGACAATAATGGAGAACAAGAATGGAGATGAACAGAAGCCCATTATTTGGTGTGAGCCCGGACACGAAAAGGAGATAAAAGAACTCTTCGCTGTCATGGATGGTTTACTTGAGGAAGAGAAGACCAAAGAAGAGAAAAGTGCTAGAGAGACGGTGGAGAAGGACCTTGAAGCCTGGAAGAAGTTGCTCGACCTCGTCGAAGCACTTGTAAAGGCGGATGGGATAACAGATGAAACAGTTCATGTGGAACTGTATAAACTTGTTTCTGATGAAGAAGAAAGTTGTAATTTTTCTTATATATAAAAGAATCGTTGCATCTGATTTACTGTTCATACTATCTCTGTTAGATTCTCTTACCTATTTACCTGATGGTTAATGCATGTATACAATGTATGTGTGTAAATGTGTGCTCTTTAACGAATATGTGCCTAAATCGATTAAAATGCTAATTGGTAATTATAATTTTAAACAATGGGCAAAATCATTTGAAACTTATAACAAAAATTATTTTCGCACAAGTTGCTGTCAGCAATGAAAGTTGCTGTCACGACACGTCTTGACAGCAAGTTTCCTTACAACAAGGAAAAAGTTTCTATCATGAGAGTTTAAAAGAGTGTTTATTGGTGACAGCACGTTCTCGCGCCAATGTTATTGTCAAGAGAAACATGCGGTCACACCCTCAAAATTACTGATGAATTTGTTCTAGCACACAGGTTACTGTCAAGTTAGTGGATCGATATAATTGGGATTTTACCTCCACGATTTACAGCCACTAAAAAGTAACTACCCACGACACCACGTGACTGATTAATGGGTTAAGACATAGGTTTACTTTCCCCGTTTCAGTAAAACGTTTGATATATTCATATAAGCAACTGTCAAACACACAAACACATAACTCTATACAGAACCTCTCTCTCAAAAGTTTAAATCTCTTTATCCAAACTCAAAGCACAAAAATGGAACCCAAACAATCCTCTTCTCAAACAAACTTTGCTGGTATTCTCACTGCTGGAGATGTGGTGAAGGATTCAAAGGACTTGTATCCTTAATGAACAAGTCCTATCTAGGTCGTGCTATAACCTCTACCCCATCTTTGGACCTAGACAGAATTGAACAATTTTGGCAAACTGCTGTTGTTCAAGGAGGTGCAGGTAATGAAGCCATACAATTCAAAATCAAAGACATTACCTACATTCTCACTAACAAGGGAATCAATGAAGCCCTGGGAACTGGACTGCAAGAAAAAGAATCATACCAGGAGCTTGCAAGTGATGAAACCCTAAAGAAGTTTTTCTTAAAAATTGGGTTTTCTGGCCCTGTTCTTGAAGAAGGTACTTCAAGTTGGTACCCAACAGGTGAAATGGACAGGAAGTACTTAAGGAAAGAATGGAGCATGATTCTTGATGCAATGGTGAAGGTTTTCTCAACAAAAACCACTGGTTGGAATGGTATTCCCTCATACATCATGAAACTCACTCACTCACTTGTCCATGGGTACAAGGTGGATGTTGGAAAGTTGCTTATGGGACAATTCAAATCTGCCATAAGTAAGAAGGTACATGTCTATCCTCGCTTTCTTATGATGTGTATAAATTCATTATGTGGACTTGATGAAAATGCCTTCCTCATAGTGGAGTGTAATGTTTTGAAAAGGAATACACACACTACACTCAATTCACAGAATTTAAATACACATATTCCACTCTGTTTCACAAAGCACATGGCTGATCAAGAGCCTAATCTTGATTTTAAACTACCCTCTGGGTATGTTACTTTTTCTCTTGAAAATGAAGCTGAATTAGACCCAAATTCAGTTAACCCACATTCTACTCAATTCATTCAAATCAGACCTTCTAGACAACCAAAAACCATAAAAATAGCCCTGCAAAAATCCAAGAAAAGACCTTTGGAAACTGGTGTTGGTGGTAGTTCTGAGAATGTTGAGGGAGAAACTGCACTTGATGCAGCAAATAAGGATGTTAGTCAAAGTGAACCCACAGTGGTTCCTCTTGAGCCTAGGAGAAGAGAGCTAAGAGGGGCAAAGCCACTATCAGCCACCCCGCAGTCTCACAAAAGGCTGTGGAGGATAAAAGGGAATCAAACACATCTCTAGGTGCTTCTTCTCAACAAGGATTATCTATTGAAATTGGCCTGTCTCCCAAGGCATCTTGTAAAGAGTCTACACAGCCTCATGTACTCACTCATGAGGAACCCCCACTTGCAGATATACACATGGGGTTAGGGCACAATGAGTTTCTTGAAACTTCCACTTTTGATGTTCCACAAGTTACCCCTGTGGAACAGCCAAAAATCTCTTCTATACCATCACCTTCTTTATTCTCTAATCCATCAATTGTTTCTTTTCAACAACCTAGAGAAGGGGACAGTCCCAACCCTTCAGGTTTTAATCATCCATCTCATATCATGGATGAGCCCCCATCTAGTGGTCCATAAGAACACATTTCTCAAAGTGAAATGGACACCACTCCCTCAAACACTGAGCTAGATCAAGGTGGTACTTTGCCAGAAAATAAAAAAGCCAACATCATGGTCAAACTCCAACAAGCAACTGACCCCAAGAAAGTTGCTATCACAACCTCAGCTACTGTCAAAGACACCACCAAAGTTGCTGTCACTCCACCTATTGACAGTAACATTTTGGTTAAAGATGTTGTGACCTCTACACAGCATGATCAGGATGCAGTAACTGTTGAAGATGCTTCTGATGATGATCATTTGCCTATCTCTGCTCTATAGGTAAAATATAAACATTCTACTTTTTCAACTCAAATGCATGTAAGTACTACTCATACCCATGCATCTAGGATGAGTGAGGGAGAGAAAAATAAAAGAGAGATAAAATAAAAGAGACGTTAGCATAAAAATGAGAGGTAGCCAAATGAGCTGGCAAAAGGTGAGGGACTTGAGCATGTCCAGAGTGAACCTGAGGGAGCCCCACAACATAAGCTCTAGGCCTTGAGAGTTCTTCTGTGAGGAGTGATGAGATCTCTCAGAAAAAAAATGAGAGTGTGAGAACCCCCATAGCCTCCTTGCCCCAATCTTTTACTTTGCCTCCAAAAAGGCTAAGATCTGGTGGTCCTTCTAAACAAGCTAATTCATGGTTGCAATCCCTTGAGGGCAGATGTGCATCCATGGAAGCCAAGATTGACAATCTGTCCATTATGGTAGCTGCTGGTTTTGTTGAGATTCAACAGGCTCTGCTATCATTTTCTGCTACTCTTAGTGCTGTCAACTTAACTAAGGGGGAGAAAGTGGTAGATCAGAATAGGTAGATCTAAATATCTCAGAAAAAGTGGTAGAGAATGAGAAACAAGGGGAAGCAACAAGCAAGGGGGAGTCAAGAAGTAAGGGGGAGCAGGTACAAGTTGAAGATGGAGAAGATAATGAGGGGGAGCCAGAGAAAAAGAAAGAAAGAAACTTTGGTTAAGATTTAAAGGCCTCTGGAGATGGTGACTTAATTGAACATGAAATGGATGGTGAGCCAGTATTGGTAACCAGAGAAGTAATCGAGCAATTACAAGAAACACAAAAGTCTGAAAGACCAATACTGCCTTCTCTGAAAATTAATGAGCCAACTCCAGAAATCATGGAAACTCCACTGCAAAAGCTATGGAGAGAACAGGAAGAGCAAAATAGACTGGGTAAAGGCAAAGATAAAATGCCTGTGTACATAAATCTGACAACTGGAACCACCTGGTTTGATGGAAGTGAGTATAGCCCAGATGGTGCAGGAATAATGATGGTTAGCCACATGGAGTATACTTTGAACAACAAGGATGAAGAATTCAGTATGTTGGTGGATAACTCAATCACAGAAGCAGGAGGAGTTTACAACAAACTGTCAACAATACTGAAGGATAAAATAATAAGTATCTCTGTGAAAGTTAACTTGGAGAAAAGATGGGCAACTGATGTATATCTGAAAATTGGCATCTCAATATTCATCACAATGCAACTACTGCAAAGCTTGAAAGCAAGAGTACTAAATTCCTTAGCTATAAAAGTGAAGGCCAACTCAACAACCTTTAATGAAAGTTTTTTGGCACAGATCAAGAGGCTTGTTGAAGAAAAACTCCCAGAAGTGATTGATAATCCATATGGTGTTTGCTACAGGATGACCACAAGTGCAGGACTGAAGAAATTAGTTTTCTGACTTTGGATAAAGAGTCAAAGGTGAAAAATGACTCAGTGATGATAGTACTGAGACAGATCCTCAATTCCAAGAATACCAAATAAAGAGTCAAGGTTTTCAGGGAAATTCACAATCTTTTGGTGAAAAGAGATGAGAGTCTTAGCACTCAAGTAAAGAATTTAATTTTTGAATCCAATGCCAAAAGAGGTGAAAGAGGTGGAAGCTGCACATTTGATGACACTCTTGATGATAATGAGCTTGATGGAAATGGAGGATCTGGTGCAACTGAAGGTGGGAGTAAAAACAAAGTAACTGCTGAGAATGTTGAAAGTCAAACTCAGGAGAAAGCAAAAGAAGAAGCTCCTAGTACTGAAAAGAAAGATGTTGTTACTGAAGAAGGAGAATCAAATATTCTTGAAGCCTTGGAAGCAAATATTTTAAGGTTTGCTGTTGACTGCTTTAATGCTGAAAAGGATGCTGTCAACAAAGACACTGTCAAGAGCTTAAATAAACATACTGTCATGGAGGACACAGTTGAAAAAGACACTGTCAGGAGATTGAATGAAGATGCTGTCAAGGACAAGGATGCTAAGGCATTCAAATCTAAAAGGACAAAAAGAAAAGCAAGAGCCTGGCGCTCAATTCCTACAAAGGGGAAGACAAAAGCTGCAGTTAAGACAAAGAAGCATGGAATAGTGGTTGATAAGATTGTTATTCAGAAAAGAGAAATGATAAACAGCTTCGAATGTCATAAAGAAAATGTTGAAAGAGACATGAAATCCGTCTCTTTGGATTTGGATGCAAGTAAGCAACATGCAACCAAATACACCATCTGGCATATAGATGGAAGTAGAATGATGGATGTTGACAAGGATTTCAATATGATTAAAGGATCAATAGTGGTGGATAGGTACACCCTCAAAATGATATCTGATGTAGTGACACGCAGAATCGATTTCTTTGTGTTGGCAGGAATGGTGGAGCTTATGGTGAGTCATGACAATGTCCCTAAACCAGCCATGCAACACATCTAGAAATACTATACTGAAAGATATGCTGAATTCAATGAGAAACATGGTGACTGGATGGAAATTGATGATGCCGACTTGACTATAAGTTTAGATGAAATAGAGGTTGGGTGTAAGTATGACTGGGCAGAAAGAACGTCATCTAATACACCTGCAGAAGTGCATGAAGCAGCGGAAGCATTCAGGACTACTGAAGAAGAATTCAAAAATGCTGACAAACCACCCAAGTCTGCCAAACAAACTGCTTAAAATCTAGAAGCTCAACTGAAAGAAAGTTGCAAGGTCAACAAAATGAACAGTGAGAAAGTAGATTATCAGCCCTGTGTACTGGAAGATCCTCTCAGAATTATAGATGGAAAAGAAGAAATCTATGCAGATATTTTTCACAAACTGAGGACCAGTATCTTGAAGAATCTCTACTGGAAAGTTGTTGGATCATCTCACAAGTTTGAAATGCTATGTGCTTGGGAACTTGAAGCTATCTTTGATCAAAGAAGAGATGAAGATCCAAAACTAGACAGAAAAAGGAGAGTATCTCTTAATGCTTTCCCTGGAAGGAGATTCAAGGTCATCGAAGGCACATTAAAGTTCAAAACATATACCTATGACTTCGAAACTTGGTTTGACCTGAAAGATGCTAAAGTGTTTCCTTCTCGAGTAATTCAAGGGTACATTGATGACATTGAAGATGATGCTAAAACTCCTAAAGAAAAGGCTTTAGTAGAAGACCTCAAGAAGGCAAAACAAGAAGCTCTCAAAAGAGAGGGAAGAATCTAGACAGCTGAGGACTGCTCAAATCAAGCTAAGTAAAATTTCTTATTTGCTCAACATAAAGGAGTAATTGATTTGCAGTTAGAACATCAATATTGTATTCTGGATTCTTTAACATTCATCAGACATGGTATCTTAACTATTCTGATCTATGTTAGTTAAGTTGTCAGCATGCTTTACTTGTAAATTTGTTGTTATTGTCCATAAAAACAAATTGGGGAGATTGTTAGGATTTATGGGTGATAGCATAGAGACAACTTAACTAGATTTCCCTGTACTTAGTTTTTCACAAAGTAGAACATACTGTCACAGCCAGAATGTGTTCTTGTGACCAATATAGGTGCTGTAATTTAATAAGTATGTATCTTGGAAGAAGTTCATTCAATATATTGTTCAAGCCTCAAGATTGCATCAGTTCGACAGCAAGAATAAATGCTACTGTCATAGCATTGACAGTAAGGTTATAAGAATACAACATGTTGCAAGTCACGACAACAGACTCAATCTAACAGCAACATTGGTGGAAGCATGAGACAGCATCATTCTCACAGCTTGACAGCAAGTCTGAAATCCCGACAGCAACATTGGAGGGGACTCATACTGTCAACCAAAGAATATTCTCTTGACAGCAGACTTGAAAGTTAAGGTCACTATCTCACTGAATTATTTGAATTGGGGATTTTTCTCAATCAAACCTGTGACAGTTTAGATGTTCAAGAAATGGATTTGCTGCAACTTGTCAAAGATTGTAGCAGACCTGCAAGACTACGACAGAAGCTTGAGAGATCACAAGACAAAGATCGTCAATTCAAAGAGTGTGACAAATCTTCATCTACTAGAATTGTATGAGCTTGAATTAGAAAGAATCTAGGTTGCGTTACATTTTATGATAACTCTGTTTGTATAGCAATTTAGGAAAGTTACGTGGGTATGCAAATTGTAAGGAGCTGCCACTTGAAAATGATAGCAGCTCCACAATCCATGCGATAGAGACGTTAGAGCAAATTAGCCTACATAGAGAATCATCTCTCATTTCTTTCTAAGCAAGTTCTTGAATTGATATCATTGTAATCACTAAAGAATCCGAAGCTTGAGAAATTTTTTTCTCAAGGTTGTAGCAACACTTCTCAAAATAAATAAAACATTTATTTTGTGAGAATATCTTGAGCTATCACTTGTGTTTGCATTTCATATACTGATAGAATAGAATCTTTATTATTGTTGTTGAAGTAAAGATTTGAATTTATCAGTATTGCATTCAACCCCCCCTTCTGCAATACTCTGGGACCAACAGTAGAATTATCAGACTTTTTCATATTGGGTGCCCCAGGCGGGGCCTTTTAGAATAGCTTGAAATGTGGTATTCTCATTGTTCTCCAAAATATACATTTTCTTACCTGAATCAATCCATATATATATATATATATATATATATATATATATATATATATGTATATATACATACATACATATATATATATATATATATATATATATATATATATATCGAATATAACGAAACGAAACTTACTCAGTTATAATACCACTCAAAGTGGTATCTGAGGAGGGTAGATGTACGCAGACCATGCCCCTATACAATAGGGAGGCTGTTTCCGAAGGACCCCCGGCCATTACAAATATAGAAATACAAATACAGAAAGTAAACCTAATACAAACTAAGAAACTCACACACACGCAGGAGTCGAACCCCTGACCTCCTTCAAAGGAGACCAATGGCTCAACCACTACACCAACATGTTGTTGGCCTATCGAATATGTATATATTAATATATAAATAACATATAAGTAATATATAAATGATAATAAGGATACAAATTTGAATATTTTACCAATCGAATTTGAGTAGCTAACACAGCATGCAAGTCAACCAAAAACAAGCGCTAAACCTTTAAGGACTCTTACACGAGAAATCCTTTAACACCTTGGATCTAGAAGGCGATCTTTTAATTTACAAGAAATTCTTGAATCCACAAGAAAAATGAGAAAATTTTTAAAAGTTTTAAATTGAATTAAAGATTATCATTCGTTCATCATATATAGTATTGTTCATAACCCTAAAACAAAATAAAACAAAATTTTAATTAAAATAAATTAAATAATATAAAGTAGCATGATAATGCAAAAATGAGCATGAACATGCCTGGTCTCCCATCTAGTCATTTGATAACGTTTGTTGGTTTTTTCCCCATTTTGACATGGTCATGCATGCAATCCACCATGCATCCTAAACACCAAAAATTCTCCTATATCAATCTTTTCCACTTATAGGATACTCGATCCTGAGTTCTCATATAAAAAAAGAATCGCATTTGCCTGTTTTTTATCTCTATATGGTATTTTTATGGGGAAAGGTCTCATAAGAATTTTCTACCTGAACACTCATACAAGGTCAATATTCTATGACAACGACACTCGGAATGACATCTTGATCAACAATTGTCAACAAAACAATTGAATCGCCTCCGACAAATTTAAACTCATTTCTCTTACGAACAAAATTGCAAATTTTAACGATGAAATGAAGAAACCAATATCCTTCAATGGATACACAATATAAGTCATGCTATCATTTATAATTCATTTGTCTTCTTTCTACTTTTGTGATATACATTCAAATCAATTTGATATGGTCTATCCATAACAAATTGGCATGCAACCCCATTAAAATTATCAAAATTGTAACATTCTTGTACTTCAAACAAGCGATGTCAATCATATAATTCATGTTTGAGTTGATTTCAACCAATGAATTATCCCAAGTAAAATTATACATAAATTTGTGGAGGTGATTTAAATTCAATCTCAATGTGCTTCGTAAGTATGTGCTCATGATTTTCATAGTTTACCACATTCTCAAAAGTTTTGGGACTCACCTTGTAGAATGTCTGAATTAAACTCTGATGGTGTAATTATCCACCAATTTATAAGTATCCAAGGATAGTTTCTGCATGCTTCTGACTTGATATTTATCATCTTCATTATTATCACCTTTGTAGGCATCATCAAATTTTTCTTCGATGTGTTCATCAACAAACAAGTTCTTATCATCTACTTCTTTAACCTATCAATTTTGTCACAACACCAATACATAAAATTTTTAGTGCCCACTATATCACACCTTTCTCTAACTTTCTCCATATCTAACAAACTATCTTACTTTGTTTGAGGATACTCATCGAACACATTACCAATATGACGAGGTTCATAATGTAGATTGGTGATATCATCCGGTTTACGCTCAATGTACATCTTAGACTCGTAATCCTCAGGTAAAAACCTTTTCATCCTCAAAATGTCTCATTTGTTGCCATGTTTTGACGAACCCTTTTCTTTGCTACCGTCTTTGAAGAACATTCTTTCCCACCATCTAGATGAAACACCCGTTAAAAAGCCACCACCATCATAATCTACATATATTTAAGAACCTCCACGACATCGAAAAATCTATCAACATCAATTTGTCAACCTAGGAACTCATCAGCTCCTAAAGACCTATAAAATAAAAAAAAAACCTTTGCAATATCATTGTCATTGAGACTATCATCTATATTTGAATTTGAGTTAAAATTTTCACCAACATGATATTTCCGATCTCTAGGGTATAACGACCTAGAATTTTTCGCGATTATGTAAAGGTTTATTTAATTATTAAATGTGGAAATTATGTGAATTATGATATGGGTAGGTTTTATGAAGTCAAGTTATGTATGAAACCATGTTTATGTGATTATATGATGATTGCTATGTGTTGTATATGTCCGTGGAATTTTATTTATATTTTTAAAAGCATTAAAAGTATTTTTAAAGTGCATTTTTAATTTTTTGAAAATCATATAAAATCATTGGAGTTGATTTAAATCATGAAATCTTTTGCATTATCATCTTTGTGATGTTATTTAGTTTTTTTTTAAATTAGTGTGGATATTTAATTGTGAGTTTTGGTATTTTAAAATGATTTAAAAAGCTTTATTTCATTTAAAAGTTCTTTATTTCGAAAATTCGTATAAAATTCATTTTTGACTCAAATATTATTTTAAAAATATGGGGATGCTTCTAATTTCATGAACTTTATTTTAAAAATTTTAAAAATATTTTTCTCCCCATCTTTCTATTTAATTTCAATTTAAAATGAGTTAAAATCAGATTTTTAGAATAAGAATTTTCAGCATTGTGAATTTACAGTTTTGCCCTTGGGGCTATAAACATCACCATCGCCTGTTTCTTCCTCCCCCACTTCATTTCTTCTTGTTTCTTGTTCTGGTACTCTCTCTCTCTCTCTCTCTCTCTCTCTCTCTTCATTATCTCTCCACTATGTCAAATTTTGGCTTCGGCCACATAAAATATGTGTGGCTATGAACTTTACGTCACTCTTTAATTTTTCAGCCAAGTGTGACATAAGGTCGAATCATCGTACGTCCCCTACGGACACACCCCTGTTGTGTGGCTGTAACTCAAAACAGAGTGACTAAAGCATACCACCACTTGGGTCTGACAGCCCCCATTTTAAGCTCAAAAGTGTGACTAAATACCAGCTTGCAGCCACAGGATGCGTAGTGGCTAAAGAGAATTAATAATGTGACTAAATACCAACATTCATCAAAGGCTTAGTTTTGGTCACACTATTTACTGGTAAATCGTGGCTAAAAGCTTTGGTGTGGCCACATTATATATTTTTTTGTGGTCGTTTCTATTTTATATACACATTAAATAACTGATTTTAGTCACTAATAATTGTAGTAACTATAGTTCTGGCTAAAACCTATTTTTATATAATTTTTGTAATATATAGTGTGGCTAAAAAATAGTAATAGCCACACACACTTAACTAAATTATACATGGTTTTATTTGTATTATAAATGATCCATAATAAGTAATAATACCACAATGCCAAAATTGAAACACAACTATTCTAAAATTCAAACACTTAGCCATACATAATCCATCACCATACTAAATAGCAAAATAATTAATGTAATACCTAAGATCAATCCATACATAATCCTCACCAAACTAAAACCATAATTTCAATTAGAACAAAAGTATGATCAACTAGCTAGAAATGAAGGATGCTTTGAATTTGATTGAAATTTATTGGCTTCTTCATGTGCCTTTTTAGAAGACTCCAATGTCATAACTTCAACTTGCTTATGCTTCTGAATTTTATTTGAGATTGCTGATTCCTCTGATTGTCTCCACCTACATTTAATTCAATTTAGTATGATCCAATACACAAACATACCTAGCTACAAAACAAAGGAAAAAATGCAGCAATAACTATGAAGCAAAGTGTAAATAGATGTTCATGAAGTTGGCTAAATGGCTACCAAAAATAGCCAACTAAAGCTACAATACAACAGATATGTGTCCCCACATTCAACCATGTGTAATCCCCATGTTCAAAAACAGAACGTCAAGTTGCCAACAAGCTTTGCCTTTCAATGGGTCACTATCACCCACAAGACTTATTAAAAAAGAAATAAATAAAAACTTTTACCTAAAAGGGATAATACTCAATCCCTTGCATGAAAGAGGTCTATTGTGTTTTTTTTTTCAAATTGATGCTAGAGAATACAAGCATAAGTAAGAATCTACAGAGTACTTGCCAATGTACTGATCAAGATCACACTAACATGTGTACATCTTTGGGAATGAGTGAATTTGTTCTCTGTTTAAAATGGCTATCTATTTTAAAACAAGAAACTGCACTTGTAGCTATATGACTAGAGCAGGCATCTATTCTGACCTCAAGTGTACACTGAAAAGAAGCTTCGAATATGTGAGGGACATCCTCAATCATTTCACCCTTGTACCTGAATACAGAAAGTACACAAGGAATTGCAAATGTGAACAGTATAAATATGAAGCTAAACAATGACCCTATTCATTCAAAGTAAAACTAGATATATACTTGTAATGTACACGATTTAAGTGCACTCTTGAAGATGAAATGCAGATTAGAACAACCACACAAGTAGAACATGCAGGCAAACAAAAAGAATCATTGAATAGGAGAAATCAAAATGCTAGTTAACATTAGCATTTGATTGCCTTGTATTTCATCTTGTATAAGATGACGCACATATAAAAAGTGAGTTTGTTTATATATAAAGTACAGAACCATAGAAAAGATTGAAAGTTTTCACAATGGCTTTTGAAATTATGCAGACCTGATTAACCTATGTATATTTTACATTAAATATGTACTGTTTCTTTTAAATAACTATGGAAACAATTACCAGTAGAACCATGTACTCTCAGCAAAAAACTGAATCATTTTAGGACAATGACCATAGTGTAGTACCGAGCCACCACCCTACACAAGACAGAAAGAGGCCAAAATAAGATACATACTTCATTCAGTGTTTCTTCAACCCCCTGACACATGGCTTCAAACTTCTAGTACATATTTCCGACCCAGGGACCACCTTCATCATCCATCTTGCTTATGTATTAACCTCAAGTCTTCAATGTCAGATGTCACTACAACTGCACAAAAGGCACAAACCAGCATCAGAACACACATAAATGAAACAAATATTGACAAGTAGGATATATATAAAAAGCATATGTCCAACGTAGAGTACTCAACCCCCCCTGCACTGCTCTTCAACAATAACCCCAATAATCTAGAAATTAGATCAAAAGATGAATTAGTTGAGACATTTCATCAAACAGATTGTGCCCAATTAAATTAAACAAATTGAGAAAATCAAGAAAAGGAATTTACTAATTTGTGCGAGAGAAGTCTACCAGAGATTCAAGAAAACCTTTATTGAATACAAACAATCGAGTTGTTTGTATTTTGATTTTGATTTTGATGAAGTGGATAAGTGTGACACTGTGAGTGTGTGTCTTCAGCGTGAGTTGTTTGTGGGAGAAGAATTAGAGGGAATGGGAAGAGAGTGAAATTTTTGTTAAGGGGGGAAATAAATTATTAGCAAAAGTAGAGGTGATCATTCGGTCGCCGAATAACAAAAACCGAATAACCGAAATCCGATTTTTACCGAACCGAACCGAACCGATTTATCCGTAGAAACCGAACCGAAAAACCGAAAAACCGAACCGAAATATTTTTCCAAAACCGAACCGAACCGATTTAAAAAAATTATATATAATATTTTTTTTTAATTTTAAAATTAATTTTAATAGCAACTATATTAAAATATGTAACAATTAAAACAAAATAAAACACAAACTATCAATTTAAATATTTAAACTTAATTTTGAAATAATTAAATCATGCATATATATAAAATATAAATATATACATATATAATATAAATAAAATATATATATATAATTCGGTTATTTCGGTTTGAACCGAAGTTTTAAAAAAAAAACCGAACCGAACCGAAATAAATTTCGGTTTAAACCGAAAAACCGAATAACCGAAATTTTCAGAAAAATACAATCCAAACCGAACCGAAATTCAACATTTCGGTTCGGTTTTTCGGTTTCGGTTCGGTTTTGCTCAGCCCTAAGCAAAAGGTGGGGAAAGAGGGGGGCTCAGAGAGGGGGAAATGAAATTTGTGAAATTTGTTAAGCGGGAAAATGAAATACAGTCATATTATGTATAATCGGGATTAGATTAGTCGGAGCGAGTAGTATTTTTAGGAGCTTTATATTATAAAATCATATAAAATAGAAATTAATATTGTGTTGGGAAAAAATAATCGAAAAAAATAAACACTCATTTTAATGTTGTAAAAAAATAATCGAAAAATAAAAAAGCTGGGTTGTATGAGATTTTAACAAAAACTTAGTAAAAGTACTACTTCCAATAACGGGGCACGATCTAGATTCACTGAAATATTTTTTTGAACGATTTCTTTGATTATCGAACCGTACGGATGTTAATAAACACTCATTTTAGTGTTGTGAAAAAATAATCAAAAAATAAAAAGGCCTGGTTGTACGAGATTTTAGAAAAAAAAATCTAGTAAAAGTGATGTTTCCTATAATGGGACACGATCCAGATTCACTGAATAATTTTTTTAAATGATTTCTTCGATGATCGAATCGTACAGATGTTAATAAAGACTAATTTTAGTGTTGTAAAAAAATAATCGAAAAAATAAAAAGGCCGGGTTGTACGAGATTTTAACAAAAACCTAGTAAAAGTGATGCTTCCTATTATGGGGACACGATCCAGATTCACTGAATAATTTTTTTAAATGATTTCTTCGACGATCGAATCGTACAGACGTTAATAAACACTAATTTTAGTGTTATAAAGAAATAATCGAAAAATAAAAAAGCCGGGTTGTACGAGATTTTAACAAAAACCTAGTAAAAGTGATGCTTCCTATATTGGGACACGATCCAGATTCACTGAATAATTTTTTTAAATGATTTCTTCGACGATCGAATCGTACATATGTTAATAAACACTAATTTTAGTGTTACGAAAAAACAATCGGAAAACAAAAAGGTCGGGTTGTACGAGATTTAAACAAAAACGTAGTGAAAATGCTGCTTCCTATAACGGGACACGATCCAGATTCAATGAATAATTTTTTTGAATAATTTCTTTGACGATCGAACCGTACAGATGTTAATAAACACACATTTTAGTGTTTGGAAAAAATAATCAAAAATAAAAAGGTCGGGTCGTATGAGATTTTAACAAAAATGTAGTAAAAGTGTTGTTTCCTATAATGGGGCACGTCCCACTCACTGAATAATTTTTTTAAGTGATTTTTTCAACGATCCAACCGTACGGATGTTAATAAACACTCATTTTAGTATTGGAAAAAAATAATCAAAAAATAAAAAGGTCGGGTTGTACGAGATTTTTATAAAAAGGTAGTGAAAGTGCTGCTTCCTACAACGGGGAACGTCCCACATTCACTGAATATTATTTTTAAATTCATTTTTTGACGATTCAACCGTACGGATGTTAATAGGTACTCATTCTAGTGTTGGGAAAAAATAATCAAAAAATAAAAAGGCCGGGTTGTACGAGATTTTAACAGAAAGGTAGTGAAAGTGGTGTTTCCTATAACGGGCCGCGTCCCACATTCATTGAATATTATTTTTAAATGCATTTTTCGATGATCCAACCGTACGGATGTTAATAGGTGCTCATTCTAGTGTTGGGAAAAAAGAAAAAAAGTAAAAAGGTCGGGTTGTACGAGATTTTAACAAAAAGGTAGTGAAAGTGCTGATTCCTATAACGGGGCACGTCCCACATTCGCTGAATATTATTTTTAAATGCATTTTTCGACGATCCAACCGTACGGATGTTAATAGGTACTCATTCTAGTATTGGGAAAAAATAATCAAAAAATAAAAAGGCCGGGTTGTACGATATTTTAACAGAAAGGTAGTGAAAGTGTTGCTTCCTATAACGGGGCACGTCCCACATTCATTGAATATTATTTTTAAATGCATTTTTCCACGATCCAACCGTACGGATGTTAATAGGTACTCATTCTAGTGTTGGGAAAAATAATAAAAAAAAAAGGTCGAGTTGTACGAGATTTTAACAAAAAGGTAGTGAAAGTGTTGATTCCTGTAACGGGACACGTCCCACATTCACTGAATAAAACTTGTAAAAATAATAATAAATTCATTTTTGATCTCAAAAATATTTTAAAAATACGGGGATGAAGCTAATTTTGATATCTTGATTTTAAAATCACATCTCTCTCGACTCAAAATCACATCTCTCTCATTCTGTCCACTCAAACACTCACCCCTTTATCAAGAACCCTAAATCTCACCCCAGCCCCTCTCTCTCCTCTCTCAAAACTCTAACTGCCCCTCTCTTTCTCTTTCTTTTTCTCTCAAAACTCTAATATAAATCTCTCTCGATATTAGGGAGAGAGAGACCAGGGGATTGTATAATCCAGAACGATCGATAGATAGAGTGGCAGAGGATTGACGAGGGGAATGTTTGGAGATATTTTCATCATCTTCCAAGTGTTCGACACAAGAACTCACTGGAGCTCCACCAGAAGTAAAATAGAAGCAGGAAGAGACATTGATGATCCATCCTCTTTAATTACAGAAGATAGTTGTAAAATATCAAGATCGGCTTCTCTTTACGGAAATGTGAGTTACTCAATTACGATTTCAAAATTTTTGGTATGAATTTTTGTCTTTATATATTCAATGCGCTCATAAATGAAAAGAAATGAATAAACTCTACTGTTATACAGTTATACAGTATATTGATTCACTTTTATCTGTGTGATGCAAATTTAAAATACAGGCAGGGGCATCAGATTCATCTGTCTACTACAGTTGTGAAGATCATTTCAGTCAGGATGATAATGATAACGACACCAAATAAGTACTGGAAATTTCCAAGGACCTTTCTTACAGTCAAGGTATATACAAACATTTATGTTGTGATAAATTATTTCTACAGTGTTGTGACTTGTGTGCACTTCTTCTGGTCGGAACTCACCTTTTTTTTTCTTCGCTGTTTGGGGAGGTTTCAAAATCACTTCGCTTCGATATTTTGATATGCAGTCGAGACAAAAAATATTTAGTAAAGTTGTAAAACATCTTCGTATCTTTACAAGTATTCACTTCATTGCTATTTTGGTATAAAAAAATTTGAATGTTAACTAAAACCGTATAGTATTAAGTCAAAAGAATATTCTAAATTTATTTACAAAGATCTTATCTAGATGATTATGTGCAAGAACTGATTTGCAGTTACAGGTACTTTGGTTATTCAGTGGTTGGGCGTCATTCAGGAAAAGGTGGTGAAGAGAAGTTTTCGGTGTGTGGCAAAAGGTGGTGAATCTGATGATTCATCTGCCTCTCTTTGCACGATTATAGCTTGACTTTGTTATGGAGTCATGATGTTTGGCTTGTAATGGGGCATAGTGGGGATTGACGACGGTCGATTAGGAAATCTGGAAATCCCATACAAAGAAGAGGTTGTATCTTTTATTATGAAATGCCAACATGAATCAGGTTTGCAAGATAATTAATAGCTGAAATAATCTTAAACTTATTATGAAATGCACTTGTTAGCAGCTCCTTTTTATTAGTAATAAATTGTTAGGAGCTTTAATTGCACAATAATTAAATTTCAACGTGGCACACTCTGAAATCTTTTGACCATTTTTCTTTCAGTAATGGAAAATGGTATGAATAAGCAAACAGTGGAACTAGGGAGTTTAAGAATCTTAAAGGTTGGAATAATATCATAGTCCCAGGACTTGATCCTTCAACGTCAATGAGTGATTTGGTGAGCCACACTGAACACGTTTTTCTGAGCAGAGAAACGTCTAAGAATTCTATGCCCAACGAAGAATGAGAAAGTCTAGAGATTCTGGATGAGATCAGCAGGTGCTTATTTACCGACTCTCAACATGTACCAACATCTGATGAGAAGTCCATTATGACGAGAGTCAATTTCTTATACAGCTTTCTGCAAAAAGATCCTGGGCCAGTTCAAGATTTCAATTTTAAAAGTGGACAGAGTAAAGATATGACAATGACGGATACAAAGACAAAACATCAGTTTAATTACTTTGCACCAGAAGTGAAAAGTGAGGTTACTGAGGATTCATTGACACCACAAGGGGAATCAACTGATGTATCCAGGAAGGGGCTTGGCATGTCCAGGAAGGATTCAGTTGGAGAGTTGCTGCTCAACCTCCCAAGAAAAGCATCTTTGCCACGGTTGTTCTTTAACATTTCTGAAGATTACAACAGTCAAGCTAGATAATTTCCTTGGTTTCCATGAGTAGGCTGGGTGGAGCTGGTGATGTGGCACAGCTTGTATCAGATGTCCCATTGCAATCTGTGGAGGTAATATTTAACTAAAACTTCCGGTGGTCGATTTTTTCTTTTTTCTGTTGCAGCAGTTTAAGATCTCTTATATTTAAAGTTTCTTTTATATATGCCTTTAAAATTTTATATATGGGCATGGCTGAAAATGGAACTGGCAGGTTGTTAATCACGAGGTGACGACCAAAAATACTTACATGCTGTGCAGATGTAATTTTCCCCGAGAGGCTTGGCTGATCACTGCCATGAAATGGGCGGAATTAAATCTATTCTCAGGGCCGCATGGGTTGTTGGTCTTTGCAAATGAGTCACTAATCCTTCATGAAATGAACAAATAGTGAGATCGTGCGTTATATGGGGGTGTTGAAAAGAATAATGCAGCAAGAGGAAAGAGCTTCGTGCAGACTTCTTGATGTCGTATTGTGGAAAGATGGATTTCTCAAGGAAGCAACCATTCTTATTGTACATGGAACCTTGTACTGTTGTACATATTAAATCTATGTTGTATTGTAATAGTAATACATCTGTTCCAACCCAAATAAAGATGTTAATTTGGCTCGGAAGCACCTCCCACTTTTGACTCCTCATGTTTTGAATAAACCAAGACGTTTTTATGAATATATTTGCTTGAAAAAATAGTTTATTACTTTCGACATATAGTTGGAATATGGAATTTGAATATTTTATTATTATTGCATATATATTCAGATAGTAATAAAATATTCAAATTTCTAACAAGGATATGATCAGTCGGTTGTTAAGTTCAACAATATAATAAAGATTTAGTCACACAATAATACAGTCACTAGTTTTTAGCTTCCTTAAGTTAACAAAGCTGTGACATATATGCAGAAAACTATACTTTTTAGTCACACATAAAATGTAGTGACCATGGGTTATTTCCCATTTAGCCACATCACCGAAAACGACTGTGGCCGTTTCGTAACATTTAGACACAGCAAAGAAGCGTCGCTAGTTATTGTCACACTTGTATCTCTCAAGTATGACTATAAAATTTGGAATTGGTCAAAGTCAACAAAAAACCATGTTGTTTTATCATATTTGGTCACATATTTGGAACGTGGCTAAATATTGTCACACATTTTTTTAAGTTGTGACTAAATCTTCCAAAAAAAGTGTTTTCGGTCACTCGAAAGATAATTGTGTGGCTAAAACTTGGGACGATGACCTTTAGCCACTCGTTTTTTCCGAAGTGTCACAGCTCTTACTGTACAAAAGAGTGACGAAAGCCCAAATTTGACGTAGTTCTCCATCTATAGTCAAATTTGATGATCCAAAACCATATTCGTGCTTGATTTTCTGTTCTCTAGCTCGTATTGTACATGCATGTCATTTTGAGATGGAAGAATGGAAACCCACTTCGAGTTTTTGCTTTAATTCGACAGTTGCTTCGAGTTTTACCTTAAAAATTAGTACCCATGATTTAAGTCTCTGTTTTTATACTGAATCATGTTGGTGTTGAGTTGGGTTGCGCTCGTTTGTGTATATATGTGTGTTTACAGTATATATATATCTATTCGTGCATGTATATGATCGTATATATGGTTTCTATGTTGGTTTGTACTGATTCTTGTAGTTGGATGATTATTAGAGCATGTCTTCGATCTTAATGAGTTAATCGGAGGAATTTTCGTGGTTGGAGGTCCAATAAGGGTACCCCCGAAGTTCCACCGCCACCGGTGATGAATTCCGGTGAACCGGTGGTGGCCAATGATGAAATTGAGGCCTACAAATTTTTATAAATTTTGTTTTGATGACTAAATACCTGCATGCAAGTTTCAAGAATTTTGTGATAGTTTTCTTATTTTTAATATTCGAATTATGTGGTAAATCCGAAAGATTTGATTCGTTAGACTACAATTTTATTATTCGAGTTGATGCATGATTTTATAATATTGATATGAAATTTCTGAGATGATTTCCAGATTACATAGGCTGTATGTATGATTTTATTCGAATTTTATAGGTTAATTCGAATTTTTATATAATTATGAATTGTTCGGTTTAATATGAAATTATGATTCTTGATTTATGCTTGTTGAGTGATTTTATGTGTTAATCTCGAATTATAATAATTGCATGTGTAAATCTTTAGCATTATGTATGATAGATTCGAATTTTCATGCTAAATATAAATTCTATGATTTTAATGATTATATAAGTGTGAGATAGTGATTCGTATTTGAGAATTGGTTGAGTTATTAGTTACCAATATCTGTTTATGGTATCGGATTTGTTAGTAATGGTAAGTAGCATGATTATGAATTGATATATATAATCCATTGGGAAGTGTAGGTGGATCTTAAATCCATCGTAGGGATTTGGTTATGAATTTGAGTCGGTTATGTTCCGACGGGATAGTCCATATTATAAAAGAGACTCTGTCCGATTTTTGTGAAATTATATATGTAGTAAAGTGTATATCTAATAGCATGATTGCTTAAGAGTTAGGTTTATCTGCTAAGTGACTTATTAGATATGCATGTTTTATGAATTACGTGATTAAGTGAATATTTGTTTACGAAGTGATTCTAGTATAATATCAGGTACGTATGCTATATTTTAAGTATCGATGCATTATAAGAATCGATTGGGTAGAATAGGATTAGACGATTAAGAGGTATAGTATTCTAAAGTAGTGGTTATGGTTTATGTAGATACGAAGGACGTAGGCCCTAGCAACAAAGGGAAAGCTAAGGTTGAGTTTCAGTAGGCTGAGCTATGAGCTGTTGCATTCTACCGGAGGCAATTAACTCTGTCTTTTCTTGAAGTTTACATTCCTGAACTGATATATCCTGTTGATTCAAGCATGCCTATCTTATGCCATGTTGATCATAAATCTTATGTAGCCTAGCTATTCATGTAACCAGAATTCTGTCCACGACTGTTTCATAAACTGTAAACCCTAACAACAACATAATTCTTTTTAATTGCTTCTTGACCATATATGTCCTATAGCTTGCCATAATTATGCCATATTGACTGACCGATAAACCAGTGTTCTACTTGACCTATGTCCGTGTCCAGTTTAACCTATGTTGATCCTAAAACACATAAACTTCTTCATGAGCTAAACACTGATACAAGAACTTAATTGCCTTTAATATTATACCTTAAACTTGAAATCTGATCAATTACCTTGATGCCTTTGAGTCTACATCTTCTTGATTCAGACTTGTATCCCTATTCCATTGATGTCAAATAACTTAGTCAAACCCTTTGACTTTTATCATTGCAAATCAAAATAAGTTGTTTTCTTAAAATACTTTGAAGTTACTTAAACTGGGTTGATTTCTTATCAGAGAGTCGAAGGTATCTCGAAGTAAAGGTTTTCGAAAAGATTAAGTATTAAAATGTTTTATAAAGTTAAAAAGAGTTTTGCAAAGCTTAATGTTTTAAAAATGAGATTTTTACTAAAAATGTTAGGAACTCCGTCTAAATGGTTTCCACGGATTCCTGACAATTGGAGAGACGGGGCGAATGGGTAATGCTGGTTCCGTCGGTTTGAGTATGTATTAGTGTAGTTCTGGTCTGTCCAGTTCGACACCTTTATAGGCCAATGTGTTGCCTTTTGGGAACCCAAGCTATCCTAATGAAAGGAAATGATGGCCAGAGGAACTTTGTGTCCGATATGGGGACTTTATGGGCTGATCACCCGTATTGTCTGTTATGAAATAAAAACCTCCAATCAGTTTTCTTAAAGTGATGATTACTTTTTATTTGCCATGAAATGAAATTGGTTTACCGATTGAAATGTCAATTATTATACACAGTTTTGAAATATCTATTGCTATCCATATTATCAGTTGATATCCTGTCATTACCAAATGTCAGTTTTGCTTTTACTGCTTCCAGCATATTTATGTCATATCTTGAATTACTATCATCTTCTGCGATACCCTGTTATACTATTTTCAGTTGAGATCTTTAGTTACTTGCTGAGCGTTGGCTCATTATTATTATTTTATCTAACCCTTTTGACAGTAATCTAAGAATCATGGTTCGTACAATCCAAACCGCAAGGAAGCGCACTTACCGTGGCCCTGAGTTGGTTCGTTTTGAGATAGCTCCCGAGGTAGATGCAATAACAGATCAGTGAGGAGATCTTTATTTAGTTGTGAGAACTTGCAGTAGAACTTTTAAGAACTTTGGTTTGTAATAATAATATATTATGAATTCAGGTTTGTAATAATAATTAGTTAGACGATGGCTTGCTTGTTTCATACAATTACCTGTAAAAGATCTTGGATAGTAGTGTTGGGACTAGTCAGCATGTTATATTTATATTATATTTTAGGTTATTTGCATCTAGATGTGTGTCAGTGACCCTCCGATCTAGGCCCCGGGTCGGGAGGGCGTCACAGGTTGGTATCAGAGCTACGGGTTTTGGTCACTCAAACAAGCCAGGAATTTAGGATCATTAATAAAAGAAGTAGATACAATTAGGATTCAAGAGCGATAGATGTAGGGAGTGATTATAGGTTTAGGTTTCCTTCCACAATAGATTACTAGGACTAACATAGCTTAACTCGTTTATATTCTGCATGTGTATATATATATATATATATATATATATATATATATATATATATATTATTACAGGACATGGATCTTGCCGACGATGCACCACCCCTACCTTCTGATTCTACTAGTTCATCCGAGAAGTTCGATCCTTCGGAGGCTATGTCTGATGCCGATGCTGAAGTTGAGTCTGATGTGCCAGTATCCGAGTCTAAGGTTGAGAGTCTCACGGCCCGTGCCGACATTCCTGTTTCTACCACTGAGCTTGTGCCTGAGTCTGCACCGGTGTCTGAGCTTATTACTGATACCGTGTCTGTTTCTGTCCCAGTACCAGTCTTGACCCCTTTTGTCACCGAGCACGGCGAGTCATCTATCGGACCCTACTCACTTCCCGAGGTTGCACCTTTGCACACATACGCCAAGATAGTCCACACTTGTGAGAATTTGACAAGCAGGAATGATGAGCTTTCAGCATTAATCAAACAGATGAAGGACGAGGCACAGCATCAAGTTGACATATCTACGATCGATTGGGATAGTCTTATTGAGTTAGCACAGAGGGTCACCCAACAGCATTTTCTTGAGGTTCCCCTATCTAGGCCCGCTTTTGATGAGCTTTGTCGACTTTTGGGTTTGATTTCTTGGATGATGTGTGAGTATGGTGAGACCCGAGGTTCTCGTGATTAGACTGCTGCTGTGGAGATGGTTGTGAGTGGGACATTTGGTAGAGCCCACTAGTTTTAGTTATGCTTACTACTAGTGTAGGATGTTTTCCAGTTTTCCTAGTGCTAGTAGACGGATTGTTGTTGTTTTAGTTTATTTATTTCAGTTCGGTTGTAGAAGGACTGAATGCCCTTAACTTTTATGATGTTGGATCGTTTTCGTCTTAAGTAATGTATGCATATTTCGTATATCCCTGTGTTCACTGCTTTACTTATCGCTTTTTACATACTGTCTTTACATACCGTATTTCCATAACTTATTGACCTATTCATATAAACCCTGTTGCATAATTTACAACTGTACCCATATCATACTGATTTATTGGAACCGATCGTCTATTGGTACCAGATGGAGGAACCCTATTTCTTTTGAATATATACCTACTTGTTGTTTACCAACTGTTTACCTTCTTATCAGAGAGATACCACACCATAACCAAGCCACACCGGGAATACCTTACATCCACAACCTCAATAAACAACCTTTTTACTTCTCTAAAGTCAGTGGTGTGGCTACAATCCATAACCTCAACAAACAACCTTTTTACTTCTCTAAAGTCAGTGGTGTGGCTACAATCCAACACCCACCATTTTTCATATTAAAACAAATCCAAACAATCACTAAGTACACTAACATGAACACACCTTTAAACTAACATTAAACTTCACCAAAACTCATAAAAACTCAAAGGTGGGTTAGGGTTTTTACCTTCTTGGGAGCTTTAGCAACACTAACAAGTGTTTATAAACAATTAACAATGAAAATGCACACCTATAGGGGGTTGAATAGGTGTATATGGCTAACTAAGTCCAATTTTAATAATTACCAGAAACAGCTTACTGATTTCAATTTATGCAGACACAAATGGTACGCTGAATGCAAACGGTAAGCTGTATGCAAATGGTAAGCTAAATGGCATAGTACTAAAGTAGTATAGTACTAATATTTGGAATTCTGACTTGTTAAGTGGTGTAACTAAAGTAGTATGTATGATCATATGTATGAATGAATGTTTATTTGTTGGTGCTGGCCTGCTGGGATATTTTTTTTTAAAATGTAAGTAGTTTATCGAGTCGAACCGAGTTTATCGAGTCGAACCCGATTTCGAGTCGATAACGAGTCGAGTCGAGTCGAACAACAAAAAAACTCGGACCGACTCGTTAATCTTATCGAACAAAATTGGCTGTTCGAACTCGAGCTCGTTACCGATCCTAACCGAGCCGAGTCGAGTTTCTTACCGAGTCGAGTCGAGTATCTTATCGACCAGCTCGGTTCGTTTACAGCCCTACTAAATGCTGAAACAGTAAGGTGCAGAAAAATAAAGAACACAAGAGACTTTTATCCAGGTTCGACCCCTAATCCCCTATGGTCTACGTCCTGGTCTCTTACCAACCCGGTAAGAGAATGTGTTATTGATCAACGATAATCTAGTTACAAGATACAATAATATATCTCCCTTTTTCCCAGTTACTAAAAACGGCTTGCTGGAACACTATGTTCCTCTTGAGTAACAGCTCACTTGAACTCCAAAGTCTCTTTAACAAGATTGCTCCCTTGAACATCGAATTCCTTGAGTCCCACTTCTTGAATTCCTTAGTTCCTTGAATAACCTGTTCTCTAGAACAATGAGTTCCCTAGAGCATAAACTCCTCGATCACCAAGATCCCTTTGCCACTAATTCAGTAACTAATCAGTACAACTTCAACACCTTTACACCCAGCTGCTTAAAAATGGCTTGTTGTTTGCTGTGCTGAACTAACTCTCTAAGCAATACTTCCAAAGTATCCTTCTCTAATCTAGTTCAACCCACCCAAAACCTTAAGCCAAACTTGTACAGCAACTATTCAATGCAAATTGAACAATACAATAAATTCAACTAAACCTAATGAACCCTCTGAATATATATGTGAATGTATATAAGGGTTTGAGAGGTTTAGAAAGATTTAGCAATGTAATCTCAAAGTTGTATATTGGTTCTTGTGTTTTTGCACTCTCATTGTTCGGTTTAGAACTGAGCAAGAACATCCTTTAAATAGGTAAACAAGAACGTTTTAAAATCAAGCTTGAAAGGCTCCAACGGTTTGAAGATTTTGTAGCCGTTTGGAGATGGTTTTCATTTGAACAATATGGAGGAGCTTGAATGTATCAGTTTTGAGAGAGAGAGAGAGAGAGAGAGAGAGAGAGAGAGAGAGAGAGAGAGAGCATGGAGCGTGTATAGAGAATATTTGATATGATGAGGAAGACACTTGCATGTGGTTTTTGTGAGTGGAGGATATTAAAATAAGATAAAGTAGATCTTTACTTTTCTTATTTTAAGCAAAGGAATATATTGTCTTCCAATAACTATGAGATATGAGTACTGGCATATTCAAATATAATTCAAAGGGCCCTTACACGCTTCTAACATAATTTTCACTTAATGCTCTTTGAAGAAGCGAACGGTTCTTTATTTCTGTCAGACACAATCAGCTTGCTGTTTGCGTATGGACTGTGTGCAACTGGCTTGCCAAACTGTCACTGTATTCCAACTTTGGCTTGCTGTTTGTGACAAACTGATTATACAGTCATTAATTTATTTTCCCTGCAAAACCAAGTTAGTACATTACCGAAATAACATAGCAAGTTCATGTCAGCTTGCTATTTGGTTCTGCTAAGTCCGTATCAGCTTGTTGTTTTAGTTCTGGCGAGTTCATGTCAGCTTGCTATTTTGGTTCTGGTGAGCTGAACAGATAGATGGCTTTATACTTTTGCATTTCCATATGACCAACCAAGTTACCTGAGAGTATACTTATACATAGGGGAGATTGATACTCCTAAGTTTTGATGATCATAATAGATATAAAACAGCATGGTTTTGTATTTGTACTAACTTGATTTTGCAGGGCACTTTAGCCTACCGATAATATAATCAGTCTGTCACTAACAGCAATCCAACGGTGCACTATAGTGACAATTGGTAAGCTAGTTGTAGCCTAAGTCAGCTTACCATATGTCTTCATCAGAATCAAACAGCAAGCCAAATGCATGGACAATCAGCATGCCATTTTCACAAACAACATGCTGACCGCGTCTGAAAGAATTAAAGAACCTTTCGATTCTTCAAGGAGCATTCAGTGGAAAAGTTGATAGAATATTGTAAGGGCCCTCTGAAATAATATTAAACATGCTAGTACTCATATCTCAAATATATTGGGAGACAAGCCAATATAACCTTTAATTAAAATAAGGCTACTTTACCTTATTTAATGCACCACTCATTACACCCACATAGCCTTGTCTCTTCATGATAAAAAATATTCCTCTTGTATACACGCTCCATCTTCATTCTCTCAACTGTCACTCAAAGCTCCTTCCACCCTTCTTTAGCTCCATTATCATTCAATCAATAAACGGCTACATTTTAATCCGTTGGAGCCTTCAAAATTGTTTTCATATTGTTCTTGTTTTACCTATTTAAGTGAGACTTTTTCTCAGCTCTGGACATCGATCAAAGTGCAGAAACAAGATTATACACCCAACTTCAAAGCTTACATTGCAAAATCCTTCCAAACCTCTCAAACTCTCATATATATATATATATATATATATATATATATATATATATATATATATATATATTCAGAGGGTTCATAGGTTGAGTTGTATTTATTCAAATCATTGTATTGTTCAAGTTGTATTAAATTGTTGCTGTACAAGGTTGGCTTAAGGTTTTGGGTGGGTCGAACTAGGCTAGAGAAGGATACTTTGGAAGTATTGCTTAGAGAGTTAGTTCAGCACAGGAAACAGCAATCCATTTGTAAGTAGCAGGGTGTAAGGGAGATATATTGTTTGATCTTGTAATCGGTTTTATAGTCGATCAATAATATATTCTCTTACCAAGTTTGGTATGGGACCAGGACGTAGACCATAGGGGATTAGGGGTCGAACCTTGCTAAAATATCTTGTGTCACATTTAATTTTCTGCATATTACTTACTGCACTGCATTTTAGTTACAATTAGCTTGCCATTTGTAAACTGCTTAACCACAAACAGCAAGCTGTTTTCGGTAAATTTCAAAACAGGTCATAAATAAGCATTGTTAGCCATAAACACCTATTCACCCCCCTATAGGTGTTGTTTTACAAACAAGCCTTAGATAGTCTTTATAAAGCTTAAACCTTAAGATCAAAACAAGAAAACAATGTTAAGTTATTATTCACCACTATTCATCATCATCTTGTAAAATTCATATAAAATCGAAAAATAGGAGTTCGGTTCTCAAATTTTTACCACAAATTCTACTCTTCAAGGGATTTCTTTTGAGCTATAGATCACCAAAAACAAAGCTTCCTAGCTAGGGTTTTGATCCCATTCTTCCTGCTGGCAGAAACTTGGAAAGTTTGGTGTTTTTGTTTCTTTCTCTTTTCTCTCTTGTTTGGCTAAGTGTTAAATGAATTTGTGGGATATTTTCTACTTTAGATCAGATGTAGTAAAGCTACTTTATCACCCTTGGTTCTTGTGCAAAGAGTATGCACGAAGCTTGGTTGATATTTGTTTGATTTTTGGTTGATTTAAAGTGATTTAAATCACTTAAATCCTAAATTGTTTTGTTTTAATCCTTGAATTAAATCTTTTAATTCACTTGATATAATTCTCTTGATGATCATGTAGGATTTTTAATCTCGTTATGAACTCAATCCAAATTCCATAATTCATTCGCTTAATCGCTTAATCTCGTTATATAGTTCTAGCGATTCCTAGAATGTTCGTTATACTAACTCAGAGGTTTTCATTCTAAATCCTTAAATCATCTTAAATAAAATATTAAAATATAAAATCCCTGAATTCTCAATTTAAACATCTCATTTCTTGATAATACTAATATACACTTCACTGCCTGGTCAAATATTCCATAAAAACAAACATTGGATTTTCTGAATTCCGATCGCATTTACATACACTTATTTACCTCGTAGATTACTAATATAACTTCGAAATATCCATTTCCTATCCCGTACATAGGGTGACATGAAAAATTTTCTTAGTCCTCAAAATCACTATTCATCCATAATTTCACTATTCATCTTTGCAAATCACTATTCATCCCTCAAATGAAAATTTTTCTCAAGTACAGAAATTTGGATTATTACATTCTTCCCTCCTTAATAAGATTCCGTCCTCGGAATCAACGTAGGCAGTAACTAAGGTTGCTTATTTCGGACAATACTCTCCAATATCTCCTCATCGCTTTTACCAGTTTTATGCTCTCATATCTCGATTATAAACTCTTATGCTATATCGTCTATTCCATCTTTGATACTCCTCTCCCATTCTTTAACATACCTATATTTTCATACCGACTCATCATTTATATGCGTATTTACAATATTACGAAAATGTGTACCTTCTATCTCATCCATCGCTCACATGCCATCGACCACCGTCACTCCACCGCTTTGTTGTGATGTCGCTTGTCCCGTTGCTGATGTTTTACAGTCTCTATAGATGTGACCCTTTTTTCCACAATTGTAGCAAACTACTCCCTTCCTGGGACTATTCATCTGTTGATACCCATCTTGACCACAGTTATAACACCTACCTTTTGATTTTGCACATTTTCTCATATGCTTCTTTCCACATGTCTATTTTAATCTCTCTATCCTACTTAGGGTATTAGCCACCACATTGGCCTTCCCCGACTAGTAATTATTACACCTCGAAATCCTTCATCAACTATACCCACTTCCTTCGTTTATCCTTATCCTGACTCTATCCTCAAAATACACCTTAGCCTCAATAGTAAATCTCAATTATGCCTTAAAATTCCTTATATTCTTTTCTCTTACTAATCATCAAATATACCTCTTTCTTCTCATCTTTATCATCCTGCATCAATTCACTCTTAGCCTTTACCATGGTTGCTTCTTAAACCCATATCACATAGTTCCTTATCTAGAACACTGCATCATTATATTCAATTTATTATTTCAATCCCTATTGAAATCTTCTAGCTCCTTCCTCCTCCAAATTCATACATAATACCATCATACTCCTCTTGTTTTATTTCCATTTACAAAATCCATTTTATTCTACATTTCTCCAAAAGTCACAGCCTCACTCGATTCAACTTATCCCAACGTGGTTTTGTCTAATAAAACTTCATACCCAAGAAATATTTATTTATGAAAACAAAACAGTACATATCTGTACATATACATATATATACATATATATACCTGCAGTTATATATATGTATATTTATGTATACATATCTCTATATACTCATCTATATAAAAAAATTTAAACCCAATAAATAAATCATGGATACACATTTTTCTTGTCCTAATTGATTCTACTACTGGTATTGGCCATCATGCCTCCACCCTAACTTCCCCTTGAGGTTCTACTATATAACTTCCATATCAGTTTCCTTGTTTCTAACTCTCCTTCTCTTGTCTTGAGGGTATCACATAAACAGTCTATTTCATTATCGATTCATATCATCTCTAAGGAATTCCATAACTACCTTCCTCAATCACTAAGGGTCTTACTTAACTCATCTTTGGTACTACCCCCAGTAGTCCAACCACAAACTCTACCTAAGCTCTTTCATCACTTTCTTATCCTGTCATAAGCCTACTCTCGTTCTAATGTTTATAACCTACTGCTCTGATACCATCTCTGTAACGCCCCCTAATCCCTTACCAGGAATCCGGGTCGTCACAACCTTAACCATACCTTTGCGAAATATTCAATCACCTGCTCACAATATAATCTACAACAGTAATCATAATAAACTCCATAATCTACTCCACAGGTTATAGTCTTAGAACAAGTACTTACTAATCAAAAGTATTACACATCAGAGTATCCTCCAGAATCTTATTACAACTTCAAAGTACTAGATAATAAAGCATTAAACAACTTCTTTCCAGCTTGCACCCTCCTCAGGTACTATAAGGCTAACACTCTGAATCAATTACCTTTCCCCTTCCATTTATCATGGTTTATCGTACTAGTGCCAGCTCTGATCGCCGCTGTTTGATATTATTTAAAATAGCAAGAATGAGCCAAAAATTGCCCAGCAAGTTTTATACACCAGAATCATATATATTTATACTCAAAGATATAATTTGGACTTCATCAATGTACTATTCAAAGTCATTTCGAAAATATATCCCCTTTTGATACTTCAATAAACATTTGAACCCTTAGATTATCCTACCTTGGACAATACTCATATATACCAACAAAACTTCTTCAAAAAATGAACTCCCATATTTTCTTTAACATACTGAAATTTACTCACAAGAACTGAGTGAGGACATACCTTTCATACTGCAATTAGTACCCACCTTTATTATTAATTACACTTATCAAATACTGCTGATGGACTATATTCAGGAGATTCTTATCCGCTTGGCTGTAATAGATGATCAGTCCATACATCTATCAATTTACTACCGGTAGAATGATGAGCCGACTGGCTCGGACCTCACCCTCGGATGAGCCGAATGGCTCAGACCTCACCCTAAGTCGCATCCGGGCTTTCATACATATTTGTTGGGCTGGCCACCGTACTATTCTCTGACATTATCTCCAGTCCAGAACCTGGGGTACCAGAGTACCCCTAGCCACCTTCAATACTTATCATCTTAGAAGTCACGTATAATTCCACGTGCACCTCAATTCATAATAACTATTATCGCTCGGAAACAACGAACGATTATTACTTCCAATAAATCACTTTCCTCTCGAATTATAAGAGGAAAAAATATAAACGACTACTTTGATAGTGGATTCGAATAAAAATGATCCAGATCAAATCTCTCATCACCTCCCATAATTAACATTACTCCCCTTAATAACAACATAGTTTTCCAAAACATTTTAGCTTCCTTCGAGTACGAACAATGCACCTCGATACTTGTCCCAATCATATGGACCAATAACTCTTATACATATATATATATGTATATATATATATATATACATATATATATATACATATATATATATGTATATATATATATATATATATATATGCATTCAATTGCATCAATATCCGGTATTTGAGTTACGAGATAAAATACTTGGAATTTATAAAGAAAACATTTTGAACTAACATATACCATACATTGATACATATACTCTGAACAATAGAGTAAGGTTTAGTGTACTTGCCTGGTACTTCGAATGTAGTAAAGGCTTGTGGCGGAATCCGGCAATCTAAACAAGTCAAGAAAACACGCGATTAATCCCCTATACGATCCACTTATAACTCAACGCTCAGACACTTAAGCCACTCACAAACAAGGCACTAAGGGGTCCCTCTAGACTCGTACTAAGTCCACGTTAATCGACAAACACCTTAGTCATAAGTTTAGTCCGAGATCGTTCCTCAAATCAAGTTATAATTAAACACTTATAAGTCTGGTTTCTAAGTCGTGTTCTTAGGGGTTTTCACTTGCGCAACATCAGTTTACGCATTTTTATAAAATCGGAATATAATCTTTTTAACTCAAAACCTTCGCACATACTTAACTAACTGATCTTAGTATTTATCCTCAAAATTTCATATTATAAATCGACTATTAAGGGTCTCATTTATATCCTCAAAGTAGGTACATTTTTACAGTTCCATCCCTTGAACAACTTTCACTAAAATGGTCATAACTGCTAAACCGTAAACTCTTTTAATACGATTCTTGTGGCAAAATAAACTAGACAACCATATCTTTACAACCATGTGCAGTGGTGATTCTAAAAATAGTTTTATGGTCTCGGGTCTTAACTATTTTCAAGGGTTAACGGAATTTCGCCATTACCACGGCTATAACTCGAACATTTCCATTTTGTCACAACATAACCAAGCCACACCGGGCATACCATACATCCACAACCTCAACAAACAACCTTTTTACTTCTCTAAACTCAGTGGTGTGGCTACAATCCAACACCCATCATTTTTCATATTAAAACAAAGCCAAACAATCACTAAGTACACTAACATGAACACACTTTTAAACTAACATCAAAACTTCACCAAAACTCACAAAAACTCAAAGGTGAGTTAGGGTTTTAACCTTCTTGGGAGCTCTAGCAATACTAACAAGTGTTTATAAACACTTAACAAGCCTTATATAGCCTTTATAAAGCTTAAACCTTAAGATCAAAACAAGAAAACAATGTTATGTTACTATTCACCACTATTCATAATCATCTTGTAAAATTCATAAAAAATCGAAAAATAGGAGTTTGGTTCTCAAATTTTTACCACACCTTCTACTATTCAAGGGCTTTCTTTTGAGCTATAGATCACCAAAAACAAAGCTTCCTAGCTAGGGTTTTGATCCCATTCTTCCTGCTGGCAGAAACTTGGACAGTTTGGTGTTTTGGCTTCTTTCTCTTTTCTCTCTTGTTTGGCTAAGTGTTAAATGAATTTGTGGGATATCTTCTACTTTATATCAGATGTAGTAAAACTACTTTATTATCCTTGGTTTTTGTGCAAAGAGTATGCAAGAAGCTTGGTTGATATTTGTTTGATTTTTGGTTAATTTAAAGTCATTTAAATCACTTAAATCCTAAATTGTGTTGTTTTAATCCTTGAATTAAATCTTTTAATCCACTTGATATAATTCTCTTGATGATCATGTAGGATTTTTAATCTCGTTATGAACTCAATCCAAATTCCATAATTCGTTCGCTTAATCGCTTAATCTCGTTATATAGTTCTAGCGATTCCTAGAATGTTCGTTATACTAACTTAGAGGTTTTCATTCTAAATCCTTAAATCATCTTAAATAAAATAATAAAATATAAAATCCTTGAATCCTCAATTTAAGCATCTCATTTCTTGATAATACTGATATACACTTCACTACCCGGTCAAATATTCCATAAAAACAAACTTTGGATTTTCTGAATTCTGACCGCGTTTACATACACTTATTTACCTCGTAGATTACTATTATAACTTCGAAATATCCATTTCCTATCCCGTACATAGGGTGACATGAAAAATTTTCTTAGTCCTCAAAATCACTATTCATCCATAATTTCACTATTCATCCATGCAAATCACTATTCATCCCTCAAATGAAATTTTTTCTCAAAGTACAGAAATTTGGGTTATTACATTTGTTACATGCACATTCTTCTTGCTTAGCCATTTCAGAAAATGTATTGACACTCTCCAACTCTATTCTTGACCTCCTTCTAGAATAAGCCCATGTGATTTATCTACAAATTAACTGCTCGTTAGGATTTATCTCTTCTTTACTTTGAAGTCACTTTAATCTCCTTGGTTGAAGATAGACTTGACAATCAACTGTTACTTGCATTTGTTAAGTATTTATTTAAATATAGCAATTGATCCAATTTTCAATGTGAGTATTTTTAATTCTTTATTTATATGCCATGGATAGCCTTTAATTCCACATTTCACTTGCAAGAACCTGTACTCTTGAATATTTATAGTTCTTCTTGCTTCTTGAAGAATTAACTAACTTATTTGAACACACGAATACATACTAGCTATCAATTATCTACGACCTAATTGATATATCACATAGCTTGCTATAAGTCTAAGTGAATTAATATCCAAAAAAAGAACTTCGACATGAATATTGATACGTAAGAATACAAAGTCTAGCTACCTAATTGATCTCTACTCATAAATTATTATCCATCGATCACTTACAAATTCAAAAATAAAATTTGTTATGCTAAAAATTATTTTAAAAATATCTATTAAAAATAGGACAAATTATGAATACATTTAATATTAATTTCTGAAAGTTGAGTCCACTAAAATTTTGGATCCTAAAAGATCCATATCCTCTGTGCAGGAACGGCCATGGTTGGAGGAAATTTAACAATTTACTCTTTATTACAAAATAAACAAATTTTTTAACTCTAAGGTTGTGTTTGGTTGGGGAGAATGGAATGGAGTGAATAGAAATTAAAGGAACACAATAAACATGCATGAAAGGTAAGATTTTAAAAAAAAATGAGTGGATGCAAATTTTGTATGATAGGATTTGGGAAGAAAATAGATTGGAGGGAGAGTGGATCATTCCTTTTAAAATTGGTGTGTTTAAACTTTAGCTTAGGTGGTTAGAAACGGAATGATGTAAGGAATGAAATTTTTAAACATTTAACTATATTATTATTCAAATTCCATTTCGTTCCCTCCAATTTCATTCACCCCAACCAAACACAACATAAGAAATTTTAATTTAAAAGGCCGGAATCAATTTTTATTAAGTGGTCCATCATAAACAAAGTGGGAATTCTTAATACCATTTTCCAAATCATGAATGGACCAAGGAATCACTTAAAATTCTGTATAAAGCTAAATGACATAAACAACGTACGCTACATAATGTTTTGACAGGGAAGTAGAATATTTTTCATGCAAATATATAAAAACAAGTACTACAAACCTAACATTTTTTTGGTTTATCTCTCGCGTGCATGAAAGGTTGACATTCTTCTAATTTTAAGCTTCTAAGTATCTGTCAAAGAGTAATTACTTTGTTTCTTCTATCTAGAGCTTTCATTGACAAAGACGTTTAACCTAGATTAAGTACGTACCTTGATTAAACAAAGTGCATGGGAATTAATTTAAATACCGTTGATTATAATATACTCTGGGACATACTATCTCATTGGAGTTATGTGATTAAGTGGGGTTATATGTCAATAATTGCAAGCACCTCACTAAATTTCTTGACTATTTCACAATCAATATGGCCAATAAATTATGCTAATTAAGTCTTTGAAGTGGCCATTTAAAATTTGACTGATTTTATTCGATTTTCTTGGCCGCTGCATGCGTTTGAAAATTGGATTATCAATATATCATGCCGGTCAAGACGTTCCGGCCTGAATTTGTTGGTTCTTAAAATGAGAAGAAAAAAAAAAAGAACAAAAAGCAGGTTCATGGAGTTTTTAAAAGGTTATTACCTAAAAGAGTTTCAATGGTTTTAACTTTTTTAAATTTAAAGTAATTAAAAAAAATTATAATATATATAATGTATATGATTTTTTTTGAATTTCAGAATATACACTAAAAATATATATATTAGCACATTTTAGTTCAAAAAATTAGTTATACCTTTAATATCATTATTTATTTTTTAAGAATATTTTCCATTTACGAAGATCACAATGACCAATTAAGGACAATAAAGATCATAATGAATGGTTTAAAAGTTACTAGTAAAGAATCTATGCCAAAATATTTTCATAAATATTTTTCATACTCACAAAATGTTTAAGAATGGGTATCGAAAAAATTACTTTATGCGATAATTAACACTACAATTTTTTTTAAAAAAATATTAAATATCACGATAGAAAGATTAATAAATTTTAATATTGGTCTGATTTGAGACCGGAATTTTTATTAATTTAGATAGATTATTAAGTTAGAGGAATTTTATTACTATAGTAGAAAACCAATATTATTATTATTTACACATATTTAACTGGTTTTCACCCTACGATCCCTAGGAAATACACTAGTACTTCGCAAAAAAATTGGTGGTCATATAAACAAGTATTTTCGTTATCAATATTTATTATTTACACGACTTGTATGCTTGATTTTCAAAGTAATCTATGTTCACATAATTTACACTAATTTATTCAAGTTAACTAACACGAAACATTTTTCCTGTAACCTAGCGAAAAATCTTGCTCCTCAAGATTACTCATTTGACTGCATCATTATGTGCTGCTGAGAAAATATTAGAATCTCGATCATCTAATAGCTTCAACATAGCATTAACAAAAAGACTATCATCAAGATTCTTTTTTTCCCTGCATTCAAAGAATAGTTTAGCTATATATAATTTAATCATTCCGAAAGCCAATTTGATTTGAAATAAATATATACACATATGTGCATAGTCTCAAATATTCAAACCTCTTTCAGATTTACAGGTTACAAACATTTTAAAGACCGCAGTTTTACATCATTTTACCACTAAACTAGTGAAAAACAATGACGGTATATTTACAATTTTTTAAAAGTGCAAAATAATCTTGTTGTTTTCAAGATGATATTTTGTGTTACAAGATGGTTTGCAATAACATAACATGCTATCCGTATTTAGTAATATTTGTTATAGTATACATTTTAAGATTTTAGAACAGTAATTACTTAATACTCCGTATGGGCAGGTCAATTAATGATTATAAATTCTTATATAAAGTCAGGATGATAATATATTTTTCAAAGAAAAGAAGGAAATTTAGTAAAAAGAAAAAAATGTCTTGGTTTAGGTAGGAAGACTTGATTTATGGGTTCTCCAAAATAATAGAAATGGTCCCATACATTTCTTGCAATTTAACCTCAAAAGAATTTTCTTCATGTGAATGTTCACACGGACAACTGTCAAGAAAAGGTTATTGTCTGTGATTAGGAAAAAAGGATAAAAAGATAAAAGGCTTTTTCCAAGAGGTCACATGATGCTTTCCATAATTCAAAATTAAAGCATTATATAACACACACACACACAAGTGGGGGCTCCGACTTGGTTATAAACTCTGGTCACCCTGCTTTTATTCTCCATAGTGTAATAAATCAAAGCCTTCCAACCTACTAGGGAGAAAAAGGTACCACCTTCGATACTATCTCATTTACCAGTTTTGATGTAAGGGTGGGTGTGTGTGAGATTATATGATTTTGTTCTTGAATTTGGAGAATTGTCTATTTTAACTCTTTTGATGTATCTATATGGAGAGTGGAAGTGTCATGAAACATAATCTACCAGTTTGGCAGTTCCTTTGGAAGTTTGTTGTTTAAGCTTAAAACACAAACTTGATTGTGTTTGTTATGACAAAAGTGCTGAAAAAGTGATTTTATGTCCAGATCCTAGTGCTTTGTAGTGAAAATACCTGGTACACAGTGTGTTTTTTTAAAATATATGATCTTGCCACTTTTTCTTCTTTTAATCTCCAACCTACTAGGTTTTCATCCTTTGTTCTATCGTTTTCTTGTCGGGAATTATTTGGTCCCAGAAAAAATGAAACTAACGATAAAAGCAATATGCATATATGTATTTGCAAACTGCATTTGATGTTTTCTTGGATCATATATTTTACCTTCCAATTCATTCATCTTTCTTTCATCTTTTTCTATTGTTGTTTGTAGGTTCTTAAAAATATTTGAAATATATTCAGCCATGGCTTCTTTAATACATCTTAAAAATGTTCGTCTCAAATTATTACTTGAAAAAACATTCAATGATTGGTTTTCTTTTTTTTCTTACATCTTGAAAGTAAGATCAATACTATGATTTTCTTTACCTAACCCCATTAGTTTACTGTGTATTAGCACTGATATTTATGTTGTCTTCTTAGTTAGCTTCTGCTGTTATATATTCAATATATATTTATAATTTTTGTGTGTCAGGGACAGATCGTAAATATTCTTGGGATGGGTTATGCTATCATCGACGGTCATATATGTACACTTGTTTTTTAGTTTTACTCATGCAAATATTAATTTACACAATAATTGATTTTGATTTTGATTTTGACTGAACTTGTAAACAAGAATGAAAGCCATTTATAGTTGCATATTATTTTTCCGACCATTAATTATGTTTCATACTAACTCTGTCATGAATTTCCACTGTTTGAAGAGAACAAACTGGGGAGAATGAGTACAGCAATTAGTGAAGCAGATATTCTGTCTGACAATGATATGGTTGATGGCTGTGAAGAACAAATCCAAAACACATCGTCTGAATCTTCGAATAATAATTCATCTTTCGACTTGAATGAAGTAGCCAACAGCGAAGGCGATGATAAATGTGACAATGATGTTCCTGAGCTTGGAGGTGAATACAGTGATAGACAATTGGGGGAGTTCGAAAATCATGAATGTAGAAATGGAACTGAAAAAAAGGGTACAGTTCGGCGATATGTTCGATCTAAAATGCCTAGGCTTCGTTGGACTCCTGAACTTCATCGTTCTTTTGTGCATGCTATAGAAAGGCTTGGTGGACAAGAGAGTAAGTTTTAATTACCTATAGAATTGTTTATATATAGACCTTTGTTATTATATACTTGCAGTTATTCTGATAAAAGAACTCATAATTTGGAAAATCTTTTGTGTTGCTTCCAAGTTATCCATGTTGATATTTCTTTAACTCAATTAATTAGCTATAATCAAACACAAATTCTAAAACTTGTTTTAATTCTGAATCAGAGATAACTTGTATTTATAATATTTTGATTCGCTATCACTGTTAATACAATCCTTTTTTTTTTTGAAATAAAATACAATCCTTTTTATTCTAATCTATTTTGTGCAGGAGCAACTCCAAAATTGGTACTTCAAATAATGAATGTTAGAGGCTTAAACATTGCACATGTAAAAAGTCATTTGCAGGTAAGCCCAGCTACAAATTACATGCGTAGTTTCTAAATTTGGTTACATATGCTTACATTTACTATAATCTAATCCTCTCTCTTTTGGGTATCTACATCAGATGTTTAGGACTAAGAAACTTGATGACTTTGGACAAGGTAAAAATGCTAAGCAATTAGCTTTAACTTGATTCTCTTCCTTTCTCTTTGATTCAATACATTGATTTCAACTACAAGGTACACCTTGTTGTTTGGCTCTCCTTACCGAATGTCGAAGGTTCGAATTTTGTTAAACACAAATGATGTGTGTGTGAATGTGCTAATCAACAAAAAGAACAATGAAAACTTTGCAAAAAAAAAAAAGAACAATGATAATGCATTTGCGTCACATTACTAAATATGTATAGAGTACGAACATGAAATTGATATGTTGCTTTGCTTTCTTGTAGTTCTAAGTGGACAAACAAGTAAAACAGTTGGAAGAAGCTATTATGCTCCAAATGCTTACTACCAAAGATTAAATCCCCTTAATCACTTCATAATAAAAAACGGTGCCAACGTTGAAACAGAGAATTCTGACAATTATAGACGTCTTCAAAGTCTACTAAAGCATCGCTCTCAATCTGCAAGTGATATCATGTCTCACTCTATAAGGTAATTACATACGATTTATATAGAGTTGTTTTCAGTATAGTTAAATATTAGATCTTCAACCATATATTTTATTAAATACACTATGTAGTGCAACAAAATGATTTTATATTATTATATATCATATCCATAATATCTTCCGTCCATAAGTTCTGCAAATCAACTATATTGTATTGCAATTTTTAAGTTTTATTGTACTGCATTTTTTTGTTTAAAAAATACATTGTACTGTACTATAATTTACGGGCTCTACAATTTAAATAGTCTATACTAAACATTTTCCTATATATATTTATGTATCAGAACAGAAATAGTATTATTGATATTATCTGTATATGAAGCTAACCTGGCCATCTCTTTCCTCACAGAAATCAATTATATTCATACAGCCATGCAGGAAACAAATTAAGGTACCCAACAAATATAGATCTTGAATCAGGTGTCAAGCGCTTGAGCAAGTCATTTCTGTGCCAATCATTTCAAGAAAAACAAAATATGTTAAACATATATATCGAAAACAACAGCAACAAAAGGTCATTAGGTCATTTCACAGATGATCATAAAAGGGTTGATTCCACAATGACATCAGCCCAACCACCTCACAGGGACTGTACTTTGCAATATCCCAGATCAAGTACACAGAGAGAGTTTGAGTCCCCGTCTGGAGTCAAGGTAACATTAATGAACCTGGATTGACTTTCGTATACATTTATCTAATTATGATTGCATGAAGATGTCACTCAACTTAGCTTCCTTAGGCATAAATATTGTAAATTAGGGTTATCAACATTCATGCATTTGCACCATTGGCACATTAATGTGGTGATGCGCAGTTCCCCAATATCCTATGTTCTTTTGTTTTTGTCTTTAAACTACACTTCTGCATCAACTTATAATTTAGTGTCTTGGAATTGGCAACAGAATCATAAGAAACTGATGAAGCCCACAGAGCCATCGCCTGATTTGCAGCTCAAACTCAGCCAAAATGTAGGAATGGAAAACCAGAAGAGTCATCTAAAGAAAGTTCCAGAGATCAACACAACGCTTTCTCTTTCGTTGTCCCCTTATTCCACCAGGCAAACAAGAAAAACCTAGAAAAAACAAAAATATATATAGCACAAACATTTTGCATGTGAGCAAGGTAATTCTCTGGATACAGGAAGGCTATAGGTTAGTAGGAGCTAATCTGACCATGTATGGCGCATAGTGGTAAACGGTATGATCATGGTTGCTTTTCCAGAAACAAACACAGTGAAGCTGTTATTGTGCATTCCCATTATTAATATTAGTATACATAGATGAATTCAGTACAAATATAACTACAAATTATAAGAAATCACTAGGTGTCTGGGATTTGTTAACCAGAGAGGGAAAGGGATATAAGCTCAAATATCAAAATAAGTGAAATAACTAATTTTTCAGAGAGTGAAAGATGGATATACATGTACATATAAAAAAAAAATTTAGCTTACTCAACCTCTGCACCAACATGTTATTGGCTTATACATGTACATGTTGTTGACTAGTAGTATATGTACATGTACATATAATACTAGTCAAATAAAACGTTGTAGTAGAGAGAAAAGATAAGTTTTACATTCTTTAAATGTTATATTAGTATATATTGGGTGATTGATTATAAAAATGTGATATTATATTTATAATTAATTTATAATCCGTACAAATTTATTTTTAAATGTTTTATTATTTCAATGATTTTAAATAAATAATGCCTTTTTTATTCTTTCAAACATTTTAAAATATAATATAATAGTACGAGATTTTACATTATTTTGAAAGTTGATTTTACAAATGTTAATTTTAATATATTATTGTGCAGAATAATTTTTAATATTATAATCAACCGTTCACATAAATTTGAATCGAAATATGTAGATAGTGATTAAAAGGAACAACTAGAACAAATAAATTAATGAGTTATCTAATCTACAAATTATATAATATTGACTTATTGTAAATTAATATAGATTATTAGATGGCACAACATTATATAAAAAAGTTCAATTCAATGTTAAACATAGATACAATATTCAGGATAGTAAGAAAATTATAATACGTGTTAAATATATATAGGAAAATTTATAAATATTATTGTAATTGTCGTAGAAGAGTGCAAGACAAATGGAATATTGAATTACTTAAGTAATACGGACAAACATATTGTACATTAACGTCATGATGTTTGTTTCTAAGGATTAAGTAGGGGATAAAATTATAATTTCTTAAAAATTTTAATTCTATGTTTATTTTGTAAAAAATCAATTGGAATTAAATTGAGGATTATAATCCTTTAAAATAGAAATTACATGTTTATTTGGTTGGGGTAATAGATATGATTATAATTCTCTCTCTAATATGTTCGAGGAGATATTATATAATCCCTTCTCACAAATCATTTTTTAAAGGCCTTCACTATAATCCCTCCTAAAATAAACATAGGATTAGAAATTTTAAAGGATAATAGACTAATCCATAGATTATCCCTCAAAACAAACACAACAAACATAAAATTAGAAAATTTAAAGGATAAAAGACAAATCCATAGGTTATTTCTCAAAACAAACACAGGATAGGATAATTTAAAGGATTTAATTTTTTAAAGGATTATAGTCTGATCCTAAATTTAGTACTTCAAAATAAATATGAAATAGAATAATTTAAAGGATTATAATCCTAAGGATTATAAATGATGGGACTATTATACCTGGATTATTATCATGGGATCATAATCCCTCTACTATAAGAAAAATGGCTAAATTCGAGCAAAAAAATTCGATCGAATTTAGCTAAATTCGAACATTTTCAATCGATTTTAGCTAAATTCGATCGAATTTTATTTGGTCAATTTTGAGGAAGTCAAAAATAGTCAAGCGGTCGAATTTAAAATTAATTCGACCAAACTTGGTCGAATTTAATATTACTAAATTCGACCTAATTTGGTCAAAATTATAAATTTGACAAAAAAATTTGAAAAATTTAAATTTTGGAAAATTCAAATTTTGGCCGGAGATAAGCTTCTACCCGAGATGAGCTTCGACCGGAGATGGAGAGTGAAAGAGAAAGAGTCAGCTTCAACCGGAGATGGAGAGTGAAAGAGAAAGTGTTTAAGGAAGAAAGGGAGAGTTTTGAGAGTTTGAACGGTATAATATTATTTTGAGTTTTAATTTTAATTATTTTGAGACAACACATTTTTCACTAGAGCAGGCTTTTTCCCCCCGCTTGTTTTTAGCACTTTTTCGGGTGTATAAGACAACACATATACAAATGTTGACACTAAGGATAAAATTGCATTTAAAGCAACATGAACCGCAACATCGGGCTATGATATTGGCATACATCCATTTCAATTGATTTTTAGCCATCTAAGGCAACATTTCACGTGGCATCACCGTTTTCCAGTGTTTGTAAAGATCATATATGGTGTAGTATGATATGAACTACTCCTTTGTCACTTGGAATTCCTTAGTTTGTTTCATAGGGGACAACACCTCATCACGGCCGGTAACAGAGCTGATTCTACTCATGTTGCAGATTTTTTGCTATCATGTGTGATGATAACGTAATGATAGTAGACTTTATGATGGAGATTATCTTAATCCAACCTCCCTTCTGCAAATTATATTCACGTTATCACTATCAGATGTCAACCTTCTTCCTCACATTTGCTCTCTAAACGGGCGACTCAATTCCAAAATCATATCTAAGATTGGTTTGTCTATGAATGTAGCTGATAACATAGAGAAGATGATGCTGGAGAAAGCCTTTCAGGGAGACATTGCAGTTGATGGTTTTGTTTTTGCAGGTGACGAGCTCTTGTTAAAGCTAGCTGAGGTTTAAGAGTTTCGCATACCTATCACCAGGGACGGAACCATAAATATATATTGGGGGGCCTCTTCCGGTCATTAGAGCCAAATCTTTTGGTCATCGAAAAATTCCAGATCAAAAATTTTTTGTAAAAGAAAGGGGACTAGATGAAGATTTTTATAAAAAATAGGAGATTAAATGAAGATTTTTGTAAAGAAAAATGAGGACTATACATGCACTTTGTTTCCACAAATATTCATGTAAATTGTGACCCTTTTACAAAGTGGAGGACCATACATTACAAGAAAATCTTTTTAAACCGACCGTCAAAAATGGTCGGTTATAAAAGGAATCGGTCGGTTTAACGACTAAAACCGACCAAAATCGATGGTCGGTTTAAGCCTGGTTGGTTATGTCATTTGGTCGGGTTTAACACACATATTTGGTCGGTTATATGTGTTTACAAATTCTCTACTGTGGGGTCCAAATTGGACATGTGGCACCACGTGGCGACAGCTGTCAACAGACGTCGGCAACACATAACCGACCGACAGCGGTCGGTTATGACTTCAAAAAAGAAAAAAATACATTTTGACTGGCACACATAACCGACCATAGTCAAACGTGCACAATCGGTCGGTTTAATGCCAGTAGTTGTGCTAATTTGTATAACCGACCACTTATAACCGACCACCATAATATAACTGGCAATGTTTTGGCTATATATATATATGGTGGTTACTACAACATTTTAGCCAGAAGAATTTGAATAAATACCACATATATGATACATCCAAAAATGACATTTTCATTCCAAATATAGAAATACATTACAACTGCAGTACATTACAACATTACAATAAACAAAAAAAAAACACTAATCCAGCCTTGTCTTCAACATGTCCGCCAGCCCATTAACCTAATCCAAATACAAAAAATTATTTCAAAATTAGACTATAAAACGTCTAAAAGCTAAAAATAATGACCAAGCAAAGAAGGCATGGTAAATAAAAATACTAAATTGCAACAAATTAATATTTAAAAAAGAGATAATAACAATAAATTAATATTTAAAAAGGAGATAAAATTAATTGCAGATAATATAAATAAATTAATATTTAAAAAGGAGATAAAATTAATTGCAGATAATATAAATAAATTAATATTTAAAAATCAGAAAATATTAAAATCAAATAGCAACAATCTGTAAATATGTACGAGTATAACACACATGCAACATGCATAGAGAGCTTAATGCCACCAACTAAAATGTAAGTGACTACATAAATATGCAAAAAATGCAAATGGATCAGGACCTGGGCACTATAGACAGATATGTAGTTGTGTAATAACTCAATATAATCTTACTGCATGTTAATCACCTTGAAATCCAGTCTCTAGACGTCTTCTTTTCGTTTCACCAATGCCACTTAGCTTCTGTTTGAAAATGTGATCCAAGGTGAAGATTAGATACAAAGTCAATGCACTTGTAACATTTCAATTTAGATTACATACACATCTGTTTAAATCTTAGACTCAGCATTCTGCAATTGTGCATGCATTTCCGTGGCAACATATGTCAAAATTTTCGCAAATCTTTTGTTAGCCACTAACTTGATCTTTCTTTTAACTCTTTCCAAAACAATAGCAAATAAAGAAACAGCTCTGGAGAAATAGACACACCAAAAGTAAAAGATCTTATATATGGTAGAGGACTAGAGATCTATTTAAATGTTATTTTCCATGGAATTCTAATTGCTGGATCCAACAAGAAAAATTACCTAGCCAATCCATTCTCTTCATTCATTACAGGGGTGATATCATGAATTAATTTTCATATAATTGCATAAATTTGAATCGAAAGAAACTTTACCCCAGTTCTTTGTTGGAAAACCACCACTGCTCACAATCAACAAGTAACGATTAGCCTGTGTAACTTCTTTAGCTTCTGTTATTCAATTCAGCAACCAGAAAACAACCCAAAGTAGCAATAACAGAGTCTACAATCTGTACGTATCAGTACATAAACACATCAGCCACGAGGCTTCACGAAAAGAACGTGGAATACCAAACCTCATTACAGACATCAGTAAACATTTTTTTTAAAGAACAGAAATATGATAGCATATGTTTATTATCTACTGTAACACTCTAATACATAATGTTTCTTATGTCGAGTCTAGCATATATAAGTGTTTATTATCAACTATACGCACACTGACACACACATACACACGCATATATAAGTGTACATAAGTAGCTGCTTTCTGATACCTTGTTCTAACTTGCGGTGTGGAGGCCTGGTCCAACAAGGCTTTAAAGCATTGGGACTTCTTTTCCTAGGCCATTCACTATGAACCAAGTGTTCTGTCTCGCGTTTTGGAACCCTTTGTTCATGAATCTCCACTATTGTTAATTCAGTCTGCAAAGAAAAAAAAAATGCCCACTATTAAATCCCCATTACTCGTATCAATTAAATTTTAAAAGGTAAGTGTGTGTATTACACTTGTTAAATGATACTTTTTGAACTGCCTGATTACAAATCGAACAGGAAAATAGCCTATGTTGAAACATGTCTTACTGCAACCTGTTTAGTAATGGGGGTAGAACTATGCATTTGGAACAATATATTAGTATGAAGAAAATTATTATCGTACAAAAGTATTCAAGGCCTCAAGCGCATATGCGCATGGTAGAGTGTTTGCCACAAAACGACTTCGTGTTGCATCATCAAGATTTTAGAAAAAAATATTAAAAATTTGTTGCATTAAAACACATAATTTCTAAGTTATCCTTAATTTTATCTTTCATATCACTGGGAATCCTGTGATGAAATAATCAACAAACAACTAGTTAGAAAGATCTTTATTAGATTTCTTTAACAGCCTTTCACAACTTGAAATCGGGCAAAATTGAAATATAACAGCATCAAAATACATCAATTAGTGCCATGATCAGTTCTAATTTATCAAAGGAGGTCAGAATTCAATCAACAAATAACTTAAAACTTACCGGTGGAGTTTCAAAGTAGTCTGTTTTTACCATGTTCATGAGCATTACGAACATTGAGAATGTAAGAACACCAGCCATCAGATGCCTTATATCTACCAGTGCCATTGTCTTAATTCTCTCTCTCTCTCTCTCTCTCTCTCTCTCTCTCTCTCCCTCTCTCTCCCTCTCCCTCCTCCTCCCTCCCTCCTTGTGTGCGTCTGCAATGTGTGCTTTTACTCTAATACACTCTAATATATATGTCGAGTCTAGCATATATAAGTGTTTATTATCTACTGTAACACTCTAATACATAATGTTTCTTATGTGTCTTATGCCAACATAGAGATCAGTTCATACCTTTAAAGCACGCTGCCAAAAGAACCAAGTAGCAGAGTAAATCACAAATACACGCCAAAAATAAAATATCCAATTCAAAAGACAAGACAACTAAACCCCCTTTAAATTCAAACATCCAATTCCACCTCAACACCGATACACTCACACACACACACACACACACACACAAACCAAAAGACAAGAATCAAAAAATTACCCCACTAGCAATAACAACAACTGTAACAACCAGAACAAGTGCAGCATAAGTAAAGCAATCGAGTGTTACACATAGAAGAATAGGGATTATATACCTCAAATCGAAGGCCTAAATCCACGAAAATCCAAAGCCCCAAATCCAAGTCCCCAAATCCAAAGCCCTAAAATCGAAAAGAAAACCTAATTAGTTCAATTTGAACAAATATGCCTCAAATCGAAGCCCTGATTTGAACAAATAAACTCAAAACAAATATGTACGAAAAAACCCTAATTTGAACAAATATGCCTCAAACTGAAGACCTAATTTGAACGAATTAGAGAAAACGGATGAGAGAAAATGAGTGAGAGACCAGTGAAAACGAATTAGTGAAGAGAAAAAGAAAAATGAGAGAAGAGAGAGTTGAGAGTTTTACGAGAGAGATGTGAGGTGAGGTGAAAGTGAGCGACGGGTTGAGTGATGAGTATTTTATGTAAGCGAAAATTTCGTCTAAGCGGGCTAAATTGCCGCTCTTTTATTTCACTGGTAACCGTGCCTCATTACATCATTATTACTGTAATTGAATTTTATTTTACTTTTGCTAATTAAAATTCTGTAATTTTTTTTAAATAGCATTTCAAAATTAATAAAATAAAGAAAATCTGGAAAATAATAATAAATAAATATATTAATTTTTATAAATAATAACTCATTAATTTGATAAACTATTAATTTTCATAAAAACGAATTTATTTCATGATAAATTTAATTTTTAAATGATTATTCAATTTTTAGTTAATAAATTAAAATTTGTGTTTATTAATGATCTAAGGTAACATATTGTGCATGTTGCCCTGCATCCAACACTTTTCTAGCTAGAGTAACATTACATTTCTGCCTAAGGTAACATAAAATTAAAAGTGTTTTATTAGGCTATACTAGGCCAAAAGTAGTATACCTAAGGTAACATATTCTAGCAACACATGTGAGGAAGAGGTTGCGATAGCTTGTTTATGGTGTAGTGAGAAGCAGTTGACGCTTGACTCGTTCTGTGAAGTTCTCGAACAACATGAGATGATCCACTTTCAGATGCTGCACCAACATTTTCTTGCGACCTCTGAGATGAATGTGAAGCAGAACATACAGCAAAGTCCACCAATTTTTCCATTCAGGATCCAAAAGCATAGAACCTTAGTGAACAATATCCGGAAATCAGTTCAGCATTTAAATTGTAGCAGCACAGAGAGATAAATTATTAACTTCTCTAGACAACGAATATACCCAACCAATCACTACATTGAAAATCTATAGAAATCAGAAAATGACTGTTATTGGCAGACCAAGTGAAGAGTAAATCTAGATATTAACCTGGCTAGGAGGAAGGATTGCGTCAAACCTACAACAATCACATCCACACATCAAACAATCACTAAAATCATAATTGCTGTCACATTTATGGGTAAATGTGATCAATACTAGTCACAAATATTAAAAATGACCGACAGCGGTCAATTGGTGATGTCGATAGATTTTTTTTCATTATAATAATCAAGATGTAATGCAAAAAATCGAGTGATTTTTTATGTAAACTCTTTAAAACTTAAAAGATTTATATCAGTACAATTGGATCGTTCAAATTATAATGTAAATCACGTAAAATTAATAACCCTAGATATTAACGGCATAACCCTAAATCTAAATCTTAAACCATGTATTTCAAGATGATACTTCAGCAATATAACGTCCTATGTTAAATATTTCGACACGATACTTATAGTTGGCTCTACTATTTCTTAACATATACAATATATCATTCAAGGTCTCGTAATCCAGTCCCTTGCTTGACATGATAAAATTTTATAGATTCCTTTTAAGCTAGTAACACCACACAAATCACACCAAGCAACTCTGTTTGGAACATGAAAATTTCAACTGAAAATCCCAATACAAGTTTAAAAAATAGGCAAAAAGTTTAGGGTTTCAAATTTTTTAAAAATATTTCTCGACGACCCAACCTTACGGAAGTCAATATCCATCCTTTTTAATGTTATTGGAAAAATTTTAATGAAAAAAAAAAATTATTTTGTTTGGCAATTTAACGGTCAACTAGTACGTTGACTAGAACCCTTAAACAGGGTTTCGTCAGGGTTTAAGGTTTCAATTTTTTTAAAATATTTCTCGACGACCCAACCTTATGGAAGTCAATATCCATCCTTTTTAATGTTATTGGCAAAATTTTAATGAAAAAAAAAAATTTTGGTTTGACAATTTAACGGTCAACTAGTACGTTGACTAGAACCCTTAAACAGGGTTTCGTCAGGGTTTAGGATTTCAATTTTTTAAAATTATTTCTCAACAACCCAACCTTACGGAAGTCAATATCCATCCTTTTTAATGTTATTGGCAAATTTTAGTGAAAAAAAATTTATTTAGTTTGGCAATTTAACAATCAACTAGTACGTTGACTAAAACCTTTAAAAAGGGTTTCGTCGGGATTTAGGATTTCGATTTTTTTAAAAATATTTCTCGACGACCCTACCTTACTTACGGAAGTCAATATCCATCCTTTATAATGTTATTTCCAAAATTTCAGGAGAAAAAATATTTTTCACTAATGTTTCATTTTTTATGATATTTTCCCCATTTTTAACTAATTTGTAAAATAAATTAAAAAATTAAATAACATTAAGAAAAATAACTTTGTATGACTACGTGGGTATGTATAAATTCTGATTTTTTTTTTGTTTTTTTCTATTTTATTTAATTTTTTAGCCATTATTCATTTTTTTATTTATTTAAAACCGACCATTTATAAAGGAGACGGTCGGTTTTCTGGAAATGGGATGGTAAAAAATGGTCGGTTATGTATTATTTCGGTCGGTTTTCTGGGAATGGAATTGTAAAAAATGGTCGGTTATGTATTATTTCGGTCGGTTTTCTGGGTTTTTAAAGAAAAAATTGCAGGTTATGCCATTCCACTTCATTACATTTCAATATTGCAATCACCTCCAAGCCATTCAACATTAACAAACTAGAGATTCACCATACCATTCAACTTCATAAAAAAATAATTAAACACACAAACATGAATGCTACGGAAGTCAATATCCATCCTTACTTACGGAAGTCAATATCCATCCTTTATAATGTTATTTCCAAAATTTCAGGAGAAAAAATATTTTTCACTAATGTTTCATTTTTTATGATATTTTCCCCATTTTTAACTAATTTGTAAAATAAATTAAAAAATTAAATAACATTAAGAAAAATAACTTTGTATGACTACGTGGGTATGTATAAATTCTGATTTTTTTTTTTGTTTTTTTCTATTTTATTTAATTTTTTAGCCATTATTCATTTTTTTATTTATTTAAACCGACCATTTATAAAGGAGACGGTCGGTTTTCTGGAAATGGGATGGTAAAAAATGGTCGGTTATGTATTATTTCGGTCGGTTTTCTGGGAATGGAATTGTAAAAAATGGTCGGTTATGTATTATTTCGGTCGGTTTTCTGGGTTTTTAAAGAAAAAATTGCAGGTTATGCCATTCCACTTCATTACATTTCAATATTGCAATCACCTCCAAGCCATTCAACATTAACAAACTAGAGATTCACCATACCATTCAACTTCATAAAAAAATAATTAAACACACAAATATGAATGCTACGAATTTAATGTTCACAAACAACATTAATACTCAACTTCGTGAAAAGCATCAAAACTAAGTTTACAAACATTATTCAATTTCGTCAAAACCATCATCGTCTTCATCATCACCAGACAATACGATCTTATTCTTCTTCATTTTCTTCACCTTCTTCTTCTTCTTCTTAAACAGTCATTATCATCAAAATACACCAGAGATATAACCAAATCATCATTTGATGCAAGTAGTTAGGATACCATTGTAGGATTTCGATGCAGTAAAACACAACGATAACAATGATAAGTATAAAAAAATTCGAAATCCAAAACCATTGATCCATGTATAAGGGGGATGATTTGGAGAAAGAGTTTTTTTTTACTCCAAATTTCGAAAATGAAAGTTAAAAGGGAGAGGAATTTTGGTGAAGTGGATGTAGGGAGAGAGATGAAATTTGGTGAAGTGGTTTGTTTAAATGAAATTTGGCAAAAAATTTGAATTTTTTAGTTTGGGCTCCATTTTTAAAATTTTCGTGAAATCAAGGCTTATTTCCGACCGATATATGGTCGGTTATGAATTTGATCAAAAATTTGAATTTTTCATTTGGGCGGTATTTTCGAAAAAAATTTAGTTTGGCCTCCATTTTTAAAATTTTGTGAAATCATGGCTTATTTCCGACCGATATGTGGTCGGTTATGAGTTTGATCAAAAATTTGAATTTTTCATTTGGGCGGTATTTTCGAAATTTAGAAATTTGCATAACCGATCACCTAAAACCGACCACCTAAACCCAACCGTAGTGATATTGGTCGGTTTTAGATGATGTGTCACAGAGACCGAAAATGTGAGTCATCAAAATGGGTCCGAGTCCGCACCGATCAGTTTTAGATGGTCGGTTTTATCATAAAACCGACTACCTACGGCAGCGGTCGGTTATAATCATTGAATTTGTGACGGTCGGTTTAAAGCTGTTTTCTTGTAGTGATAGTCGGCAAATAGTAATCAGCTAGTATTGTTACGGTTGTTTAAGTTGTTTTGCTTGATACATTGAAAGTTTTTTTTTAGCTTGTTGTACCCGATAATGAGGTTTTCCTTTATTTTCTAATATATGCTTCGCTTAACAAAAATAAAATATTAACCAAAATGTTTTTGATTGAATTCCTTATGGTTAAATTTTGGAGATACCTTTATAAAACAAAAATTGAGTACCCTTTAACCAAAATATATTGAGTACACTATATGCATAAAAAAACAAATCTACTAAGAAATTGAAAATGTATCGTCCAATCAGGCATTCGAATCCATTTCTGATTCTTCAATCAATGACTACGTGCCTGTTTGGCATAACTTATATTAGGGGCTTATGGACTTATTTTCGGATAAAAATTGTATATTTTGATAATTTTTTTTTATACAAGTATTTAATGTATGTTTGAGATTCAATAAGTTACAAAAATAAGTTGGAAAATAAGTTGGAAAGTTAGAAATCTCTAACTTTGTCTTGAAACAAGTTGACTTATTCCGGAAAAAAGTTCCCCCAAACACCCTCTACATCGCGTCAGTATAGGAATCTTTTACTAATAATTTTGAGAAAATGCTGGGTTTGGTTGGTAGGTGTCTTGTAGCTAGACAAAACATCCACGTTCTGTTCGCTGTACCGAAGTGATATATTATACCTGCATGTGAAGTATAAGGTTCAAGGGCCTACGATACGAAAGTTAAGAACTATGTTATCAAATAATGAACAGTAGTCATGTGACTGGTTATTACATATATGTGTGACTGATTTGTGCTTGTATTTCTCAAACCCTATTGAAGCCCTTTTCGAGTGTGAAGTACATTATATTATTTTTGAATTGTTCTGCTCAGATGAAAATTTTGTAACATGCGCAAGTCAAAATTTTACAATTAAAAAAGAATTTAGGGGAGAGCTCAAAGCCCTTCCTCCATTTACATGTAGGTACTCACATTTCAGTTTGTGAGTTCACGGGACTGACACTACGCAAACTGTATAAAAAAAAGTACAATTTCCAGACATGTGAGAGATGGCTATAACTGTGTAATCTGTGTTCGGCGTGTGCGCAACAGCCAACTTCTAAAGACTAAACAAGCATTTAGCCTTTCAAACCAAATTTTAATTTGAATTCATCTATGTTTTTGTACCGGTTTTGAGGTGCAACCAGAGTTAATATTGCAGGAGCAGCCCCTCCAGCTCTTTTTTCGAACTTCTTACTGCTTAGAAACATTATGAGAGACGAGTTCCTGTCATAGCAGTACACAATGTGAAATCAGTTAGTTTCCGACTACGAAAAACAGTAACGGTTGATGACTTTCTTTAAGAAATTATCCATTTGTTAAATTCCAAATCTATTTCAATTAGGAAATGGAAGGTAGATTGATAAATTTACCTCGGAATAACGTTTATGGTCATGCGAGACATTAGAACTTTTTACAATGGTCTCCCACTTGGAACTAGTTGAGGAATTCTTCGGATTTTTCTTCTTAGGTTGGCCATGCGAAAATGGATTTCGCAAGGAGATGGAAGATAGATTACGCCATAGCCAAGGCTCAGAAGGTGATTTCGGTAGAGGTGGGGGTAGAGGGGACTGAGGAAATCCAACACTTGCATTTTCTTCATCATTCACTTTTTCCAAATTCTCATTCTGTGTGGCTAAATTTTCAGCAGGAAGAACTACAGAGCATTGTAAGGGCCTGGCTTCATGACTAATATCTTGTTCCTCTTTCAAAACTTTTATGTTGTCTGCTCTTCTTTTGAGATTCGATAGGACTCGAGAAGATGCCGATCCTGCTACTGTTGACCCAATGGCGGTAGATTTTACCATCTCAATTGTCTCCAAGTATTTTGGCTTACAAGTTTCTTCACTTCCCCTGCTTTCTCCCAAGTTCTTCGCAGAAAATTTCTTAAGCATTTCTTCTTCCGAATCCAGAATTGGCACTTCTGTATTGTTTACCAAATCTATGTACAATATTTTTTCAGCTAAACTACTTAACAAATCCGATTCCCGTTTATACATCTGATATGCTGAGAAGTCAAGAAATTTATCAGACTCTTTGCTAGTTAAAGTGACATTACCAGATGCTGTATTTTTAACCATCTTTGGTACACCAAGAAACCTTGCGCCATCATGAAAGGGAGACCGGGGCTTTTCATTCCGGTAGGGAGATATACAAGCACTCCTTGAGCGGGTAGGAGGGAGTAAACTTTCTTTTCTGTACGAGTCAGTGGAATGACGAACCTGATTGAGACCAAGCAACTTTTTCTCAATAAGTTCTTGCTGCTTAACTCCAATTTTAATATCATCCCAGTAACTGTCCTTTGAATTCTGCAGCAAAGTTACAAAGTTGTTAATATAGATAACCATTAAGCACAACAAATAAATAGCAAAATTGAAGTTTATTAATTACCTTCTCATGCTGAATTTGTGGTAAAGGCCCACTATGAGCTGTTCTGGCCATTCTTCTAACCTCAGGAGTAGATGAAATGGGACTTTGGGGCCTGGATTTTATCCTTGGCACTGGATCAAAAAAATTCAAAGATTTTTTTACAGATAATCGAGGCAAAAATCCACATGCTATACCAGATTTTCTATGACGATCATCATACTCGTCATCCTCAACTTCACTAAAAGCATTCCTTTTGTATGGATTATAGTCCGATGCTGTGTTTGACCCATATCTTTCGAGGTAAGGCCTTAACTCTCCACTAACAACCTTTTTAACATTCTTCGGTGATTGGCTTTCAACAGATTTCTTTTTCTTAATATATTTTGGGGTCTCTATAATCACAGCCCTTGCAGCAGGCAAGAAACGAGCCATCATAAGATCAAGAGTCTGTGGATCTGCCCTGAAAGCTGTGGATGATTGTGGAAACGGACCATCACTGCCACTTGAACCACTGATACTGCAGCTATAAGAACACGACCCTGTTTCTGATAACATATCAAGTGATTCTAGAACTGCTTTATCCTCGTCCTCTAAAGCACAGCCTTCATCCATACCAATGACACTCACGCTTTCATTCAGAGGAGATGCTTCCATTTGAAGCCTCGAAACATTTTGATGCTTAAGTAGTTCACCTGAAACACGCTTTCTGATATCAAATGCTCTTCCTGGAGGAAACCTAGGAGTAGTTGAAGGTTCTTCTTGAGGTAAAGACTCCATTTCTCCTTCCACTTTAGATCTTCCGGGAGTACGTTCCCACACAAAAGGAATTGCAGCAGGCTCAGTCACCTCACTTAACTCCGACAATGATTTGCGTGGAGGAACAGAAAGCTGCTTACACGGTGGTGGAGACTCTATATCCTTTCTTCTAGTTCTCACAGATAAAAGCGGTGCATTAAAGTTTAGTTTCTTTCCCTCCATATGGTGGATCCTCTCTGCTTCCTCTACTCTGTTGGCTCAGTTGTTGTCTAATTTTGTTAGACTACAACAAAGAATGAAACAAAAAACAAAGGTAAGTGCTATGGTGTTTCATGTTTCTGGGTAACTAAACTAAGAATCAAAACATGTGCTTCAATTTAAAAAGTACAAAGTTATAAGCCAAAACAATGAAAATAATACATACAACATACACTAATGTAGTTTCTATCTGCAAAATCAGTTGAACACATATTTTCTCAATTCATAAAAGCCTAAAAATCAAACAAAGGGCCACAAAAACAATATAGTAAATGCAAATATTTAGTTGTGGTATTGAAACTCTAGCTAAACAATGAATAAAACTTTATGACGAACAACCATATTAATTTTATGTTTCTCTTTCACCACAATCATCTAAGAAATATAGATACATGGTTCACTCACACTTAACTTTCTCTTAAACCCGAAAACAAACATTAAACTTTCTCAATAAATTCTCATCTCAACCTCAATATAAAAACTCAAAATTGTATTCTGATACACAAGACTCTCGTATCAGCACCGCATCTAAAACAGAAACAAAATCCCACTAATTAGATAGAACAATACCCATGTACTCCAATCACATTCAAAGAAAAAGAAACACAAAAATAAAGCATTCTACATGAATACATTCACTTAGACTGAGTCATATGAACAGAACAGAGAAAACAGAGTCATGTACATAGAAGAAAAGTTCAAATGTTTCATACCCGTGAAAGAGATTGTGTGACCGCGAATGACGGGCAGAAAAGGTGATGTAATGTGAAGATGAACAAGTGGAGGAAAAAGGCATGTACATACAGTGTATATATGTTAATATGTAATCTTGATGCCTTACTGCTAGAGTTTGAGTTTTGATGATAAGTGGGGTTGTGAGATTTATGAGTTCAGACAAGGGTTCATTTTATATGGGTATGGGGGGATATTGTTGTGAAAATGGAAAATTGTCAGTCACGGATAAACCGTTATAGTAGAAATAAATATAATGCAGTTAAGGGTATCAACTTTTAATTCGCGGGCCATATTTTAAAAGGGCTGTCCCTCCTATATTTTAATATAACTAGGTGTAAGTATAACAGTGTTGCACGTATGGTCTGCATCTCAAATAGAAAATCTCCATGTAAAAGTAAAACCCACTTTTTATTTTTAAAGTAATTTTGTTATTCTTTGCTTCAGACTTTGGTATGGCAAATGCTTTATCTTTGGCAGTTACCATCTTCGTCCACGTATATGATTATGTGTATGGATTTGGTCATATTCACGTCTTAAGCTTATCTCGAATATTTACTTCGGGAAAGTGAAAATTTATGAATGAGTATCTGTTTATGGAAAATATCAAAATTCTAGCATTCTATTTCAATATATATTAACTCATAATCGTGCAAAATATGTGTTATTTTTAATTTTTTTATAATTTATTTATAATGTCCTATGATATTATAAATATTAATTTTTATATGTGATTGGATAGTTCAAATCTTAAATTTTTGTATATAATAATTTTTAGAATTAAATATAAAATAATATATTGTTGGCGAAAATCGAATTTTAGAACTCTACATATAATAATTTTTAGTATTGTTGTATCTAACAATCAAGACATATTTGAATTGAAGATCTAACGGTAAAGAGATAACCAAAAAAGATAACTAAAAATAAGGGATTAACCAAGTTACAAATTATATTCCTTTTGCTTATTATAATATACTAGCTTAAAATCCGTGAGATGCACTTTTTAATTTGAATTTAAAATTTTAAGATATGAATTTTTAGTATTAAAATTTTAAATAATATGTTCTGATAATAACTATATAGGAGTATATGTTGTCTGTGATATTTTTAGAAAATGATGGATTTTACTTTGAAAATGTAGAACAAATGATAAGTTTTAGCTAAAAGAACGTAATCAGTTAGCTACTAGTTATTATATTATTATTATTATTATTATTTTATTTTTACTTAAATAAAGCTAAACGAATAGATTTTATTGGATAAAAATAAAAAAATGGAAAAGGAAATATATTTTAGCTGAAAAAATCAATTGGTTAAGTATTACTAATTATAATTATACTTATAATATTTTACTTTATTAAATAGAATTGCTTATAGTGTTTTTAGAGAAAGGAAATTTTAGTTAAATAAAATAAGAAAGACAATGTATTATACATGAAAAAAAAATTGATTAGTTATTAAAAAATAGAAAAGATAATATGTTTTACCTAAAAAAAATTATTAGTGGAAAAATTTTAGTTAGATAAAATATAAAAGATAATGTATTCTACGTGAAAAAGGAAATTTATTAATTATTGAAAAATAGAAAAGATAACATATTATACCCGAAAAAATTTATTAGTATATATATATATATATATATATATATTATTTATTAAAAATAAAGGGGGGTGTTTGGAAGTTAGAGGTTTGGGGTGAAATTAGTGGTTTGGGGTAGATTAGAGGTTTGATCAAATGAAACCTCTAATGTGAGTGTTTGGTTGTTAGAGGTTTGAGTTAGAGGTTTGGGATAAAAAACTCATTTTAGGAGCTATTTCAATTAGAGGTTTGCTATGTGTCACAAAAAGTTACTCAAAAAACTATTTACTAAACACTTTTATTCAAAGCAGCTAATTTAAATTCGTTAGTCAAAACAGTTAATTCAATCCGCTAGTCAAAATAGATAATTCAATCCGCTACAGCTAACCGCTATCAGCTAATTGCTAAACATGACCAAAATTAATTTTTTTAATACTTTTTCGAAAAAGCTGCATTATCATTTCATTATTTTCGTTTATATTTTTTCTTGTATAAAAGATATTTTTCAATATTAATATTAAATTATATAAAAATAATATTTAAATATATTCGATTAATTTTCTAATTAATCATTCCAATTAATTATTGTCTAGCCAATTAATTTAGAAGGTAGGCTCACGATCTAGCCGTCCAACAATTTTTAGAATCCAACAATTCTTAGAATCATGTATCATTTTTGAGTCTGACATGAAAAACGCTTGAGCAATATTTATAAATTTATTACGCTTCTAAGTTCGAAAAAAAAGAGCTAAGACTGAAAGTTTTTGAGCCATGATGCTATGTAAAAAGTAAAGCAAATAAAATAATTTTAATCAAAATATTGGGAAGAGACGTATGATACGGATATGAGTAGTGTTAAAGGTATCAAATTGGGTACCAAAATTTGTTACCAAATGATAAGACACTAATTACTTGACATTTTGGAATGTTTTAATTTGGATGATCCGGACGGGTCCATTACAATTATAACCAATCAAAACCGTGACACATCATTTTTTAACAATTTTGGTACACAATTTGATACCTCTAACATTTTCCTAGGAATATACTAGTATTTTGTAGATCTTGTTTTCCACATGTTACATCATTTTTCCCTTTAAATACAAGTACTACTGATATTTGATCATTTCATTTGCATATTGAATACTTTTCTCACGTATTACATGTAAGTAGTGTACCGTGCGTTTCGAGGTAAATGCGTCATTGATTCTTATGTTTTTCTTCTGCACTATTTCTGCGAGTGTCACTTGCACTACCGACTTATTTTTACAAAATTAACCAACTTGTCCATGTATTTCAGACTTATTTACAAACCAACTTAATTTTGTTTTTAATTTTGTCAAATACATACTAATAATACAGACGTGTTGTATTTTTCATGTTGCTGCGCCAGCAGAAATGAAGCACTCTACTTATAATATTTTATTTTATAGGTGTTGTAGGGAGAATTTTGTTACAACACGAAATTGGAGGTTGCTGGAATCACGGAGCAAAATACGGATATTTTGCTAAGAACACGAAGAACACGGGACGAGATTGGTGTTTGTTTGTGGCTGATCTTGTTGATAGATAGTCAGGGGTGAGCTGAGGCGTATCCAAACAAGGTGCCTACGTACCCTATTTATAGGGATCAAGCCATACGTAGTTCTTGGAGAAGAAGTTACCTAGGCGGGCTAGGGTTTTAAGAGATAAGCCATAGTCCAAGCCCACTCGTTTAGGGCTGACGTGGCAGTGAGCCATCAACCCTATCCGTGATCCATGGCCCAGCTGTGGAAGCCCATGGCCTCGAACGGATAGGTTTGGAATAAAAAGATCCATCAGAGCCCTTGCATGCGACCTTGAGAGGCCTGGCCATGCGAAGCGATCCCTGTGCCTAGCTACTCATGCGACCTTGGGTCTGGCCATGAGCCTTCCAGAGAAGAGGAGATAGTGATCTCGCTGTAGTGACCCCGCATTGGAGGTTATGTGCGAAGCGATCCCTTGACGGGAGCAAAAGGAAGCGATCCCCGGGTAGCGACCCCGGTAGATGCGACCCCGAGGCTGAGCGGCATGAGAGGCGCATAGGCCTAGCGTGAGAGGCGCAGAGGCCTAGCGTGAGAGGATAGACAAGGTGCTCCTGTAGCGAGGTGGCCTTGTTGCTAGAGGTGGCCCTGTAGCGAGGTGGCCCTATAGCGAGGTGGCCCCGTAGCGAGGCGGCCCTGTAGCTAGGTGACCTTGTAGCGAGGCGGCCTGTAGCGAGGTGGCCTTGTAGATGCGACCTCGAGGTCGGGCTAGCATGAGACGCCTAGAGGCCTAGCGTGAGACGCCTAGAGTAGCAGCAAGAGGTCATAGTGAGGCGACCCCTAGGGCGGGATCATGTCTTCGAGAGATTGTCTTCAGATAATATGATGAGATAAAGGTGAGGCGATCCCTGACCGGGCCTCACGCCTTGTTGATCCTTCTTCAATATTTAAGCCCATTAGTAGATAATTGAGCCCATTAAGAGAGGTGGTTGAGCCCATTAAGAGAGGTGGTTGAGCCCATTAAGAGAGGTGGGCCCCTTGCATAGTCGTTTGAGCCTGTTTAGGATCTATGCCGAGATTCGGGCATAACAACTACCCCCCGATTCCATATTGCCATTATGAATGCAATGTGGAATCAAGTAAAGTGACGCCTTCCAGTTGATGCGAAGCCATGTATATGTTAGTGATGGTGACCTCGAAGGGTTCTTCCAAGCACAATATGGTCCTGCAGGGATCTTGAGAGGCGACCTCATAGGGCCTCGCGGTCATAAATTGTTAAATATGTCTTCTGTTTAGCTGATATATGAGCTCATGCTTTCACTTGTGTCTTCAAGCTCTTCCTAGAATATGATGAGAGGACTCTCCTCCGAGCTTACTCCTTGTTATTATGATGAGAAGACTCCTTATATGATGAAAAGACTCCCTTTATGTTGAGGACTCCTCATAAGTTGAGTGGACTCCCCATAGCCCCATATGTGGAGAGGTCTTCTCTTTCTGATATAATGAGAGGACTCCTAGCAGCCTCATATGTTGAGAGGCCTCCTCCTCGAAGCCTCATATGTTGAGAGGCCTCCTCCTCGCAACCTCATATGTTGAGAGGCCTCCTCCTCGCAAACTCATATGTTGAGAGGCCTCCTCCTCGCAGCCTCATATGTTGAGAGGCCTCCTCCTCGCAAACTCATATGTTGAGAGGCCTCCTCCTCGCAGCCTCATTTGTGGAGAGGCCTCCTCCTACTGATATAATGAGAGGACTCCCTTAGTGGCTCGCACTTCTCAACCTATGACCCTCTAGAGTAACGAGCTCGATCCCGGCCTCGGCTTCGTCCTTGTTTGATGACCCATCTCGCATATGAACACAAAGTACTCCTCCTTCGCCTCGCATAATCCATATTGCTGGCTCTAGCCCCACCTCACATATGTAGCTGGTGGGCCTCGCATCTTTGAAAACTAGTAATTTTGAATTTTCCCAAGTGCTTTGGGATAGCTGATTGAGTCTTCATATGCTCTTATTTGCTTGTAGATTGACTTTAACACATGCCTAGAGATAGCTCCACATTGTATAGACTTACGAATTGACCCATCATCGCCAATGAGGTCAATTGGCCTTGCATTGTAAGATATCGGGCTTGCGGCCTCACAACGCTAGGTGCAGCCTCGCAACGCTAGGTGATGCCTCGCAACGCTAGGTGATGCCTCACAACGCTAGGTGCGGCATCGCAACGCTAGGTGTGGCCTCGCAACACTAAGTATGGCCTCGCAACGCTAGGTGTGGCCTCGCAACGCTAGGTGCTGGCCTTGTCTTGAAAATTTTCAAATGCCCTTCTAGAAGAGGTGTATATGTAATGCCACTATCCCCCGAGTCCTCATTATCATTGTAGATGTGATGAGGAATCAAAGTGTTTCAGCAATCTTCTTGTATTATTTGGAGTTGATACCATTTGTAATGAAAGGAATTTGATGTGATCCCGCTATAAGCATACTTGACTCCTTCAACGCTATCCCAGAGCACTTGTACTCTTCACTGTTATCCCAAGGCACTTGGCCTCATCAACGCTATGTGGGGGCACTTGGCCTCATCAACGCTGTGGGGGCACTTGGCCTCATTACGCTATCTCGGAGCACTTGGCCTCATCACACGCTATCCCAGGGCACTTGGCCTCATCACGCTATCCCGGGGTACTTGGCCTCATCAAAGTTGTCCCAAGGCATTTGGACTCTCCAACGCTATCCCAGAGCACTTGTACTTGACTTCTTCAACGCTATCCCAAAGTACTTGTACTCTTCACTGTTGTCCCAAGGTACTTGACCTCATCAACGCTATCCCGAGGCACTTGGCCTCATCACTCTATCCCGGGGCACTTGGACTCTCCAACGCTAAGCAAGAGCACTTAGCTTCTTTAATGTCATAACATGCTTCCCTATGTTGAACAAGAATGTAGATATTGAGGCCTTGAGCTCATTTTATTTTTCAAATACTTTGGCTTATCTTCCTTCATCTCTAGTATGAGCTTGAGACCAATGAGAGCCTCGTTTTCAGCCTCCTTATTTATTGCTTGCTCTTCCTAGTGTCTTGAGTTAATCGAGGACCTCCTCATTGTCGGCAAGGGTCGGGGGCGTCCCACTTACCCCAAGGATCGAGGGCGTCCCCCCTCTCCTCGGTGTAGAGGTATTTCACCAAGAAGAAGCATCCCACGATCTCGATATCCACACCATATAGGGGCCTCATTAGCTTCATCATATAGGGGCCTCACGATCTCGACGAGGAGATGGGGGTCTGTCGTCACGACGATGGGACCACTCACGATCTCCACAAGGAGAAAGGGGGTCTGTCATCATGACGATGGGACCGCTCACGATCTCCACAAGGAGAGAGGGGGTCTGTCATCATGACAATGGGACCGCTCACGATCTCGATGAGGAGATGGAGGTCATTTAGAACCTTGACCCTTGCCTTGGCCTCTATCACTTATCCTTCTTGTCAGTAGTGAGCTTCTCGAGCTTGACTCCTCTTGATCCTCCTTACAATCCTTCTTCTTACAATCTCGGGGTCGGGCTCGTACTTATGGGACCGCTCACACTCTCAACGAGGAGAGGGGGTCTCTCGTCGCGATGATGGGACCGCTCGCGCTCTCTTCGAAGAGAGGGGGGTCTGTCTTCGCGACGATTGGACCGCTCACGCTCTCAACGAAGAGATGGGGGTCATTCCGAACCTTGGCCCCTACTTTGGCCTCGCTCCTAGTGACGTCGCTTATGCTTCTCGAATGCTGCCTCGCAGCGCTAGGTGGGGCCTCGCTATGCTAGGTGCAAGCATGGCCTCGCTACGCTAGGTGCAAGCATGACCTCGCTCCTATGGGGTCGCTCCTGGGGGGTAGTTATGCTAGCCCGGCCTCGGCCTCTCACGCTAGCCCGACCTCGGCCTCTCACGCTAGCCCGACGTCGGCCTCTCCGTTGTTGGCCTCTCCGTTCTTCTTGTTCGAGTTAGTCATCGTTCTCCCAAATTAATGACTGCCCCTCCTTCTAGCGCCAATTGTTGTAGGGAGAATTTTGTTACAACACGAAATTGGAGGTTGCTGGAATCACGGAGTAAAATACGGATATTTTGCTAAGAACACGAAGAACACGGGACGAGATTGGTGTTTGTTTGTGGCTGATCTTGTTGATAGATAGTCAGGGGTGAGCTGAGGCGTATCCAAACAAGGTGCCTACGTACCCTATTTATAGGGATCAAGCCATACGTAGTTCTTGGAGAAGAAGTTACCTAGGCGGGCTAGGGTTTTAAGAGATAAGCCATAGTCCAAGCCCACTCGTTTAGGGCTGACGTGGCAGTGAGCCATCAACCCTATCCGTGATCCATGGCCCAGCTGTGGAAGCCCATGGCCTCGAACGGATAGGTTTGGAATAAAAAGATCCATCAGAGCCCTTGCATGCGACCTTGAGAGGCCTGGCCATGCGAAGCGATCCCTGTGCCTAGCTACTCATGCGACCTTGGGTCTGGCCATGAGCCTTCCAGAGAAGAGGAGATAGTGATCTCGCTGTAGTGACCCCGCATTGGAGGTTATGTGCGAAGCGATCCCTTGACGGGAGCAAAAGGAAGCGATCCCCGGGTAGCGACCCCGAGGCTGAGCGGCATGAGAGGCGCATAGGCCTAGCGTGAGAGGCGCAGAGGCCTAGCGTGAGAGGATAGACAAGGTGCTCCTGTAGCGAGGTGGCCTTGTTGCTAGAGGTGGCCCTGTAGCGAGGTGGCCCCGTAGCGAGGCGGCCCTGTAGCTAGGTGACCTTGTAGCGAGGCGGCCTGTAGCGAGGTGGCCTTGTAGATGCGACCTCGAGGTCGGGCTAGCATGAGACGCCTAGAGGCCTAGCGTGAGACGCCTAGAGTAGCAGCAAGAGGTCATAGTGAGGCGACCCCTAGGGCGGGATCATGTCTTCGAGAGATTGTCTTCAGATAATATGATGAGATAAAGGTGAGGCGATCCCTGACCGGGCCTCACGCCTTGTTGATCCTTCTTCAATATTTAAGCCCATTAGTAGATAATTGAGCCCATTAAGAGAGGTGGTTGAGCCCATTAAGAGAGGTGGGCCCCTTGCATAGTCGTTTGAGCCTGTTTAGGATCTATGCCGAGATTCGGGCATAACAATAGGTAAGCATGTGATCACTTCCTTACGATAACAATCAATAATTGTGATTTATTCTCTCATTATTTATCATAGGACCCTTCACATTTTTTACTACAGCTTAACTAAATTACAACAGTTCCATGTAAGGTGCCCAATAAATATATATATAATTTATTAATTTAAGCATTCACACGGTCACTGGAAATTATTTGGTAAGAAAACTGAATTATCAATGTTGAAAATGAAACAATGCATGTGAATCACTCTCTATATAGATTTTGTTTAGTGACTCGAGTCTGTCTGCCATTGGTGACTCCATAGTCAATCAATCAAACAACCTGATTTTTTGTGGAGCAATGGGGCGGCACTAAAATGAATTGAATACAGACTAAAAGACAACTCTGACATATTCTTATGAAAATACTGCATGTTACTCTACAGTTACCAGACTTATGGTCGTTGTCAGAAATTGTCAAATTTTAATGCTTGACTGACTGTGGGATATCTACAATTGTTAATTTTGCAATTTATTATTTTTTCTTATAAGAAAATAAAACTTCAAATGTAGCCGATTTTACCAAATAAGCGTTGGAATTGCCAGTCGCGCGAAATTAGAGCTGTTCACGAACCGAGCTGTTCGCGAACGAGCTCGGCTCGGCTTGTTAAGGGCTTGGTTCGGCTCGAGCTCGTTAAGAACTCGAGTCGAGCTCGACAAGATTTTTGTTCGTTAAGCTTAACGAGCTCGAGCCAAGCTTTAGGGTGTTCAGCTCGAGCTCGGCTCGTTAAGGGCTCGATTCGGCTCAGCTCGAACTCGGCTCGTTAAAGCTCGAAAAAAATCAAAATTTTTACTTTTTATTTTTTTATCTAAAATTTAATTAATTTTTTATTTTTTGAAAATTTGGGAATATCATTATATTATATATATCTTGAAATCTGTACGGTTGGATCGTCGAAAAATATTTTTTAAAAAATAGAAACAACAATTCGTGACAAAGCACTTGTTACTAGTACTTGTTAAATTATTAGTGATCTACTAAGATCTCTAACCAAATTAATTTATTATTTTTTGAAAATTTGGGAATATCATTAAATTAGATATATCTTGACATCCGTACGGTTGGATCGTCGAGAAATATTTTTTAAAAAATGGAAACAACAATTCGTGACAAAGCACTAGTTACTAGTACTAGTTAAATTAGTAGTGATCTATTAAGATCTCCAACCAAATTAATTTTTTATTTTTTGAAAATTTGTGAATATCACTAAATTAGATATATGTTGACATCCGTAAGGTTGGATCGTCGTAAAATATTTTTTTAAAAATAGTAACAATAATTTGTGACAAAGCACTGGTTATTAGTACTAGTTAAATTAGGAGTGATCTACTAAGATCTCCAACCAGATTAATTTTTTATTTTTTGAAAATTTGGGAATATCACTAAATTAGATATATATTGACATCCGTATGGTTGGATCGTCGAAAAATATTTTTTAAAAAATAGAAATAACAATTCGTGACAAAGCACTAGTACTAGTTAAATTATTAGTGATCTACTAAGATCTCCAACCAAATTAATTTTTTATTTTTTGAAATTTTGGGAATATCACTAAATTAGATATATCTTGACATCCGTACGGTTGGATCGTCGAAAAATATTTTATAAAAAATAGAAACAACAATTCGTGACAAAGCACTAATTACTAGTACTAGTTAAATTAGTAGTGATCTACTAAGTTCTCCAACCAAATTAATTTTTTATTTTTTGAAAATTTTGGGAATATCACTAAATTAGATATATCTTGACATCCGTACGGTTGGATCGTCGAGAAATATTTTTTAAAAAATAGAAACAACAATTCATGACTACTAGTTAGAATAGTAGTGATCTAATAAGATCTCCAACCAAATTAATTGTTTGCGAACAGCTCGAGCTCGGATCGAGCTCGGCTCGGCTCGAGGCTGTTCGTGAACAACTCGAGTTCGGCTCGGTTCGGTCAAAGCTCGGCTCGGTTCGTTAAGAAATTAGCTCAGTTCGTTAAGATCAAAGCTCGGCTCGGTTTGTTAAGGTCAAAGCTCGGCTCGTTTCGATCAAAGCCCGGCTCGGCTCGGTTCGTGAATAGCCCTACACGAAAGTAAACCACGCGTGGTAAGATCTTAAAAGTAGTTCCAAATGAGAGTCGACACACACTTCTTTCTCTCCCTTTATCGCTCTTTCTTTCCAAGAATCCCTTCTCTCCCCCAATCCATTCCTTCGCTCCGTCTTCCTATTTATAAACTACTAAATAATTATCACGCTACTACAAAAAATTATCTTTAATAATTCATAAATATTAGTAAAAAAATGTGGAATCGTACGTATAATTTATGCATGATATTATTCAGAAATTCTTTAAACATATAATAAATAAAACTTTTGTGGTATTAAAATAAATTCTAAATTAACTTTTGAAATATAACAAATGACAAAAAACTTTTAAAGCATTATTTATTGAATGATAATATTAGGGAGCTGATATGTGCACACCCATCACTTATAGGTGCACACCCATTATAGTGGAAGAGACTAGAATGCCTTTAACTTGCGTAGAGCTTTAAATGAACCGATACATTCGCGAATGGCTCGATGTTCGGTTCGAAAAAAGCTCGGTTCTGGTTCGATTCACAAACGAGTCGATCTTGAACATGATTTTAAGGATCGATTTATAAACAAGCTGAACTTGATCACGGTAAAGTTCGACTCGATAGCTCGCAAACAAGATCGATTAACGTGTTCATGAACATAGTTCAAGAACAGGCTCGTGAACATGATTCATGAACATGTTCGTGAATAAGTTCGATGATTGAGCTCTTTAACATACTCGGTATTCGAGTTTATTAGTGGTTCATAAACAAATTCGATAGATAATCTCCTATATATAATATATTTTTTATTATTAGAATATACTCTCGAAACTCTTATTAATTGTACACCATTAATTAGAATATCTTATATGTTATGCTAGATTTTATAATTATTTATTTTATAATAATAAAAATGATAATAATGACAATAATAATAGTAATAATAATAATAATAATAATAATAATAATAATAATAATAATAATAATAATAACTAACTAACTAACTAACTAACTAACTCAATCTTACAATTAGTATATGTAGTGTAATAGTATTTATTTGTTAAAATATGTATTGAAGTAAATACTACATCATTTTAAGTGCTAAATTTTAGTATTCAATATTACAAATGTATAGATTTATTTATATTACTTAAATATATATAAAAAGATATTAAAATATGTTCATGATTTTGTAAAATTTGAAATTATAATAACTTGAGATACTTGCAAATATGAAATATAAAGACCAAATTAAGTTAAATAAACACTACAAATACAATAATATTTTTTTAATACTACAAATTTATAAAATGTAATGAGATAATACTATAAACATATAATATATGCCAAAATTTACAGAAAAGATTGTAAATTTATGTAAGGAGACCGATATTTTTGTATGACTGATGTTTTATAGATTTTATGTAAGAAAATTGGTATTTTGTATGACTAATGATATTTTATGTAAGGAGACGTGAAAATTTTATTGGTTGATGGTTTATTATTATTTTTTTAGTGTCGAGACATAAATTTAATTATTTAATTTTCGACTTTTCAATTATTTTAATGTTATATTTTTGTATACAAAAAAAAGAATATAAGTTTATGAGTTGTTCGTAAGTGAGCTCGTGAATAAGTTCGTGAGCAAATTATTCGTGAGCATAATTTCATGAACAAGCTCCTGAACAAGTTTAATGAGTTGTTTGAAAGCAAAAGTTCGTGAGTAAGCTCATGAGAAATGTTCGTGAACGGTTCGCGAACAACATTTTATCTTAACGAACCGAGCTCAAACATATTTTTTGGCTCGATTTAAGTTCGAGCTCAAGTTCGATAATTTCTTAATAAACGATACATGAACATTTTAGAGTTCGGCTCGGCTCGGCTCATTTACACCCCTAAACTTGCATTTCTTATCAATAGATGCATATTTTACACATTGAGAAATAAATCATCAATGAATAATGATATATGAATATAAAATTATTAAACATATTTTCTATGCTTTTTTTTAAAGTACATATGTACTTTTTCATGTTTGATTTTTTTACTATGCTAATATGATTTTTGAATATTGAAATTATATATTTTTTTTGACAACGATCGTTCAACAAGTACTTAACAAGTACAAAAATACTAGTCACCAAAAATTACTGTTATTTTATTATTACCATTCAATAAAATAATATTTTATTATTGAAAATACATCATGTACAAAATAGCTAAAATTTTATAGTCCAATTACTAAAAATTATTATTTATTATTTTCTCAAACCCGAAATAGTAGTCATATTTGATTTTCAGTGGTCAATTTGACCCATCTTTAATTAAAATATAAATTTTTATTGTAATTTTATTAAATTCAATATATTGTGGAATGGGTTAAATATAATTTATTATAATAATACCAAATTTTATAATTTATGTATGATTCATGAAAAAGACATATATTTGAATATATCACATATTCTTAAATTAAAAATTAAAATGTTAAATTAAAAACTAAATTTCACTAAAAAAAAGTTTATTCACTTGTTCAACTAATTTATTATAAAATTATAATTGAACTAGTAATTAAATGAAAATGTAAGTTGAGGATATTTTGATCATATTGTTAATATAGGGTGTGCACATATCACCTCCCTAATATTAAATTTTAATAATTTATAGAAGGAAGAATAAAAAATCAAGACACTAATTTTTATTTCAAAAAACATTGACAGCTATTTTTAGATTTCCTTTTAAAAATTGATTCAAACAATTTACATTAATTATTAGTTGGAATAATACTCTCATTAAATATATAAAATTTCAATAATTTTTTAAAAAATCATAAACATGAAAATTAACGACTACAAAATGATCACTATTTTTACGATAAAAAATTATAGATATTAAATATAAATAATACGTAAAAGCCGACACCCATCAAATAACATACATGCACAAAAATCGTGTAACAATTTACTTAATTAGGATATTAATTTAATTCGCCACAATATATTGGAACAATGGATGTGCAATTTCTTTATCGATTTAATCGGACGAAAAAAGGATCAGATTGATTCAATTTAATCGAGTTGGTCACATCTCGTGTGTGATTTGTTCATGTGCAAAAATAAAAGCTCTAGATGTTTCTTGTGTAGCAATTTTAAATGTTAACCAAAAAATCTATTTACTTCCATTACTTATCATGATTTGCACGATTTTTACGATAACGGATAAAGAATATTACGAAAAGTTAACATCATCCTCCAATCACCCGAAAAAATTGCAATAATCTTAAATTGGAATTAGAGAATGATACGATATAAGTCATTTTATGTCATCATCTTAATTGAAAATGTTTTACTTTTTTTATAGAAAATTAATAATTTATATTAATATAATAATTATAATGCCCATAAAATTTTTGCTAAACTTTTATATAAATTAGATAAAGTAAATTACATTTATATTTAATAGGTGTAATTTGTGAATAACTAAAATACTATTAAATGGAAGAAAAAATTAGTAAAAAAATTTACAAATGAGAAAATTCAAGAAAAAGACTTTTAAAGGGTTCCAAACTTTTTCGAGTTTTTGGTCTTCTAATATTTACCATATTTGTATTTAGTTGTATATCTAAAATTTTGATAATTTGAAAATAATCATAAACATATGATATTATTTCGTCACAATCTAACAGAACAACATGGTATAATTTCTTTAGCGATCTAGTCAATCGAGAAAGGAATTGAGTTGATTCAATTTAATCAAATTGGTCACAGTTCTTTGTAATTTTTTTTATGTGCAAAAGTGAAAACATGTCCATATTACTTCTGTATAAATAAAATTATATTTAATATAAATTGTAATTAATAGCTATTTTGAAATAATAATTATAATGCCAAATAAATTTTGTTAAATTTTATATAAATAATAAAATTAAATTACATTAATAATTAATAGGTGTAATTAATGATTAATTTTTAATTAATGATTAATTAAGATGCTAAGCTTGAAAGCTTTAATGTTAAATTTTTAAGTCGTCATTTGAAATGAGAAAAATTATTATATTTCTAAAATAAAGTTTGCTAAAGTTTTGTATAAATAAAATAAAATAAATTTAATATATATTTAATAGATGTCATTAATGACTAATTAAGATCTATTTAATGTAAGAAAAGAATTTTAATAAAAAAATAAAAAAAAATGAAAATTTAAGAAAACTATCTTGATTGCTTCTGGTAACTTTTCGATCTCCTAGCATTATAATATATATAGATTTGCAACGACTTGTCTTATTTAATTGTTGATAAAATATTCATAAATATTTATTTTATTCGATCGTGAAAACATAAGTCTTAATTAGTTTACAATATATAATGATGGTTTATATAACCAATACTTAATCATAATAAAGAAAATTATCCTCTTTTCCCTAATAATAATTATTATTATTATGATAACTTTCTGTATTATATCATAATAATATGTTAACATCCCCCTCAAACTCAAGCTACTCAAAATAATAAGTATCAAGAGTTTGCAAAATAATAAGAAAATTGAAAAAAAGAAATTCTGAAAATAGTCGTCATCGTTTCCAATCAAGAAACGTTAATCATCGGTCGACGGTCGTTGTGCGTCGTCACCGTCGATCTTCGTCGTTTGTTGTCGTTTCCATCGAGAAATGATCATCGGGTCATCGTCGTTGTTTCCCATCGAGAAAAAATCATCGGGTTGTCATCGTTATTATTGTAAAATTGTCATCATTTTCGATAGGAAAACGATCGCCTGATTTTGTTATAAGTCATTGCATCATCTTTGGATTGGTACAGTCTTTCCCACAAAACCATCATTGTTGTGGTTTTGCCTCATTGTCATCTTTGTTAATGAACTAGGCTTTCGATACCATGATAAAAATTTTCGCAAAGTCTCTTCTCATTAAATCATGAAGGTATAAAACATTAATTCGTTTATAATATAATGATCTCTTATATAGCCAATACCAAATCGATAATAAAGTTAAATAATATAATAAGGAAACTATCCCTATTCGCATGGATTTCTCGATTTCCCATGGATTCCTTTCTTCTTTTAAAACCACCCACTTTCCTCTCACTCACCGATATAGACGTATAGATACATATAAATTGTCGTGCAAATATCACCACTTACCCACGTCCATTGTCCACTAACTCTATGCACAAATCAGTTACTGACACCTGTACATGAGAGAAATTTTGTTTAATTAAACAAAACACAATCGTTTCTAAATTAATCATTATTCTCATTACATCAGTAATTTATTCTCTCTCTCTCTCTCTCTCTCTCTCTCTTTACGACCACGAACCCTAGTTTTTCAAATTCTCAGGTTTTCTAAATCACTCAATCAATGGAGATTTCTACTTTCATTAACAAGCAAACAATCATCAATAGGGTAACCTTTGCTCCAAACAACTTCACTGCTCTGTTAGTGCATCAGGAATTTCCTAATGATTTTCATATCATTCAGGAATTTGAAGGTAGTGTTTTTCGTAGTTCGTTCACAGGGAAGGACTATCAATATCGATTTCAAGTAGATTATCTCTTACAATCTAGTAGTGTGGAAAATGGGAGGTTTTGTATTGGTTGTGGTGTTTTATCAAACACCTTGCATACGATAAATAAATTGCTACAAAAGCACAACTAAGTTAATGGCTAATATCCAAATTTGCCAACACAACAACACAATGAGTAAATTAACAAGATAAGAGACATTTGACCCAAGGATAATAGCAAATCAAGCACTTCAACCCAACAAACAAGAATATATCCAACTCTACCTAACCAAGCTAATTGGTGAAGCACAAAATTACTTATTTCTCTTCTAAAAACACTAATTTAGTGAAGCACATAAATTAGTTCTCTTGATACTAGCAACCAATAGTGAAGCACTACCAATTTAACCAAATCAAGGAATCAATCAAAGAGAGGTTAGGACAAACCCAAGGATGAGAAGCTCAACCTAGGTATTTGCACTTAAAGCTTGAGAATTTAGGTAAACTAAACTTGTGCTACTATAATGAATGTACTAACAATTACGGATTAGTACAAACAATTAGCAATTGAAATTACAAGAAGAGCAAGATGAAGCAACTTACAAATCTCCAAGCAAAATCATAAACAATACACTCAAACAATTAAGATAGAATGAAGAAGATCTTACTTAAATTGAATGGGTTTAGTACAAGAGATGCTTCCTTGAGCCAAGTTATGAAGTTAGTTACTCATAATCAACTACTTCCTACTAACCTTAATTATGTTCTTGAAGAGCTAAAAATAGAGGAAAAATAAGATGTAGGTTAAGATATTAGGTTAAGAGAGATGTTATGTTCTTTTAATACACAACAGCTCTGTACGGCCTGTTGAACGGCCGTACAGCTGCCCGTACAGAAAATCTGCTCCTTTGAACGGCCTGTCGAACGGCCGTACAGCTGCCCGTACGAGATAAACTCTTCAATATAATGCATTAAACCCCTCCCGGCATCACGAGCTTGCATCTTCTAACTTCCCTCTTGAATAATCTTCGCTTTCAAGCCCAAAATAATCCATCTTTTCAATAATTAAGCATGAGGCACTGAAAGATGAAAAACATAATTAATATCGATAAAACAACATTCGAAACTAACAAAAAAGCAAGAGAATAAAGGACAAAATGTGTATAAAATACACATTATCAGATTTCCTAGCTTCGGGACCTTTGAATTTTGCTCTAACCCAACCTGCAAAAGTTTCGTTTAAGTCTGTGATGCAGGTTTCGAAAACAATGAAGTTTGCTCAGGAGTGTGTATCGAAAAAGCTTTCTATGTCGTTTGAATGTAATGGAATTACATACAAAGTCACTCCAGAAATTGTTGAAAAAGCTCTTCACCTTCCATCACTAAATGGTGTGATTCTTGATGTTGTGTCTGATTCGACCCTGCTTGATTTTATCTCAAAGTTGGGTTATAATGGTGAAATCAAGAAGTTTGCTACTCTATATAGAACGAAGCTCAAGAAGGAATGGAATTTTCTTTTTTTACACCATCAGTCGGTGCTTCTTGAACAAGGTTTCAAATTTTGATGCTCTACCATCAGGATCCGCTCAAATTTGGTATTCTCTTATCCATGATACTCTTTTTGATTATGGGTCTTTTGTACTTAAGGCTCTACAGGCTAGGAAGTTAGATAAATGTGGATATGTGTGTTTTATTAGATTCTTTCAATTGATATTTTCACATCTCTGTCCCAGTGTTATATTTTCAGATGATACATTATTGCCTATCTATAAGATATCTGAAAATAATGTAGAAATGTTGGTTAATTCTGATAAAACCAATTGCTTTGAGGGCAATGCCTTCATTCCTGATGAAGTATGGTCTCTTTTGAAAAATAGGATGCCTATTCATTATGGTCCAGCAACAAGTGCTATGGAACAGGACACTACACATTCTGTTCATGACAATGTCTCTCAACAGGCATCAGCTATAAAAGCAAAGAAATCAGCTAGATCTGATGTGTCTGGAAGACAATCAGGATCAAAGGATTTCTCCGGTCAAACCTTCACTAAAAAGAAGTTACAAAGGGGTGAACAAGGGGTTCTAGTTGTTGAAACAGCTGTGCCTAAGGTTGCTGAGTCCCTGATTAAAACATGAATATATAAAGAAACTGGAGAAAGAGAAAATTCTTGCAACAGGTGGATTCTGATGGTGATGATAATCTACCTATCTCAAAAATCATGAAGAAAAAGGAAGTTGTTGCTACTGCTACTGAAGCTTTGACTAGTCCTGAACAGTCAAAGAAGAAAAGAAAGATAATCAACAAGAGCAGGTTTTATATTCCTATAGAGATACAGAATCTTTCTGATGATACAAAGACTATTCCTGATGTCTCTATTACTCCTGACAAGTCATCAGTTCCTGACACAACTGTCAATACTGACATTTCTACTCCTAATAATTCCCCTGTGAAGACTGTTGAAATTTCTGATTCTCTTGTACCTCTTTCTCCAAAAGGAAGAATTGTTGAAATGTCTGTGGGGAAAGTAAATGAGAAAGTAAATGCTATTGCTACTCAGCTTGGTCTACAATCAACACCACTTTAAGTGAAGAGACAAGCTGAAGCAAGGGTCTTTCAAAGATAGAAGAAGCAAAGGATTACTTCACCTCTGAAAGGATCTAGCCCACAAGAACCTGAACTTCAAAGGAGTTCAGAAGCTACTATAGATCCAGCCACACAAGAACCACCTACTCACAGTATAAGTGCAGGTTTTTCTGAAGTAATAGCTACACAAGAACCACTCTCTCAAAGTGAGGGTGCAAGCAAAGATGTTCCTGCCCCACAAGAACCGTCTTCTCAAAGTGAAGATGCAAGCATTCTCAAATCAGCACAGGAATTTTCTGACACTGCTCAAGAGATTTCTGTTGTTTAGATTGACATTGCTCAACATCTGAAAGACAAGGATGATCATGACAGACATATTGCTCAAATGGATTCTATTTATGAAGAAACTGGATTTGAGGGAAGCACACAAGAACCTTCAGCTCAAAGGGTTGAAGAAGCTTCAGAACCTCTGGCTCCACGAGAACCATTAGTAGCAAATAATGATGCAAGCCTAGTTCCTGATGATAACATCATTCCTGGTGAAAGTGTTGCTGCAATGATTGAAGATGTCAATCAACCAATTCTGGTGCAACCACTTTTATCAAGGCCAATGGAATCTACTTCTTCAGGTAACACTTCTATTTCTACTTCTACTCTTAATACTGATAGCATGATTGTAGATAGCCCTATAAGGGGTACCTCTATTTACATGACTACAGTCCACTCCTCTCAGCCACCTCTTATTTCTTTGAATTTGTCGAGCCAGAACCTTTCTTGTGAGAATGAGAGTGAACAATTAGAGAAAAAGAAGAGTGAAGAGAGGCAGTCTCCTATACAGGCAAAAAGAGAGGTAGATAAGAGTGAGAAGTTAATCACTTCTAGTGAGGTAGCAGTTACTATTAAAAGTAACTTAGGCAAAACAGTGAGTAGTGATGAGATCACTTTAAAAGATCAGAGAGATTTAGGAACTGTTTCTGTTCAAAATGCAGGTCCTCAGAATATTTCAGCTTCTTCTTCTGCTGATTTAAAATTAAAGGGTATTCTGAATCCTGATGTAAATCAGAATGATGATGCTTCTGATGCTAATATGATAGCTCAGATGATGATGATGATGAGGATGATCCTGAGACAGCACAGCTCAAATAAGCTATTCATGCTAGTCTTGGTGCCACTCATGGATCTTCTAGCAAGTTTATGGAATCTGTTAGCAAAGCTATAGAGGGTACAATTCAACATAGAGGAAGCTTGATACATCCTGAGATCATTCGTGATACTGGAACTGGTGATAATGCTGACCGTGTCAGAAGTTCTGAATGGAATAGCAGCTGGGCTAATCCTAGAGACACTATTTCTTTTGAAAGTGCTCAAGGTCATGCTTACTTTGTTTCTAAAACTCTGACTGATAATGCTCCTCTACAATATGTTGTGAAGATGTCTACTATTCTTTCTAAAGGTCTTCAAACTGAAATTGCTTCTGTCAAGGATTTTCATGCACATACTCGCGCTGAGTTACTGAACAAGTTCGAATTGACTGCTATTGGTTCTCAGGTCAGGATTCTGACAAAAGAGGTTGAGAAAACTAATAAGAGACTTGATTCTCTTCAAAGCAAAGTTGACAACATTGAATCTTCTCTCCAACTTATTCTATCTTTATTGACTGATCCTGATGTCAAAAAGGGGGGGAAAAGGTAGTCAAAACAAAATGTACACCTAATCTAGTTGTAAGAAAGGATGACGATACTTCTGGAAATGATGGTGGTGCTCAGACTCATGGAGCTGAAACCTTTGATGCTGTACTGGTAACAAGGAAAAGTCAATCTAAATCTCAAACAAAGCAGTTAACTCATATTTCTAGATCTGGAAAGAAGACAGTAAGGACAATGGTACAATCTCAAGTCATGATAGAAGAACAGTTTCTGACACCTGGTCAAGGTCAATTATCAACAATTCCTGAGGATGATGTGTACATTGATGATGAAAATAAAGAAGCTGCTAAACCTTTCTTTCATGAACTTGATACTGGCACTGATGAGGTTCTTCATTTGTTTCATAAAGATAAAAGAGTTGAACTATCAAATGCAAAGTCAGCTCTTTCTGTGCTAGCTGAAGAAGACTTTCCTACTCTGTCAAAAGAAGAAATTCTAATTGAACAAAAAAACCTTGTGGATAGTTTTAGCAAGAAGACTCCTGCTGCAGGAAGAGGAAGAGGCAGAGGAGGTAGAGGCAGAGGGAGAGGAAGAAAACCTATTCAAAGTATATCCAGACAGACAAGGTCAAGTGGAATTCAAATAGAAGAAGATTCTCAGAAAGTTACAAAGAAGAAAATTCCACTATCTCTTGAAATGATCCCAGCTAACAGACATGATATAAGTGAAGAAATTGAAGAGGAAAATCCATTGACAGCAAAGAAGAGTAAAGTGACTGTAGAAGCACAGAATGTTGCTATTGAAACAGGTAAAATTGCTGTTCCTAACGTAGATTCAATTCCTAATGCTATTCCTGATCCTGATGAAGCTGAAATCTTAAAAGAACTTGAAGTTATCATTCTTACTGTTGTGGTTGAATTTCACAATCTGGAAGTTGATGAACAGACACTAAGAATTGATCAAGGAAGATTCAGAAGGTTTGTAAAAGAAAGGGAGATCAGGGAAAAAGCAAGAGATGTTGAGATTAAAGAAACCAGAGATTACTTGAAAAGTATAGATGAATCAAGTGATTTGTTGTGGTATGATCGAAATAGACTTGTTCCAGAACATCAACAGAATTATACACAAGACAAGAAGAAGAAATGGAAGAGTATTGATGATTGGGATTATAAAGGACCAGTTGTTTTTCAACAAGGTGCTTCTATAACTGAACTTCCTCTAGTTACTGAAGTTGAGCCTATTGGGTCTGATACTTCACAATTATCTTCAAAAGCCAAATCATTTTGGGTAGACATTCAATCTAGTTTGAAGGGTTGGGAACCTAAAACAAGAGGAGGTATTGGTCATAATCAAACTCAAATCATTTCTACTGCATAGACAGATTAACATGCTCTAGTTGATAGTATTGGTGAAGAATTAATTGCTGATCATCTGTGGAAACTTGAAGCTGTTGCTATTATTGCTGATTGTCATGCTGGTGCTAAGAAGGTGGAAAAATTGTTTTACTTCATGAAAGACAAGACTGTCAAGAAGATAACTATTGATGAGTTGTTATGAAAATCTACAAAGGAACTGAAATATGTTCTTTATCTGCTCAAAGGTAAAAACATCAATGTTAAAGAAAGGGAAGTTTACAATAATTGGTCTTACATGATTCTGAGAACTATCAGACTGAGATTTCTGGATGGAGGAACAAGGTATGATGGTAACTATACTCCCATGTACTTAAATTCAAGAGGCAAAAAAATTGAAATGCAGAGAGGCACTACTGTTAAAGAAGAATATTTTTGTATGGAACAATTGTCTCTTAATCCTGATGGGAAAGAGTTTGCATACACATTGTTGGGAGACTTAGATTTACTGAGAAGCTCAATACAGAATCTCAGGGCAGCTATTTATCAGATTAATGAGGAAGATGAAGAACTCAAGAATCTGAAGAAGAAACTGATTAAAATTCTTGAAAGGAAGGAAGGAGAGTTGTTGACAGATTTCTTGACGAATCTTTTCTATCGAAGAATTTTTGAAACTGTTCCTAATTATTTTTAGAAGATATTTTGTTTTGAGTTTTTGACATCCTTGAATCAAGGAATTTGTGCTTTATTTCACAAAGTACAAATTGGGTGAGATTGTTAGATATTGATTCAAGTGATATCAGGATCTGGACTACTGATCAGATAATGATGCTGACGTTATCAGGATTGCAATGTCAGTATTAGGATGCTATCAGGATTGGAAGCTGATCAGGATTATATGAAGATTTATATTAGCCCAGAGATCAAGGAAGATTGATTTATCGACTCCTATTTTATAGGATCGTATCTATCAGTTAGGATATGTATTATAAATAGTTCTTAATTGATTTGACATATCTTGTAATTGATATGGCAGCTGTGTGATGTATATAAACACAGTTTAGGTTTTACATTATTGTAATCGCTTACACGAGATATCTTGTAACCTAGCAGCTCTCAAGAACATCAGAATTTCTTCAGAGAGTTTGTAACAGTTTTATATCAGAGTTAATAAAGCTGTTATTTGTTCATACTTGTGTTATTACTATTGCTAAAGTCGAAAATCTTATATAATTGTATTCAACCCCCCTTCTACAATTGATTATTACTGGGTAACATCGTGTGCTACTGATTTTTCTAGTATTCTCATGGCGATCTATCACAAGATAACTCTCGAAACCCCCATGTTCAAAAATCCTCATAACCCTATTCCGGATGAGAAAACTGAACATAGACATGATATTACTGGAGCTGATTGGATTCAAGGGAGAAGAAGAACACCTCACTTCAAAACGGTTGTGTTGCTATGAAGAGGAAAGGTATGAGATGAAATTTTCGTGGTAGGCGGGGCTCTACATAAGCGAAGGAATTGGATAATCATGGATCTAGGTATGGTGGCTCTGCTAGCGGTTGGAACAATCAATCTTTAGAACTGGTACCCAGTCAGGTTACATATTTCCCTTTCTCTACTACTGTTTTAGACATCTACTCTGCATGTTCGGAGAATGTTCTAAAGATAGATTCTGGGATTGTTTGTGTGGACCTTTCGGTTGAGTTCTTAAGTCGTTTGGATATGAATTAGATTAACTGTTTCTTAGCGTTACATGGGAATGATTGTTTATTTCAGTTTAAAAAAGTGAAAGCTTTAGCCTTTAACATGTTTAAATCTGTTGGGTTGTTGAATGTGTACAATCATTTTGTTGGATACTTAGTGCTTCGTTTTAAGGATAGTTCTTGTGTTAAAAATGCTCTGAGGAGAAATCCTTGTAGATTTGGACAATATGAGTTTTTGTTGTTGCAGTGGCATGAATGTTCCCCTGAAATTAATGTGTCTGAAATGGTAAAATTTTGGGTCAAGTTTACGAGAGTCCCATTTTTTTACAAGACTATGGAGGGGATCTATCATGTGGTTAAAGTTATAGGGTCACCGCAAGCTTTCTCTAGTGAAATATACGATGTTGCGTTGAACAATGATCTAATCGATACAACGAGGGTGTTATATGAAATGGATTGTATGGAGTCCATACCATCCTTTGTTATGGTTGCAAATTAAGCTGTTAGGAACAAGTCTATAGTGTTGGTGTCTTTTGATAAATTTGAGCAGTGTAATGGTTACTTGTCTATCAAACATTATGGAACCTATTTAGGTCTAAAGGAGCTTTATTCTGTGGAGGATATTGATGAAAATATGGCAAGGGGTTCGCCTTGTCGTACTATTCCGAGCTCTGCTTCGAGCCATTATCAGAATGATGTTGATACTGATGACAGTGATATTGAAAGCTCTCGATTGTTGAATGCTGAAGCCCCTCACTCCGGGAGCGAACCATGGGGTAGTTGTTAGCTTTGCAGCTTTGCTGGGAAGGATTGATACTAATCGAGGCAAGGGACGAACCAATAAGGATCAAGACTCTGATAGTGATCAGGAAAGCAAGATCAGGCCAGTACGATACGAAGCTCATCTTGGACAAGTGGAAGATTAGGATTTATACATTTTTGTTTTGCTATGGTTATTTATAGTTTTTGTTTCATAGATATTTGTTGGTGACAGTGTTTCTTTGTTATTGATGTTTAACTTTACTCGCTCCTACCTTGGTAGGGTAATTCTAAACTTGCTCCTTCGGAAGCTAGGGTCTCTGTAATGGATTCCCTCATTTAATTATTATAAAATTATGTAGTTAGCAAAAAGAAAAAAGTGAACCACCCTGAGGTTAAAAGATTATAAAGTAGGGATATGATGATAAAAATATTGGTATTTATAAATAATAAAAACTAACTAATTTTGGTGATTTTCCATTTTTCTCATGAGTAATAGTATTTCTTTTACATTTATGTAACTGAATATTTCTTTCACCTAATCAAAAAAAAAAATAGAACCTAAAACTAGAACGCTATGAGATAATTCAAGTGGTAAAAACTTCTCTCTTATCATTGAAATTTTCGAATTCGATTCTTGTTTATTCCCTATATTTGTTAAACGGATAATGATTTTAACACATGTAAATCTAACTATTCAAAAAGAATTAGAAATACTCATAAACTATAAAAATTACTAAGAAAATGGTGAAAGGTTGGTTTGAGAAATGTACTAGTATTAAAATTTTCAAAATTAAAATATTTAGATATTATTTATAATAAATTCAACACTCTCTACTTCATCAATCGTCCTAAATGAATTTTAAAACTTTCAACCAATTAATTTGTTAGGGTCTGCCCCGAATTCCTAATTAAATTAAGAATCCTATCATGTACAGAAATCTAATTTGTGATAATTAAGGTAATTCTTATTTTGGCAGAAAAATTAATTGTGGAAAGATTTCTATCTAAGATAAGAAAATATAGTAATTGTCACAAATAGGATTTGAAATATATTAGAATTAGAATATTTGTGGTGCCTATAAATATAGATTTGTTGGGGTTTTGGTGAATTGCACAAGTTATAGAGTTGTGTGTGATACACAATAGAGAGCTTTTGTGATCAAGGTATGGTGATTGTATTCAAGAGTGTTTAGTGAGGGAGCGAGTCCAATATTTTAATACATTCATATTTATTGAATTTGTGGTTTTACCCTCCTTTGAGGGGTTTCCATGTTAATTTATTGTGTTCTTTACTTTCGTGTTTGTTATTATGTTTGATTAACGTTGATCTATAGTGGATGCGATTCTAACAAACTAGTATCAAGAGCTTGGGTTCGAGAAGTAGATTCGGTGTTAAAGAGAAGGATACGAGCACTGTTGAGTGCTATTATTGTGGTGAAACGGGTCATATGCAAATGTTATGTCCAAGTTTTATAAAAGATCTGAAGCCTTTTCAACAAATGAAGGGAAAGAACAAAGATGATGATGCGGACTCTACACATGTGATCGAGGATGGAGAGTTTTGATGGCGAGTGAGGATACCGTTACTGATTCGGTGAAGAATAAATCAGAATGGGTGATGGATTCTGTTATAGCCAAAATTCTATTCAGGTATTTTCAAGATGGATTCGGGTCAATACCGGGTTTAAATCGGGGAATTATTAGATAGATTAGGGTTTTGGTAAGATAAAGAGTATGTTAGGACGCGCCCTCTCCTTCCTTACAAGGAGGGAGTGCCCTCATTAATGAACATATGTTGAAGATATTATTATTAATTGACTATTCAAGAATTATTGAAGAATTCTCTCCTGGGGTATACCAGGAGGGGGATGTCCGTCGTAGAAGGCCTCCAGGGGTTTGCCTGAATTTAAGGACCCTTTCTTATACACTTAGGGCGTGCCCTCTCTTGTGGAAAGATGGGTACTTTTGGTGTGTGCTTTGGAGCTCTGTTCCTGTTATCAATGGGCGCACCCTCATTGGGGAACTTCAGGGTAATCCTGCACTTTGCACCCAAAAGCTCTGGATCACTTGTCCTACTATCTGGTGGGTGCTTCTCATTCGGGGGACAAGGATGCGCTCCACACTTGGGGTAAATCATGGCTATACCTACGTCCATGAAATCTAGAAATAGCTGGTAGCGGAAGGGACTAGTCCTCCACGGGGGAAGTTTCCTTTTTCGTAAAGTCTAGAGATCATGAATGGGCCTTGGGCCTCATAGTGGAACATTCCGGAAGATGGATCATCAATCCAAGCCCGTTTGGGTTTCTTGCTCTCCAAGAACTAGGTATGGCTTGATCCCTATAAATACCAGGGTACGTAGGCCGATTGAGAGGTTGTAAGTTGAGAGCTCTGAAGCGGCCACCACTAACCCTTATAATCTCAGCCACCAATTACAAACAACCACCATGCATCACCACTTTTTCCGGCGATGAACCACCATCGTAGATCTTGTTTCTGGCAATGTACCTCAAATTTTATTAATCCCAAATTTCTTCGTCAACAAATTGTCGCTAGAAGGAGGGGAGCCAATCAAGATCTGAATCTTAGGAGGAAAAGATGTCTCATAATCAAGATGGAGGTTCTCAAGGAGAAGATGGCTATGACTTTGACGATCAAAAAATTCGCGATGAATATGTTCCGGAGGAGGTCCTTGCTGTTCAATAACCCCATAGAACTCCGGCCGCCGGCTGACAACCGCCCGTTCTTATCAGTAACTCAGAGTTATTGGAACAGTTGTATGTTATTAGAGCTGCCATAAATAACTTTGGGGCAAGATTGGATTCTGTGGAGCAAGAGCAAGGAAATAGGAGGAAATCTCGGAGTATTCCACGAAATCACCGTCGAGCAGGGAAAGTTCCTCAAGTTGAAAAAAGCTCTCGAAAAGGCGAGGAAGTGCAGGATAGGAGGTTTCAACTTGTAACTCCTCGATGGTTGGATTACTCTGTTGAACATCCAAGTGAAGATGATCGTGATCGTAGAATGCTGGATGTTCAGGAGAGGGCGCGCCCTCACCCTCACCGTTCTAGGCGCACCCGAAGTGAGATTCAACGGGATGAAGAGAGGATGGCCAGGGAGAAGAACGATTTTGCTAGCTTGAAAGAACGTCTGGGGATAAGGCTCAACGATGATGATATGAGGATGGTTCTCCTTGATCATCAAGAAAAAGAAAAGAACTTGGAATCGAGTCCCCGTGATCAACAGCGCGCGCCCCCTGATTGCAGGTCGAGGCCTCTTGGACATGAGCGAGCCCTTCCTTGGAATGAAATTTCACAGCGCGTGCCCCCTGATTACAGGTCGAGTCCCCTCGAACATGAGCAAGCTCCTCCTCGTGATAATACTGGAAGAAGAAGTAGCCGTGATAACGGTGATAGAAGAATGGAAATTTATAGAGGGGATAGACGACCTCATAATAAAGAGGGCGTGCCTTTAGGTGGTAGATCTCCCCGTATTTTCCAAATCCCTTCAAGCACCTCCACTGATGTGAGGTCGAGGGCGCGCCCTCCCTCAAAAGGATAGCATCAAGGAGGCTCTAAGGGGAATCCGTAACCTCAAGAAAATCCTCGGGTTGAAGGAAATCCTCCGGGTCAGCAAACCCAAGCTCAAACTCAAAAGGAAATTATGACACAAACTCATGCTAAGGTTCCACGAGGTGCTCAGACAACAGTTCAACCTCTACCCATGAGGGATACTCAGTTAGGGGCCCAGCAGAATGTCCAAAATATCCCCGGACTTGGAACTTTTAATGTAGATGATTTGAAGGGGTTACTTTCTCATTTGGATAGAGGAAGGATATCCGTTACTGCTCAAATTTCATCTCCATTTTCAGTAGAGGTCAGAGAGGCACAGCTACCTACTGGATATAGATCCATGAGTAATGACCTTCGGTTCCATGGGAACGCAGACCTTGTGGAATTCTTGGGACATTTCGATATTGAGATGGATGTGTTTTAGGTAACTAATCTAGCAAGATGCTAACTGTTGGCAGCAACTTTCAGGGAGAGTGCTCAGCAATGGTTTCATAAGCTTGGACCCAGGGTAATCACTTTTTGGGAGGTGATGAGAACTCTGTTCTTGACTAAGTTCCAGGCAGCAATGAAGTATGCTCCTCCGGTTACGACCTTGGCCAACATCAAGCAAAAGGAAGGAGAAAGTTTGTAATCTTATTTCAAGAGATTCAACTCGAAGTCTACTTTGGTGAAAGGGGCGACCGATGAAACACTCAAGAGTTTCTTGATAGCTGGATTGCAGGTGGGAACTGATTTCTGGAAACATCTCCAAGGAAGGGATCCGGCTACTTTGGTAGATGTGTTTACATAAGTCGAGTCCTTCAAGATTGTAGAACAATCCCTGGCGGATAACCGGAAGACGGACACACAAGGAAATTCTAAAAGGAGAATTAACAAGAGGAATGATAGATTTATAAGTCCTGTCTATCGTACCGGAGTTGGCACTAATAGAGTAAATACAACTGATGTTGGAAGAGAATGGGGACCTCCAAACACTTATACCAACGATAGAAGGCCAAATAATTATACTCCCTTGACAGCTTCCGTTGAGCACATTTTTGAGGTGAATAGAAATAAAGGACTGTTCAGAAAGCTCGAGCCACTATCTGCCTGGCAGAGCAAAGACATGAAGAAGTATTGTGAATATCATGAGTCTTCGGGGGCGTAACACTCACGAGTGTAGCCAGCTGAAGGATGAAATTGAAGATTTGATCAAGAAAGGATACCTAATTGATTGGATTGTCAGGAAAGTCAAGAAGCATAAGGAAAAACTAGACAGAAGAGACGGAGGGCGCGCCCTCGGTATTAAGGATAAGCCTGAAGAAAAGAAGTTTGTGAAAGAAGAGAGTATTCACACTATTTTTGGAGGCCATCACTTGGGAGGTGACATGAATAATGCTCTGGAGAGATATGCTAGAGAAGCAAGGTATAGACCTCTTACCAATGTGAACAGCTTGGAGCTAAGGCCACCGAAATTGCTCAAAGGAGAATGCGTCGATATTACTTTCAATAAAGAAGAAGCTAGATGGTTGCACCATCCACATAATGATGCTTTGGTGGTAGCTATCCGAATTGGTTCCAAGAATGTGCATCGAGTTTTTGTTGATAATGGAAGCTCTGTGAATATCCTCTATTACAACACATACAAGAAGTTGGGACTCCTAGATAAGGATATGATACCAGACAATGGATGGATTTACAGGTTTTCAGGAGAATCTGTGAAGGTAATGGGAGCCATCAAGTTGCAGTGGGGAAGGAACACTTTCTGTTACTCAAATGATGGATTTTATGATTTTGGATCAAGGGTCAGCCCATAATGCCTTAGTAGGGTGCCCCCTATTGAAGGAGATGAAGGTTGTAACCTCCATCTACCACCTTGCGATGAAATTCCCTACTCCGAATGGTGTGGGAACTGTTCGAGGATCTCAGCATGATTCAAGAGATTGCTACCACAAGGCAATTAAGGGTTTTAGATGGCAAAAAGATGGAGGGCGTGCCTTCGGAGGAAATAGTTCTGAGGGAATCATGAGCATTGTCCCAGGTAAAGTTCAAGCTCACTATCTTGTCCAGGAACCGGAAGATGAAGAGCAAATAGAAGATAGGGCGCGCCCTGGGGAGTTACATATGGAGGATGCTCCCATTTTTGGTGACCTTCAAGAGGGATTTCTAGAAGAAATTGAGGAAAGTTCTGAAGATATTATATCCATCAATCTAAGGGGAGGACAGGTGGAAGGTAGAAGAATGTTATTGGAAGGTATGGTGAATGCCCTTCTTGAGGAAGACTTCCCTCCCAAAGAGGACGCGCCCTCCAAGGATGATGCCCTGATTGAAGATCCCTGAAACTTTGATTTTGATCTTGATCCGAGAACTCCGCAATCAGTGGAAAAGACTGGTTCTACAGAGGATACAGTGTCAATTATGGTTGATGAGAGAGATCCGAGTAAAGTTTTGAAAATTGGGTCTCAGTTGAATTCCAAGTTGAATGGCATGCTCACCAATTTCCTCTTGAACAATTTGGATGTTTTTGCCTGGAGCCATGTAAATATGGTAGGGATTGATCCAAGGTAATGTGTCATCATTTGAACATAGATCCTGCAAAGAAGGGAACACGGTAGAAGCATCGGCCTGTAAGTGGAGAGAGAGTCGTGGAATTGAAGGAAGAGGTTTACAGGCTATTGGATGTTGGTTTAATCAAGGAGTCTTATTACCCAGATTGGTTGGCTAATCCGGTTCTTGTTAAAAAGCCTAATTCAAAATGGAGAACTTGTGTGAATTTCACAGATTTGAACAAGGCTTGCCCTAAAGATAGTTTTCCTCTTCCCTGAATTGATCAATTGGTGGATACTATGGCCGACCACGCTCTCCTGAGTTTCATGGATGCTTACTCGGGCTACAACCAAATTCCCATGTATGGACCTGATCAAAAGCATACTTCTTTCATCACTGATAGAGGGCTGTACTGTTATATTGGATTGTCGATTGGTTTGATCAATGCTGGAGCAACTTATCAAAGATTGGTGAAATGATGTTCAAGATTTGATTGGAAAGACCATGGAGGTGTATGTGGATGACATGCTTGTCAAATCCATGAAGGCAGAAGATCTTGTGAAGCACTTGGAGGAGATGTTTGAAATTTTGAGAAAGTTCAGAATGAAGCTAAACCCTCAGAAGTGTGTCTTTGGGGTGGAATCTGGAATGTTTTTTGGATTTAATTTCAATCATCATGGAATCAAGGAGAATCCGACAAAGATTAAGGCTTTGCTTGACATGAAATCTCCATCTAGTGTGAAGCAAGTTCAAAGTTTAACTGGAAGGATAGCTGCACTGAATCGTTTTGTGTCAAAGTCTTCGGATAGGTGCAAGGAATTCTTCAAGGCAATCAAAGGAGAAGCCAAGGATTTTGTATGGACTCCTAAGTGTGAAGAAGCTTTTCAGAAAATAAAAGAACAGTTAGGAAATCTTCCACTTTTGGCCAAACTCGTGGATGGAGAAACCTTGATACTATACTTGGCAGTTTCAGAATTTTCTATCAGTGCAGTGTTGGTATGAGAGGAAATTGATCATCAATCCCTGGTCTATTATGTGAGCAAGCATTTGCTCGACGCGAAAACTCAGTACACTAGCATGGAAAGGTTGGTTTATGCCCTAGTCTTAGCGGCCAGGAAACTTCGTCCTTACTTTCGAGCTCACAAAATCGAAGTTCGTACTGCTTATCCGTTGAGAGGTATTCTTCATAAGTCGGAAGCCTCTGGAACAATGTTGAAGTACATAATTGAGTTGGGGCAGTTTGATTTGGAGTATACCCCAAGAACTGCTATCAAAGGTCAAGATTTAGCTGATTTTATCTTGGAATTCGATTCAGAAAATGAGGAAAAGTCACTTATGTTGGTAGAACCTAGCATTCCTACTCAGAGGGTGCACCCTCTTGAAGAGGTTCCCCAACCTTAGTAGAAATTGCATGTGGATGGAGCTGTGAACAGTAGATGAGCTGGTACAACTATAATTCTGGTTACTCATGAAGGAAATCAACTTATGAGTGCTATTCACTTTAAGTCTGAGGTAACCAACAATGATGCGGAGTATGAGACATTGATCAATGGGTTGAAGATGACCTTGGAGATGAAGGTAGAAAATTTTATCGTATCGAGTGATTCCGAGTTAGTGGTCAAGCAGGTCAAGGGTGGATTTCAGTGTAGGGGTCCAAGGATGGAGCTTTACATGAAGTGTGCTCAGCGGCAGATTCAAAGGTTTCGGAAAGTGAAGTTGGAGTGCATCCCTCGGGATGAGAATTGTAGTGCGGATGTTTTAGCCAAGTTGGGATCTCAAAAGGATGCTATGTTGTTGGGAACGATTCCTCTACAGATTCAAGAAGTGCCTAGTATTCCAGAGGTAGAAATTATGGAGGTGGAGACTATACCACAAGTTACTTGGATGACTCCAATTCAGAAATATATAAGTGATGGTATACTCCCAGATGACAAGGTTGAAGAAAGGCATCTCCGGTATCAAGCAGCAAGGTTTGTAGAGTATGATGGAATTCTCTACAAGAGGGGATTCAACCAACCACTTCTTAAGTGTATAGATGGAGATGAATGCAACTACATCCTTAGGGAAGTGCATGAAGGAATCTGTGGCAATCACTCGGGGGGTGGTTCGTTGGCAATGAAGGTGTTGAGACAAGGATATTATTGGCCTACCATGAAGAAGGATGCTTATGAGTTCGCAAAGGCATGTGATAAATGTCAACGATTTGCTAACTACTCTACCAGTCCTGTTACTACTCTGACTTCTGTGATGAATCCATGGCCATTCGCAATGTGGGACATAGATCTCATTGGAGAACTCCCTAAGGCTAAGGGAGGTGTTAAGTATGCTGTTGTTGCTTTGGACTACTTCACCAAGTGGGCGGAGTCCATGCCCTTGGCTACTATCATAGCAAAGAAAATCAAAGATTTTGTGTTCAACTCCATTGTGTGCAGATTTGGAATTCTTTATAAACTTGTGTCGGACAATGGAAATTAGTTCGATAGCAAGGAGTTGCGGAAGTTGTGTGATGACTTGGGTATAAAGAAGGATTTCGCAGTTGTGTACCATCCTCAAAGCAATGGACAAATGTAGGCAATTAACAAAATCATCAAGCATGCACTGTAGAAAAAGTTGGAAGAAAGTAAAGGGAATTTGCCTGAGGAACTTCCCATGGCCTTGTGGTCGTACAACACAACTCCACAGACCACAACTGGGGAATCTCCCTTTATGCTATCCTATGGATGTGAAGCAATGGTTCCGGCAGAAATTGGAGCAGGATCATTCCGAAGAGATTTTTATGATGAGGAGTCAAATCTGGTGAATTAGAGGTTGAATCTTGATTTTTTGAAGTAAACAATGGCTAATTCGTAGTTACGGTTGGCAACCTATCAGCAAAGGGTGGCAAGGTATTACAACAGGAAGGTGAAGACTCGTCCTTTCAAGGTTGAAGACTTGGTTCTTCGAAAGGTCATTCCAAATACAAGAGTTGTTGCTCATGGTGTTTTCGTTCCAAACTGGGAAGGACCCTACAAGATCAAGTATATCATTTGGGAAGGCACTTATCATCTAGAAGACTTGGATGGCAACATAATCCCAAAGGCATGGAATGCGGAGCATTTGAGGAAATATTATCAAAAGGGTGCGGCTTTGGCCCCCTATTTTATGAAGGCTTATATTTAAGTTATAGACTAGTATCAATAATTGTTCCCCTAGTCTAGGGGGGTAGTGCATATACGCCTTTCTTAGTTTTGGTCGAGGCTTTCTTGTTTTTTACACTTTTCAATAATCCTCTATTTTTTGCTCTTCCCAGTGAAAGTTTCTTGTGGTATCTCAACAGTCCTCTTCACAGTTTCAGTAGAAGGAGTTGTAACCTTTTTGCTATGATCTTTTTTCTGCACATTGCGCGCCCTTGGGTCAGAAGGGCCAGCGGTATCATCTTTCTTCTTGGTGGCTCCAAAACTGCGAGGAATCCTTGGTGCCAAATCTGTGTTAGAACATGCAAAAATAATTAGCCTGTATAAATAAACATAGATGATTGATGAAGTAGGCAAACATGAGTATATCATAATGGAATGAAGGAAGGCATGTAAAGCGTGTTGTAAGGTCCAAATGTGTTGTAGAGGGGGGGGTGAATACAACTTTTCAAATATGAGAAGCAATAAATAGGATGCAATAAACGAACACACAGATTCAAGGAATATATGTCTTATATATAACTTGAAGTGGTTGCTACAACATTCATTACAAAGTATAACAGAAGTTCAGAGAGAAGTGAATGATACTAAGCTCTGTGAATACACTCTCTCTCTTTTACATGTGTTTCTCTCAAGAATTGCTCTCACTCAAAAACATTACACAAGTACTTCTATTTATACTACATGTAATCTATGTCCTGTAGTCTTCAAAGACTAAGATATACGTGGCCCAATGATGTCCACATAAATCTTACCTTATCTTGAAAGCTTGGAAATCTGCCAATCAGAAGATGCCATGTGTCATGTTGAAGCTGCACTCTAAGTAGAACTTCTACTTGAGAATTTCTACTTAGCCATCTCGAATTTCTAAGTAGAACTTCTACTTAGAAATATTCTACTTGGTCATCTAGAATATTTAGTACTTAGAAAATATTCTGGTTTTCAACTTGAAACTTCAATGCACATCTTGAACTTGTGATATCTTCATATCTTCTTTATTCTTCACCAAGCTCTTGAACATGGATCTTTATTACTGACATAAACTTGCTATCAATGTCGTGACACTTGATGCACTGGTCTGGTTCATAAGTGACTAGTCTTGATAGTGTTTTTGCTTCTTGAATAAATTACCATATCCAATTAGTAATGTGGCTTTCCAATATTTGCTTTCCTTCTTGTTCACTTGAAATCAATTGGTCTTATTGATACTGATAGTTATGATCTTGATTCTTGGCTTTTCAAATTACTGAGGCATGAACAACTTTGACTTGAACTTCTCTCAATGATTTCTTCTTGGCTTGATCATAGTTAACATGTTGAATTGTATCAATTACCTTGTCTTCATTTAGTGTTGATTTCTTTGTGACTTCTTGTTATTGATTGTCTTCTGGTTAAGTATCTTTTCCTTTAGTTGAGTTACATTAGTTATAGTGTTACAAGTTTACACACTCTGCCTTTCAATCTCCCCCTATTTGACTGTCTAACAATGACATTCAAATTAAAGAAGGATAACTCAACTAAACAATGAGACGAGAAAAGATAACTAACATTAAAGTCTTGAATAATTTACAATTGAAATGTACTTGAAAACAATACAAAGAACTTAAACTAGAAACAGAATTCGAACTTCGAATTAAAGATCATTTGAGTGATTCCTATCACCTGGATTATTTCATACCTTTTAGTCAAACTTATATCACCTTATTGGATTCACTCTAAGGTGAATTTTCCTCAAGTGAGTTAAAGCAACCGAAAGACATGAAGTTTTTCCAACTTCAAGTTCACACCACTCTGACCTTTAACCCTAATTCCGTTTCCTCTTTCTAGCTTCAGCAGCTTGGTCCTTCTCTTCTTTCTGCCTTCTGCGCTTCTCCTTCTGCTGCTGTTCTTTCTTGTACACTGGATCGTGAAGCTGCTTCCACCTAGCATTCAACAGACTTACAGCTTCCATTTCTAGAGGATTCTTGGGCTCTGGATAAGGATGTTTAAAAAGCCTTCTGAGTTTGTCCACCTCCTGAGTAGTCCTGATCTTTGGAATGTCCTCAAAGTTCTTCATTATGAGCTGAGGTTTCCAATGTGTTTTATCAGCTTTAAACTGACAATAGATCATCTTGGGGTAGCCCTTGACACGGTTAGTTTTGTGGACACTAGCCGCATCTCGCTCCATCCACTTCTTTTCCACCACTATCTCAGACAGGTAACTCATAAGTCTCTGCTTTTCTTCCACATACTTATCTTCCACTTCGCCCCATTTGAATACATGTAATACTCTCTCCAGAAATGCAGCATCTTGAGTCTGTAGCAGCCATGTTCTACTCATATGCAAGAGTGTTTGATTCTGGTCTGCATCTATGAATGCTAAGGCATCAGCTGTATCATCAACATAAGCGTGTATCCAGTATACACTATCTCTTCCTGGAACACCAACTACCTCCCTTACCTCTCCTTGTTCCAGTGCTCCAGAAGGAAGAGTCAGAGCTTCATCTACATTCTTCATTGCTTGAAGAATATTCCATTTCTTCTCCATCAGCTCCGGCTCAATCTTCACGTTATCTAGAGGGTTTGGAGCAATGATATCACACTTCCACACCTCATTGCTCTTCTTGAATATGACTCTTTCAATGATCTTCACCGATTTTTCTTTAAGCTCAGAAGTGAATCCCTTACTCATCATTTGTCTACAGACAGCTTTGAGAGATTCCACTGAAAGATCCATTAAATCATTTTCCTCCATGCTAACCCTCTTCATCTTCCCGTCAACTACCATCCGGACAAATTTAAGATATGCTGAGAATTCTGGACCCTTGTCCTCTGCTAGCTGCATTAACTGATCCCTATACAGAATGCTTAGCTCCTCAGATTGAGAGTATTGAATTTTTGTTGCTAGCAAGAACAACTCTGACGAAGATCTTCTCGTTATGAATTGGTCATCCACATATAGGAAAGACGTTGGGACTCCTTCAACCAAAGACAAAATAACCTGCCACTCCTTAAGTGTTGCATTGTATCCAACCCTGACTTTAGAAATTAATCTCTTCAACGCACTTATGTAGTCCACAGTCATTGGATTATGCAAATTCAGGTTGTAGAACAGGTCATCTGCCTCCTTGTTATGAACTCCTTTCGCACAGGGTCCCATCAATATCTTCCTTGCTTCATCCCACTTCTGCCCTATCCTTCTCTTGTCCAGATCAACTTGAGGATCAGCTAGCCTTGCAAGCTCATGATCGTACTGCTTCCCTTGGAGCTCCACTTTCTTTTCTAGGAACGCAGCACGTTCTTGCATCATCTTCATTTTATGGAACTGAGCTTGTTCCAAAGCTAACTGTTGAGCTTTAAGGGTTTCCTCATCAACAGGAATTTCTTCAGGCATGATAAGGTGTATATTTATATATACTTTAGTATGATTTTATTCTCATATTTATAGGATTTTGTAATTAATTGGGTATTTATTAATTATAGTTTAATGTTTTATTGCAGATAATAAATAATTCCTAAAGTTGGAAGAAAAGGAACTTAATTGGACTTTATTAATGTGGAAATTCGGATTTAATGGTGGGTTTGCGCAGCAATGCTTATTTGGGCCATATCTTGAGTTCCAGGAATCAGAATGGGGCAAAATTACAGCCCACGCGAAGGTATTGAAATTCTCTACATGCCTGGAGCAGCCCAGAAAGCATATTCCTACTGTAGCAGTCCAGAATCAGAACGGAACAGCTGGTTACGAATTTTTACAAAAGCCCAACTTATTTTAGGAAAGAGAAATTATTATTATTAGATAAGGGTTGGAAAATAAAGGGGGGCGATCAGTTTTTGAGAGAGAGGGCGTGTATTACATTCAAAGGGAGAGAGAGAGAGAGATAGTGGAGCAAGGGAAGAAGGGATTCTTCTTAAGCCGTAATTGCAATCATCAAAGTTGTAATTTCTTACTCTATACTCTTTGTAAACATGATTTTGATTATTCATATCATTTTGTGTTCTTCAATTATTATGGGTAACTAATTCCCAAATCTGGGAATTAGGTAGTATTCAGTGGTTAATATGTTTGTGTGATTTGATTATGTGATATCTCATTCTTGCTAATTTGTTGTTGAGCACTTAACCCAATTTAGGGAGTCATGAACCCTAGATTGTATTTTAGGGATTGTAACGATTCGGGAGATGAATTATAATTCTAGTAAATGATGCGACAAACGTAATTCAATTATTCAATTGGGAGATTAATATGCGAATTATGAGACATGTATTCCTTGGGCTTAATAACTTATAATTACGTGTTGTGTGATCATGGGAGTGACATCAATACGTATTTGTGGGTATTATGTAGTATCTTGGGAGAGAGCAATGTAATCATTAGAGGAATGTTTTTAGCAAGGTATGAGGCTGAATATCACAATTCATGCACATTCATTAATACCACTGAAGAACCCTGATTCTTGGATTGCCTTTAATTATTATTGTTAATTCACCATTTTTATTTGCTTAATTGATATTTTAGTTAATAAACAAATTCCCCAAATTCTTCTTTACACTTCTGAACATTAAGATATTTGAAATTGAACTTGTGTTTAATTAAGTCCTTCCCTGCGAACGATAACCCCCCAAATATTACGATAACAAATTGGCGCCGCTGCCGGGGAAGGCAGCAATTTTAAGTTCAGTTTAATTATTTCTTATTGTTTAGATTTTACAAAATTGTTTCCAAGACCTATTTGATTGGTTTTCTCTTTTCAGGTGCTACTACTCTTGCATGAGGCGTTCTACAAGTGCTGGAAATCTAGAATTTGATCCAGAAATCGAGCGCACTTTTCGAATTTTACTGCGAGAGGCAAAACAAAGGAAAGAGAAATCTAAGATGGGGGATGTTGAGAATGTTGAAGTTGTTAATGTTGATGAGACTTCGATTTGGGATCATGAGACGCCTAATCCAGCTAATTGCATGTACAAGACTCCAGAGATTAGTGCAGCTCAATTCAACATTAACCCAAGCTTAATTCAGATGGTTAGTAACCAGGCTTTTGAAGGGGACATAGAGCGAGAAGACCCACACCTTCATCTAGAGCGTTTTGTGCAAATATGTGGTTCTTTCAGGATCAATGGAGTTTCTAGTGATCAGATTCGTCTCCACATGTTTCCCTATTCTATAAAAGGAAGAGCCATGGAATGGTTTCAACAGCTCCCTGACACTGTGGTTGCTACTTGGGAAAGTCTTTCTACCAAGTTTTTGTCTAAATATTATCCTTCTGACAAGACTCAACAGATGAGGACTCTGATTTTGAGTTTCAAAACACAACCAGGTGAAGGCCTGTATCAGGCTTGGGAGAGATATAAGGCGTTGTTAAGAAAGTGTCCGCATCACGGTTGTGAGGAGTGGATGATCCTGAGTACTTTCTATGGATCATTAAATGCAGATGTTCGTTTGAGTTTGGATGTGGCAGCTGGTGGAGATTTCAAGAAAACACCAGGACCAAAGGCAAAAGCACTTCTTGAGCAGTTGGCAAACAACAATTATTCTTGGGCACCTAATGGGACGAGCTCCGCTAAATCTGCACAAGACGCTGAAATGATTAATTTGTTGACTCTGAAATCGGATACTCTGACTCAAGAAGTACGAGGACAAATGTTGAATGTTAGTGCTATTTCTTCTCCGATGGAAGGATACAGCGATTATGGGGCTAATCAGAATTCTTATCCACCACAATTCCCAGAGGAAGCAGCTTTTATTCAGGGAAGACAGTCGTGGCCTGTGCAGAATAACTCTTACTACAATCCTAATCAGAGGCCTAATAATAATCTGTCTTACAGTGGTAATCATGCGGCTAATCCTTCCTATGCATTTCCTAAGCAAAATCAGGCTCCTGGTTTTCAGTCACGTCCACAGTATCAAGCACAACAGCAATTTCAACCACCACCAAAGGAAAAGAAAGAACCCGCTGATTGGGAGGTGGCACTCAGTAAAATGATACAAGGGACTACAGGGGCATTTGCCAATATTGAAACAAAATTCGGAAAGATGGAGTCTAGGATAGACGAGATGGCTTCTTCACAAAAGATGTTGGAAACGCAGATTGGCCAAATTGCTGATAAGGTTGGTGTTCGTGAGCAAGGATCACTTCCGAGTCAATCTAACCCTAATGGTAAAGAACAATGCAAGGCCGTCACTTTGAGGAGCGGAAGAGAGTTGCCAGAAATTGAGGCGATCACGCCTAAAGCCAAGGGCCTTGAAAAAGTAGAGGAGTTAGTAGAAGCTGAAGCAGGAAATTCAGAGAAGGTTGATGAAGAGAAGACAAAAAAGGAAGTCGCACCAAAGGTACCATTGAAGCCTTATGAAGCTCAAATTCCTTTTCCACAAAGGCTTCATAATAGGCAATTGGAGAAACAGTATGAGAAGTTCTTGAAAATCTTTCGACAATTGCATATAAATATCCCTTTTGCTGATGCTTTGGCACAAATGCCACTCTATGCCAAGTTTCTGAAGGAGATGTTGTCTAAAAAACGGAAATTGGAAGATGTGGAGACTATTACTCTCAATGCTGAATGCAGTGCAGTCATACAAAAGTCAATTCCACAGAAGTTGAAAGATCCTGGAAGCTTCTCTTTGCCATGTACTATTGGAAAAATGGAGAATATTAAGGCCTTGTGTGATTTAGGGGCCAGTGTGAGTTTGATGCCACATTCTATTTGTAGAAGACTTGGTCTTGGAGAGCTCAAAAAGACAAGAATTTCGCTTCAGCTGGCTGATCGTACTGTGAAGTATCCTCTAGGAGTTATAGAGGATGTCATTGTCAAAGTGGATAAATTCTTTATCCCGTGTGATTTCGTGGTGTTGGAAATGGATGAAGATGTGGAAATGCCCATCATCTTAGGGAGGCCATTTTTGGCTACAGCTGGAACCACAATAGATGTCAAAGCTGGTAAATTGACATTAAACGTTGGTGATGAGAATGCTGATTTTGATTTGAACAAAGCCATGCAGATGCCTTCATTTGATTCTACATGTTTCACGATTGACGCAGTGGATGAGATAGTAAATCATGAAAATGAACACTTAGTGGAGACACAACGAGCTTTAGATGATACAGCAGTTGAAGACTTGCTGGATATGGAAGACACAGGTACGCCGAGAATTGAGATGGCATTTTCAATTTCAGAGGCACCTCAGGTAGAACTGAAACCTCTTCCTGCTAATCTAAGGTATGCTTTTCTTGGTCCTAATGATACATACCCTGTGATAGTGTCCGCTTTGCTTCATGATGATGAACTAGATAAATTATTACATGTGCTTAGGCAATTTAAATCATCAATTGGTTGGACAATTAAAGATATCAAGGGAATTAGCCCCGCTCTTTGCATGCATAGGATTGCATTAGAAGATAATCATAAGCCTGTGATTGAGGGTCAAAGAAGATTAAATCCTAATTTGCAAGAAGTGGTTAAAAAGGAAATCACTAAGTTGTTAGATGCTGGAATTATTTATTCTGTGCCACATAGTCAATGGGTTAGTCCAATTCATGTTGTGCCTAAGAAGGGTGGGATGACTGTTGTTCATAATGAAAAGAATGAATTAATTCCCACTAGGACTGTAACAGGTTGGAGAGTTTGTATAGACTATAGGAAATTAAATAATGTTACTCGCAAGGATCACTTTCCCCTCCCATTTATTGATCAAATGCTTGAAAGATTAGCGGGTAATAAGTATTATAATTTTCTAGATGGATTCTCGGGATATTTTCAGATTCCCATTGCACCGGAGGATCAAGAAAAGACAACCTTTACTTGTCCGTATGGTACCTTTGCATATCGGAGACTACCCTTTGGCCTGTGCAATGGCCCTTCAACTTTTCAAAGACTTATGACTGCTATTTTCTCTGATTTTATAGGAAGAACCATGGAAGTCTTCATGGATGACTTTACTGTATATGGTTCTTCCTTTGATACTTGTCTAACCAGTTTGTCAAAAGTGTTACAGAGATGTGCATAAACAAATCTTGTTCTTAATTGGGAGAAGTGCCACTTTATGGTGAAGGATGGCATTGTTCTTGGGCACAAAATTTCTGAAAAAGGCATTGAGGTCAACAGGGCAAAAATTGAAGTGATTGAGAAATTACCACCACCGTCATCTGTGAAGGGAATTAGAAGCTTTCTTGGACATGCTGGTTTTTATCGACGGTTCATTAAGGATTTCTCGAAAATATCTCGACCCCTCTGCAATCTTCTTGAAAAGGATAGTGTCTTTGAGTTTGACGAGAGTTGTCTGGATGCTTTTAACAGACTTAAGAAGGAATTGACATCGGCACCTATAATGTCATCTCCTGATTGGAGCTTACCTTTTGAAATTATGTGTGATGCTAGTGACTATGCCGTGGGTGTAGTTTTGGGACAGAAGAAGGAGAAGCGCATGCACATGATTTACTATGCAAGCAAGACACTTGATGATGCACAGACAAATTATGCAACAACAGAGAAAGAGCTACTTGCTGTGGTTTTTGCTTTTGACAAATTCAGATCTTATCTTGTGGGATCTAGGGTGATTGTCTATACGGATCATGCTGCGATTCGTTACTTAATGTCAAAGAAGGATGCAAAGCTTCGTCTAATCCGGTGGATTCTCTTACTCCAGGAATTTGATCTTGAAATTCGAGACAAGAAGGGTTCTGAAAACATGGTAGCTGACCATTTGTCAAGATTAGACCAGGGAGATAGAATGGTAGGAAGTGATATACCTATCAATGATAAATTTCCGGAAGAACAACTGCTAGCTGTCTCTTTGTCTACACCATGGTATGCAGACTTCGTAAATTATATCGTGGGAGGTATTGTGCCAAGTGAACTTACTTATCAACAAAGGAAGAAATTCTTATTTGACGTGAAGCACTACTTCTGGGAAGAACCGCTACTTTACAAGGAATGTGCTGATGGAATAATGCGGAGATGTACACCTCATGAGGAGATTCCTGATATCCTTAGACATTGTCATTCTCTAGAGTGTGGAGGTCATAACAGTAGCATGAAGACAGTTGCAAAAATTTGGCAGTCGGGTTTCTATTGGCCGACTATGTATCACGATGCAAGAAACTTTGTTGCAACATGTGATCGGTGTCAAAGAGTTGGAAATATTTCACGAAGAAATGAAATGCCTTTGCAATCTATCCTTGAAGTTGAGATTTTCGATGTGTGGGGGATGGACTTCATGGATCCATTTCCATCTTCTTATGGGAACAAGTATATTTTGGTGGGAGTGGATTATGTGTCAAAATGGGTTGAAGCAATTGCATCTCCTACAAATGATGCTAGAGTAGTGAAAAAGTTCCTACAAAAGTATGTCTTCACCAGGTTTGGAGTCCCAAGGGCTATCATCAATGATGGGGGCTCACACTTTTGCAATAAACAGGTGGAGGATCTTTTGAAGAAGTATGGCATGACACAGAAAGTGGCGACTCCGTATCATCCACAAACGAGTGGCCAGGTTGAAATCTCAAATCGCGAGCTTAAATCAATTTTGGAGAAAACAGTGGCGACTTCAAGAAAAGATTGGTCAACAAAGCTTGATGATGCTCTTTGGGCGTATAGGACAGCATTTAAAACGCCTATTGGAATGTCTCCATATAGGTTGGTATTCGGGAAAGCTTGTCATTTGCCCGTTGAGCTTGAGTACAAGGCATTTTGGGCAACAAGAAATTTGAATCTAGAATTGAAATCCGCGGGAGTGAAGCGTTTGCTACAACTTGATGAGCTTGAGGAATTTAGGCTCCAAGCTTATGATAGTTCTAGAGTTTACAAGGAAAAGACAAGACGATGGCACGACAAGCACATCCAAAAGAAAGAATTCGAAGTGGGGCAAAAAGTTCTATTATTCAATTCAAGGCTCAAACTTTTTCCATGAAAGCTGAAATCAAGATGGTCAGGACCGTTTGAGATTGTGAAGGTATATCCTCATGGTGCTGTTGAGATTACTAGAGAGGGATCAGATGTGTTTAAGGTGAACGGGCAGCGACTGAAGCCATACCTTATTGGTGACGATATGGAGAGAAGAGATTGTGTTCTTCTCGCTGATCCTAACACTTAATCAATGATGGTGTCGAGCTAATGACGTTAAACAAGCGCTTATTGGGAGGCAACCCAAAATCTTTGTAAGTTTAGTAAGTTTGTATTGATTTTTTTTTTTAGGCTAGATATTATTATCATTATTATAGATATTATTATTATTATAGATATTATTATTATTATTATTAGAGAGAGATAAATTTTTTTTTTACTCCCACAAGGTGCCTTGATGAATTTTTATGAAGTGTTTCAGGAATTTTTAGAGGATGAAACAATTTGTTTGTGATTTTGGTGCGGTATATATTTTAGCTTTTAAAATGTTCTGTTGAAAAAAAAAAGGATAGTAGCAGCAAGATTCGCATGGTGAGCATTTAGGCACACGGTGAGCACATGAAATTGTTAAAAAAAAAAGGGAGGAGAGCAGAGAATTTTTAATGGACGTGCGCACTTTGAGGAGCCCGTGCGTCATTTTCTGTTCTGGAGGGCTGGTCTCAATTCCAGCCGCGTCACTTCTCCAGCGCGTGGGTTCCTGATGAGTTCAATTCATTCTTTCTGTCCTTGCAAACCAGGGGGATAGTCCTATTTACAAATACTTCATGCCGAAATTTTCTAAAATTCCCCTGCAAATCTATTTAAAAATCTATTTAATTTATTTGATTTCGATGATTTGAAAGTATGTCATGATTTTCGAGAGTCTAAGTGAATATGTAATAGTTGACGTGAGAATTTGAGGTGTGATTTTGCTGTGAAGTGGTTGCCACTAGATGGGGTAGAGATTTGAACTCCTGACCTGGGCTAATGCAAGCTCCTATTTGGACTACTCAACCACTTAAGCTACACGTTGTTGGTGTTATGGAGGGGACTAAAAAATTTATAAACACCAACTGGCAGCCTTTTACAAAAATAAATGGCAAATCTGGAGGGGAGAAGAGTTGAACCCTTGACCTCGAGGTGTAACAAGAATTCTATTTGTACTCTTCAACCACAAGAGCTGCTCAATGTTTGGTTTTAGCATTTGCATTAACTTCTCTATATAGTGAAGCTTCGCCCAGGAGTTTAAGCACAGGAGGCAACATTCCTAATTCTTTTTCGAGCCACACTTCAAGCTATGCATTTGTGGAGTATTTCTTAACTTTTTTTTGTATAATTGTGTACATTATTATTATTATTATTATTATTATTATTATTATTATTATTATTATTATTATTATTATTGTATTTATTTTTAGGATTGTTTTAATTCGATATTTGTCAATGAGGACATTGAACCATTTAAGTGTGGGGATGTGTTTCATAGTTGTATATAGAGTCATTAATTAAAAAAAAACATATAAAAAAAATCAGAAAATTAAAAATTACAAAAATAATTCTAGCCTTGTGAAGATTACTTGTTGTAATTTGCCTTAATTGCCTTAATTCACCCATGCATGCTATAGGAATTTCGTGCTCTTGACGCTTTTGATTGATAATTGATGTGCTTTATTCTTGTGCACACACATACACTAGTAAGTTGAAACTGGTAAACTTAGTGAATGTCTTAAGTGATTAGAATGACATGAATATGTGCAAGATGACTTGGTTTGCATGCTTTGAGTACAAGTAGGTGCGTTAGAGAGACTTTTACTTGGGATTGATTATGCTTTGCCGCACCAAGCGAGTTTTGAGCCTATATGCATATTTTTTGCATTTAATTCGTTTGCTTGAGTGTCCACATGTTGTTTACATTGCTAGCACTTACTTGAGATCTTTCTTGAAATGCATGACACTATTTGTTGATAAGATGATAAAGGCACTTAGGATAACCTCATATTTCCTATATTACCACACCATTTATTCATGATCAATTAGTTACCCAGTTGAGCTTAATCATATTTTTTCGGTGACACACCAAATTACTTGCCTATATCCTTTTTCTTGTATTGGCCTTACATTAATCTTGAACCAAATTGTCAAAGGCTAGTATAGTGCTTAAGGGAGTAATAAGGTGTTAAAGGGGGGGCTTATTATTGATCATACTTTTGGGAATATGTTGGTTGGGTTGTACTTGTTAGTCGTATTTTATAATAATATCGTTGGATCATTGTACCTATTTATATATTAGCTCCTTAGCTCTCGGAAAAAAGAAAAAAAAAAGAAAAAAAAAGAAATTGAAAAAAGAAGAAGAAAAATTTATTTATACGAGAGCGTATTTATGTTTCTATGATCCTTATTTGTTCGACTAATCAAGTTATTTGTTGGAAGAATAAAAATCCAAGTGTGGGGATGATAGATAGGGAGTTGAATGATTTACTTTGTTGGGTACTAGCTTTTGACACTTAACCTGTTTTGGCTTTACTTGACATACCTTGTCCCTAGCCCATATTACAACCCGAATAAAGACCTTTTGATTATCATCAGTGGTGTATGTTGTGTTAGAGTGAGATTAATTGCGAGTGTGAAGCATGTTTATGATTTGTTGGAATAGAGTGATACACTTAACCTTGTTTTTGAGTGAATATTCATTTGTGAGTGAAAGGTGAGTTGTTACTTGTTTTGGTACAGGAGATCCCAGGTTTAGACTTAAAGATGTGTTTCTTGTGGGCTTAGCATGCTTACCAACTATTTTTGCACTTGACATGAAATTTTGTGATCTTATGCATGTTCATTGAGTAGACTATGTGAATACTTGCACCTTCAACACCAAGGCATCGCTTCATTTTGATTCTTAAGTTGATGGAGCATGAGAGGACTTGTATGTGTGGTGTTGTATTGGCATTCAATCTTTTGCATGAGCTAGATGGATTTTGTGGGTACATTAACTATAGGCCCTCACGAGACCTCACTCGTCCACTAGGGCTATCTAGGGGTTTAAAGGGCTTGTTGCATATGCTAAATGTAACCGTGATCACCTACGGAAGTGGAACTAGTTAGTTTAGTGTATTATATTAGTTTGCACGAGGACGTGCAAAAGACTAAGTGTGGAGATATTTGATAAGGTGTATATTTATATATACTTTAGTATGATTTTATTCTCATATTTATAGGATTTTGTAATTAATTGGGTATTTATTAATTATAATTTAATGTTTTATTGCAGATAATAAATAATTCCTAAAGTTGGAAGAAAAGGAGCTTAATTGGACTTTATTAATGTGGAAATTCGGATTTAATGGTGGGTTTGCGCAGCAATTCTTATTTGGGCCATATCTTGAGTTCCAGAAATCAGAATGTGGAAAAATTACAGCCCACGCGAAGGTATTGAAATTCTCTACATGCCTGGAGCAGCCCAGAAAGCATATTCCTACTGTAGCAGTCCAGAATCAGAAAGGAACAGCTGGTTACGAATTTTTACAAAAGCCCAACTTATTTTAGGAAAGAGAAATTATTATTATTAGATAAGGGTTGGAAAATAAAGGGGGGCGATCAGTTTTTGAGAGAGAAGGCGTGTATTACATTCAAAGGGGGAGAGAGAGAGAGAGAGAGAGAGAGAGAGAGAGAGAGAGAGAGAGAGAGAGAGAGATAGTGGAGCAAGGGAAGAAGGGATTCTTCTTAAGCCGTAATTGCAATCATCAAAGTTGTAATTTCTTACTCTATACTCTTTGTAAACATGATTTTGATTATTCATATCATTTTGTGTTCTTCAATTATTATGGGTAACTAATTCCCAAATCTGGGAATTAGGTAGTATTCAGTGGTTAATATGTTTGTGTGATTTGATTATGTGATATCTCATTCTTGCTAATTTGTTGTTGAGCACTTAACCCAATTTAGGGAGTCATGAACCCTAGATTGTATTTTAGGGATTGTAACGATTCGGGAGATGAATTATAATTCTAGTAAATGATGCGACAAACGTAATTCAATTATTCAATTGGGAGATTAATATGCGAATTATGAGACATGTATTCCTTGGGCTTAATAACTTATAATTACGTGTTGTGTGATCATGGGAGTGACATCAATACGTATTTGTGGGTATTATGTAGTATCTTGGGAGAGAGCAATGTAATCATTAGAGGAATGTTTTTAGCAAGGTATGAGGCTGAATATCACAATTTCATGCACATTCATTAATACCACTGAAGAACCCTGATTCTTGGATTGCCTTTAATTATTATTGTTAATTCACCATTTTTATTTGCTTAATTGATATTTTAGTTAATAAACAAATTCCCCAAATTCTTCTTTACACTTCTGAACATTAAGATATTTGAAATTGAACTTGTGTTTAATTAAGTCCTTCCCTGCGAACGATAACCCCCCAAATATTACGATAACAAGGCATTCCGGAAGACATCCCAGCACCTCCACCTTGTTCCTTCAAAGATCTCTTTATAGCATGTGCCAAAGGTACGTCTTCCATATCAGAATCTGAGTCAAGTACCTCCTGTACTGTTTCCTGATGACTCAGGTCAACGAATGGCTCATCTTGCTCAACCATCATTGCCTTACCCTTTCTCTTCCTCAGAGCCTCTTCATCAATAGACGGCTCAATTTCTATTTCCTTGACAAGATCAGCATGTTCTTCAATTTCTTCGATATGAACTGCCTGCTGTCTCGTCTCCTTTCCACTCTCCCCCTTAGGTGAGTTATCCTGAACACCACCTTGCTCCTCAAATCCACCAACAGCATAAGAACCTCCAAAACCAGAACCGGAGGCTCCCGCTCCACTAGCACCACCTGCTGCACCAGCATCGGGGGGAGGTTGTTGCGACTCGAAACACTCCGGGGGCACAAAGCTCCTGAATGCGAACATCATTCTACTGATCTCCACAGCCATTGTATGCATTGTAGACTCCATTGCCCCCATCCTTTCATTCAGAGTGCTTCCCAAGACACCACCAGCATGGCCCAAGTCATTGACCTTGTTTGTCAAAGCATCAAAAGCTGTAGCTTGACTTGCCATTCGTGCTGCATAGTCATCAAGAGCCCTTTGATTGTTTCCAATTTTAATCCCTAACTGCCCCATCGTATGCCCGAACTGCCTCATCTGATTTTCCATAGAAGTCATACGTGTATCAAGATTTTCAATATTAAGGGACGGTGTTTGGTTTAGGTGACCTCGCTCTAATACTCGTTCTGTTAGTATTTGGCGCTGGGTTTCGGGCCTTAAAAATGAAGGTCCCTCTCTCCCTAACCTCTCACACACACTCCCTGTCTCACGCTCGTGTATGTCTTCAATGATTGATCCAAAGTATGAAGCAGTACCTGCAGAAATTGGATAAGCAATATAATTGGCAGTTATGGGATCTATTTCTGTTCTGTCCTGAGTTGGAATTGTTGGTGTATACTGAAAATATTTATTTGAAGTATTTACATTTATTTCTGGCCGGTTTAATTGAGAATCATTTAAATGTTTACATGTTGTCTAAATATTATATATTGTGAATAATCTAGTATCAAATGGGATACAGAATATTAGATTATTAAATACGGTTTATATAATATAATAAGGTTCACAGCACAGGTGGAGTTAGACAATCCACTGGTATGGCTGTAGTATTATTTAGATTAGTTTATATTGACTAATAAATAATACTAGTATATTTTGTGTATATTGAACAGGATCAAATTTAGAATTGTTCCCTTATACTGATTAAGAAGGTGAACTAAGATTCTATGTTATTATTAATGCTTAGATTCTTAATCCGGAAATAATAATTGACACATATATATTATTTACATGCTTTGATTTATATATGAAAGAATTCTTTTGATTTATTTCATTATATTTTGGGTGATGAAATAATATATATGGTGGGATATTATTTATTGAAGGAATCCATGTCCTGATAATATTCGGGTTAATGATGTCCCCTTGAAAGCTCAAAAAGATTTAATTATGTGAAACCCTGCAGGTGGATTTATTCCGGCATAATTAAATAAAGGTTGAGTGGATAATCAAGGATAAAAGATATTAATTAAATGAATTATCAGTAATTTATTTAATTAATGGACATGCGATATTTTAAACATGGGGAATTTAATAAGCAAATAATATTGGAACCGAATTAATTAATTAAATTACGGTATTAGGAAAGGTAGTGCAAATATTAATTCTTTAGTGGATTGAATTAATATTTAATTACATTGGGCTAGGCTCAAGATGTAATTAGAAGGCCCAACCTAATTGTCCATGATCCCTATTGTAGCCTATATATATTCCTATTCTCTTCTTGCCGGGGGGGTCGAAAAAAAATTGGTAGCCACCCAGGAGCAAGAAGAGAGGTAAACTTGAGAAGACGAAGGCCACACTTCGCTCAAGGGAATTTGGGAATACAATAGAAGAGCGTGGAATCAACCGTTAACAAGGTGATTTTTCTATTCGTACTCGTTAATTTATTGTATCGAAATTCGCAGTGCCAAGATCTGATTGTCCCAACAATTGGTATCAAGAGCCTGGTTCAATGGTTCTGCGAATTTTGATACGATGTCCATGTCGTAATTATATATGCATGTGTATAGTGGTGTGCTTGGATATTAATCTTTTGCAGGTTGTTTAGTATCCACTATTATGGCCATGTAATTTTAATTATGTGTTTGGATCCCACGTGGTTTAATCGTGGTTATTTTATTTGGTTTCCACGTGGTTTATCGTGGTTGTAAAACACGAGGGTTGATCGTGTTAGAATAGATTTACAAAATTAGTTTTGTATTAGATCTGTTTTGTATGTAATTGTTTGATGGATTATGTAAAAATCCGGGTATTTTGTAACAATTATGTGCGATCGGAAATCAAATCGGAGAAACAAAATTGTCCGCTGCGTAATTGATTTTGGCTGCTGGTATAGTAGTTCGAACAGAAGAATTCAAGAAACAAAGTCTGGACGAACAGAACAAGTGACAAAGGCGGCGCGCGAGAAAAAAAAAAAGGGAAGGGAGATGCGCATCCTGGTGATGCGTATCCCATGCTGATCATGATGCGCATCACTGAGATGCGTATCCCGGTGGTCCAGGAAAAACATGTAACACGCATCAGCCAGATGCGTGTCCCATTCAGTTTTGGCCGTAGCAGATTTTTTGACTGCTAACAGTTTTTTTTTATTTTTTTATTTTTTTTCAGCGGCTGCAAGAAATTAATTTGGGGGCCATAATAGTGGATTTAAATTATATTTTTTTTAATTCCGCTATTTAATTTTTAATTATTGCTTTAAATAATTATTATGTGTGTTGTTAATTATGTGTGTAGTTTTTAATTGCATGTTTAACATAATTAGGACGACATGGACATTAATTTTATTTATTGCTTTAATTTTATGATGCATGCTGCTATGTTATGTGTTCTTTGTTTTGTTATTTTTATAACATGTGGACCTCGAAAAAATAACATAGGGCGATGCATCTAGATAAAATTCCTCAATTTTAAATAAAAATTCTAAGTGGGTGAGGGAATTAATTAGGAATTAAATCCCATGGTCTCCATTATTATTTGTATGTAATTTAACACCGAAACGAATATAAATTATATACATGCCACCCATCGTGGCGTATGATTTATGGTGTCAGATAGTGTTATGGATATTACTAGAACAAACTTCCTAAATTAATTACGAATATTGAAAGGTATACATGCCACCCATCGTGGCGTACCAAGTTTCATAGAATTCGATTAATTAGAAGGGTACCACTGATTGAATATAGATTTTCAATATTGAGAGAAAGGATGATTCTGTCTAGAAAGGGGTCTTAAGTGATGCCTCTTGACAATGCTCCCCCCGATCTGGGAATTATCCTATTATCGATTATTGATTTGAAATATTTAATGGTGGTATCCAGTCTTTTTATTAATTTAAGATTTAATAATGGTATACACTTAGCTATGAAAAATAATATATAGTCCACCCTAACGTGGCGTATTATTTAGTAATAGGACCGAAGTAATATTTAAACGAATTTAAGTGGTATATATGTCATCCATCGTGGCGTACCAGATACTTATGGTGTTTTAGTGCATTAATTTTAATTAATTGTTAGAGGAAACCAATAGGATTTAAGATTTATGCAACTATCTGATTATGTGTTACATGTATGATTCTCAGGATTAGATCACTATGGGCTTTAATCCACTATTCACCATACTTAAGGATAACAAACTTACTGGACCGAACTATATTGAATGGAAACGTAATTTGGACATAGTGTTGACTGCTGAGGAGTACAAATTTTGTACTTATGAACCCAAGCCAGACCAGCCTGCTGAAGATGCTCCTGAAAGTGAGAAGGAGTATTATAAGCGGTGGATTAAGGCTGATGAGATGTCGCGATGTTACATTCTGGCAGCAATGTCGGGTGTTTTGCAGCATCAGCATCAGGCTATGCCCACTGCTTCAGATATGCTCTTTAATCTCAAGGAACTTTTTGGAGAACAGAATAGGGCTACTAGGCAAGTAGCAATGAAGGCTTTAATGAACACTCAGATGGTTGAAGGAACACCTGTAAGGGATCATGTTCTCAGAATGATGTCTCATCTGAATGAGATGGAGATCCTTGGTGCTGATATTGATGGGGAAACCCAGATCGATATCATCCTTATGAGCTTGCCCAAAAGTTTTGAGCAGTTCCGCTTGAATTACACCATGAACAAAAGGATGTATAGTCTCGCGGAACTTCTGACAGAACTTCAAGCAGCTGAAGGACTCTTTAAGCAGAATGTTCAAGTGAATGTGGCCGAGAAAGCTTCTTCATCTAAACCGAAAGGTAAGAAGAAGAAAAAGACTCAGACACAGAAAGCTGGAAAGATTGCTAATGCAGTGGGAGTTCAAGGTGGTGTGAAAAAGCCTAAGGGCAAGTGCTTCAGGTGCAAGCAGTCAGGTCACTGGAAACAGGATTGTCCTCTTCCTAAGAAGACAAACAATACCGGTATGTCTCTTTCTCTAGTTACAAAAACATATATAGCGGCTATATCTACGAGCACTTGGTGTGTAGATACAGGAGCCACTGACCATGTTTGTAACTCTATGCAGGGGTTCCAGCAATCCAGAATGCTTAGAGATGGCGAGATATATGTATTCATGGGAGATGCTACGAAAGTAGCAGTAGTTGCAGTTGGAATAATTACATTATCTTTTGGTGATGATAGGATTTTGGTTTTGAACAATTGTCTTTATGTACCTTCGTTTAGAAGGAATTTAATTTTGGTTTCTAAACTTGCCATGGATGGTTATAATGTTTGTTTGGATCGTAATGTTTCTATTATGATGAATAAACGAGTTATATGTTCTGGTACATTGCAAGACAATTTATATATTATTAATCCTATCCAACCAATGCTGCAACATAAGGAAACTAATAACATTCTTTCTAGCTCAAATAAAAGAAAGAAACCTTCTGAATTGAACCAAACATATCTTTGGCACTTAAGATTAGGTCATATTAACTTGAGGAGGATTCAAAGACTGGTAGTAGATGGGCCATTAGGCTCGTTGGCAGTGGAGCCATTTCCAGTTTGTGAATCCTGCTTGGAAGGTAAGATGACTAATAGGCCTTTTAAAGCAAAGGGGAATAGAGCTAAAGAAGTGTTAGAATTGGTTCATACTGATTTATGTGGACCTATGAGTATCCAAGCAAGAGGAGGTTATGAGTATTTTGTCACTTTCATTGACGATTATTCTAGATATAGGTACATTTATTTGTTGCGCCGTAAGTCTGAGTGCTTTGAAAAATTCAAAGAGTACAAAGCAAGTGCGGAGAAGCGACATCTTGGAAAATGTATCAAGTCTCTACGATCAGATCGTGGTGGCGAATACTTGCTTGGAGAATTTAGGGAATATTTATCAGAAAATGGGATTGCATCCCAGTTGTCTGCACCTGGCACACCTCAGCAGAATGGTGTAGCAGAGAGAAGGAATCGGACTCTTTTAGAGAGTGTTAGATCGATGATGAGTTATTCAGATTTACCCAAGTCGTTTTGGGGATATGCTATAGAAACAACGACTTACCTTCTGAACTTGGTACCTTCTAAGTCGGTTCCCAAGACTCCAATAGAATTGTGGACTGGTAGCAAACCAAGTCTAAGACATATTCGGATTTGGGGTTGTCCAGCACATGTGCTGAACAAGAACGCGACCAAGTTAGAATCTCGTACAGAAGTAAGGCTGTTTGTAGGCTATCCCATGGGAACGAAAGGTTATTCATTTTATAGTCCTAGGGATCGAGATATCATTGTTAGCACCAATGCTAGATTCTTAGAAGAAGACTATATAATGAAACACAAACCCATGAGTAGTATCGTTTTAGAGGAACTAGTGGGAGGGACAGATAATCCCCAAGTGCCAATAGTACAAGTAGATCAACCACAAGAAAATGCACAACCTGTCACTAATACCACACCGGTGCTTCGTCGTAGTGGGAGGGTTGTTCAACAACCTGATAGATTCATGTTTTTGGGAGAGTCCTCGGACTTGGTCTCTGGTGAACATGATGAGGATCCCAGGACATACGAACAAGCAATTCTAGATAAAGATGCAGATCTTTGGCAAAAGGCAATGGAATCTGAGATGGAATCTATGTATTCTAATCAAGTTTGGGAGCTCGTGGAACCACCCAAAGGTGTAAAACCCATTGGATGTATGTGGATCTACAAGAAGAAAAGAGGATCTGACAAAAAGGTGAAAGCCTGGAAAGCACGACTTGTTGCGAAAGGGTATACTCAGAAAGAAGGGATCGATTATGAAGAAACTTTTTCGCCGGTTGTTATGCTTAAGTCGATCCGGATTCTTTTATCTATAGCAGCTCATCTCGATTATGAGATTTGGCAAATGGATGTCAAGACAGCTTTCCTTAATGGAAGTCTTGAGGAAACCATCTATATGCAACAACCAAAAGGATTCATTAAGGAAGGCCGAGAGCATCTTGTTTGTAAGCTTAAGAGGTCTATTTATGGACTAAAACAAGCTTCTAGGGACTGGAATATTCGTTTTGATCAGGCAGTCCAGTCATATGGATTTGATCAAAGTCCAAGCGAATCATGTGTGTATAAGAGAAGTGAGGGTAATGCAGTGGTTTTTCTAGTACTGTATGTAGATGACATTTTACTCATTGGAAACAATGTTAAGATGTTGTCATCAATATAGGCATGGTTGTTCAAACAATTTGAAATGAAGGACTTAGGTGAAGCGGCATACATCCTTGGGATCAAAGTAATAAGGGATCGCAAGAAAAGGATGTTGGCTTTATCTCAAGAGCCCTACATTGATGAAGTATTAGCTCGTTTTAACATGCAGAACTCTAAGAAAGGTTTTCTACCTTTTAAGCATGGAGTGGCTCTATCCAAGGAGCAGTGTCCTTCGACACCTAAGGATATAGAGAGCATGAAAGCAGTTCCTTATGCTTCGGCATGTGGAAGCTTAATGTATGCTATGTTATGTACGAGACCTGACATCTGCTTTGCTGTAGGCATGGTTAGTAGATATCAGTCGAACCCAGGTCAGGAACATTAAAAACTATACTCAAGTACCTGAGAAGGACTAAGGAGTATATGTTAATTTACAAGGCCTCAGATCTATTTCCTTTGGGATATACTGATTCAGATTTCCAATCAGATAGGGATAAGAGGAAATCGACCTCGGGATATGTTTTTACTTTGGGAGGTGGAGCTGTTATATGGAGGAGTGTAAAGCAGAAATGCATTGCAGACTCTACCATGGAAGCCGAGTACGTGGCGGCCTCTGAGGCTGCAAAGGAGGCTGTATGGTTCAGGAACTTCCTTTTGGACTTGGATGTGGTACCTAATTTGCCTAGGAGCTTCACAGTGTATTGTGATAACACTGGTGCTGTGGCAAATTCGAAGGAACCGCGAGATCACAAGGCAGCTAAACATATTGAACGTAAGTATCATCTCATACGAGGAATCGTAAAGCGAGGAGATATAGTTGTGGCTCACATATCATCAGAAGACAACCGGGCAGATCCTTTCACAAAGAGTTTGCCAGCCAAGGTTTTTGACAGGCATGTGGAAGCGATAGGAGTTAGATGGATGGACACATAGTTTTCTGTGTAATAGTGGATTAAATAAACACTGATATACTCATAGAATATTTTGAGTATAAGTGGGAGATTGTTGGTGTATACTGAAAATATTTATTTGAAGTATTTACATTTATTTCTGGCCGGTTTAATTGAGAATCATTTAAATGTTTACATGTTGTCTAAATATTATATATTGTGAATAATCTAGTATCAAATGGGATACAGAATATTAGATTATTAAATACGGTTTATATAATATAATAAGGTTCACAGCACAGGTGGAGTTAGACAATCCACTGGTATGGCTGTAGTATTATTTAGATTAGTTTATATTGACTAATAAATAATACTAGTATACTTTGTGTATATTGAACAGGATCAAATTTAGAATTGTTCCCTTATACTGATTAAGAAGGTGAACTAAGATTCTATGTTATTATTAATGCTTAGATTCTTAATCCGGAAATAATAATTGACACGTATATATTATTTACATGCTTTGATTTATATATGAAATAATTCTTTTGATTTATTTCATTATATTTTGGGTGATGAAATAATATATATGGTGGGATATTATTTATTGAAGGAATCCATGTCCTGATAATATTCGGGTTAATGATGTCCCCTTGAAAGCTCAAAAAGATTTAATTATGTGAAACCCTGCAGGTGGATTTATTCCGGCATAATTAAATAAAGGTTGAGTGGATAATCAAGGATAAAAGATATTAATTAAATGAATTATCAGTAATTTATTTAATTAATGGACATGCGATATTTTAAACATGGGGAATTTAATAAGCAAATAATATTGGAACCGAATTAATTAATTAAATTACGGTATTAGGAAAGGTAGTGCAAATATTAATTCTTTAGTGGATTGAATTAATATTTAATTACATTGGGCTAGGCTCAAGATGTAATTAGAAGGCCCAACCTAATTGTCCATGATCCCTATTGTAGCCTATATATATTCCTATTCTCTTCTTGCTGGGGGGGTCGAAAAAAAATTGGTAGCCACCCAGGAGCAAGAAGAGAGGTAAACTTGAGAAGACGAAGGCCACACTTCGCTCAAGGGAATTTGGGAATACAATAGAAGAGCGTGGAATCAACCGTTAACAAGGTGATTTTTCTATTCGTACTCGTTAATTTATTGTATCGAAATTCGCAGTGCCAAGATCTGATTGTCCCAACAATTGGTATCAAGAGCCTGGTTCAATGGTTCTGCGAATTTTGATACGATGTCCATGTCGTAATTATATATGCATGTGTATAGTGGTGTGCTTGGATAATAATCTTTTGCAGGTTGTTTAGTATCCACTATTATGGCCATGTAATTTTAATTATGTGTTTGGATCCCACGTGGTTTAATCGTGGTTATTTTATTTGGTTTCCACGTGGTTTATCGTGGTTGTAAAACACGAGGGTTGATCGTGTTAGAATAGATTTACAAAATTAGTTTTGTATTAGATCTGTTTTGTATGTAATTGTTTGATGGATTATGTAAAAATCCGGGTATTTTGTAACAATTATGTGCGATCGGAAATCAAATCGGAGAAACAAAATTGTCCGCTGCGTAATTGATTTTGGCTGCTGGTATAGTAGTTCGAACAGAAGAATTCAAGAAACAAAGTCTGGACGAACAGAACAAGTGACAAAGGCGGCGCGCGAGAAAAAAAAAAAAAAGGGAAGGGAGATGCGCATCCTGGTGATGCGTATCCCATGCTGATCATGATGCGCATCACTGAGATGCGTATCCCGGTGGTCCAGGAAAAACATGTAACACGCATCAGCCAGATGCGTGTCCCATTCAGTTTTGGCCGTAGCAGATTTTTTGACTGCTAACAGTTTTTTTTTTATTTTTTTATTTTTTTCAGCGGCTGCAAGAAATTAATTTGGGGGCCATAATAGTGGATTTAAATTATATTTTTTTAATTCCGCTATTTAATTTTTAATTATTGCTTTAAATAATTATTATGTGTGTTGTTAATTATGTGTGTAGTTTTTAATTGCATGTTTAACATAATTAGGACGACATGGACATTAATTTTATTTATTGCTTTAATTTTATGATGCATGCTGCTATGTTATGTGTTCTTTGTTTTGTTATTTTTATAACATGTGGACCTCGAAAAAATAACATAGGGCGATGCATCTAGATAAAATTCCTCAATTTTAAATAAAAATTCTAAGTGGGTGAGGGAATTAATTAGGAATTAAATCCCATGGTCTCCATTATTATTTGTATGTAATTTAACACCAAAACGAATATAAATTATATACATGCCACCCATCGTGGCGTATGATTTATGGTGTCAGATAGTGTTATGGATATTACTAGAACAAACTTCCTAAATTAATTACGAATATTGAAAGGTATACATGCCACCCATCGTGGCGTACCAAGTTTCATAGAATTCGATTAATTAGAAGGGTACCACTGATTGAATATAGATTTTCAATATTGAGAGAAAGGATGATTCTGTCTAGAAAGGGGTCTTAAGTGATGCCTCTTGACAATGCTCCCCCCGATCTGGGAATTATCCTATTATCGATTATTGATTTGAAATATTTAATGGTGGTATCCAGTCTTTTTATTAATTTAAGATTTAATAATGGTATACACTTAGCTATGAAAAATAATATATAGTCCACCCTAACGTGGCGTATTATTTAGTAATAGGACCGAAGTAATATTTAAACGAATTTAAGTGGTATATATGTCATCCATCGTGGCGTACCAGATACTTATGGTGTTTTAGTGCATTAATATTAATTAATTGTTAGAGGAAACCAATAGGATTTAAGATTTATGCAACTATCTGATTATGTGTTACATGTATGATTCTCAGGATTAGATCACTATGGGCTTTAATCCACTATTCACCATACTTAAGGATAACAAACTTACTGGACCGAACTATATTGAATGGAAACGTAATTTGGACATAGTGTTGACTGCTGAGGAGTACAAATTTTGTACTTATGAACCCAAGCCAGACCAGCCTGCTGAAGATGCTCCTGAAAGTGAGAAGGAGTATTATAAGCGGTGGATTAAGGCTGATGAGATGTCGCGATGTTACATTCTGGCAGCAATGTCGGGTGTTTTGCAGCATCAGCATCAGGCTATGCCCACTGCTTCAGATATGCTCTTTAATCTCAAGGAACTTTTTGGAGAACAGAATAGGGCTGCTAGGCAAGTAGCAATGAAGGCTTTAATGAACACTCAGATGGTTGAAGGAACACCTGTAAGGGATCATGTTCTCAGAATGATGTCTCATCTGAATGAGATGGAGATCCTTGGTGCTGATATTGATGGGGAAACCCAGATCGATATCATCCTTATGAGCTTGCCCAAAAGTTTTGAGCAGTTCCGCTTGAATTACACCATGAACAAAAGGATGTATAGTCTCGCGGAACTTCTGACAGAACTTCAAGCAGCTGAAGGACTCTTTAAGCAGAATGTTCAAGTGAATGTGAATATAATATAATAAGGTTCACAGCACAGGTGGAGTTAGACAATCCACTGGTATGGCTGTAGTATTATTTAGATTAGTTTATATTGACTAATAAATAATACTAGTATACTTTGTGTATATTGAACAGGATCAAATTTAGAATTGTTCCCTTATACTGATTAAGAAGGTGAACTAAGATTCTATGTTATTATTAATGCTTAGATTCTTAATCCGGAAATAATAATTGACACGTATATATTATTTACATGCTTTGATTTATATATGAAATAATTCTTTTGATTTATTTCATTATATTTTGGGTGATGAAATAATATATATGGTGGGATATTATTTATTGAAGGAATCCATGTCCTGATAATATTCGGGTTAATGATGTCCCCTTGAAAGCTCAAAAAGATTTAATTATGTGAAACCCTGCAGGTGGATTTATTCCGGCATAATTAAATAAAGGTTGAGTGGATAATCAAGGATAAAAGATATTAATTAAATGAATTATCAGTAATTTATTTAATTAATGGACATGCGATATTTTAAACATGGGGAATTTAATAAGCAAATAATATTGGAACCGAATTAATTAATTAAATTACGGAATTAGGAAAGGTAGTGCAAATATTAATTCTTTAGTGGATTGAATTAATATTTAATTACATTGGGCTAGGCTCAAGATGTAATTAGAAGGCCCAACCTAATTGTCCATGATCCCTATTGTAGCCTATATATATTCCTATTCTCTTCTTGCTGGGGGGGTCGAAAAAAAATTGGTAGCCACCCAGGAGCAAGAAGAGAGGTAAACTTGAGAAGACGAAGGCCACACTTCGCTCAAGGGAATTTGGGAATACAATAGAAGAGCGTGGAATCAACCGTTAACAAGGTGATTTTTCTATTCGTACTCGTTAATTTATTGTATCGAAATTCGCAGTGCCAAGATCTGATTGTCCCAACAGGAATCTCAGGCTGAGAAGCTGCAAAGTGTTCTTGTACAACATCAGAACCGATCCTCTTTGCAGCATCAGTACGTACCGGTGAAGGTACGGCTGAAGTTATTAAAACTTCATGCCCTTCTGAAGCAACAATATCTTCAAAAGGAACATAATCCTTACCAAAATCCCTATGTGCAGATTGTTCAAGGGGAGAACCACTCTCGTGAGGTGGAGTGGTTGCGTGTGACACACTAGGGTTTGACTGGACTTTTGAAGTAGCAGCATGAAAATTTTTGGCTTTCTTTCGAATAAGAGGCTGCTCTTCGGGGTCACTCTCCTCATCATTTCCTACATCTACATGTGCTGGCTTTCTGGCTTCCGTTAACAGGGGTGAAAGAGAATAAGAATGTGTGTCAGACTCAGAAATATAGCTCTCACCCTGGGATAGATCCTGCGGGCTAGCAGTCTCTTGGGTCTCGGAATCAGATACATAGGAAGAGGAATGAGTAGTATGCAGGGAGAGATTACCTGATTCATTACCTTGTTCATCATCGCTTTGCTCATCAGGAATCCCATCAAATGCCTCAGCATGAGTAGACGGATTCTGAGCATATGATGAAACTTGCGATGATTCCGCCAAATTGGTAACTTCTACATCATATGTAAGCCACAGTTGGATATTTTCAGGAATTGACATCGGTTTACCTTGATGTTTATCCTGATTAGTAATTGTTGAAAGTGACTTAGTGCCCATCCCTAGCGGTGCAGATGTTGGGCTTCTGGCAAATCCCTGTCTAACAGCAAGAGCATCCTTCGGTATTAAATCATTAATCAGCATTTGTAGGAACCGAGGAAACCAGCAGACAACATCAATTGTAGTGAGGTCTCTGCTTTCAGGAGATCCCATTGTAGCCACTATCTCAGAGAGAACTATGCTTCCATAATTTATATCCAGTTCTCTTGCTAGGGCAACTGCAAAGGTTTGCATTGGAATTGGAATTTGATGAAAATCTTTTTCTCGTGCCCGAAAACATCTTGTGATGGCCTCGAAAAAGTAATTCCATTCCACATGAAAGAATTGTTTTTGGATATTTCCAGTGATCCGGCCAGTCGGAGGATAACATCCTATTTCTTCAAAGAATGTGAGGCGTTGTGCCGCTGTAGGTTCTGGATCATAAGCATCTTTGATCGGGAATCCCAGAACCCTGTTGACAATTTCTTCAGTCACCTCATATTCTTGACCCGCTAAGGTAAACCTGAAACCGAAGGGGGTTGTTTTGCTCCCAAAAGTAACCGCACTAGTCCATAATTGTTGTAAAGCATCATGTATTAGTGTAGGTTTAGCAGTAAAAGCACATCTAGCCTTGGAGTACAAATTAAGAAATCGTATCCAAAACTTAAAGCGCGGGAGTTGATCACCAATTTCCGTAGAAATATTATAAAAATTGTTTTTAGCAAGTGAAAATTGGTGAGCCATTTTAATTAAATGTTCTTTAAGAGATGTGAAATTTTTAATTTGAAAAACAAGTAATTTACGAATTAACAGTTTTATCCCTTTCAATTTATCGAGAATACCAAAAAGCAATCTGAGAAATTAAACTACGGGATATGAACAGTGGCCAATTACTAAATCTGAATATTCAATGAAGATGTATATTCGTGTGTATACCAGTGAAATCGTGTGTGTATATAGATAGAGAATATGGAAATCGTGTTTTGAACAGTTACACAAACACTTGATGTTCGTGTGTATGTATATGCGCGTGTATATGAGTGGTTACAAAACACACCAACACAAAGATTAATGATAACACAGACAATAGTAGTCAAAAAATTGGCAGTAATTCGTGATTAGTATGAGTTTAATCACAAAAACACGGATTAGTGGTATGTAATTGTGAAATCGCCTTGTTTTTGTGAAGAGGCTGCTGTAAAAATGAAATTAGGTAAAGTGAATGATGCATCGAGTTAGAGATGTATATATAGAAGATGGTGAAATGACAAAAATGTCCCTGTTAAAAAAGAGTGAAAAATACTAAGTCCATACAGGGAACACCTAAGTCGAACTCTATCTCGAACATCAAGTCGAACTTCGAGATGAAGTTCGAGATAGAGGTTAACTCGAACAAATAAGCACTTAGTCATTTTAGCAGCAAAACCTACTAGGGAAACCTATCTCGAACTTTACTGGTTTGTAGTAAACTTCGAAAATTCCCTTTAAGTAAAAACTACAGGGAAATTCGAGATACGTTTCGAGTTAGGAGTTTAACTCGAAAAATTCCCATTAAGCAACTGAGAACTCTATCTCGAACATCAAGTCGAAATTCGAGTTGAGTTTCGAGATAGAGACTAACTCGAAGTTATTCTCAATTCTTTTCAAAAAATCCCCTTAATGGAAACCTCATCTCAACCTTCGAGATAAAGTTCGAGATAGACCTTATCTCGAATATTTTGAAGATAGAACTAGGCACACTGGTAACTCGAACTCGAACTCAAAGTCGATTTTCGAGATGAATTTCGAGATGGACACTAACTCGAAATTCTTCCCAGACTTAGAATTTTCAAACCTTCACTCTGACAGCTTAAGTCGAAATTCAAGTCGAATTTCTAGATGAGTTTCGAGATAGAAACTAACTCGAAATTTTGAAGATATTTAATTCTAAGGCCTCTAATTACATGAAAATCATAGGTAAATTCATCTAAAAATCATGCAAAATTTAGAATACTATGAATTTAACTCCCCCTATGATCATGCAATCTAACAAGCATAAATTCACAGATTTGTGCTATAAAAGACACTTAAAACACAATGAATTTATGCAAAATGACACTATATGCAAACTATAACAATCATTAATTAGGCATTTTAAAGTCTAAGCACATAATGATTAAGTAGCTTGCACATACAAACATAAATCTGGATTTACAGATAGGAGGCTTTACTAACTTGTGTTAAGCATTCCCAATTCACCAACCAATCTATTGAATGTTACTTCATCAAGAGGTTTGGTGAATATATCTGCAATTTGTTGCATTGTGGGCACAAAATGTATCTCCACAGTGCCCTCCTCGACATGTTCTCTTATGAAGTGATACCTGATGTCGATGTGCTTGGTTCTTGAGTGATCTACAGGATTGTTGGTTATGGCAATGGCACTTGTGTTGTCACACATAATTGGAATTTTCTTGTGCTCCATGCCATAATCCTTCAATTGGTTCCTCATCCACAGTATTTGAGCTACACAGCTTCCAGCAGCAATGTACTCAGCTTCAGCAGTAGAAGTAGATACTGTATGTTGCTTTTTACTTTGCCAGGACACCAATCTTCTCCCAAGAAATTGACAAGCACCAGATGTGCTTTTCCTATCAATCCTGCAACCTGCATAGTCTGAATCCGAATAGCCAATAAGATTAAAACCTGTATCTCTTGGGTACCAAATCCCTAGATTTGGTGTGCCCTTGAGATACCTGAAAATTCTCTTGACAGCTACGCGATGTGATTCTCTAGGATCCGCTTGGAACCTTGCACATAAACAAGTTGCGAACATTATATCGGGTCTACTTGCAGTTAAATAGAGGAGTGAGCCAATCATACCTCGATAGCTTGTGATGTCAACTGGTTTACCTGATTTGTCTTCATCAAGCTTCGTGGCTGTTGCCATGGGAGTCTTAGCTGCTGATGCATCTTCTAGATTGTACTTCTTGAGTAAATCTCTGACGTACTTGGATTGACAGATAAAGATACCATCTTTTCTCTGACTGATCTGTAATCCAAGGAAGAAGGACAGCTCTCCCATCATTCTCATCTCATATTTTTCCTGCATTAGCTTAGCAAATTTCTCGCACAAGCGCTCATTAGATGACCCAAAGATAATATCGTCCACATAGACTTGAACAAGTATTAAGTCATTTCTTACATTTTTATAGAACAATGTTTTATCAATTACTCCCCTAATAAAACCATTTTCAATTAAGAATAAGGATAGGGTTTCATACCATCGCCTTGGGGATTGCTTGAGGCCATAGACAGATTTGAAGAGAAGATACACAAAATCTACATGTTCTGGATCAACGAAGCCAGGCGGCTGTTCCAGATACACTTCTTCTTCTAACTCTCCGTTCAGGAAGGCACTTTTCACATCCATCTGGAAAACCTTGAAGTTCTTATGTGCTGCAAATGCCAAGAACATCCTGACTGCCTCAAGTCTTGCAACCGGTGCATAGGTTTCATCATAATCAATTCCTTCTTGCTGAGAATAACCTTTTGCAACCAAACGAGCCTTGTTTCGTGTTACAAGTCCGTTTTCATCCAGTTTATTTCTGAATACCCACCTAGCTCCAATTACTGATATGTTCTTTGGTCGAGGTACCAGTTTCCAAACTTTCTGCCTTTCAAACTGATTGAGTTCCTCTTGCATTGCAATCACCCAATCAGCATCACCAAGAGCTTCTTCTATTTCTTTAGGTTCAAGCTTGGATAAGAACCCAGAATATAAGCAAATATTAGCCAGTTCAGCTCTTGCAGTTCTTCTAGTAGTCACACCAGCATCTGGATCACCAATAATTAACTCAAACGGATGGTCTCTATTCCATACCCGTTCACCTGGAAATTGTCTTGATGATTCAGCTTGACTTTCTGAGTTGTGGTGCTGACTACTTTGATTATTTTCACTAACTCCCCCTGAGTTAGTGCCAGCTCCTACAGAACTACTGTCAACTCGTCTCGAGCCTTGAACAATCGTCCTTGAGCTGCTATTTACTCCCCCTGAGTTGTTGCCGGTTCGTACTGAAGAAGTCTCTTCTGATCTTGTAGAATTAGATTGTTCACTAGACTCAGGTTCTTCACGTACACTTGGAACATTTAATGGAACAACCAACTCAGGTTCATCTTCAAGATCTTCTAAGTCCAGATTCTGAAATTTTAGGGACTCAGGTTCATTAGAATCTCTTGAAATTGATGAGAGTTTGGTATCGTCGAATCTGACGTTGTAACTTTCAGTCACTTTTCGATCATTCACTAAGAACACCCTATAAGCTGCCACCACATCTGTAGAGTAACCAACAAAGATTCCTTCACGAGCTTTTGCTGCAAACTTGCCTAGATTTTCATCATCTATAAGTACATAGCATTTTGCACCAAAGACATGAAAGTATTTGATTGTTGGTCTTCTGTTGTTCATTAGCTCACATGGTGTCTTTTCTTATCTTTTATGATCAAGGTTCTATTTTGAGTGTAACAAGCGGTACTCACTGCTTCGGCCCAGAAGTACAGATGAAGTTTCGAATCATACAACAAAGTTCTTGCTGCTTCAACCAAAGTTCTATTCTTCCTTTCAACTACTCCATTTTGCTGTGGAGTTCTAGGGGCAGAATACTAACGACGAATTCCCTTAGATACACAGAAGTCATTCAGCACTGCGTTTTTGAATTCAGTGCCATTGTCTGATCTAATCGTCTTCACAGTAAGTGTTGAAACATTCTCAATTTGAGTGATGTGATCAATGATTAGGAAAGGTACTTCGTCTTTCGTCATTGCGAACAATACCCATGTATACTTGGAGAAGTCATCCACGATTACCAATGCATATCTTTTCCTAGACAAAGATAGGACATTCACCGGGCCAAACAAATCCATATGAAGAAGTTGTAGAGGCTCAGTAATACTAGAAATTTCTTTGCTTTTATGCGATGCTCGTTTCGACTTTCCCATTTCACAAGCTTCACAGAGTCCTTTCGGAGCGAACTCCATTTGAGGTAGATCTCTCACCAATTCTCGCCTCGCGAGAGCATTCATCGTTTTGAAGTTTAAGTGAGATAGCTTTTTGTGCCATAACCAGCTTTCATCATCCGAGGCTTTGCTGTAGAAACAGGTGACCTCATTCTGATTTGCTGAATCCATGTCTGCAACAAAAAGATCTGCCTTTCGAACTCCTCTCAAAGCTAATGAGCCTTCCTTGATGTGAGTGATTGATACACCTTTCTTGTTGAAGACAATTTCGTAACCTTTGTCACAGAATTGACTGATACTCAACAGATTGTGCTTCAGTCCCTCAACATAGGAAATATCTTCAATGATGACATTACCAGTCTTCAGTTTGCCATATCCCTTTGTCACACCTATGCTGTCATCTCCAAAGGTAACATAATGGCCAGCCTTCATAACCAACTCTGTAAGCAGGGACTTGTTTCCAGTCATATGCCTAGATGCTCCACTGTCTAGCACCCATATAACTTTATTTCTATTCTGCTTAACGCCCTGCAATGACAGATTAGTTAGACATTCTTCGGAACCCAACTTTGATTGGGCCCGGCTTTTCGATAAGATCGAGAATCAACAGATTTAACAACAGGAGATGCAATTTTCTTAACATTACTAGAGCTTTCGACTTTCTCCTTTCCTTTCTCAGACTTGACAGATTTGTCAGTCTTAGGAGAAGGTTTGTCACTCCTAACTTTAGGAGGACTGACAGTCTTGGCTCTCATATGCTTTTTCTTGATGTTTGAACTAGCAGCAGTATTTGAGCATGATTGGCTAGATGCATTCATTAAATTCACAAAAGTTTGCATGACGTTAAAAGTGCATGGCATACAATTAGGTTGACCACACTGTGCATGATTCTGATGCAGATTATTCATTGTATGTGTGGTAGGCATGGCATGTGCAGCAGGAACATTTATGTTAGCTTTACATGCATAAGAAAGATGTTCAGTAGATTTACAGTGATAACATGCTTTCTTTATTCGTTCAGCCTTAACCTCTTTTATGCCTTTTTCTTTCTTTCCTTGTTGTTTAACAGCCTTAGCTCCTAATCCTGGTCTAGATTCATCTCTAGGAAAATTGATTTTAACTTGTTTGATAGAAGTTATAGGTTGTGCTTTCTGGCGATCTTCCATCTCAATCTCATATCTAGCTATTAATTCAGTCTCTTCTTCTTCTATTCTAGGAACAAGGTGTTTGTAGATAGGTTTGACAGCTGATTTAAGAGGGCTAGGAATTTCCTTTTTAAGGTCACTGGAACTAGTGTCGATAGGTCTCTTTCCATCTTTCTTAGGAAGGTCAGAATAATCAAGTCCTATACCTACTCCAGTTATCTTCTTAAATGTGTCATTATCTACATACACTTTACTAGCAGCTAGTTTGTAAGCTTCGCATTTAGTTTCTAACTCAGCTAGTTTATCCCTAAGACATGCTTCTACTTCTTCCTTAAGGATGAGCTTGTGTTCCAGAGATTTAATAAAGTCTCTTAGGGAAGTATCTACAGTGCAAGCAGCCTCTAACTCTTCCACTTTTGCCTCAAGCATTCTGCTTTTGGCAACAAGTGTTTTCTGTTCCTTTTAAGAAGAGTCTAGACTTTTGCACAACATATAGATCTCTTCACTAAGAGCCCCGTTCTGTTCCTTATAATCATCAATGGACATTTCTACTTTAAGGGTTAGAACTGGTACCTCTGGTTCCTCTGATGTCTCAGCCATGAGGGCAAAGTTTGCTACATGAGTAACATCTTCCTCATCTGAATCATCCCAGGCTCTTCCTTCTGTCACCAATAAAGCTCGTTTTCCATGTCTTTCCTTCACCAGCGATTCATACTTGCTTTTGAGGGCTTCATATGTCTCTTTTGGATAAGTCTGTTTAGGCTTTTTGCAGTCCGAGGCAAAATGTCCAGCTTTACCACAATTATAGCATTTGAACTTCATTTTGAAATCCAAAGGAGATTTGTAGCTGGTATTCTTGCCTTTTCCTTTGTAGCCTGACGAACTACCACCACCCCTAGCAGCCCGATAGTAAGATGAAGAATTTCTCTGTGGTCGGTTGCTCTTTCTGAATCTCATGTTGCTGAACTTCCTTGCCATGTATGCCACGACACTATCGTCCATGTTGTCCAGCTCTTCTTGGGTGTAGTAGTCATCATCACTGTTAGATGTGCACTCGTCATCATTATCAACTTGATGTGGTGCATGTGATGATTTAGTCTTTTCTGCAACCATTGCCTTCTTAGACTCTTCCTCATCAGCAACTAATCCTGATGCAGTTTCTTTTCCTTTTGAATCATTGTCCCATGCTTGATCTTGAAGTGTTTCCAGCTCATAGGTCTTTAATATTCCATAATATTCTTCCAGAGAAGTTGTATGCAAATCTCTGGTTTCTCTTATTGCGTAGACCCTATGTTCAATGCTCTTTGGCTGGTTCCTCAGATATCTCGTATTATTCTCAACCATGGGGAGAGTTACACCTCTCAGATTCAAATCCAATACCAACTGACTGAATCGTAGATAGACGTCTGTTATGCCTTCTCCTTTCGTATTCTGAAAGTGTCATACTCCATCTTGAGTATGAGTGTCTTGTTACTTCTAACCTCTGCAGATCCTTCCATGACAACTTCTATCTTGTCCCAAATCTTCTTTGCTGTAGTCAGACCTTTGACTATGTTGAACATTTCATGATCAAGAGATTCCATCAAGGTTTGTCGTACAGCAGTATCATAAGCTATTTGCTCCTTGTCATCATCTGAAAACTCCGAGGCCTTTTTAGGCTCAGACCGAGGTGCTATAACCACCCCTCCTTCCGTATGCGCAGGAATAACCACCATTGGAACAAATTTACCCTTGTCAAGGACTTCCAGATATTCAGGGTTAACAGTCTCTAAATAAAGTCTCATTCTGAAAACCCATTCTTCATAGTGATCTCGGTTGAACATTGGGATCTTGAATGCATTTTTAGGAGCCATTTCAATTCTGGTCACTAAAAGTTTCTAAGTACCCAAGACTAGGCTATGTAGAATATATATGTAGAACTTTTGCCTAAGTCGAAATTTCTCTAAGTAGAAATTTTGCTCAAGTCGAACTTCACTAAGTAGAAGTTATCCAAGTCGAAGTTCTATGTAGAAAATCTCAAGTAGAAACTCTATGTAGAACTTTTGTCCTTAGAACAATTTTTCTGCAGATCACTTTAATATTGAATAAACAATATTAACTCTTTAACACCTTTTTGACTTTTGATGCTTTACTCACCTAACCCACGTGCTAGGTACTGAGTATGTTTTTATGCTTTCGGCCGTGAATAATGCAAATCCAAAATCCAAAAACACCTTTTTATTCTTTTACTATTTATCTGTTTGAAAAGGAGATAAAAAAGTTGTTGGGTCGTCTTCTTTGATAAGAACAAATGATGAACACTCAAGAACACCAAATATCAGAGTACCCAGATTAATTCACAAAAATTAATTAAAATACACCCAAGCTAAATAATCACACCTGGAGTATTTAAATAATTTTTCGGATGAGTTTTCACTACAAACGAATTAAAGCTCACTTTTCCAGAATTTTAGAAAAGTAGATCTAGAAAATGAAAACTCACGATTCTTCTACTAAACACAATGATCTATGTTTTGTATGTTAAACATATAGCTTTGATACCAATTGTTAGGTCCAAATGTGTTGTAGAGGGGGGGTGAATACAACTTTTCAAATATGAGAAGCAATAAATACGATGCAATAAACGAACACACAGATTCAAGGAATATATGTCTTATATATAACTTGAAGTGGTTGCTACAACATTCATTACAAAGTATAATAGAAGTTCAGAGAGAAGTGAATGATACTAAGCTCTGTGAATACACTCTCTCTCTTTTACATGTGTTTCTCTCAAGAATTGCTCTCACTCAAAAACATTACACAAGTACTTCTATTTATACTACATGTAATCTATGTCCTATAGTCTTCAAAGACTAAGATATACATGGCCCAATGATGTCCACATAAATCTTGCCTTATCTTGAAAGCTTGGAAATCTGCCAATCAGAAGATGCCATGTGTCATGTTGAAGCTGCACTCTAAGTAGAACTTCTACTTAGCCATCTCGAATTTCTAAGTAGAACTTCTACTTAGAAATATTCTACTTGGTCATCTAGAATATTTAGTACTTAGAAAATATTCTGGTCTTCAACTTGAAACTTCAATGCACATCTTGAACTTGTGATATCTTCATATCTTCTTTATTCTTCACCAAGCTCTTGAACATGGATCTTTATTACTGACATAAACTTGCTATCAATGTCCTGACACTTGATGCACTGGTCTGGTTCATAAGTGACTAGTCTTGATAGTGTTTTTGCTTCTTGAATAAATTACCATATCCAATTAGTAATGTGGCTTTCCAATATTTGCTTTCCTTCTTGTTCACTTGAAATCAATTGGTCTTATTGATACTGATAGTTATGATCTTGATTCTTGGCTTTTCAAATCACTGAGGCATGAACAACTTTGACTTGAACTTCTCTCAATGATTTCTTCTTGGCTTGATCATAGTTAACATGTTGAATTGTATCAATTACCTTGTCTTCATTTAGTGTTGATTTCTTTGTGACTTCTTGTTCTTGATTGTCTTCTGGTTAAGTATCTTTTCCTTTAGTTGAGTTACATTAGTTATAGTGTTACAAGTTTACACACTCTGCCTTTCACGTGTATATGTTAAAAAAAAGAGTAACAACGACAATAAAGAGAACGCGTCCTCGATGTACCGGGGTCATAGGACGCGCCTTCCTCAACTACATTATCATTTTCAACATCTTCAAGATCTTAATCTTCATCATCAATGGGATTACTTATGGGTAATCCATTCCTAAAATATTGGAAATGAATTATTTTTCCATCTTCTTTGGAAAGAAGCCCTACTCTCTTATGATTTTCCTCAGTTACGAGGGTCTTCAGGTCAAAACTCCCAGGGGGAAGTTCCAAGATAGATTGGGCACGGAACAATGATTCACCGAATAAGTAATTTTGGATTATTTTGACTAAAGATGAAAAAGAAGAATGAGGTCAGTAAGTGAATAAAGATAATTATAGGAAATTATAAAGGACGCGGCCCTACAAGGTTTTGGGTTGAAGACAACTCTTATTCTCTCAACATCCCAGATGTAAAAGAATGGCTCCTTCCATTTCTTTATGTGGGAAACCTTGCCCTCCGAGAATCCTTTCTTGTTGTGTTTCTTATTTACTACAAAGTAAAAGTAACCCTTGTTGCTCTTCCTAATTCCAAAGAAGTAGCTAAATTTTGGAATGCTTGGAGCGTTATACCCTTTGTCGTGAAACTTAAAGCTATTTGGAGATAGTTGTACGGGCGCTATGTTATACCACTCGATGATTTCCTTATAATAAGGATGTAAAGGCGTGCCAAATCCTTAACGTAATTAGCTTCGGGGTTAATACCATCCTTGGAATCTTGAAGTCACCTCCATAGTCAAAAATATGTGGTCTCATCATGCTAGGTGGAATTCCCCATATTCCATTCATATTATAGTACTTCATGCACCACTAAACTTCAGCAGCTGTAGCGGTACTCAACATGCCAACACAGGAAAATTTACCTGCCGATTTCTCCTTTTATTTTTCTCGACCTCTGGGAGGTCATCAGAGCAACCACTCCAGCTCAAATCTCTAGCATCCTCATCAACTGGGGAATGAGTATATGGTGTAGGAGAAGGAGGTGGGGAATAAGGGTTTTTAGAAGAATCATTTCCGAAAAATGGCGCGCCCTGAGGGATGGCGTAATCATTCCCTTCATCAGAAACAACTTTTTTCCCATTATCGGAGGCAAGTCTAGTATCGTTTAAATCATCGTCTAACCAATCCTCAAGATAAGGTTTGTACATAGTAGGGGATTTTGGGGGAATTTTGAGTTTACCTTTTCTAGAGCTAAGAGGAATATTATCAATAGAAGAATCACTAGAAGATCTTGACATCTGGAAATCCTATAATTCTTCGATTAGGCGCGCTCTGTCTTCATCAGAAAGAAAGGATTTTTCTGGAGAAAATGGTGATGGAGAAGGAGAAAAATGCCAATGTGCCTGTTAAAGTCCTTGAATGAATGGAAAGGAGAGGACGCGCCCTCGTCCTCTAGCTGAAAAAGAAGATTAAAAAAATGAGGGCGCATCCATAAAATTTGAAGATCAAGAAATATCTCTAAGAGATTTATATGAGGATGATTTTTATATCTAAGTGAAAAAATATCTGAGAAGACTAAAGAAGGCGCGCCTGGTAGGGAAGGCGTGCCTGGTAGGGAAGGCGCGTTCTCATATTTACATTAAGCAATGAGGTCAAGCTAAGAACATTATTTTTATCAGGGATGGATATAAATAAAGATCTAACAACTATATATACACACATATATATAAAAGTAAATGAAGAACATGGAGAAGCAAGAAAAGTCATATCTTTAATACGAGTAATGTGTGCGGTAAAATCTTAAAATAAAAGCATAAAAAGGTACCTTTAGAGTTCCTGAACAAGATTTGTGGAAGAGAAGCACTGAAAATACTCGATTTAATCGACTTTGTGCTCAGAAAATAAAAAATAGCCGGAGTAAATTTTGAGAAAGAGAGAAGAGTGAAAAAGGTAAAGTAAAAAGGGTAGTTGAGTATTTATAGAGGAAAGAGAAAGATAGTGGAGAACAGCTGTCTGTACGAAAAACGTTTTAAATTCTAAGGACGCGCCCTGTTGAGAAGGCGCGCCCAGTAGTAAAGTTTAAAAGTTTTTTGTGGTTCATTAGGAAAATTCAATATTTCATTTTTAATCTCACATGGAATGGGGGTAGTTGTTATAGCCAAAATTCTATTCAGGTATTTTCAAGATGGATTCGGGTCAATAACGGGTTCAAATTGGAGAATTATTAGATAGATTAGGGTTTTGGTATGATAAAGAGAAGGTCAGGACGCGCCCTCTCCTTCCTTACAAGGATGGCGCACCCTCATTAATGAACATATGTTGAAGATATTATTATTAATTGACTATTCAAGAATTTTTGAAGAATTCCCTCCTGGGGTATACCAGGAGGGGGATGTCCGTCGTAGAAGATCTCCAGGGGTTGGCCTGGATTTAAGGACCCTTTCTTATACACTGAGGGCGCGCCCTCTCTTGTGGAAAGATGGGTACTTTTGGTGTGTGCTTTGGAGCTTTGTTCCTGTAATCAATGGGCGCGCTCTCATTGGGGAATTTCGGGGTAATCCTGCACTTTGCACCCAAAATCTCTGGATCACTTGTCCTGCTATCTGGTGGGTGCTTCTCATTCGGGGGACAAGAATGCGCTCCACACTTTGGGTAAACCATGGTTATACCTACGTCCATGAAATCTAGAAATAGCTGGTAGCGGAAGGGACTAGTCCTCGAAGGGGGAAGTTTCCTTATTCTTGAAGTCTAGAGATCATGGATGGGCCTTTGGCCTTGGGCCTTTGTGGTTAGGCCTCATAATGGAACATTCCGGAAGTTGAATCGTCAATCCAAGCCCATTTGGGTTTCTTGCTCTCCAAGAACTACGTATGGATTGATCCCTGTAAATAACAGGGTACATAGGCCGCTTGAGGGGTTGGAAGTTGAGAGCTCTGAAGCGGCCACCACTAATCCTTATCAATCTCAGCCACCAGTTACAAACAACCACCATGCATCACCACTTTTTTCGGCAAAGAACCACCATCGTAGATCTTGTTTCCGGAATCGTACCTAGAATTTTGTTGTTCCCAAATTTCTCTTTCAACAGATTCTACTTCTTCTATGCATATATGTAGAGAGACATTTGAGACTTTATGCACTGATGAAAATCTTGGTAATATCTTTGTGGGGAATGATGAGAAGATGAAGGTTTAAGGAGTTGGAACTGTTTGTCTTAAGCTCTATGATGGTACGATGAAAGAAGCTCTTAATGTGGGATACATACCAAATGCATCAAAGAATGTGTTAGTCTTTGAGTGTGTTGGCATCAGGTGGGAACATATTCGTAGGACGAGGTCGAAGTTGCAAGGTGTATAATGGGAGCTTGATTCTACAAGGGGTGATGAATAAAAACATCTATTGTTTAGATGAGAAAGCAACTGATAGGTCCATAATTCATCATAATTTTAATACCTATTTTATGTCTGTTTTCGTAATTTTATTATTTAATAAATTGTTTTATTTTGTTTTGTAGGAAAATAAATAAAAACAGAATTTGAGCAGGAAAAGGTGAAAAAAGGCAAGGAGGTGGGAAATAATTGAAGCCAGGGAAATTGGAGGAAAAATCGATTACTTATCGGAGAAGAAAAAGGAAATTGAAGAAATTATATTCAAGATCGGATTGTAATCGAAGGGCCCAAACACAATATTTTTCCCTATATATAGAGCTTCTCTCTAGAAATTTAGACACCAATTTAGGAGTAGGAGTAGATTTAATTATCTTTTAATACAAATACGTTTTATTTTGTTCAAACACTTTTTCTATTATTTAATTTAGCAATTTCAGTTGGTTCAATTTCTTCGGCGTTGATGAAGACCGAGAAAAATGTAAGATTCTCGGAATCGATTGTGGTATTAGAGAATTCGAGCCGATGGAGGATTTGTTAGGATCCGTCCCGAATTCCTAATTAAGTTAAGAATCCTATCATGCGCAAAATTCTAATTTGTGATAATTGAGATAATTTTTGTTTTGGTAGGAATATAATAATGAAAAGATTTCTATCCAAGAAGAAAAGTGGATAATTGTCACAAATACGATTTAAAATAAATTAGGATTAAAATATTTGTGGTGCCTATAAATATAGATATTTGGAGAGGGATTTTGATGAATTGCAAAGGTTATAGAGTTGTGTGCGATACATAAAAGGGATCTTTTATGATCAAGGTGAGGTGATTGTATTTAAGAGTGTTGAATGAAGGAGCAACTAGGGATGGGCATTCACCCCGGCCCGTCCGATCCCGATCCGATCCCCGCACCGAACAAGGAGGGGAATCAGGGATTTTTTCCGGTACGGGCCGGAGAGCGGGGACAATTTTCAAAAAAAATCGGGGAGCGGGCCGGGCCGGAATTTTATGTCTCCCCGGCCCGATCCCCGACCCCCGCCCCGATTCTCAATCCCCGACTCGATTCCACCAAATTATAATATATATAATATATATTAATAATCATATATTAATATATACGAATTTCCAATACTTTATGTTGGAAACAAAATGATACTTTATTCTTATATGATTGTCTTTCTAATAGTTAAATAACTTCATTTCCATGTTATTTATAATTGTTTATTTAAGTAATATTTTTTTAATCTTAATTTAGTGCTTAAAAAATTGTTTTAAACTCACTAGTTAGTGTTTAAAATTGTTTAAAATGTTATTTTTTGTTTAAAATGAAATTCCCCGATTCCCCGCGGGGATCCCCGCTACCCGTTTGGGCCGAGGACGGGGAATAAAAAATAATCCCCGACGGGGATCAGGCCGGGGACGGGGATCGGGTTTGAATTCGGAGATGGGGGCGGCGATAGCACTCCCTGTAAGAACCCAGATTTTCGGTAGAATTAAAACTTTTCTTATTAAGAATAAGTATATACGTGAATAGTGTTTGTCATGCGTGAATAGTAATTTATGGATGAATAGTGATTTTGAGGACCAAGGAAATTTTCACGCCACCCTATGTACAAGACATGGTATGGATATTTCGAAGTCATATTAGTGATTCACGGAGCAAATAAGTGTATATAAAGACGATCGGAATTCAGAAATTCCAATTTGTATTCTGGTGTAATATTTGACCGGGAAGTGAATTATATTTTATTCAAGAAATGAGATATTAATTTTGAGGAATTAAGGATTTAATTATGTCAGGATTTTATTATATTTGATTCGAGAATTTAGAACCAAAACCCCTGAGATAGTGAAACGAACGTTCTAGAAACCGCTGAGACTTTATAACGAGATTAAGCGATCAAGCGAGCGAATCATGAATTGAGAATAGTAAATATTAGAAGTCCAAGGAAGGATATATTATGAGAGGAAAATGGAATTGAGAATAAAATCCTAGAGTTAAAGGAAATGAGAACAATTGAGAAACCGCGAGAATTTTTTCTGAGATAAAGAGAAAATACAAAGAAAATTGGACACAACGATTGTTTGAGGTATTGGGCCACAATATTACAATGAAGTGCAACATACAAGTTGTAACATATTGATTTAGTAAATATACAAGAAGGGAAGCCCCTTGGTGCAAATAAGAAAAGGAAGGAAGGACTTGGAAACAATATGTATAAAGCAAGGAACTTGCTTGCAATTATGGATGGATAAAGGTAATCCAAATGAACCAATGAGGAAATGACAGCACATGGCAAGAAGATAAGATGCATCCAAGTGAAAATATCAAGCATTATTGATCACTTTATCACTTTAATCAAACAAATCAAACACCAAATACTCCATTCTGCCCAACAGGAAAGGAGCTCACTAAAACGGGCCTAGAAACTTCATTACTCAATGAAATTTTTTGTTCTTTATATGGTTAGAAAGCTGTTAAGACGCTCTACAACTTTCATTCAGGAGCCTCGACCAGGAAACGAGTGCAAGGGCTTCGTTTTGGCTGATCTTTGGGGCGTGTTTTTCCAGTCAGGAAACCCACTTCCATGTTCTTGATTTCTTTGGTGAGATTGAAGATGGTGAGCATAGAGTAAGGCTTCCCCAAGGTTAACCAAGCTTGTTTGAGATTGTAAGAACATCAAGAAGGTATAAAAACCCTAACCCCTCTTGGCCATGTAGTATTTGTGATGTTTAATGTTAGATCCATGGTTATTAGTGTGAATCTTGGACATATAAGTTATGGATGATGTAGATCTTGAGTTTAAATGTTGTCGTTGTGATTTTTAAGCTTGTGGTTAGTGTATGTTATAAAGTATGATCTTGGTGGATTAGATGATGGTTGTGATGTGTATATAAGATTCTTGGTTGGTTAAGTGGTATAAGCATGCTGAGTATTTTTCCAGAAACTTGTACTGTCTTGTAGGAGGGTTTTGAACCCCTAAATCTTGTCCCCTGAAATCCTAATATATATTGTTGGAAAGGTATTTGAATGTTGTTTCCAGAAATATAAGGTTCATGACTAGGTGATGTATAGATTTTGAGTTATGTCCTGAGAAGTGAAATGTGTTTCTGGAATCCGGAGTGCACTAAATGGTCCCCTTGTGAACCTTGTTTAAACCCCTAAAAATTTATGTAGGATCATGGAAAAATTAGAGAACCTAGTAAATGCAGTGGTGAAGGCTACCCCAAAAGAATTGGATTAAAATATGTATTTTTCAATTTTATAGAAATGTTTGAGTAAAATCCGCGCAAGTGAAAAACCACTTAGGAGATTAGTTTAAAGTAGTTTGAAGAGTATTCACTTGAGTTTCGAGTTTGAGGAATAGATTTGAGTCGAATGGGTAAAGAATGTGATAATGTGATGACATGGTCATATAGGAGGGTTAGTGGGTCAAATGGTGGAGTCGCTAAGATGGCCTTGTATTCTTTAAAACATTATGATTAAGTGGTGTTGCTAAGATACTAACGAGCGAATATTGGATATTTATAGATTGTCGCTCCACTCCACGAGCCCAACCACCCCAACCTTCCCAAGGCAAGTTTTCCAACCCTAAGCATTTATTTTCAAGATATTATGTTCCTGATTCTACCTATGCAAGTTTACTTTTCAAAACTTACATATACAAGGACTTTCACTGTTGTGTTTGTAGTTTTCAATCATATCAAATGTTTATGTTTATCGAAGTATTGATGAAATTGAGATGTTTAAGCACGTATATGTTTGCACCCGTTGAACTTAGATTGAAATGTTTCCTTCGGACAACGACTCTAGCAATAGAGGTCGTAGCGGTCCGTATATACTATTGACCGGGGAGCGGTATATTATTATATCGTAATTAAATTGTGAAAACCCGAAGGGTCATTCGGGGAGTATCGTATACTCATGTAATTATTTTTATATCTTCGTAAATACTCAAAATACCTATCTTGGATTAAAAGCTTATGTAATTAAATAATTATTTTATTAATTATTAATATTAAATGTTAAAATATCATTTATTAATTATTGTTCATTATTTTAAAGACAAAGCTAATCCAAGATACTTTTTGCACTTTCAAACTCGAACTCTTTTGAACTCAAAACATTTTCGAAAACCCCCGGTCAGGTTTTGCTTCTTGTACACTTTTCAAGAATTATCGGTCGACTGAGGTCGAACTTCAACTACTCGAATTTTCTATCAAAATGATTTTTGAAAAGAAAAGAAAAAGGGGACTCTGGCAGGTGTGGGAATCGTTGACGAACGATTCCCGGGATGTGTAAGCGGTCGTGAGCCAGGCGGTCCATCAATTATTATTCCGGCCCAGGTGTTGCCGAAGGATGATTACGGATGTAGTTTTCATCGAGGGTGATTACGGATGTAGTTTTCACCCGAGGATAGTTACGGATGTAGTTTCTATCCTTCTACCGGTAGAGAAGACCCGCGAATTATTGGACTTGGATGTGGCGACTGATCATCGTCAATCCCTGTCAGGTTTTATGTTTTCTTCAAGTCTCATCCTCCACTTTGGAAAAATTCTCAAACACTGCTTCTTGGGCCTAAGTGCCAAGTTGTCGATAGTGTGGCTTTTGATAAGAAAAATATTGACATCGTGCAGTATCTAGAACTGCAAGATTTTCTATAAAGATTGGAACGTGTTAGTGCACTCTTGCAATTATTTCAAAGAATGAAATGCTTTTGAATGAGAAACCTTCTAAGCTAATGGAAGGAAAGAGGTTTGCAATGATGTATTCCCCGTACAGTATGTTAACCGTAGAGTGTTTTGCCGAAAATGATATACTCATATGTATATACTTTAAAACTGGAGATATGTTGAAATGGGAACCTTATAAAGGGTTCATATGTTATTCTTAAAGCTCCTTAGTGAGTATAAATGTTTTATTCAAACTCGGACATATATATTGTCCAATTATGTTTTGAAATCTGAGATATATGCCCATACAGTTGGGAATGTTTTCAAAATAAACCACATTATTATTTTTCAAAATGGTGAACTTGCTGAGCATTATGTAGCTCATTATTGCTTTATAAAAACTTTTCAGAAAGAAAAGAATTTGATCGGTTAACTCCGCACCAGCAGAAGAGGAGTAGAAGATTTACCCCTGAGATGATTTAGTTCCTGATAAATACTACAGAGTAAGTCTGATAGGTTTTCAACTGTAATAGTAAGACTTGTCTTCAAGTGTAGTTGTATAAATGGAAGTGTGCAAGATTCTAGATTGTACAGATGAATTGTAATATTTAGTGTTACTTTTGATTATCGTTTCTGAGGCTCTAACTTGTTTGTGTGTAAGATTGAGGTCTGGATGGATGTATTGTTGAGTTGTAAATTAATACAGTTATGATATGGTTGGATGGTGACGTGACGACCTGAATCTCTGACCTCGGATTTGGGGCCGTTACAGAAATGGTATCAGAGCGATTAGTTACAGTACTCAGAAACGAGAGTGTTGAGAGTTGAGTCTAAGTAGGAGAATGACATAAGAGATCGTAGTAAACTTATTATTGGACTTCCGGAAGAGGTACCGGTGAGTAAAATGGACTGGAGTGTTTACTGGAGGTATTATACTAGGATCGATAGAATCCTTAGAGACCTTCAGAATGATGAATAGAGGTTTGAGAGTCGTACATGATCTATCATAGGTAATGATATAGGAAGCAGAGCGAAATCTCAAGAACAGCTGAGGTAGAGGCGATATTGCCAATATGATGGGATGACTAGGCTGGCATAAATTTTGTGGCCCATAGTCCTCCACAGTTTAGGAGGCGGCATTTTAAGAATCAAGAAGTTTAGACTTCCCTACACAATTAAGAGTACTTAGTACTTGGAATAATGAAAGTCTTTTACTTTGGCTATAAGATCCGATTTTCGATAAGTAACGGGTTTACCTGAAAGTTGGTCACTATGTCGTTGTGGATTTTGTTAGGCCGAATACACAATTAATAATCAACTTTGTATGAGAGTTTAACAAGTAAAAGGTTTATGCACTTAAAAACTTCTTGTATTAAGAACCCTCTTCGTGATGTAAAATATCACAAAGAGCTGCTAGGTTACAATAAAGATAATTCGTTGTACGATACCCTTCTAGGGTTAACCTAACTGTATTTATATAACATACAGCTACGATACAATCTCTAATTGATATTCCTAATAATCAGCTATACAATGATATCAATTACAGATTGTTACTCGTCTCCTAAGTCAACTCGATCTCTTTGATAGCTATCCAATCTTCAAAGATATCGCTTCCATAATAAATCTTCAATCACTGTTGACCAGTAGACGCTTCCTCCAGACAGAGTTTGACAAACTCTATCGAGTTTCCATCTGTCAGAGTTTACACTAAACTCTAACTGCTTCCAGCTAAACTCTGATAATTCACTGTAACACTTAAACACTGATTAAAACACATCAATTATATTTAACAATCTCCCCCAACTTGTTCATTAGCAAAAATGCACAAGTCAATGACAATAATTGATGATGTCAAAACAAATAAACAAATACAGTGTTTACACAAATTCAGAGTTTAAGCTTCTACTTAACAAAAACTACAGAGAATAAGAAAATCCTTACAGACCTTAATCTCTTATTATTTCAAGATCTGACATAGCTCTGAGATAATCTATCAGCAATCTTCTTTTTGCATTTTCAAGCTCAATCTTCATAGCTTCTTTAATTTCTCTGAGCTGAAGATCACTCTCATCTGTCTGATAGATAGCAGCCCTAAGAACATAGATTTTGTTCCTTCTCATCTCATTTCCCAGTCTGATAAATCTGACTTTTTTTGACTGTGAATTGAATTCAAGTACTATGATTCCCAAATCAGTCTTTAACTTTGCAGTACCTTTCTTCATTTCAATGAGATTTCCTTTGTAATCCCTGTACTTAGGAACATATCTGCTATTATATTTCTCTCCTCTGATTGCCAGATTCTGAAGCATTCTCTTTCTGAGCACATTAGCAACTGATTGAGTCCTTTGACTATTCACCTTGAAAAGATACAGAACATACTCTAGTTCTTCCCAACATTTCAAGCCAATAGCATTCTCACCAATTTTAAATACTGTCCCATCAGCCATGAAGTACAAGAGAAAGTCCTTGTTTAAACTCTTCTGATGAACTAACTGTACTGATTCCAGTGTGTCCAAACTCTCTTGAGGAACACCACGACCTGGAACAGCCAGTGAAGAAGGATCTCTAGGACCAGTATATTGCCTTTTGTCTCTGTGTGAATTTAGTCCACCCTTATTATTTCCAACTTTGCCAGACAAAGCTCTTCCATCAGAAACATTCATAGAAACTCCAGATAATACATTTGGATCATGAATTGTTCCTTGACCAAAAACCGATTTCAACTGAGAAGAGTGTAAAGGTGTGATCATTGCTTGTGATGCAACAGAAGTTGTAACTATCTTCTGTGAACTTTCTCCTTCAATACCTTTTAGCTTGAGTTTAGCTTCTGCTGCCATTGCTTCCTTTGAAAACCGAGATCTTTGACTAACATCAGCCCTTTCTTTGATCACAACACCTTTAACAACAGGTCTAGGAGCTTTTCCTCTTTGTACCTTACCAGACTTTAAAGCTTTGAGATGTTCTTCTTGTAAACTCTTTTCTTCAGCTTCAATGTCCTCAATCGTAACTCCTTCCTCATTCTCTTCAATAAACAGCTTAGCAGCCAATTCTTCATCAGTTTGCGGATTAGAAGGTAACAACAAACTCTTGGTCTTTGAAGTACCTTGAGTATCAGTATTTTTCCCAACAAACTGTGATTTAGATGACTTGCTAGTTCTCAAAGTTTGAACCTCTTCAGCCTTGTTCTTTCCTTTACTACTTGCCCCTCCATCTCCAGCACTATCCCTTCTGACAACTCTCTCCCCCTTTTTGACATCATCAGGCATAAGAATAGATGTAATTAACTCCAAGGAGGTAGCAATAGAATCAATTTTAGCAGTTAAGTCAGACTGATTCTCTTCAACTTTACTCAGCCTGGCAAAGAGATTGTCTTGAGCTGTAGAGAATTTTGTTGTCACTAGTTTTGAATCTCTTTCCATTTTCATTTCTCTAGCTACCACCTCATTCCTCAAAGCAGTGATTGCCTGTGTAGTGTTATCAAATCTTCTATCCAGAGTTTTGACTTGAACTACAGTTGCTTTTAAGCAAGAAAGAATCTCTGGATTGGAGATAGTATCAGCATTTTTCTTAACAAAATCAGCTGCTCTTCCTCGTGGAAAAATACATTCCTCTTTGTACCATTCAGCAGCATTCTTTGCAAATTGTGCTCTCTCAATTTCATGAGACGTACAAGGGTGAGTGAAAGGTGTATGTTTATTGTCTGTTTGTACTGGTGCACTCAGAAAAGAATCAGAGTTTGCACTACTTTCACCTTCAGGTTCAACACTTGTATCTTTAGCATGTGCATCTTCAGCCACAGTTTTAGCAATTTCTTCTGTAGGCCTGTCAAGATTTTCTCCATGTTGCTCAGGCTCAGCAACAGGCATAGACTGAGAAGTAGGCTTGGGTGCTTGATCAATTTCATCTCCTCTTTCAACAGTTTGGTGAGCATCAGATAATAACTCAGTGTGAGATGCCACAGCTTCAGAAAGAACAACCGTAGGTTGATCAGCTACACCAGTATCAGAGATAGGATCAGAGAATGGCATAAATGAATCAAGAATATCATTTATTGGAGAAAGGCCATCTCTAGTATCCTCTTCTGCAGGCATTTTGTCCTCTGCAGGCACTTCATCCTCTGCAGGTATTTCAACCTCTGCAGGTATTGCATCTTTCTCAACTTCAACAGGAGAAACTACCTCTGGAGCATCAATACCTTCATCCACAGAATCAGAGAATACCAGTTTTCTTCGCTTTGCTAGAGGTACAATATCTGAATCCTCTTCACTAGATGGTGGAGTTCGTTCTACAACTGAGAGTGACTTAGGTATGTTTGCCGTTTGTCTTATTCTTTTCACTCTTCTAGTATAAACAGCTCTAGGAGATGTCTGTTTTGATTTTCTTTGTGTCTCTTTCGCCTGCTTAACCCTTGCATGTCGTTCAGTAATTGCCTGCTTAACTTTTTGTGCTTTAGACTGTGATTCTGGTGGAGATTGTGATGATTCAGAGTTTGTTTGTGGAGTGGGTGAAGGTTGTTTTGTAGGTGCTGAGTGAGTAGATGATTCAGTGTTTGGTTTTTGAGTACGATCAATGTTTAGCGGTTCAGGTTCAGGTTCAGGGTGTGGTTTAGGTTGTTGTTGTGGTTGTGGTTGTGGTTCAGGTTGTTGTTGTTGTTGTTCAGGTTGTTGTGGTTGTTGTGGTTGATTGAGAAAATTTTGCAGAGCAAGTGGCATGACAAAAGCAGGGAGATTTGCTTTACCAACATCCTTATTAGTCATATCAGAGAATATTCTCTTATTGACTCTAAAAGGATCAATTTCATCTGTATCAGCAATTTCTAAACCAGGTACACAAGCATTGAACAACATTTGACAAAAACGAGCATAATGAGTTAAGAAATTTGCAAGAATTTCCAAGAGAAATGTATGTAGAAAAGGTGTTTGCGAGAATGCCCAAGTGAAAAAATGAGAGAATTGTGAGATGTAAGAATAAAACACAACCGTTTGGACACAAAAGTAATTAGAGTAACTAAAAACCCAATCTCTTATGTAACAAACACTCAATCAGTTCCTAGATTAATGTGTAGTGGGACACAATAATGGGTGAGTGGGACACATTAATGGGCGAGTGAGACACATTAATGGGCGAGTGGGTCACGTGCGCTTATTTTTTTCAAAGAGTATTTTTCAAATTAAAACATTAAAATATTTGATTTAAACAAAAATCAAATAATACTCTCTTAAAATATCTGGACCCAATTAAAACCAGAATATGAAGCGTTTACCTGTTGCCTTTAATAACCAGAATACGAAGCGTTTAAGAACTTCGTTCTTACCCATCTCTATTTAAGGCCTAGAGACTTGCTCAGATTAGTTCATTAAACCTTTAACCTTTCAGTCTCCCCTATAAAATCACAAACCCTTCAAACCAAACCTCTGAAAAACAATGGCCAACCTTACCATCAAAGAAAAGAACCTTCATCTTGTCGAGAATAGGGACATCTTCAGCTATACGCGTGAAGAATTTGAAGCGTTTGAGTGGGAAAGGCAGCTTGAGACGCTGTGGCTGTAAATGGATGCTGGTCTGGAAGAGATCGAGAGAGAGAAACCTGCAAGGGTGATCGACATCGATGCTGCTCTCCAAGCAACATTGGCATGGCTCTCCTCGAAGGCATCCTCATCCAACACCACCAACCATTGTTAATGAATATGTCAGCAAAAATAACCTTATCCCTTCAACTTCCACCCAAATAAAGTGGCAAAGATGGGATATGGGAATTTTTGCTAACAATGGAGTGGTTTGGACTGACCTTTTATTTTCCTGTTGAATAGATTAGCAGATAGAGAAAACAAAAAGATGTAATATGTGCTTGTAATCTCTTTCTTATTATCAATGAAAAATTATGTTTCTCTAATCTTATTCATTGTGTTCTGCAACTTTTATTTATGTTTTATGAACTGTTCTTCAAGAAAATAAATCAAGAAGAGAATATGAAAACTAATTAAAGTAATCATATAAAGAACACATTCATCAACAATCCACTGATTAACAGTTGTCAAAATCCCTATTTACTCCAAGATTTTCATAATTGTCCAAGTGAAAATTTACCTTAGAGTACAAATCACGAATCAACAGCGTTTGTCAATTCTCCAACTTTATCACCGAAACCCTTTCATAAATTGCACAGTTGTGAATATATGTGTGTGTGAAGCAGAGTTTACTAAATCAATTTTTAGAGCATCTAATTTTTCATAAAATCCATAAAGTAAATCAATAAACACTGGATGCACAAACTGTCATAGTAAACACTGATTGTATGATGAAAGCTAAACTCTGAAGTAATCAAACTATATACAGTAACTTTTATTTTATACCCCCTTTATATACTTTTTTTTAAAATTTTTAATTGTTTTTTTATTTTTCTTTCCAGTAATCAGAGGTTGGAACCAGTCCCCAAAAATTCAAAAATTTTAGCCCTTATCATTTTGATAAGTTCCTGGGTCATCCTAGTATTTAACTAGTCACCAAAAATCAGAGAATTTTAGCACATATTATATACCAATAGGTTCCTGGGTCATCCTAGTATCCAACATAATCTCAAAGGAGTATAACAACCTATATACATTTTCTTTGGGGTATTGCAATAAGCATTTTATTCTACCAGAGTATAACTAACAGAGTTTAGAGTTCATCAACATCAGTAGTTTTTCTTGTAAGGTAATGCACACAGTATTTATAGACTCAGAGTTTAGGACAAAATAAACTAAGAGATGCTATAAATATGAGCCAGTATCATGCTGTGTTAACTTTCTGCACAATCTAAGATTAGATCACAATAACTCAGAAAGATTCATGATTAATTGCTGAGAATCATGCTTCATACATATTTCTTCATTGGTGTTTTCATTCAGACAAAAATCAACTCAGAGTTCACAGAGTTTATCAAACTGATTAACAGTGAATGACATATAGGCATGCTGACAGAGTTTAACAGAGTATGCATAACAGAGTTTAATCAACAGAGTTCACTTAGCATTTAACCAAACAGGAAATATGAGTAATACACCACATAAGTAAAATTTGAATCTAACCAACATTCCTAGTCAGAACCAGAGACCATTCCTAGTTCATTGACCAGTCTTGTAAATGTAGCTTCACTCAATGGTTTAGTGAAGATATCTGCAAGCTGTTGTTCTGTAGATACAAAATGTAGTTCAATATTCCCTTCTTCCACATGTTCTCTGATGAAGTGGTACCTTATGCTGATATGCTTGGTCATTGAATGCTGTACTGGATTACCTATCATAGCAATAGCACTTTGATTATCACAGTAAATAGGAATTTTACTGTACCGCAAACCATAATCCAGCAATTGATTCTTCATCCATAAGATCTGTGCACAACAGCTACTAGCTGCAATATACTCTGCTGTAGATGTGGAGATTGATTTCCGTTTCTTGCTGTACCAGGAAACAAGTCTGTCACCAAGAAATTGACAACTTCCACTTGTGCTGTTTCTGTCTATTTTGCAGCCTGCAAAGTCTGCATCAGAATACCCAAGTAGCTTGAAATCTGATTCTCTGGGGTACCACAGACCTAATGATATGGTGCCCTTGAGATACTTGAAGATTTTTTTGACAGCTGTTAGATGTGGCTCTCTAGGATCTGCCTGAAACCTTGCACAAAGACAGGTTGCATACATGATGTCAGGCCTACTAGCTGTCAAGCATAGAAGAGATCCTATCATGCCCCTGTAGTTTGTCATATCCACTGAAACTCCTGTGTCTTTGTCCAATTTAGTTGCTGTTGCCATGGGAGTTGATGCAGATGAACAGTCAAGCATACCAAATTTCTTGAGAAGATTTCTAGTATATTTTTCTTGATTAATGAAAATACCATCATCTGTTTGTTTCACCTGTAGGCCTAGAAAGTAACTAAGCTCTCCCATCATGCTCATTTGATATCTGGACTGCATGAGCTTGGCAAACTTCTTACAAAGTTTATCATTAGTAGACCCAAAGATAATGTCATCAACATAAATCTGAACTAAAAGGAGGTCACTTCCTTGATTGAAATAAAACAGAGTTTTGTCAATTGTTCCTCTGTTAAATCCACTTTCTAGAAGAAACTGAGCAAGTGTCTCATACCATGCTCTTGGTGCTTGCTTAAGTCCATATAGTGCCTTATCTAGCCTGTAGACATAATCTGGATATTTGGGGTCCACAAATCCTGGTGGTTGTTCTACAAACACTTCTTCTTCAAGCTTTCCATTCAGAAAAGCACTTTTCACATCCATCTGGAACACTTTGAACTTCTTGTGAGAGGCATTTGCTAGAAAAATTCTGATTGCCTCCAATCTTGCAACTGGAGCAAATGTTTCATCATAGTCTATTCCTTCCTGTTGTGAATAGCCTTTTGCTACCAGTCTAGCCTTGTTCCTTGTGATAACACCTTCACTGTCAGTCTTGTTTCTGAAAACCCATTTAGTACCAACAATAGATCTGTTCTTTGGCCTTGGTACAAGGGTCCAAACTTCATTTCTTTCAAATTCATTCAACTCTTCCTGCATTGCTGTTATCCAGTCAGCATCATGAAGAGCTTCTTCCACTTTCTTTGGTTCATTTTTAGACAAGAATGCATGAAACAGACATTCACTTGCAGTAGCACTTCTTGTTTTCACTTTTGCATCTGGATCACCAATTATCAAATCAGGTGTATGTGATTTAGTCCATTTCCTAGCAGAAGGCAAATGACTTCTATCAGCTTGTGATCCTCCCCCTTGATCCATGCTCTCCTGATTTTGTTGTGATCTATCTTCGTTTTCTGAGACTCCCCCTGAACTTGACTGCCCAGAGTCAGAATTTGAATTTTCAGAGTTTGAAGTATCAGAGTTTGATCCAGATTTTTCAGTTGACTCGGTATCAGTGTTTGAGTCTTCATCTTGATCATGCTCCCCCTCAACTGGTTCTCCCCTTTGTTGTGACTGAGAAGTTTCTCCAGTGTTTACCAGTAGAGGTTCAGAGTTTGTTTCAACAGAGTCTGTCAGAATTGTTTCATCAGAGTTTCCTTCATCAGAGTTTAAATCTTCATTTTCAAAGTTCAGTTGATCATATTCATCTTTGTCTTCAAGTCCAGTTATCTTCTTATCATCAAAAGAAACATGTATAGATTCCATGATCACTTTAGTTCTCAGATTGTAAACTCTGAATGCCTTTGTTGACAGTGGATAGCCAACAAAAATTCCTTCATCTGCCTTTAGCTCAAACTTGGTCAACTGTTCTGGATGAGTCTTCAAAACAAAACATTTGCACCCGAAAATATGAAAGTATTTCAGGTTAGGCTTCTTTTTCTTCACCATCTCATATGGTGTCTTTCCATGCTTATTGATCAGTGTTGCATTTTGAGTAAAACAAGCAGTTTGAACAGCTTCTACCCAGAAATAAGTTGGCAATTTTGCTTCATCAAGCATAGTTCTGGCAGCTTCAATCAAGGTTCTATTTTTCCTTTCAACTACACCATTTTGTTGTGGTGTACCAGGTGCTGAAAATTCTTGCTTCACTCCATTGTCCTTACAGAATTCTTCCATTGTTGCATTTCTGAACTCAGTTCCATTATCACTTCTAATGATTCTGACTTTGTTACTTGATCCTTTGTCCAGTAGCTTCACATGCTCCATCAGAGTTAATGCAGTTTCATCCTTCTTTGCTAGAAAATACACCCAAGTGAATCTAGTGTATTCATCAACAATGACTAAAGCATATTTCTTCCTTGCAATAGACATAACATTTACTGGACCAAAGAGATCAACATGCAGAAGATGATAGGGATCAGTGATAGAAAATTCTGTCTTGCTCTTGAAAGATGACTTCCTTTGTTTAGCCTTCTGACATGAATCACATAGGCCATCAACATTTAACAGAGCCTTTGGGAGTCCTCTTACAAGATCCTTTCTGATCAATTCATTGATGTTGTTCAAGTTCAAATGTGAGAGTTTCTTGTGCCATTTCCAACTCTCTTCACTAGACATTCTTGTAGACAGGCAAACAGCTTTTCCAACAGAGTCTATCAAAAGCTTGATTTCATAAATGTTGTTTTGCCTGTGACCAACTAGAACAACCTCTCCTGTAGATTTGCTGATAACTTCACAATATTCAGGTTGAAAATCTACATGATATCCCTTGTCACAGATTTGACTCACAGATAACAAGTCATGCTTGAGTCCTAGGACATGAGCTACATTGTTGATGATGACATTTCCAAGATTAATATTGCCATATCCCAATGTTCTTCCTACATTGCCATCACCATAGGAAACTTTTGTGCCAGCCTTCTCCTCATAGTCTGATAGCAGGGCTTTATTTCCAGTCATGTGTCCTGAACATCCACTGTCCACGACTAGGATTGCCTCCCTGTTACCCTGCAATCACAAGCAATTACTGAGGATTAGTTTTAAGGATCCAGACTTGCTTGGATCCTTTGGCATTCTTAACTTTGTTAGCTTTTGCAGCGGAATTAACATTATCAGAGTTTGAGCTAACAGTATCAGTGTTTATGTAACACCCTCACAATCCTATAATAATAATCAATCATTTTATAACAAAATAAATATTTTTACAGGTGAATTTTAGAAAATTTTGGCATGATGTATTCGTAAATACAACTAACCACCTGTCCAAGTCAACACAACCAAACCAACCAATACTAAACCTGATCATTTGCATAATAATAGCAAAACCATAAAGGAATATAAATTCTACAAACCAAGACCGCTCACAGGTCACAGTATGAAACAACTACTAATTAACTATTACAACCCAAGTCTGAATAAAATAATATACAACTCCATAAATTAATTAATCCGTCTAACTGATACATAAATGATAAGAAATAAGATTATAAAATGACTACCCATCCCACAACATCAGCTCTCCGGCTGCCCCTACCAGACAGTCCACTCCACCTAGTCGTCTTCGTTCTTAGCTGAAGAAAACAAGGTTAACAAGAAAGTGAGCCAAAGACGCTCAGCAAGTATAATATATATATCCACAACTGAAATAAAACTGCAGGTCTGATAGGGAGTAATGATCAACAATTTAAAAACTCAAAAGCTGAAAGGATATATCATTTTATCTGAATCATAAAATAGGAGAGGATTGGACTATTATGCATTTTATAAATAAAAACAATCATAAGGTTAGGCTGCTGATCAGTCACGCACTAACCCCGGACAAACGCACACAGCAATGTCCTTTAATGGATCCACGGCACACATTGGCCTTAATAATTCGACCACGAATCTGGTCCGACCCTTACGGTCCACATTTTTAAAAAAAAACTAACAGTCCAACCCTATAGCTAATCACCAGGTGTCGGAACAATCGATCACCTCAACTATCAAACACCCTGGACACTCTCGTTCCAGGTCAACATCTCAAATTTCACAAAATAGAACAAGGTCGAATAATCTCTGACCTAGATATCGACAAGTTCGATATAGAAAAGGGTAGGGATTTATGTTAAGTCAATAAAGAAATCAACGAATACAGTATGATCAATTTGGTGTAATAATTAAATAAGCAACACTAATGAAAACAATAGAACAAAAGTTATTGAAATCTAACAGAACAGGTTTATATCAATGATAAAGTGAATGAACATAAGAATCAGTCATGATAAATATAATTCACTTGAAAGATAAGTAAAGCGGTTTACTTGCCTTAACCAGTATTTACAGGATTCGCAGAGTCCCTACGTCCTCGACTCTCGATTTCCCTCTATCTTTGGAACCTACACACAATATAACACTACTTCAGAAACTCTATCCCACATTCACTAATCACTATTAAAATCTAACTTAGTCTACCCCTGCGAACAATTCCCTAAATCCACTTATTCATACCTCAACAACTGATAAGCCACGGGTAGCATTTAATTATAGCCAGCATATATTTATCATATAATCAAATAAATAAATAAATACTTGAATAAATAATCCAACACCATACTCAAATCGCATAATTATATGCATACATATACAAGAAAATTATTTAGGATTTTTTTAGAAAAATTTTGACGGCATCCCCTTTATACGGGAGACTATCAGTCGGAACATAACCGACACAACCCAACAAATTTATATACTAATCAAATCCATATCTCAACTAACAATTCCAAATCATTATAACATCAATCCAACTCAAATTACACAACTTAAATAATTAACATTAAAGCGATACTAAAATACAATCAGAACCAGAAATATTAAATTACAATTAATTGGCTCACGAGTCATCATCGCCAATTTACCCTCGACTCAAATTAAATCATCGTCGAGGGGGCAAAATTCCGAGGGTGCCCTAAATTTGGGTCTCCGACTCGAAATCTCACACTAAATAAATAACTTTGCAATTATTCATATTCAATTCCAATCACAGCCCACATCAGAAATTAATTGCAATATCACAAAATTGTAAATTGTAAATTGTAACCCAGCAGAAAACAGTCGAGCACACCACCAATGCCCAACATCATGCTAAACGCGAACCAACTGTCAACAGCGAAACAGAAACAGAAGCTTTGAGTATCTACACTTCCACACACAGATATGAAGTCGACTCACACACATACACATCACAGTTGCTGTTTTAACACACACGACTCCAACACTCTAACACACATATACACAAACACTGCACGCGCACTCACTACTCACACCATCCCTGTAAACACACACACTCACATCGCCTCGAACACACGCACACACACACACAGCTCGACCCACACAGCCACGCAGTCATGGAAGTGCAGAGGGAAGTCATCACAGAGGGAAGAGCGTGGGAGATTGAGAGATTTCAGAGAGAGAGACGAGATTGAGAAAATGGGGGGATAGAGAGAGACAGAGTTGATTCGAGAGAACGAGAGAGATTATTTGAGCTGTTTCTAGAGTTTTCCTACTGTAGAACTGAGTTTCTTAGTTTATACAATTTAGGGATTGAGAGCATAAAAATGGGGAGAAAAAGAATTAAGTAAAAATTTCCGAATAAACAACTAGTTTAAATTCCAATTAAAATTCGAATTATTAGGAAAATAGGTAGAATTTTAAAATAAAAAATTCTAAAATGAAGAATACAAAATTACGATCACCCACATATTTTTAAAATATTAATCGGATCAATAACGAATTAAATATGAATTTTTCAAGATTAAATCCATAAAATGGAAAATAATCTGTAAAATCATTTTAAAATCCTTAAAAATCACAAATAATCCACCTAATATTTTTAAAATTCAAATAAATTAATAAAGTTGATAATGCAAAAGATTTAGGAATTTCTGGCAATTCCGACGATTTTACAAAATTCACGGAAGATAAATATAATGAAATAAAATGGAATAAAATTCCCAAAAAATATAATTAAAAATACCCGGGCTTAACCAACTCACAATAGTCACCCATTAGGCCCATAAATAATATTCCACACTCAATATCTCTTCTCAACAATTGTACACGCCACACAACTCACATTTAAATTTAAAATAAATAATTAACAGTAATTAAAAATTCTATAAATTTCTAAGGCGTTACACCCTTCTCCCCTTAATAGGATTCTGTCCCCAGAATCTCATCTAAGTAAACAAATGAGGATAATTCTGGAGCATTCCACTTTCCAGTTCCCAAGTTAACTATTCCACTTTAGGGTTTCTCCACATAACTTTTACTATATGTATTGTCTTATTTCGCAGAACCTTCTCTTTACGATCTAATATCTTAATGGATTGCTCCACATAAACGAATCCGGTTGAATCTCTTATTGGCTCATATTCGATTGCATGTTTAGAATCCGGATAATATTTCTTAATTATCGATACATGGAATACGTTGTGAATGTGCTGCATATGAGGCGGTAGGGCTGACCCGTAAGCAACTTTTCTAACCTTCTTTAAAACCTCAAAAGGCCCGATAAATCTTGTTCACAATTTTCCCTTCTCACCAATTCTTACCAGTCCTTTCCACGGAGATACTTTCAGCAAAACTTGTTCCCCTTCTACGAAGTCCATATTCTTTCTCGACAAATCAGCGTACTTCTTTAGTCGATTCTGTGCCGTCACTAAGCGCTTCTGAATAAGCTAAACCACTTCCTTGGTTTGTTGTACTAACTCAGGTCTGAGTATACTTCTTCCCAATATACGGAGATCGACACTTTCGCACATATAGTGCTTCGTACAGTGGCATTCCAATGCTAGCGTGAAAACTGTTGTTGTATGGTAGATGTTCATCCCAATTTCCTTCAAAATCTAGTGCACAAACTCGGAGCATGTCTTCAATTGTCTGAATCGTTCTCTCACTCTGGCCATCAGTCTAAGGATGATAAGCCATACTCATTCTCAATTCGGTGCCCAAACATTCTTGAAAACTTCTCCAAAACCTTGAATTAAATCTTGGATCTCTATCTGAAACTATTGACTCTGGAACTCCACGGCGTACCACAATTTCCTTTATGTATAGTCGAACAAGTTTATCTAGTGAAAACTTCTCATTTATCGGAAGAAAGTGCGCAGATTTCGTTAGCCGATCAACAATTTCCCAAATAGAATCAAGTTTGGCTCTCGACCTTGGCAATCCTACCACAAAATCCATTACAATGTGTTCCCATTTCCACTCGGAGATTTCCAGTGGTTGAAGCATCCTACTTGGCCTCTGATGTTCAGCTTTTACTCTCTGCCAGGTTTAACACTTACTCACCCACTCTGCGATATTTCTCTTCATATCTGGCCACCAGAAATTCCTTTTCAAGTCTCGGTACATTTTTGTACTTCTTGGGTGAATTGAGTATTCTGAACTGTGAACTTCCTGTAGAATCTCATTCTTTAGCTCTGTCACATTGGGTATCCAAATACGTGAAGAAAATCTCAATATTCCACTATCATTTACCTGGGTGCATATTTCCTCACCTGTTAACTTATTCACATCCCCACTCATGACTTCTTCCCGGTATCTGCGAATCTTTTCTAAGAAAATTTTGGCTGAAAGTCATAGTGTAAACCTTATCCGTATTACTTGCAGGCATGCATACCTCTATCTCCAATTTCTCAAACTCTTTGTACATCTCCTCAGGCATTGTCAACATGTTGATTTTCTCCTTTCTACTTAAAGCATCCACTACCACGTTCGCCCTTCCAGGGTGATACTTAATGGTATACTCATAATCCTTGAGCAACTTTAACCATCTCCTTTGTCTCATTCTCTGCTCTTTTTCAGTGAAGATACACTTTAAGCTCTTATGGTCCGTATGAATTTCACATATTTTTTTTCCCGTACAAATAGTCTACAAATCTTTAAGGCAAAACAATTGTGACCAATTCCAAATTGTGGGTATGATATTTCTGCTCATACAGTTTCAATTGTCTTGAAGCGTACACAATTACCTTTTCCATGCTACATTAGTACACATCCTAAGCCCTTGCGAAGCGCATCACTATAGATCACAAGATTCCTTTTTCTCGTTTAGTAGTGTTAATTCTAGCGTAGTCACTAATCTCTTCTTCAATTTCTGAAAACTCTCTTCGCACCTCTCATTCCACACAAACTTCTCATTCTTCCTAGCCAGCTCTTTTTTTTTTATATAGGGTGGCTATCTTTGCAAAGTCCTAAACAAATCTTCGATAGTAACCCGCCTATCCTAAGAAACTTTGGACCTCTGTAGGTATCTTTGGCCTTTTCCAACTCATCACAGTTTCAATCTTAGCGGGGTCCATTTTAATTCCTTCACTACTGATTACATGCTCTAAAAACTGCACATCTTTCAATCAAAACTCACACTTGGAAAATTTTACATATAATTTCTCTTTTCTCAACATCTCTAGAGCTATCCTCGAATGCCTTTCGTGTACTTCTTCGATCTTTGAATATATCCAAGTGTCATCTATAACACATTCACAAACTCATCCAAATATTTCTCAAAAATCCTAGTCATTCAGTCCATAAACGCTGCTGGTGCATTCGTCAATCCAAACACCATCACTAAAAATTCATAGTGCTCATCTCTAATTCGAAACATAATCTTTGGAACGTCTTCTGGTCTAATTTTCAATTGGAAATACCCTGATCGTAAATCAATTTTCAAGAAACAAATCGCTTCCTTCAACTGGTCCAATAAATCATCAATTCTTGGCAAAGGGTACTTATTCTTTATGGTCAACTTATTTAGTTCTCGATAATCAATACACGATCTCATACTCGCGTCCTTCTTCTTTACTAATAATACCGGAGCTCCCCACGGCAATATGCTAGGTTTGATAATACCTTTTTCTAAAAGATCCTGTAACAGGACTGTCAATTCTTTCATTTCTACGGGTGCCATACGATAAGGAGCCTTCAACGCGGGTTCGGTTCCTGACGCTAAGTCAATGGTAAATTCTATATTTACTCCTTATAGTCATCACCTTACACTTCCTATTGACTTACTTCATGATCATATTAAATTCTCAAATTCTTAATAATCATAAAGATAGTTCCGTCACTCTCCCCAAAACTTCCACCAAGATTAACATGATACCATTTTCGGAAAAATTCTCATCTTTCTACACTCATAACTAATAGCTTTTAACCTCTGACTCTATTACTTGTTACCACACTACCCTTCTAGCTACAGTCACAACTTTCCACATTTATCTTAATAAAATCTCTAGGGATTTTCTCCCGAAATCTTATTCTCTGGTCATGGGGTCTCGTTAAACCCTCCAAACTCTCATTCTATAGGCAACTACGGTGCCCTTACTCTTCCAACTCCAAATCTTCGGGATTCCACATTTTCCCTTAACTGATTTCTTTTTTTTTTCTTTTGGAACTTTCTGGTTTCTCTGTCTTCCTCCTTACTGTCATTTTATTCCAGTTTGGTCAGCTTCCTCCGTGACTTCCTACACTAGTTTACGTAGGTTATTTACTCCACATAGTCGCCTTACACCTCATTTAATCCTGGTTACAAACCTTTCCGTTCTTCTCCACTTCGCTCTACCCAAGTCAACCTTTACTGATAATAAAATCTTATATCCAATGATGAGTTTAAAACATTCAAAATCTTATAATATCTTATTTACTATCTTTTCCCTTCAGTAGGCGTTCGTAACAATCTTTCTTTAACATTGAACATCTTATACTCAATATCTCCATTACCATTCTCTTTTCTCCCCTATCAATATCTGCACTCATACCCTCTTATTTACTGTACTTTTTCCTGTATTCAATTCTTATTAGCCTCAGACCTCGTCCATGCTTTATCAGTTCAGTACTTATCCCAATTTGACACGGCATATCAGTCTTAATCACCAAACTCTCAAACTTGCATAACCAATTCCTCGTCTATACGGTTATAGCCCTATCATTTAAGATGTCATTACGCCCATCTTTGCGTTTCTTCATCATTAAGAATTTTTGAAAACATCGAATTTCCAATAAAAGAAGTCAATAGAATGAATGGCGTCAAGTATGAATATACACGGAGTTTATTTGATAAAGCTTTTACAAAAGAGTTCAACCAAGAGATCAGTATGATCTTCCAACTATTTTCAGGTTGCATTTGTCACATGGTCAACCACCACAGTACATAAAGATGGCCAGTCTTTAGTACCTTTATGACAAACACAATCAGTGGCGTCCCACTGGACCTCAATCACAAAGATAAGATGTCCCTGAATCCCTATTTGCATAGGTTGTTCATCTCAGCTGGAATAGAGAAAATCAAGTATTCATGAAAATGGAAGGGATTCAAGAGTTTCAAAAATCTTCAAGAAAAATTGAATCAAGCAACCTCTGGAAAATATAAATATTTCTGAAAGAGATGGAACTGAATTCGAATAAAGCTGACATAGAAAGCTCATTATCAATTGATAAATAGAAGACTCTCCAATAGATGCATCAACAATTGATCAAGCAAACATTCAAGAAATTCCTAATTATCCATAACCTCACTCTTGTCGACTAAGCAATAATATACTTAGCTGCCAAAACCGGCCTGACAATAATGAGTTGAATAAATAAGAAGATCTCAATTCATTCTCGATTTTGGACCGTCACTGCGCAACGAATGCCTCAGCTACGATACCAACCGGGAAATTTCGACAATTCAAAAGAAGAATAGGAAATTTCTTTAAGCAATGAATTCGAACGAATCAACGATTAAGGGTGCACAACCATGCTTAACTTCCAATTTTTGCTAACATCACTTCCCACTTCACCTTCTTAACTTTCTCGTACCATCTCCGTAACGTTCACATCGAAACCCATATCGTAAAAAGTTCTAGATTCTACGCAAAAACCTCGAGATAACATCCCATGGACTGATGGCTCCAGCTGCCTACTTAGCTTATGCCGTTTCGGGTTCGCTATTTCGCTCATAGCCCAATCCTTAAACGATTCGAACTTCTACTCACACGATATGCCGAAAAATCGTATAACATCATAACTCTTGTCGAAGTATCCTTACGCGATCCTAATCCTAAATATATATCTGATACAAGTGTGAAGACAACACTTCAATAGGGGTACAATGGAATCCTCAAAGGAAAACTGCTAGTATCAAGTCACAGCGCAACTGATATATTTATAGCAAAACTGGTCATACTGCAAGCCCCGATATACCACTATTAACATACTATGTCTCTGTACACCACGTGCATCAACATGCTATTCTAACCATCACTGGTCACCGTCAGATCCTTTCTGCCGAACTAACCCAAGAATGCTATCCAAGTCTGCTATCACCAAGACTAGAGTCATCTGGTGTGTAACAACTGCCGGCTCATCTCTGGACATATTTCGTGTCCGCATCGTGATAACATGCCTAATCGCTCGCACGCACCTCCGGACGTCTTCCAACTCTGCTACTGCCTTATCTCGCTACAACTCATGGTATGGAACATGTTGTGGAGTATAACGATAAGCTGGCCCGTTCACCGAACTCCGAGATCCTATATATATATTGCTGCATGGCCTCGAGGGGAACCTGCTGCGGTACTGAAGCCGCTCCTGCTGGGTCCTTGTCCGAGTCTGAACCTGATCTAGAATTAAATACCTTATAGCTAGACGTTCTACCTCTCGTAAAACGATCCTAACCTTTCCTATTACTCTAACCCAACTTTCCCACCTAATTGTTTCAGTGACTGTGACCTGTAGCTCTGATACCAACTTGTAACACCCTCACAATCCTATAATAATAATCAATCATTTTATAACAAAATAAATATTTTTACAGGTGAATTTTAGAAAATTTTGGCATGATGTATTCGTATTCGTAAATACAACTAACCACCTGTCCAAGTCAACACAACCAAACCAACCAATACTAAACCTGATCATTTGCATAATAATAGCAAAACCATAAAGGAATATAAATTCTACAAACCAAGACCGCTCACAGGTCACAGTATGAAACAACTACTAATTAACTATTACAACCCAAGTCTGAATAAAATAATATACAACTCCATAAATTAATTAATCCGTCTAACTGATACATAAATGATAAGAAATAAGATTATAAAATGACTACCCATCCCACAACATCAGCTCTCCGGCTGCCCCTACCAGACAGTCCACTCCACCTAGTCGTCTTCGTTCTTAGCTGAAGAAAACAAGGTTAACAAGAAAGTGAGCCAAAGACGCTCAGCAAGTATAATATATATATCCACAACTGAAATAAAACTGCAGGTCTGATAGGGAGTAATGATCAACAATTTAAAAACTCAAAAGCTGAAAGGATATATCATTTTATCTGAATCATAAAATAGGAGAGGATTGGACTATTATGCATTTTATAAATAAAAACAATCATAAGGTTAGGCTGCTGATCAGTCACGCACTAACCCCGGACAAACGCACACAGCAATGTCCTTTAATGGATCCACGGCACACATTGGCCTTAATAATTCGACCACGAATCTGGTCCGACCCTTACGGTCCACATTTTTAAAAAAAAACTAACAGTCCAACCCTATAGCTAATCACCAGGTGTCGGAACAATCGATCACCTCAACTATCAAACACCCTGGACACTCTCGTTCCAGGTCAACATCTCAAATTTCACAAAATAGAACAAGGTCGAATAATCTCTGACCTAGATATCGACAAGTTCGATATAGAAAAGGGTAGGGATTTATGTCAAGTCAATAAAGAAATCAACGAATACAGTATGATCAATTTGGTGTAATAATTAAATAAGCAACACTAATGAAAACAATAGAACAAAAGTTATTGAAATCTAACAGAACAGGTTTATATCAATGATAAAGTGAATGAACATAAGAATCAGTCATGATAAATATAATTCACTTGAAAGATAAGTAAAGCGGTTTACTTGCCTTAACCAGTATTTACAGGATTCGCAGAGTCCCTACGTCCTCGACTCTCGATTTCCCTCTATCTTTGGAACCTACACACAATATAACACTACTTCAGAAACTCTATCCCACATTCACTAATCACTATTAAAATCTAACTTAGTCTACCCCTGCGAACAATTCCCTAAATCCACTTATTCATACCTCAACAACTGATAAGCCACGGGTAGCATTTAATTATAGCCAGCATATATTTATCATATAATCAAATAAATAAATAAATACTTGAATAAATAATCCAACACCATACTCAAATCGCATAATTATATGCATACATATACAAGAAAATTATTTAGGATTTTTTTAGAAAAATTTTGACGGCATCCCCTTTATACGGGAGACTATCAGTCGGAACATAACCGACACAACCCAACAAATTTATATACTAATCAAATCCATATCTCAACTAACAATTCCAAATCATTATAACATCAATCCAACTCAAATTACACAACTTAAATAATTAACATTAAAGCGATACTAAAATACAATCAGAACCAGAAATATTAAATTACAATTAATTGGCTCACGAGTCATCATCGCCAATTTACCCTCGACTCAAATTAAATCATCGTCGAGGGGGCAAAATTCCGAGGGTGCCCTAAATTTGGGTCTCCGACTCGAAATCTCACACTAAATAAATAACTTTGCAATTATTCATATTCAATTCCAATCACAGCCCACATCAGAAATTAATTGCAATATCACAAAATTGTAAATTGTAACCCAGCAGAAAACAGTCGAGCACACCACCAATGCCCAACATCATGCTAAACGCGAACCAACTGTCAACAGCGAAACAGAAACAGAAGCTTTGAGTATCTACACTTCCACACACAGATATGAAGTCGACTCACACACATACACATCACAGTTGCTGTTTTAACACACATGACTCCAACACTCTAACACACATATACACAAACACTGCACGCGCACTCACTACTCACACCATCCCTGTAAACACACACACTCACATCGCCTCGAACACACGCACACACACACACACAACTCGACCCACACAGCCACGCAGTCATGGAAGTGCAGAGGGAAGTCATCACAGAGGGAAGAGCGTGGGAGATTGAGAGATTTCAGAGAGAGAGACGAGATTGAGAAAATGGGGGGATAGAGAGAGACAGAGTTGATTCGAGAGAACGAGAGAGATTATTTGAGCTGTTTCTAGAGTTTTCCTACTGTAGAACTGAGTTTCTTAGTTTATACAATTTAGGGATTGAGAGCATAAAAATGGGGAGAAAAAGAATTAAGTAAAAATTTCCGAATAAACAACTAGTTTAAATTCCAATTAAAATTCGAATTATTAGGAACATAGGTAGAATTTTAAAATCAAAAATTCTAAAATGAAGAATACAAAATTACGATCACCCACATATTTTTAAAATATTAATCGGATCAATAACGAATTAAATATGAATTTTTCAAGATTAAATCCATAAAATGGAAAATAATTTGTAAAATCATTTTAAAATCCTTAAAAATCACAAATAATCCACCTAATATTTTTAAAATTCAAATAAATTAATAAAGTTGATAATGCAAAAGATTTCGGAATTTCTGGCAATTCCGACGATTTTACAAAATTCACGGAAGATAAATATAATGAAATAAAATGGAATAAAATTCCCAAAAAATATAATTAAAAATACCCGGGCTTAACCAACTCACAATAGTCACCCATTAGGCCCATAAATAATATTCCACACTCAATATCTCTTCTCAACAATTGTACACGCCACACAACTCACATTTAAATTTAAAATAAATAATTAACAGAAATTAAAAATTCTATAAATTTCTAAGGCGTTACAGTTTACACTTGCAGTATCAACTTTAACCCATTTCAGATTGGGTTTCAGTTCATAGTAATTATGATAGATAGCATGATATTCTCTGCAAGTATAAATGGAATGCCAAGTGCTTCCACAGTGTGTGCATAAAGTCTGTGGCTTAGTTCTAGCAAAATCCTTCTTTACCTCAGACTTTGTAGGTAAAGAATTTATATTTTTATTTTTCTTGCAGAAATTTGCAAGATGCTTAGTACTACCACAGTTATGACATGTCTTTCTTGGAGCATAACTAGCAAGCATTGGTTTATTTCCTGAAGTGATGCATACTTTTCCATTTCTGTTCTTGTTTTACACTTTCTATTTCTTAACAGATTTTAACTCCTTCAGTTTATGCTTGAGTTGTTTATCTGTCATTGAACCAATATTAACCTGTTTAACACTAGTTTTTACTGGTTTACTTTTGACAGCTTCTTTTTCATTTTCAGACAAAAATTTACTGGTTCCATGTACAAAATGAGTTCTGACTTTAACTTGATTTTGAAATCTAAGTTCATCTCCCTCATTATAACCTAGACCAACAGTGTCTGTTTGAAAAATCTGTTGAGTGTCCTTTCCAGAATTAGTCCAAGTCCTAATTTTATTATTTGCTTCCTCCAACTCTGACTCTAGTTGTTTATGTTTCTGAAGCAAATTCTGTTCTTTACAAACAGCATCATCTCTCTCTTTCTGAACTTGTTGCATGTTTTCAAGTTTTTCTTCAACAAATTTATTTCTTACCTTAAGTTCAGAATTTTCAGCTTTTATCCTCTCATTTTCTAAAGTCTGATCCCTATAACTTATATGCAATGACTTAAGATAAATTCTTAATTGAGCAATGTCATCAATATTATAAGCATAGGTAGTTAGAGGTACCTGATTTTCAGAAGTTTCTGATTCAGTAGTAGCCATGAGAGCATAGTTCACTTCTTCATCAGATTCTGAAGTATCTGCCCAATCTCTGCCTTTAGTGTAGAGTACCTTTCCAGTTTTACCTTTCTTGCACTCAGGAGCATAGTGACCCATCTCCTTACACTTGTAGCATTGAATTTCAGACTTATCCTTCTTCCCTTTAGAATCTCTCTTATCAGACTTCCTGTAGCTTTTCCTGTCTTCATTTGAATCCCTAGAAAACCTTTTTCCTTTCTTGAAATTCTTGAAGCCCATTTTCTTGAAAGTCTTCACCATCAACACAGCCATTTTCCTCATTTCTTCTTCATCATCCTCAGAGTCAGATGATTCAGAAGAGTTTGAATCACAATCAGAGTTTGATGATTCACTTTCTGAATGTATGACCAAAGCTTTTCCCTTCATTTTCTTTCTTGATGCCTCTTTCTTCTGAGGCTTCTCTTCAACATTAAGAGCAACAGACTTTCCTTTCCTGCTTGATCTCCTGTTTCTCTGCTCCATTTCCAATTCATAAGTTTTGAGTAACCCATAGATTTCATCAATTTCTGTTTCAGCAAGATCATAGTTGTCTCTAATAGTGGTTGTTTTCACATCCCACTTTTCAGGTAGAGAAAGAAGAAACTTGAGATTCGAGTCTTCTAGATCATACTCTTTGTTGACCAATGACAGATCATTAATCAGTTTACAGAATCTATCAAATGTTTCTGTCATGGTCTCTTCAGGTTTAGCCTCAAAATGCTCATACTCTTGTGTGAGTATGTTTCTCCTATTCTTCTTAATAGCCGCAGTTCCTTGACACCTGACTTCAAGAGCATCCCATATCTCTTTTGCAGTGGTGCAGTTAATGACTTTGTTAGACATAACATTGTCTAAGGCACTATGCAGTAAATGCCTAACTTTTGCATCCTTAGCAATTGATGATAGATCTTCAGGAGTCATGTCCTTCTTTTCCTTTGGAACCATTTTTGCTTCTTCACCAGCAACTACAACAGATAGCTTTGTAGGATTGTGAGGGCCTTCATAAATCCTGTCAAGATATTCTGGATCTGTAGCCTCCAGAAACATAGTCATCTTGACCTTCCACATAGCATACTCTAATGGCCTGAGAATAGAAACCCTTATTGGTTCATAACGACTCACAGTAGTAGGAGCCTTTTCAGAAACAGTAGGTGTTGGTGGAGGGATTGCTGCCATGATTATTTTTTGTGTTTGGATCTTAACCTGTAATAAAGTAACAGATTGGCTCTGATACCACTTGTTAGGCCGAATACACAATTAATAATCAACTTTGTATGAGAGTTTAACAAGTAAAAGGTTTATGCACTTAAAAACTTCTTGTATTAAGAACCCTCTTCGTGATGTAAAATATCACAAAGAGCTGCTAGGTTACAATAAAGATAATTCGTTGTACGATACCCTTCTAGGGTTAACCTAACTGTATTTATATAACATACAGCTACGATACAATCTCTAATTGATATTCCTAATAATCAGCTATACAATGATATAAATTACAGATTGTTACTCGTCTCCTAAGTCAACTCGATCTCTTTGATAGCTATCCAATCTTCAAAGATATCGCTTCCATAATAAATCTTCAGTCACTGTTGACCAGTAGATGCTTCCTCCAGACAGAGTTTGACAAACTCTGTCGAGCTTCCATCTGTCAGAGTTTACACTAAACTCCGACTGCTTCCAGCTAAACTCTGATAATTCACTGTAACACTTAAACACTGATTAAAACACATCAATTATATTTAACAGATTTCATTACCCTTGATGGCGAATTTTACATGTGTTATACGAGAATGTTATCATAAGACGAGCGTGCTAGATAATTCCACGCATGATTCGGACGCTAGAGCATGGTAGTTCAACTTAGAGAACAAACAAGTGGGATTAACAAAGGGACTCAAGAGAAGTTGAATATGGTTGCAACGAGCGATACAGTGATCTCAGAGTCTACCAAAAGAAAAGACCAGCGGGTCTAGAGTGGGATCCTTTGATAGAGATGTTAGCAGGGACTACGTATATATGTATTGTAGACTTCAATATTTTTGGTATATGTTCACATACACACACCCGCCACTGAACCTATGGACTGCACTGAGATCCCTGAGAGATCTCTTTGATCTGTTCCCAGGGGGAACTGGCCACTTGTGATTCATGTCGGAAGGCATGAAGTAGGACCCTATGGACTTAGCATATGTCCCCGGAATGATGTGAAGCTTGGTCTTCAAGATAAAGCACGGAAATGACAGATATATTTGTGAAACCCCAACTCGATAAGTGACTTTAAGATGATGATTGAGAGACGCACTAGTTGCCGTCTTGTATTACGAAGACGAAGAGGTGGAGTTACCCTCATAATGGTGATAATGAGATGCACGAATGATCATTAACTTATTTTGGTAACTACCGGCAGGTGCACTACTTCATTTTAAACTGTTCACTAACCCTGTTACCTCGATTAGTTTATATCAGGTAACCCTTCTAGCTTTCTACTTCATACTTGTGGAATAACAACCAGTGAGATACTTTCCCTAAAGCAGGACTTATCCGAAGTAATTTTATTTGATCCATGAACATTCTATTCAAAAATTCATGATGATCTTGTTCGGCTCAGGACTATTTACACTTCCTTTCAATTATCCAAGGAATGTTCAACAATTGTTTCCTTAATTAATCAATGAATATTCCTAAACGAATATTGATATTTGACTACTTCTTTCATACATGCACTCTTCAGTTGAGCCCATAAATATTTATCAACTCGTTGAGAAAAGGGATGATCTAACATCCAGACATCCCTCATAAATTCTTTTCTTCTATTCAAGATGAGATTGTACATCGTACATTGAAATCATAGTAAGCATATCATTTTGATACTGGTATTCTGAATTTCATTCTACTGTAAGATCTGATAAAGTATGTGTACGGAGGCACCCTTGGGTGGACCGCTTCACCGATAAGTAATATTTGATGAAAGGTTATCGATTGTTCCGATACCTAGAACATTCTCTTCAAATTCTATATTTTCCTTTTTCAAGTTTAATAACCTCTTATTTCAATTCATGGTCCGAGTAGCCTAAAGTTTCTTCAGTTGCTACGATGTTGAAATTCCGTTCTAGCCAATTGAAACTGGCTAGCCGATATGTCAATATGAATGACTAGTTGATTGTTCTAACTAGTCAAAATTGTAATGTTGTGAAGAACACCTAGCTAATTGTCCTAGCTAGTGGTGATGTCTCAAACAGGTGAACTAGCAAATTTTGTCTAGCTAGTTGCTAGTGTTTCTTAAAAAGGACTAGTTATTGTTTCACTGGTCCAACTCCCAATTTAATTCATTCCGAAATGCATTTTGCATGTGGTAAAGTATGATGATGAAAGTTTTGACGAATAACTTGATTGAGACCTAGTGAGGTCGCCCACTCAACTTGAATTCTACCCATCTTCGTATCAGACCTTATATCACTTAAATATTTTATTCTTTCATTCATACAATGAGAATTCATTTGAAACCATTGATTACTTGAATGACAAACTACTTCATTCTTTAATTGTCATGGAGTAGAATTGCTTTCTAATGGCTGACCTTCATCAATGCGACTTTAGATTTCCTCTTATTATTCAGGAAGAAAAGTATCCACCCGATGTAAGAATTGTATAAAGACTGTCTTTCTGACTTTTGTATCCAACAATCATTGCCCTCGTGCAACATTCTCTATGATATCATATTTCAGAATTATCAGGACCTGAAGGAATAAACCTTGTTGTACTCTTTCGGTCCATCCTTACATCTCCAAAAAAAAAAAATCGAGACTCCTAGTATTTGGAACCATCAACATTATTGGAACATCCAATGTGGAATTCTTATTGAAATTATCTATTGGACCTTGTTATTTTGAAACCATTCCTTTCAAAGTGATTACTCTAAGGTGAACGGGAGGTACAATTATGAACCGTTACACCAATATGAGATCAAAAACCAAATGTTGTAATTGTGCAGCCAGAGCGTTATGCCGAGTAATTATTAAAGTAGAAATAACATGTCGGGGAATACCACAAGACCTTTAATATTAGTGTGAGGAAAGTTATAAGAAATGATGAGGTGGTTGGGAGTACGCTCCTACCAACCGTTGTCAGGATGTTATATTAATGAATTCTGGAGTTACCAAGCCTTTCCCTGATCCAAGAAATGAAAATCGATTGCAATGTAAAACATATCCTTAGAGGAAACTAACATGGAAGTGAGATGGACAAGAAAGGAAGAAGTATCGTGGCAAGAATGTGAAGCATTACTTAGCTTAAAGGGATTGATGCACATAGAGAGACATAAAGTTTAACAGGCCCCTAATAGCAAATGGATGCATGGATATATCCCAATGATCCTTCGAGATTACCACCTAATCAAGTTTATTGGGAATAGCAGCAGCATGCAGGCCTCAGACTGATTGGCACCAGTTGTGAAAGAGGACGAGCGTATGACATCTTACATATGCCATCGAGAATCGATACCCCTAACTGGAGATGTAGGAATTGTTGACCAGTTAAAACGCGTAGTTGTTTTTCAAGGATAAGGTTGAAAGGCGGGTTTCACCAACTCAAGATCGACCTCTGTACTGTGCCAAAGTTGGCATGTCACCCTAATATAAACGTTATAAAATTATGGTAGTATCACTTGAGTGGACTAGCTAGTCAGAAGCCTTTATGGATTAATGAACAAAGTTTTGGAATGAAATGAGATATTAGTAACAACCTCGTTGTTAGCTATACTTGATGATAAAAAGAGGACTTTGAGGGTCACGATGAAGTGTCTTTCGAGAGTTTAAGAGGTGTGCTGATGCAGTAGAAAATGGATGATAGCCTATACTTTTAAACAACATAAAGGTTACGGGATAGGATATACTAACCGTGAGTCGGGGATTAGTCATGATAGCGTTCACGCATAAAACTGAGACGTTAACCTTATGGGAAAAGTGTGAAATTTTTCCACAAGTGCCATAAGTATATCTTCATATTAGAACTAAACATAAGAAAGAGAAGGTGACGAAAGGGAGCAGGGAGTATAATGGAGAAATTTGTTATTTCCCAGGAAAGGCCAATGTGGTGGCCGATACCTATAAAGGGGATTATTCAAAATTGGAATTCAGTCAGTATTGACCAAGAAAATAGAGTATATACAATAAAGAATAATGTTAGAGGAAAATGACTAAATTATGGGGAAGGACAAAGATGTACAGAGAATTAAGAGAATGTTTGGCAAACGGATATGAAGAATTGTATTGGCAAGCTATTAAGTACAAACACGACATGTCAAAAGCAAAATGATAGAGATCTAGTGGATTAATTCCGCCCGTAGAAAATCTTGAATGTGGACAAAATTATAATGAATTTAATGAGTAGTTCGCCAAAGACCGATCCAAGAGATGGCCCGAGTTGATTTATAATTGCTGGACCAAGTGATTTACCTACGAGAGACTTTCCATTTAGAAGATTATCGATTTATATACGGAAGAGATGGTGGTGCAATATAAAACTTCTGCAGTGATTACGTTAGATAGAGACTTAAGGTTAAACTTCGAATATTGAAGGTGCTTTCAAGTATATTTAACAAAGAGATTGAGCGTATGTACTAATTTGATCTGTGGCTGACGGACAGGGAAGAAGAATTATCCAGACGATCGAATTTATATTTAGTGTCGTGCCATAGATTTCACGGGGCAGTCGAGAATAAAAACTTATCCATGAAATAAATGTTGTTATCACGATCGTCACCATGAGAACGTAAGGATGTCTCTTGTAAAGCATACTGTGAAAGAAGAAGTTTCGCTTTTCTTGCGTTACGAAGAAGTCAATGAACGAGGGATATAGTAGCTGAACTGGTTCGACGTATACCGAAGACTATACAGTATCCATAGCAAGTGGTAATGGCTGACGGGAGGCAACACAAGCGTGCTAATCAAGCCAAGGAATATGAGGAATACCGTGCGTATTGACGTTGTCTCAGATTATAAAACACGACCACAAAGTATTCACGGGCCAACGATACAAGGACTCAACACAGATACTATGAACAATGTAGAAGAGGAACGCATAAGTAGTGGGATAGAAACTTTCATTCATAGAACAACCGATAAGGAATACAGGTCGAGGAGAGCATGCGTTGAGAAACAACATTAAAGCGTTGGTGAGACCAAGGTGAGAGAACAATAGGGTTGAAGTGTCAACCTGAGAGTTGGAAAGGGTAAGGTTGGAATTGTATCCACAACTATTATCCTTAGGTTCTTAAGATAGAATCCTTTTAAGGAGAGGAGACTGCAATAACCCAAAATTTCGTGAATATTCGAAACCTGGATGAAAATTAATTTTATGGGTGGATGAGAAATTTTTGCAATCACGATATGTACGAATTATTAAATGAAGATTTCGAATTGATATTACGCCTCTACGGTGCAGACGAGTGTATGTAAAAGTCATTAGTTTTTACGAAACCCATTATCTCGAATGGTCAAATTTTATGAGATATCAAAGGAGTATGAGGTGGGAGACTTCGTGATGCTAAAGGTATCCCCCTGAAAAGGATTGATGCGGTTTGGTAAGAAAGGGAAGCTAAGTCTGAGGTTTATTGGACCTTTTAGATTTTGAGGCGTATTGGGAAGTTAGCCTAGGAGTTAGCCTTGCCCCAAGCTTGCAGCAAATTCATAATGTGTTTCATATGTCTATGTTACGACCCTACTACACCGACTATCGGCATGTGATAGAGTACGACCAAGTGGACCTACAACCAGACTTGACCTATGTGGAGCAACCCGTGGAAATCATGGATAGAAAAGAACAAGTGCTGAGGAACAAGGTTTTCAAACTAATAAGGAATTGTGAGAAAATCAAGATGTGGAAGAATCCACCTGGAAGTTAAAAGAGTGAAACAAAGAAGGAGTAACCCCAGTGATTCCTAAACTGATTCCGGGACGGAATCCTTTTAAGGAGGGGAGACTGTAAGAACCCAGATTTTCGGTAGAATTAAAACTTTTCTTATTAAGAATAAGTATATACGTGAATAGTGTTTGTCATGCATGAATAGTAATTTATGGATGAATAGTGATTTTGAGGACCAAGGAAATTTTCACGCCACCCTATGTACAAGACATGGTATGGATATTTCGAAGTCATATTAGTGATTCACGGAGCAAATAAGTGTATATAAAGACGATCGGAATTCAGAAATTCCAATTTGTATTCTGGTGTAATATTTGACCGGGAAGTGAATTATATATTATTCAAGAAATGAGATATTAATTTTGAGGAATTAAGGATTTAATTATGTCAGGATTTTATTATATTTGATTCGAGAATTTAGAACCAAAACCCCTGAGATAGTGCAACGAACGTTCTAGAGACCGCTGAGACTTTATAACGAGATTAAGCGATCAAGCGAGCGAATCATGAATTGAGAATAGTAAATATTAGAAGTCCAAGGAAGGATATATTATGAGAGGAAAATGGAATTGAGAATAAAATCCTAGAGTTAAAGGAAATGAGAACAATTGAGAAACCGCGAGAATTTTTTTCTGAGATAAAGAGAAAATACAAAGAAAATTGGACACAACGATTGTTTGAGGTATTGGGCCACACTATTACAATGAAGTGCAACATATAAGTTGTAACATATTGATTTAATAAATATACAAGAAGGGAAGCCCCTTGGTGCAAATAAGAAAAGGAAGGAAGGACTTGGAAACAATATGTATAAAGCAAGGGACTTGCTTGCAATTATGGATGGATAAAGGTAATCCAAATGAACCAATGAGGAGATGACACCACATGGCAAGAAGATAAGATGCATCCAAGTGAAAATATCAAGCATTATTGATCACTTTATCACTTTAATCAAACAAAACAAACACCAAATACTCCATTCTGCCCAGCAGGAAAGGAGCTCACTAAAACGGGCCTAGAGACTTCATTACTCAATGATATTTTTTGTTCTTTATATGGTTAGAAAGCTGTTAAGACGCTATACAACTTTCATTCAGGAGCCTCGACCAGGAAACGAGTGCAAGGGCTTCATTTTGGCTGATCTTTGGGGCGTGTTTTTCCAGTCAGGAAACCCACTTCTATGTTCTTGATTTCTTTGGTGAGATTGAAGATGGTGAGCATAGAGTAAGGCTTCCCCAAGGTTAACCAAGCTTGTTTGAGATTGTAAGAACATCAAGAAGGTATAAAAACCCTAACCCCTCTTGGCCATGTAGTATTTGTGATGTTTAATGTTAGATCCATGGTTATTAGTGTGAATCTTGGACATATAAGTTATGGATGATGTAGATCTTGAGTTTAAATGTTGTGGTTGTGATTTTTAAGCTTGTGGTTGGTGTATGTAACTCCATGTATGTTATAAAGTATGATCTTGGTGGATTAGATGATGGTTGTGATGTGTATATAAGATTCTTGGTTGGTTAAGTGGTATAAGCATGCTGAGTATTTTTCCAGAAACTTGTACTGTCTTGTAGGAGGGTTTGGAACCCCTAAATCTTGTCCCCTGAAGTCCTAATATATATTGTTGGAAAGGTATTTGAATGTAGTTTCCAGAAATATAAGGTTCATAACTAGGTGATGTATAGATTTTGAGTTATGGCCTGAGAAGTGAAATGTGTTTCTGGAATCCGGACTGCACTAAATGGTCCCCTTGTGAACCTTGTTTAAACCCCTAAAAATTTATGTAGGATCATGGAAAAATTAGGGAAACTAGTAAATGCAGTGGTGAAGGCTACCCCAAAAGAATTGGATTAAAATATGTATTTTTCAATTTTATAGAAATGTTTGAGTAAAATCCGCGCAAGTGAAAAACCACTTAGGAGATTAGTTTAAAGTAGTTTTAAGAGTATTCACTTGAGTTTCGAGTTTGAGGAATAGATTTGAGTCGAATGGGTAAAGAATGTGATAATGTGATGACATGGTCATATAGGAGGGTTAGTGGGTCAAATGGTGGAGTCGCTAAGATGGCCTTGTATTCTTTAAAACATTATGATTAAGTGGTGTTGCTAAGATACTAACGAACGAATATTGGATATTTATAGATTGTCGCTCCACTCCACGAGCCCAACCACCCCAACCTCCCCAAGGCAAGTTTTCCAACCCTAAGCATTTATTTTCAAGATATTATGTTCCTGATTCTACCTATGCAAGTTTACTTTTCAAAACTTACATATACAAGGACTTTCACTGTTGTGTTTGTAGTTTTCAATCATATCAAATGTTTATGTTTATCGAAGTATTGATGAAATTGAGATGTATAAGCACGTATATGTTTGCACCCCTTGAACTTAGATTGAAATGTTTCCTTCGGACAACGATTCTAGCAATAGAGGTCGTAGCGGTCCGTATATACTATTGACCGGGGAGCGGTATATTATTATATCGTAATTAAATTGTGAAAACCCGAAGGGTCATTCGGGGAGTATCGTATACTCAAGTAATTATTTTTATATCTTCTTAAATACTCAAAATACCTATCTTGGATTAAAAGCTTATGTAATTAAATAATTATTTTATTAATTATTAATATTAAATCTTAAAATATCATTTATTAATTATTGTTCATTATTTTAAAGACAAAGCTAATCCAAGATACTTTTTGCACTTTCAAACTCGAACTCTTTTGAACTCAAAACATTTTCGAAAACCCCCGGTCAGGTTTTGCTTCTTGTACACTTTTCAAGAATTATCGGTCGACTGAGGTCGAACTTCAACTACTCGAATTTTCTATCAAAATGATTTTTGAAAAGAAAAGAAAAAGGGGACTCTGGCAGGTGTGGGAATCGTTGACGAACGATTCCCGGGATGTGTAAGCGGCCGTGAGCCAGGCGGTCCATCAATTATTATTCCGGCCCAGGTGTTGCCGAAGGATGATTACGGATGTAGTTTTCATCGAGGGTGATTACGGATGTAGTTTTCACCCGAGGATAGTTACGGATGTAGTTTCTATCCTTCTACCGGTAGAGAAGACCCGCGGATTATTGGACTTGGATGTGGCGACTGATCATCGTCAATCCCTGTCAGGTTTTATGTTTTCTTCAAGTCCCATCCTCCACTTTGGAAAAATTCTCAAACACTACTTCTTGGGCCTAAGTGCCAAGTTGCCGATAGTGTGGCTTTTGATAAGAAAAATATTGACATCGTGCAGTATCTAGAACTGCAAGATTTTCTATAAAGATTGGCACGTGTTAGTGCACTCTTGCAATTATTTCAAAGAATGAAATGCTTTTGAATGAGAAACCTTCTAAGCTAATGGAAGGAAAGAGGTTTGCAATGATGTATTCCCCGTACAGTATGTTAACCGTAGAGTGTTTTGCCGAAAATGATATACTCATATGTATATACTTTAAAACTGGAGATATGTTGAAATGGGAACCTTATAAAGGGTTCATATGTTATTCTTAAAGCTCCTTAGTGAGTATAAATGTTTTATTCAAACTCGGACATATATATTGTCCAATTATGTTTTGAAATCTGAGATATATGCTCATACAGTTGGGAATGTTTTCAAAATAAACCACATTATTATTTTTCAAAATGGTGAACTTGCTGAGCATTATGTAGCTCATTCTTGCTTTATAAAAACTTTTCAGAAAGAGAAGAATTTGATCGGTTAACTCCGCACCAGCAGAAGAGGAGTAGAAGATTTACCCCTGAGATGATTTAGTTCCTGATAAATACTACAGAGTAAGTCTGATAGGTTTTCAACTGTAATAGTAAGACTTGTCTTCAAGTGTAGTTGTATAAATGGAAGTGTGCAAGATTCTAGATTGTACAGATGAATTGTAATATTTAGTGTTACTTTTGATTATCGTTTCTGAGGCTCTAACTTGTTTGTGTGTAAGATTGAGGTCTGGATGGATGTATTGTTGAGTTGTAAAGTTAATACAGATATGATATGGTTGGATGGTGACGTGACGACCTGAATCTCTCACCTCGGATTTGGGGGCGTTACACTCCCCGGTACCGAAGTGCCCCAATGTCCATCCCTAGGAGTAACTCTAATCTCGTAACACGTTCGTATTTAATGAATTTGTGATTGTATCCTCCGTTAATTCATTGTGTTATTTATTTTCATTTTTATTATTATATTTAATTAACGTTCATTTATGTATAATAGATACGATCTTAACATATTTATGATTTGATTTGCACTGCTAACTATATTATCTTATCACGAACAATTGATTTGTACTGTACTCGTAGCCATACTTCTCATACTTCTCATACTTTAATTTCTGTTAACGGTTCAAGCCTATTAAGAGCGATGTAAGGTCATTTTCTAGAGTCCCGTAATCAAGTGTACTTAAGAAAATTTGGCTCTTCCTACTTTTCTTGGCTAAAAAAATTAAAGGCATTGACAATATGTCACATGCATTACTATGTGGAAAAAGACTTGTACATTCAAAGACAATGTGGACAAAACTTTCCAGGAATAAATACTGTTTGAATACTGTTTTATATCTCCTCAAAAATTTTACACCCTCGGTCCCATTTAATTTAATCTTTATTCATTTTTGGGACATATAAAAAAGAGAACTAATTATATTTACTATTTTTTAACATAACTTTAGTGCTTCTATATTTACAACTTCTTTATTAAATAAACACTATTACATCCACTATTTTCCTAGAGTAGGATCCTCTATCCCCTTCTCCATGTCTCCTGCTCTTTTTAATATTAAAAGAATGCCCCTGACGGGGCCCATTTTAATGAAAATAATATTTTAATTTTTATTTTCCTTAAAATGGTCCCGTCAGGGGCGCTCTTTTAATACTAAAAGAGCAGAGGACACAGAAGGGGGTATGAAGAAGGGAACAGAAGATACGGGCTCTATTTTCCTCCACTATCTCAAATCTATTATTAAATATTCATAAATCCCACCACTTTACCAATTTTCAACTAACTTTACTATCTTTTTCTTAATATTTGTGAGAATTAAATAAGGTTACATATTTTGGAAAGAAGGTAGTATTTTTGTTTGTTGACTATAGTAGTTTTTAAACTACCTAAATCTTGTCGAACTTTCTCTATGATATAAATTATTGCATTGTAATAATATAAATTATTGTCCTAAACTTCTATGTAAGTAGATTACTCGGTTTTTTTTTTTTTTAAAAATTTGCTATAAAGGTTGGTGGTAGGTGCATTTTTGAAAAAAAAATATATTTTAAAATTGCTGATTTCTTTGAAAATGAGAAAACAATAAAAATTTTAAGAAATCATGTTTAACATAAAATATATTAAATATAAAAAATCAAAATCATCATTCATTTCGTCCAAATATATCAATCAGGTCATTAATTGTAAAAATAAATCAATTAAAGTTTGGTATCCATATTTTGGTTTGGACAAGATTTTTATTGATTTTGACCCACTGAATAATCCATTTTTAGGTTTGGTATCCATATTACGTTTGGGAAAGATCCAAATTCATTATTTGATCCATTATTATTTAAAGAAAGTTTGTATACAAATTTAAATATTATTAATATATTCTGTTAATATTTATGGTAAGATTATTAATGAAAATTTGAATAAATCTTTTAATTTTGTAAGCTTATTAATACATATTATCACATAATAGATATAGAAAATCTAAATAATTTTATCTTTGATTGCATTTGTTATAATATAGAAAAAATAATATTTTATTAATATTATTTCTTTCAATATTAATTTATTTGATCTTAAATATAAAATTATTTTCTTTATTTAATCGTTATTATTATATATTATAATTATTGTGAAATTTAAATTTAAACTACCGTGTACGTAACACGGACTATAATCTAGTTTAAATGAACGAACCAAATTTAAATTTTACCCCTGACCAATCTTTGCATCCCCTACTATCGTGCACCTATATCATGCACCAAAGTATTACCACATTTCACTGTGAACATATAATTTTGAGGGCAAAAAAGAAATGCTAGAGTTTTCCAAAACTTTACCAATATTGTTCCCGAATATTAAATTATCATCATATATTTGGTTATTGTTTCATTAATGAAATAAATTTCACCTATATTAATATGAATCCCACGAATAAAACGATGTCACGTAGCATTTAAAAATATTTTTGGGATCATTTTCGAATATGTAACACTACTATTGGCAAAAACGGCCACAAATAACAAAAATTAGTTCGCTATGCAACACGAGGGCATGAACTAAACCATTAATTAACAAACCAACAAATTTCAGAAATTTAAAAAAAAAAAAAAAATTCCGGACAGTTCTTCAAATTATCATAATTCTACCGAAACTAGTAGAATTCCGCCCTAATCTCTGCCCCTTCATTGTCCAGAATTAGGACAGCATCCACTTTCTTTATTTATAGTCTCGAAGAGCTATTTTAGTTCATGGAGTTTTTTTGGATCCAGAAGTGCCTTCGTCGTCGGTTGACTTCTTTTTCTTTAATGATCAATTTTATCTGTCCAACTTTTCCCATTTTGAACTCTCAGCCATTTAGATTTTTTCTTTTCTGCTTTTAAGGTGTGTTGGTCCAAAAACTGAAGCTAGAGTAATGTAGAAAGTGGTGATCGAGAAGAAAATCCATCTAGGTTTTTTTTAGCAATCTATGTTTTCCTTTTAAACCATTCCCGATAAGTTGTAGAACTCCTTGGCCCAAAGACAGACAGACTTAGATATAACTGAGTTTTTTTCCCTCAGCCTCATAACAAACTTTGTAGGTCATGATCAGTGTTCTAAAAAGCTGTAAGCGGTAAGCGGTTCTAAGCGGTGGAAGAACCTTCTAGCGCTTAACCGATTAAGCGGACGTTTAATCTGAATTTTAAGCGGGTCATTAAGTGGATTAATAATATATATTTTTAAATTTTTAAATATAATATTACTATATGTGAATCAAAATTATATAATAATTAAGTAATAAAAATATAAACATAAAATGTTCCTCATAATGAAATATTTTATTATTTTAATATAATAATATTCATATTATAATAAATATTAATATATTCAAAATTACAAAATTTAAAGGTCAACATCTCTTTGACCGCTTAATCCGCTTAATGACCGCTTAATAGACGCCAAATCCGTTTAATAGACCGCTTAATCTTCAAAAACTCTTAATCACCCGGTTAGTACAAAATCGAAGCGTTTTATGGTCCAATTCCGTTTAAGCGCCCGCCTAGGCCTAGGCGGCCGCTTAATCGACTTCTTAGAACACTGGTCATGATACCATATACATGACTTGGATGTTTGTGACATATTACATTATTACTCCCTCTCCCTCTCATTTTTTTACACTTTCTTCCCTCTCCCTCTCATTTCTTTACACTTTCCTTTTACCAATTCTTTACATTACTAAAAATAATATTTTTTAACAATAAAATACATTATTACATCACTACTTCACTCCACTTTTTAAACATTTTACACTATTACACCCAATACTTCACTTATTTTAACAATAAAATTACTATTACATCCATTACTTCATTTATTTTAACAATATTACATCCACTATCCTTGGTCTCCGTACCAAAACCAAATGTAAACATTTGACCGGGACAGAGGGAGTATATAATAAGAATAAGAGCGATAATAAACAACTACTATCATAGGTCAAAATTTCGACTCCTTAAAACAACATATATTTTATAAATTAAATTTAAAGTCACTATTACAAAGCTTAATTAATAACCGCACTGAGTTTACACTTTCGATTTGTTTATGCCTCGGCTTAAAAATCTTCTAGTCATAATATGTCTATGCTTGCTTTTATGAATAAATATGTGTATAGTTGTTAGTTAATTATATCTTGTTATATTAAAATTAAGATGAATTATATCCTTATATAATAACCGTAAGAAAGATTTTATCCATAATTTTAGTCCTATAATTTTGGTCACTGTACCATCAAAATTATCTCAATCGTCGAATCTAATAATAATTATAAAAATAGACGATTAAGATTATATCATATTAAATAGAAAATTATAATCTGAAAATGATTTAATTAAAAAAAGGTTGTAACAGAATTGAATTTAAAAAAAATACTTAATTGCATGAGGATGGCCTCAACTATTTTTTTTTTTTTTGCACAAAAAATGGCCCAAATATAAAAATGGACAGTGTGATGGCCTAATTATTTTTTTTAAACAGGTGAGTGCATTCAATTTATGACTTAATTACAACATGATGGTTGTACAATGTTTTCTTTAAACACAAAAATGGCCCATAAATAAAAAAAAACAACAATTTTTAGACTAATTTAGACGGAATGCAATCATATGCTTAAAAAAATATTTGGGCCATTTTTGTGCAAAAAAGAAATAGTTGAGGTCATCCTCCTACAATTAAGTCAAAAGAAAATTATAATCTGAAAATGATATAATTAAAAAAAGGTTGTATCAAAATTGAATTTTATTTATTTTTTATATTAATATTAAAAAAGATCATTTTTATTATTTGGGCTCTATATCAAGATCTAGAAATCATATTTATTATACATTGAATCATATTTATTTGGTTTAAATCATTTACATTCATTTTTTCGTGTTTCAATATAACTACACTTTTTAGTTTACATGTTAACATACAAAAAACAAATTATGCTAGATCTAACATTTTTCATCTATTTATTTTTAGATCTAGTGGTTTTTATTTATTTTGTCATACTAAGAACAAGACGATCGACTACCAAAATTTTAGACAAAATCCCTCTTACACTTATTATTAGAACTATATTTGATTATTTGTACAACTATCTTTAAATAATTAAAAGGTTAATGTAATAATCAAAACGGAGTATGTAGATTTCTTAAATCGAATAGAATTTTCAACATAAAAAATCGCTAATTTCTTATCTCTTTTGTTTATTGGTAGTTTTAATTGAAAAATAATTATTAAAACACACTAAATTAAAGATTATTTTGCTAATTTCACGTGGGCTGTAAAAACGTCTAAATCAAATTTTAAGAATTTAAGATAAAATAAATGGTAAATTGAATGTGTAAAATCTTATATATATATATATATATATATATATATATATATATATATATATATATATATTTATATATAGAGTCCCACTCCTTAGAGACCCAACTTACATAGAGTCTCATGGAGACTCATCATCTGACCATTAAATTAATTAACGGCTGAGATTAAAACAGTAAAAAAAACAAAGAGAAATTAAAAACAGCACAAGGTCGTTGTAACTTGCACGCACAATACACGCACTCAAAAACTGAAAGCTTACTGAGAGCGAGAAAGCGAGAGAGAAGGATAACTCGAAGCCGAATTATCACGAGCATCATCCTCATAAAAGGTATTTTGTGATTATTATGCGCGTATAACTAGCGTTTTTCGAGTAATAGAACCTAAATTTTTGAGTTTAATTCATAATCTAAATAGCATTTTTTTTAATTTCTTCAGATTAAGCTCAATCGGATAGAGAGTAAGATATTTGGGAGGAGAATAGGTAATTTTTTATCTGTTTTAAACTTTGATTCTATAGTAGAATGCGAAATTAATAGGTAATTGCTAATAATTTGATTCTACAGTAGAATAGAACCAGATCTGATATATTTTTTTGTTTTGTGTATTTTGATTCTGCTATAAAATCATATTTATGTTGAAATTCTTTGGCTTGATTTTGTTTTGTGTATTTTTATTCTAGTACAGAATCATATTCGAATTTTGATTCTGCATTAGAATATAAATTAGTTGAGGTCAAGGGATTTTGTGTATAAATCTTAAGGCATAAATTGTGTTTCTGTAATAGAACCAAAATTTGGCAAAACTGTATTTCTATAGTATAGGCATGTATAATTTTATTTTTGCCTAAATTTGTTTTAAAATTAAAGTTCTGTAATAAAACCAAGAATTTTGAAGTTGTGCTTGTACAATAGAAGTAATTTAGGTTTTTATTAGCTAGTTGAGGTGAAGAGATTTCATGTATAAATCATAAGGTATAAATTGTGTTTCTGTAATAGAACCAAAATTTGGTAACACTGCATTTCTATAGTATAGGCTTGTATAATTTATTTTTTGCCAAATTTGCTTTTATTACAAATTTGGTTCTATTACATGAAATTCTGTTTCTGGTTCTGTAAATTTGAAGGTGTGCTTGTACAATAGAAGTAATTTAGGTCTTTATTAGCTAGTTGAGGTGAAGGGATTTCATATATAAATCATTAGGCATAAATTGTGTTTCTGTAATAGAACTAAAATTTGGCAAAACTGTATTTCTATAGTATAAGCATGTATAATTTTATTTTTGCTTAAATTTTGTTTTAAAATTAAAGTTCTGTAATAGAACCAAGAATTTTGAAGTTGTGCTTGTACAATAGAAGTAATTTAGGTCTTTATTAGCTAGTTGAGGTGAAGGAATTTCTCATTTAAATTATAAGGTATAAATTTCTATAGTACAGGCTTGTATAATTTTATTTTTAACAAATTTGGTTCTATTACATGAAATTCTGTTTCTGGTTCTGTAAATATGAAGTTGTGCTTTTACAATATAAGTAATTTAGGTCTTTATTAGCTAGTTGTGGTGAAGGGATAAGGTATAAATTGTGTTTCTGTAGTAGAACCAAAATTTGGTAAAACTGCATTTCTATAGTACAGGCTTGTATAATTTTATATTTGCCAAATTTGGTTTTAAAATTAAGGTTCTGTAATAGAAACAAAGTTTACTAGGTTTGACTGTTAAATCTTATTTATAGCTTCATGTATATTTGGAGGTATGAAATTTGGTTCTACAGTAGAACAACTATTTGTATATTTCAATTTTCGTGTACATTTGTATATTTAATTCTGATCTAATGTGATCTAATATGGCTGCATAGTAGAACCGAGAAATTTAGCAAAACAGTACACATATATTTCAAATATATGCTTCCATTTGATTCTACCGTAGAAACATATATATTTATAGTGGTAGCAATGGAATGGCTGGTGCAAGAAGTCCTTAGTTTCTAGTGTTAGCTGCCAACCATGTACAACTTCCTTTGGTACGTTTCATCCAGTCATGCTCTTATGACGTGTAAATTAAAAGTTTAAATCTCCTCGTGATTCAGTTTAGACCATTGAGCCGTAAAATGAACAAATTGGTATTTTACTTGAGCTAGCTGCTGGAGCTAATGAAGAGGTGGAGGAAACAACAAAGAATATTGCAATGCTGGCTTTGCTGGGCTTTGAACAATTGTGCTATTGGCCTTCAACTGTAGCAGCTGGCCTTGTCCGTCTTGCTTCTAGGGTGGTCAATGAAGATGCTGCCTATCACCGAGTCAAAGAGGTGTGCATTAAACACAAAGCATTAGTTCAACTTCCTCTTGAGTCTTATCCTATTGTCAATGCAAACTGATGACTCTTATACTCATATTAAAATGTATGCAATTTGCCTTGCAGTTTGTTCTTGAACTATTAGGCATTTTGACTTACATCCTATCATATATCCTCTACTTGATTTTGCAAAATTCTCTGAAGTGCAATTTACTGATCCTTATTAATGCTAATGCAAACACAAAACTGCTTAGCTTTAATATTAATTCACCAATTTATTGCTTTATGTGTTCACAGACTCACATCAGAACAAAAGATGCTGATCTACCTGGATGCATAAAGGTATGAATTAATGAATGCCTACTCTTACTTCATATGTCTGGTTATACAAATTTCTTTATTCGGTAAACTGTACTCAAATTAACTTAATATTCTAACAAATCCAACTATGTTTACAAGATAATGTTACTAATACATGGTTCTCACATTTGACAGAGCCTGGAGGGACTGATCAAGTACATATCGTAGCTAGCTGCAGTTCAATCCAGATGTTATCTTTTTCCATTTACAGATTTCTACTAATTCAAGCAATTCTTCAGAGAGTTAAACACATATTATAGGCAATGCACTCAAAATGAGCCTTAGTGGTGTAAACTTGCGTTCTTGTAAGTTGTTCATAAATGAAGATTTGTTAGATTTTGTGCAGATGTATAAATTGGTTCTTTCCGCACTTGTATTTTTGTAAAGACAGAGTGTTGATGCAAATTCCTTGGAAGCTGCATTTTTACGATTGATTACGAAATGTTATTGTCATCTGTTATATAGCAAATTTTAACACCTGTGCGTGTGTGCATTTATAGCATTGAAAAAGAATCAACTTGTTCGCTTGTTGTCTTGCAGAGTTACAAGTACCAGACATTTAGCACAAGTGGGTTTCATTTGCGTAGTTGCCAATTTTATGTAAAGGCCAGGTCATTTAAGCAATATGTTCAATCATCCAAGACTCCAAGTACATACAAAGAAATACAAAGAAATTTCACATGTTTTTGGCTCAGAGTAACCGACGTGTTCTTTTCACACTTGTAGCGGCCTGCTGATGGGTAACGAAATCAGAAAACTTATTACGTAGGTATAAGCACTGAAATATTTCCTAGCTTAGTCTATCAGATGGTTGTATGAACAGAAACCACCAGTAAGCACCGCAGTGGAAGACTTGTCAAGATGGAACCGAGCATAGTCATTAACAACAATTGGCTCCTCTTTGTAAAGCATCTCTTTCTTTTCCTCATCAGCCTTTTCAACCTTGTCTCTAGTCATCGAGCTTAAATCCTCAGCTGCCTTTGCAAACATACTTAAAGCACTTGAAACCCATGAAGCCCCTGTAGAAACATAGCGACTTCTCAAAATAGCAGAACCTGCACTGCTAGCTGTTTGTTCAGCACCTAAAAATTCTTGTTTTGTCATATCAGACACTTGGAACCACTCGTCTATTACTCTCACTTTTCCTTTCACAGCAGCTGTCCTAGTGCTTAACATCTTGATCAGGCCGATCTTGCGATCAATGGAAGCAATAGTAGCTGAGGCATGTGATGTCAATTGGTGCCTTTCATCAAATGATTTTGCTCTGTTCAGGGTGTTTTTTCCTAAGATGAATCCCAAGGCAAGCATGGTGCTCACTACATCTTCAGTCTTATGAAAAGCAGAACCACAATCAGTAGTCTTTTTCTCCTATAGAAAAGGGGAAAGAAATCTCTGTTACCCAGATGTAAATGACATGTGATCTTGGGCGCATATGTTCCTGGTGATATATTAGAACTGTTATCTGGTGCAAGTTAATCACTAAATTCTATGTACCATTTTAGCAATAATGTAAAAGAGCGAAGATAGTAATTTAAAAGTGTCAGCAATCTATCACATCTACTACAGAGATTTTGTCCAAGCCCAAGTGTTGTAAAATGCACAACTCTAAAAAAACAAATTAAAATCAGTAACAAAATTATTATTTTATAAAGTTGGATAATTAACATACCACAATCAGCAGAGGAACATAGGGAGGTAGCTGGTAGTTCTCAGCAGGGGTTATGGAGACTAGACGATTGACAATGGTGGCTCCCTGAAAGGTTGGGTCCATAGGAATTACAACACTTTTAGATACCAAAGGCTTGAAAGATAATAAAAATAAGAAAATCACGATTACTGACTATGTAACTATTTTGATGCTACTGTAGAATCAAAACATATACTGACATAAACAATAGAACCAACGAAAATAAATAATTTATACTAAAAATAACAAAGTTATTGTTGGTTATAGAATCAAAGTGTTCATCAGAAGCAGTGAAAATCGTAAAGCTTATAGAATACTATGGAATACTAAAGCCTATAAAATCGTAAATATATTTGTGATTCTACTATAGAATACTCTAAAAATCGAACGATATGTATAAAACAATTATTGCTAATCATTCAATTCAGCTAAAAAGGAAGCATATGTGCACAAATATGAACTTTTATCATAAACAGTCAAAGGAAACTAATATGAATAGTACTAACTGATCATTAAAGAAACTTACAGGTTTTTTAGATTCGATAACAGAATCAGAAACTGTAGAATAAATTTCAGAAGAACAACTAAATATGTAACAAACATAATTTTTGATTCTACTACAGAATCAAAACATAAACTAACAAATTTTTTTTTACGAAACTGAAGGATAAAGATTCAAGCATGATGAGCAGTCAATGTACAGTAGAAGCATAGTTTTGAGATTGTGATTCTATTACAGAATCGAAGCATATATTAACAAATTATGTGCACAAAACTGAAGGTTAAAGATTGAAACCTGATGAACACTCAATATCAGCAGTAGAATCATAGTTTCGAGCTTGATTTGATGAAGAGGCCATAGTTTTCGTCGAAAATCACAGAAAGTGAGAGGAGGAGATCGTACGAAGAGCGAATTGATCGAAAACGGTATAAAATCGGTTATAATCGAAGAGTGCGAGAGAGATACAGTACGGAGAGATATCGTCGGAGAAATTTCCAATGAAATTGATTGTAGGAGATGATCTGATCAATGTATAACAAACCTATACATACAACGACCAACAGCTACGACTATAAAATTTTATTTTGATAATTAATTAGTAAAATATTCTGAGCCGTTGGATTGAAGCTTGATCTAAAGGCTGAGATTAAAGGAGAGGGTTCTCTACTAGACTCTATATAATTTGGTTCTCCATGGAACAATGGCCTATATATATATATATATATATATATATATATATATATATATATATCTGTGTGTGTGTATGTGTGTGTGTATCAGTTTTTTAATAACAATTTAATATGTAAACTAATAATAAATAAATATTAAAAATATATATATAATTATAGATTTTAGAAAAACAACCATGCCTTGCACTGATTATAAGTTAGTTCTCCAAAGATCAATTAATCACCGTTTAGCGATTAATCAATTAATTACCAAGTTTTAGAATAGAGTATTTGATGCATCAAATGATCATGCCTGTCCCGTAGATGTTTTTACGGACACTTAATGCAAAAATGCAAAATTATACTTTCCCTGTATTTTTATTTAAATGTCCTTTTTTACTAAATTTCGCTAAAATTATTCAGAATTTAATTGTATAATATTTTCATAAATTTTATATTTATTAAATATTAACATTTATATAAATATGAAACTATATCAGTATATTATCATGTTCAATTTTTAAAAATATCAAAATATTACTAAATATTTATAAAGTTATGGTCAAAATTTAATCAATTGACTAAAACTTGGTCCAAAAAACATTTAAATAAAATGGAGGAAGCATAAAATATAGGGATGAACGTCGGAACCGAGGAGTGCAATCCCCGCCTCCGATCTCCCGACCCGAATCCGTTCTCCGAACCCACCCCAATCCTCCAATAGGGATTTTGTTCCTCCCCAATCCCTGTCCCAAGAAGGGAACGGGAATTCCCACAGGAAATTGGGTAATCCTTTTTTTTAAAATATTAAATATTTTATGAAATATTTTCAAAAAAAATCAATTTAATTTATCAAAATGAGTAATATAAATAATTTAATTTTTTTAATCATATTTTAGACATTCTTTCATATTAATATTTATTTATAATTTCAAATAATAGATACTCTAATATAAAAAAATTTATTTATTGAAATGGATAAAATATTTAATTTTTTTAAATATATATAAATAATATTTATTTTTAATAATTTATTTAATATTTAATATATAAATATATGATTTTTATTATATATGGGGAGTGGGGCGGAGAATGGGGAACTGGGGATTTCGGGACGGGGAGACACTAATCTCCGTACCCACCCCGATCCCCGAATTATTTATAAAACTTTTTCTGTTACTCATCCTGAACTCGAAAAATTATCCGAATTCTCGTTCCATTCGAAACGGGGATTGGATCGAAATCGAAGGAAACGGGTAAAATTTCGATCCCTAATGAAATATGAACGTACATAAAGAAGGGTGCCAAACAAGGACATATAGCAAAGATATAGAAACTAAAAACAGAGGAAAATATAACACTAGTACTATGTGGGGTGGCCACATTGGCCTAGAGAAAGAAAGCAAAATAAACAAAAAAATTGGGCAGAAAGAAAATGCTAACAAATGTAGAAAGAGAAACCTTTTTTCATCCTCTTTCAGAAAAATGATGGTGGAAGAGAGGTTCCTCTTCTGATATCATCCTGAAAAGGGCAGTGAATTATTTACAATACACAACATTTTCCAAATTTTCATAAATTTTTCACTTAAAAATTTGATATATTCAATAAAATTTTCCGAGCTGCCTTTTCAACTATTAACAATAATCTTACAAAATATCATCATCGTAAAATTCAATCCTGCATTTCCCAAGAGAATTTTACTACATATTTTAGCCCCTTTCCAAGAATTGCATGCAATTGATTTTGCCCCAGGGGAATACATTTATTACAGCAGCAACAACTGGATTGCATTCTTTTGCCCTTTTCTGGTATGTCTTGCCTTTCTCTTTACATTTCACATATTGCCTTTTTTTACGATTGCTTGCACTTGAGGTTATTCCTTGTCCATTCTATTCAATAAACGTACATTTATTTTTTGCAGTCTCATTGTGATTTATGCTTTTTATATTTTATTGCAACAGGTTATTCAAACAGGGTTGTGATATAAACTTGTGGGATAGGAATCCCCGGCGAGGGACCGTAATTTGGTCAGTTTGTGTAAGAGGGCTAGCTAGTTTCTGTGTAGTGTATGTTTTTTGGCGTACATTTGTTTGTTGATCTATGCCAATTTGGTTGTTGATGTTGGAAAATCACACGTTCGAGTAGTTTATAACTCGGAGGGTGGTTTGTGTAAAGAAAGCTGGCGATTTTGTGTACCAGTTTGTACAGAATCCTGGCTGTTGGCAGATACTATCACTGCCTCCACCATTGTGATATATGGTTTTGCGAGCGATGGGGGGTAGATGGAACACATGTGGAATTCAACTAATCTGCTTTACACTTTCTATTCTTGCTTCAAAAATTCAAGGACAATGCTTTCTGAATTATGAAGGTATCATGCACTTATGTTTATTGTCTCTTTTTGTGTGTGTGTGTGTGTGTGTGTGTGTGCGCTGACTTCAAAAGTCATTTTTGATCGTTTGAAATGGAAATACAGGATTTGCATTATTAGCCTTTCGTGCTGCAGTTAAATTGGATCCACTAGGTGCTTTTTCGGATTGGAATCCTGATGACTGCAACCCATGCATGTGGTCAGGTGTTCATTGTGTCAACGGTCAAGTGCAAATGTTGTGAGTTTAATCAATTTTTTTTCAAAACATGCACTCACACATACTTGTAACTAAAAAATGGTTCAATATCTACACCCTTCGATTTAGCTAGAATTTGTCTTCATTCAAGGATAATGAAATATTTTATGAAATTTGCGACATGTTGTAAGAGTCTGTAGAATGATGTTAACAGTTTTAGTAGTATGAGCAATAATTGTAGCAAGTTATGTTGCTCATTGTTAATCTTAGAATGGGGTTACTCTAATGTTCTTCTCTGCAACAGGGATCTCAATGGGCTTTCGCTTCAAGGAGTATTAGCACCGGATCTTGGAAAACTTACACAATTAAGAATCCTGTAAGTATAACTGTTTATTTTGTCTATCATTGCCAGATTTGTATCTTAGCAGCTGACATTCATTATGTTATTTATGTGTAGTGGTATATGAACAGTCATATTTCTTAGCTTGCATACATCATGTGCTATTGCAACGAAATTGATTGCTTAGCACCTCGTCCACAAGAAGTTTCACTTTGCAATATGCAAAATTTGTTCAAGCAAAGAATGTGTATGTGTGTTTTTTTTTTGTGTATTTGTTGTGAAAAATTGACAGTGCGCTGAAAGAAGGAAATTGTACAAAGCTGATGTATTTGGGTCAACTGTAAATTTTGTTTAGAACATCAGTGTAAAGTATGATTTCAGTTATGAGTTTCTAAGATCTATGCGCCATGATTATTTACATATTCAATAAAGACTCTACATAAGTGATAGATGCAATGTGGATGTATGTACTTCTCAATCAACATAATGATTTGAGTGCACCGTTCTGTTTCGTAGATCCTTTGAACATCTATTAGTTTCTTATTGTCTCTTTGTATTGGCAGTGTACTCTCTCAGAATCGATTTTCTGGTTCTATCCCTAAGGAGTTTGGTGGTCTTGCAATGCTGGAGATAATGGACTTACGGAATAATAGTTTGAATGGAATTATTCCAGCAGAGATTGCAGAGATGCCTTCACTAAAGATTTTGTAAGTTAATTATATGGATGTGATCTTCCGATTTATGTTAGAGCAGCAAAGTTTTGTATTTTATTTCTCAGATAAATGAAACCTGTACTTCAATGTACCTAAACCAGGTTGGTTGATAACGATAAGTTTGAAGGCATTTCTAAACAGAATGAAAATATCGATATGTCCTCTGAATTGCATTCTGATGGAAGTCATGTATCTGGTGCTGCCACTGAATATGGTTTTCCAAATAGAAAATTGGGGCAATGGTAAGATATTGCAATCCTTGAACTTTCTCTGTGTGTCAAGCTTATTTCTTATCTTGCAGCCATCACCATGTAAATGTTCCATTTGTTAATTTTCGAAATATGTTCTGCCATATTTCCACTCAGCTCTAGTTACACCCTCTGTCTCATAAAATCTGGTAATGCCCTGTAGTGTTATTGTCACAAGGTACAGAGCAAGCCATAATTTTAGTTATTATATGAGAAATTTAGATTTATTAATATATATTTTTGTAACCAAATCTTTTACTTTTTTGCTTCAATTAAAGATAACAAATTTTAAATTTTTTGGTATTTCTCTTAACCTGCTTAGGACAGTGAACAAGTCAAAAAGTTCAACTGTTATCTCTATGCTATTGCCTGTAGAGCATTTGTTTTTCCTTTGTCGAAATATTCCAGTCCTGTAATATGTAATGGATAATGTTTCTTATTGCATCTTGATATATGTTCCACATGAAAACAATTAAGTTCAAAGGGAAACCCTATTATAACTCGTGCACAAACAAATTATCTTCCATTACATACTTATTTTGCTGATAATATGATAATGCTACAGGAGTTCAGTATATCCATTGAGCTTTGTGTAATGTGTAAAATCAGTACATCTGAATTATCTGCTTTTCTTAACAATTTTTGTATGTTATGGACCATATTTCGTGTAAGTTGCCTGATATGCACAGTGCAATTTTTCATGATGTGCCAGCAACAAACTAGGTACTGTTGAATTGTCTGTGATCTATTTTATACGTTGTGTAGCATCTTGCATTGTGATATTTTATCACTGAAGAAAACAGAAGCCTTCATGAAAGCAGAAACCATGTTGAAAGCGGAATTCTGCAGCACAGAGATTAAAGAGGCACTGAATCGTTATCTCCATATGTTGCCTTCGTAAGAATCCCCAATTTCCTTTTGCATGTTTTATTTTATCTTTTTGGGAGAGGGTTTTCTATTCGCCTAGAGAATTTATTACTACGCCCTCCCCTATTTTTCTCCTACTTACTGGCTTGTTATTGTGTTTTTTTATGTTAATCTCTTATTAATTTTGAAGGCTCAAGTTTGAAGAAGGCCCTTGTAATGATGATACAGAGGTTTTCTGCAACAATCCACCAAGTATGCACAAACTACTAGTAGAGGAAGAGCATTAAGTAAAAGTTTTACGCTTCTCAGTTTACTAAAGTAGGTTTCAAAACTCTGCAGGTTCTTCGGAGTCACATATGAAGAACCTAGATGACATTGTACGTCGTAGGCTAGCTGAACAGTCCAGTAATCTAGCTGCTGCTCCTGCCAGCAGTGTTTCTACAGCAGAGCCCATTATTATTGCTCTTCCTAGTACTAGGAGTAGTGGTTCATTTCCTGCTGTACCAAAGGAAAAGAAAGAACCTTTGCCCTCGTCTGCACCTTCTAAACCTCACCATGCTGTTGCTCAACCTGAAATTACCAATGAGGATGCAGGTGGACATTCTGGAGATAAGTGGAAATACATAGTTGGAATATCAGTTGCTGTTTTTTTCTCATTAGTGGTTACAGTCTTATGCATTGTCTGCCGTACCCGGGCAGTCAGAAACATACGTCCTTGGAGGACTGGATTGAGTGGACAATTACAGAAAGCCTTTGTAACAGGTATCATTTCCAAATTTACACATCCAATCCAAACCATTGGTATGCATGTCAACATATACAGCAGCATTCTTTACGTTTTCCTATATGAACAAACATACATTGCTTACAGCTTTACAATTATCTCAAGCTGGAGCTCCACAGTTCTTTCATCTATAATGGAAATATGTTTAATTTAAAATATTAGTTAATAAAGCTATTGTCTCTGATCTTTGTGGCTTTTTAAGCTTATCATTAGTGCATGTCATCGAGGCAAATTTGCAAACAGCTGTATCATACACACAATAAACAACTTCGAGGAAGAGCGGAATAACCCATCCCAAATTGTTGCAGTATAAAAAATGTTACCAGAAAATCATAAACTTTTACAGCATCAGTTCAAGTTACTCTTTTTATATTTACATGTTATTATAGCAATTTCAAATATCTTTGACATACTGTTGGCTCCCACTTGATCATCATTGCTGTGTTTGACTCTAACGTATATCACTGATCTCGTTCCATGGCAATTAAAGGTTGAAACATTTCTTAGAAATTGTCAAAAGACCATAAATGTTTATTAAAATTGCGATCGTACAATCAGCTAAAAGTACTGTGATCATACTCGGACTGGAAATTAAAAAATGCTTGCCTCTTTTATGTGGAGGTCCTATTCTGGAATTACAACAATGGCACCATACTCTTCAGATCAATCAGGATTTCCTAGTTATTGCTCTGCCTGCAGCGGACCCTGTATTATTTTATAGGTCTGCCTTTTATTAGTAAGTTATCCAGTTGAGTCTTTTTACCTAAACTTAATTGGCTGACTTATTGACTGACCAGCATATCAGTTTGTTATTAATGTGACTTACTCTACGATCTAGATTCAATATGCCATGAAGTATAATTAATTGTTTGAAATTGCAGGTGTTCCTAAGCTAAAGCTGGATGAGCTAGAAACCGCCTGTGAGGATTTCAGCAACATAATTGAAACTCATGATTCCTCCACTATCTACAAGGGTATATTATCTAGTGGAGTTGAGATTTCTGTTGTCTCAACCTCGATTAATTCTTGTAAAAAATGGTCAAAACGGTCAGAAACTGCATATAGAAAGCAGGTCAGTTTTTTACATAAGCATCAGGATATTTACATACTGAACAATAGGTTTCCCCTCTTACTTTCTTTGTCAATTTTTTAGATTGATTCACTCTCACGGATAAACCACAAGAACTTTGTCAACCTTATTGGTTACTGTGAGGAGAATAAACCTTTTGTACGAATGATGGTATTTGAGTTTGCACCTAATGGGACCCTATTTCAGCATCTGCACAGTAAGTATTAGATTATCTAACTGATATTAGTACTAATTGGTAGCCTAACAAGATGTATTGGAGATATGCCCATTTAATTTTTTATTCTCTCAGTGAAGGAACTTGAACATCTCGATTGGAATGCAAGGGTGAGGATCATAATGGGAACAGCTTACTGCCTACAATATATGCATGGCCTTAAGCCCCCAATGCCACATTCCAACCTAAAATCAGACACGATCTTTTTAACCGAAGATTATGCTGCAAAAGTATGCTCTTTTTCTCATATTCAAAAAAATATTCATTCGTTCACTGACAAGTATTATGTAGCACTGTAGCAGCATGAATTTCCAGATTCATATTTAGATGTTCTGTTACTGGTTACATTCTTTTTGGTTCTCTCTTTTACTTCAGATTGCTGAGATTGATTTTTGGAATGAACTTCAATACAAATCAAGGGTGTCAACAGAAAATGAATCGAAGCATTGTGATCTACCATGTACTGCAGATGTTGAAACAGATGTTTACAATTTCGGTGTTTTGCTGCTAGAGATTGTATCAGGGAGGCTCTCTTATTCAGAAAAACAAGGGCACCTTGTGAACTGGGTAAATCAAAATTACAATTTACACACACGTATAATAAAACTGTAAAGCCATGTTTATACTTGTATCTAAACAACATCAGTGAATCTTTTCAGGCATCTGAGTACCTAAAAGATAAACGAAAGTTTAACGAAATGATTGATCATACTTTGAAGTCCTTCAAAGATGACGAGCTTGAAGTCATCTGTGATGTCATCCAAGAATGCATCCAACAGGATCCAAGGAAGAGACCGACTGTGAAGGAAATTATATCTAAGCTGCGAGAAGTCATCAGAGTATCAGCAGATGCAGCTACTCCAAGACTCTCTCCCCTTTGGTGGGCTGAGCTAGAGATTTTGTCAGCAGAAGCATCTTGATTTGGGACTGTCTATGTTGTAACATGTATCACTGCTATACCAAGTACAAAGTTACTTAGACCACATCTTCTCCCCACTTTTTATAGAAAATATTAATCAGGTAGGACTTCTAAAGGTTGTTCTGTTTTAAGGTCTCTACTGCGTTGCTTCCAAACCATGGATTCTATAGCTATATATTTTTTATCCACTACAAAAATGAACAATTTAATCGAGAGAAATCAAACGAAGTGTCAAATTCCCAAAGAAGAAGTTCCACGAACGAATTGTGTTAACCCATCTTCAAACTTCATGCATCTCGGTGATGAAAATCTCGGAAATAGGTGTCAGTAGCATAATGGGAAATTATTGTTCTACTTAGCAGATACACATTAAGATTTCAGTGTTGTGCAATATTTTGTGTTTATAAATCATGCTATTGGAACTGTATGATTCTATTGTTTTACTTTCTTTTTTAATCTGATGTTAATCTTATTTAAAACTCGAGAGTAAAGTGTAACATTATACCCAAAAAAAAATCTCTTCGCTTAGTTGACTTGCTATAACATAATTTAGGATAAAAATAATGATTTGCTATCAGTTATCACACTTATAATCTGATGTTAATCTTATTTAAAACTCCAGAGTAAAGTGTAACATTGTACCTGAAAAACAATCTCTTCACTTTAAGTTAGGACAAAGGCAATGATTTACTATAACATAAGTTAGAACAAAGACAATGATTTGCTATCAGTTATCAGATTTGTAAAGAACAGACACCACTCAATCTGTTTTGGGTACGGTTGCGAGAGTGAGAGACTGATACAAAATGTGGTTAGATATAAGATGTGGACTGTACATGGGAGGTCTGCTTTCGAGATGGAAAAAAATTGTACGTGTCGGTGTGTGCAAATGTATTTGTTGTTTTTTTTTTTTTTTTTGCACATCTTTCTCTGCCACATATTTCTCATCTATTTCCTAAATCTATACAAGTTTAGCGGTTTTCATAATTTTTTTTTTTACTCTAATCATAAGGAATTGCTTTGAAGACCGACAAAAAAACCACACATAATGTTCTAAATGTTATGAAATATGAATAGTTGGATGACTTTCTACCTTTCTATTATTTATGTAAATCATTTAGTTCACCAACATTTGGCTTTTCAATCCTTTGTAACTTATTTTCTATGACCTATATATAGGGCTTGTGCAAGGTTGTTGGATACATGAATGAATAAAGATGATCTCTTATCTCTATTCTCTCTATTCTCTCTATATTATATATATATAGTCTATTATATTTTTACTACGTTATCAGCACGATAATATAGTAGAAGCAAGAAGTACTGTAGTGGGTGATTAACAAGTTTTAAGATTGCCTTTGGTTGATCAGAAACACAAAGGAGATAGTCTGTTTTAAGAAGCATCACCTGCGAGGCTACTATTAGCTACTTACACGTACTCTTCAGATTAAGGTACACACAAAAGACTTATTTTATATTAATGCTTGTGTAGATATGTAATAATATATGAGACATGTATTGTAATTATTCCGGTTAACCTGTTACCTTCTTAGCATGCATAAATATTGTTATCAATCTTGTAGATAGATATTATATGCTTATTGTAGTATTGTAATTGGCTCTATAAAATTATATCACTCATGTTTGACAATTGTTTACATAGTATTTAGACTTCTGTATATGTTTTAATAGTTACATACATGTATATATTCTGTACAAGCATGTCAGTAGAAGGTTAAGTAAGTACTAGCTAATATTATTTGAATCTAATAGTGATTTTATAGGACATTGTTCATTAAAGTGGGTTTTCTAGTAATTGACTTTATATGTGATTATAATAATTAAAAAAAAGGAGAATAATATGTACATGTGTTGATCAAAGTTTTTTTTTTTGTTGGTTTATGGTTCCACGATCATGTTATTTGTGAATAACAAATGTTTTATTGTCTTCCTTGGGTTTAAATAAAATCATGATTATCTTTATTATTATTATTATTATTATTATTTAGAAAAAGGGGAGAAAATGTCTCTCACATTTCCTTAAGTTCTCTCTTTCTATGAATATTGAATTTGTTTTAATATATATTAAAAAAAAATTATGATCACATTGCGATGTAACATCTATTTCTTGTGAATTTGTTGTACTTTTATGTATATTATGCAAACAACATATTTAAACTTGCACCGATGTATATTAGTATAGAGCACAAGGAATTTGATTATTGCAAAAGACCTGTTCCCGTGTATTCTTGATGATAACATACTTTGATGCTTTACCTTGAAATATTATTAGAAAATTTTAAATATAAACCAAATCTGGCTCATATAATCGTAATCTTTAAATGACAAATTCTTTGACCATGAATTCTGTGCATAGCTATGTGTTTACACTTATATGGTGCTGCAAGATTATTTGTTTTATAAATTATAATATTCTTGTTGTGTTTTATTATAGTATTATATACAAATGTCAAATCTTACGAAGCTTGAATTCAACGCACTTGATGTCACCGGAAAGAATTATTTGACATGGATATTAGATGCTGAAATTCATCTTAGCGCTATGGGTCTTGGTGACACCATAAAAGAAGGGAATAAGTCCTCTGAACAAGACAAGGCGAAGGCTATGATATTTCTCCGCCACCACCTTGATGAGGGATTAAAAACTGAATACTTAATTGTAAAAGATCCCTTAACCCTTTGGAACAGTTTGAAAGAAAGATATGACCACCAGAAAACTATCATACTTCCTAAGGCTCGTTATGATTGGTTACACTTGCGCTTACAAGATTTTAAAAGTGTAAGCGAGTATAATTCTGCAATGTTTAAGATTACTTCACAGTTGAAATTATGTGGTGAAAAAATCTCTGATAATGATATGTTGGAAAAAACCTACTCCACTTTCCATGCCAATAATATGCTCCTGCAGCAGCAATATCGCGAAAGGGGATACACAAAATATTCTGAACTTATATCAGTTTTGCTCCTTGCCGAGCAAAACAATGAACTCTTGCTGAAAAATCATCAAGCACGTCCAACTGGTTCAACACCATTCCCTGAAGCGAATGTTGTGACTAGTAATGAATATGGACAAAATAAGCAATTTGGACGTGGGCGTGGGCATGGACGTGGATTTGGACGTGGGCGAGCCCGTGGACGTGGGCATGGTTTTGGACGTGGTCGAGGCCATGATCACCAAAAATTCTCAAATTTTAAGAAACCTCACCACCAGAAGTGGACAAAAAGTGAGGAGAAGCCCAAGGGAAGTATGATGGATAAAAGGGTTGAAAGCACTTGTCATCGCTGTGGAATGAAAGGTCATTGGAGCCGTACCTGTCGTACCTCCAAGCACCTTGTTGATCTTTATCAAGCTTCTTTGAAGGGTGTGGAGACTAATTTTACTGAACAAAGTGATCCTTTGGGCATTGCCCACCTTGAAGCACACCTTGGAGGGAGAGATCAAATTAATCCAATCAACTCTACTCATATGGAAGTGGCAGACTTCTTTGAAGATGGCAATATGGAAGTGGTCAAATTTGGTGGTGATGATGCCAATATTAATTAAATAATGTTCTTGTCTTTTTGTTAAGATTTATGCTTGAACTATGAATATTTATGTTTGAACCATAAGGTTTTATGTTTGAACTTTATATGTTGCTTAATTATCTTATCATCAAAGAAATGTTAGTTATATTTCTAATTAAGGTGTTATTTATTTTTTTGAAGAAATATGGCTGGCAGTCTCTCTTCATGCGTTATAAATAATGATGAATCATTGTGCTTAGCGGATAGTGCAACAACACACACAATATTGAAAAATCAAAAATACTTTTCGCATCTAACTCTAGCTAAAGCTAATGTTAACACTATATCTGGTGCATCAGATCTTATTGAGGGCTCCGGAAGAGCAAATATAATATTACCTAATGGTACACAGTTTAGCATCGATGATGCAATGTTTTCCACCAGATCACAAAGAAATCTTTTGAGTTTCAAAGATATACGTAAAAATGGATATCACATTGAGACAATAAATGAAAATGATGAAGAATTTTTATATATCACATCAATTGTTTCAGGGATGAAGAGATTCATGGAAAAGCTCCCCTCATATAAATCTGGATTGTATTATACTTTTATAAATCCAGTTGAGTCAAATATGATGATAAACCAAAAATTAAAAGACCCGACTAATTTTATCATATGGCATGATCGTTTAGGTCATCCGGGTTCAACAATGATGCGAAGGATTATAGAAAATTCAAATGGACATCCCCTCAAGAATAAAATTATTCCTTTGTCTAAAGATTTTTCATGTGTTGCTTGTTATCAAGGAAAATTAATAACAAAACCATCTCCAGTAAAAGTTGCAATTGAATGTCCAAATTTTTTGGAACGTATTCAGGGAGATATATGTGGACCTATCACCCCATCAAGTGGACCATTTCAGTACTTTATGGTACTTATTGATGCTTCAACACGATGGTCACATGTCAGTTTATTGTCCACTCGAAACATTGCATTTGCACGACTACTTGCTCAAATAATTCGGTTGAGAGCACAATTCCCTGATCATAATATAAAGAAAATTAGATTGGACAATGCGGGGGAATTTTCATCCCAATGTTTCAATGATTATTGTATGTCGATTGGGATTGAAGTGGAACATTCTGTTGCTCATGTGCACACTCAAAATGGTCTAGCAGAATCTTTCATTAAGAGGCTACAACTGATTGCTAGACCTTTACTCATGAAAACAAATTTACCAAGTTCTGCATGGGGACATGCGATATTACACGCAGCTTCTTTAGTTCGGTTAAGACCAACTTCTTATCATCAATATTCCCCTATACAACTTGTAAATGGTAAAGAACCAAATATCTCACATTTAAGAGTTTTTGGTTGTGCAGTTTATGTTCCGATATCTCCTCCCCAACGAACAAAAATGGGACCCCATAGAAGATTAGGGGTATATGTTGGATTTGATTCTCCCTCAATCATTAAATATTTGGAGCCCATGACTGGTGATTTATTTAAGGCAAGGTTTGCCGACTGCCAATTTGATGAGACAATTTTTCCTGCATTAGGGGGAGATAAGACAAACTCTGATAAAGAAAGACAAGAAATTTTGTGGAATGCAGTCCCTATGTCTCATTATGATCCTCGAACAAATCAAAGTGAACTTGAAGTTCAAAAGATAATCCACCTACAAGAAGTGGCAAATAGACTGCCTGAAAAATTCACTGATGTCAAGACATTGACAAAGTCACATATACCAGCTGTTAATGTTCCTTGTAAAATTAAACTTCCTGATGAAGAAAATAAAATCATGCTAGCAAATGAGTCTAAAGCACGCCAGAAGCGTGGTAGACCTGTTGGATCCAAGGATAAAAATCCAAGAAAGACAAGGAAACTAAACAAAGAAGCTGGCATATCAAATGACATCGGTGTAAAAGAAGTAGAATTGATCGATGAAGAGACGTCTTCAAAAAGTGATCAAACACCTGAAATCGTTGACAACGAAGAGATCTCAATAAATTATATCATTTCAGGGAAAAGGTGGAACAGAAAAGAAATTGTCATGGATGAAATATTTGCATATGCAGCTGCTCTTGACATTTCTGAAGAAATCGAGGATCATGAACCTAGATCAATCTATGAATGTAAAAGAAGAAATGATTGGCCAAAGTGGAAAGATGCTATTGAGGCAGAATTAAAATCACTTGAAAAACGTCAAGTTTTTGGACCTATTGTCCAAACACCTGCAGGTGTGAAACCCGTTGGATATAGATGGGTATTTGTGCGTAAAAGAAATGAGAAAAATGAGGTTGTGAGATACAAAGCACGACTTGTTGCACAAGGTTTCTCACAAAGACCGGGAATTGATTATGAAGAGACTTATTCACCGGTCATGGATGCAACAACATTCAGATTCTTACTAAGTTTATCAATTCTAGAAGGGCTCCAAATGAATTTGATGGATGTTGTAACTGCCTATTTATATGGATCACTTGATAATGACATTTATATGAAAATTCCCGATGGTTTAAAAATGCCCGAAGCATGTGGTTCAAGACCCCGAGAGATTTACTCGATCAAATTGCAAAGATCATTATACGGGTTGAAACAATCGGGTCGTATGTGGTATAATCGTCTCAGTGAGTATCTGTTGAAAGATGGATATATCAATAATGTTATTTGTCCATGTGTTTTTATTAAAAGGACAAAAATGGGGTTTACAATCATTGCAGTTTATGTTGATGATTTAAACATCATTGGGACCCCAAATGAACTTTATGAGACGACTGAATATTTGAAAAGAGAATTTGAAATGAAAGACTTAGGTAGAACAAAACTTTGTCTTGGTTTTCAAGTTGAACATTTATCCAAAGGAATCTTTGTCCATCAGTCAACTTATATCGGAAAAATCCTTAAACGTTTTATAATGGACAAAGCATATCCTGTTAGTACACCTATGGTGGTACGTTCACTAGAAAAGCATAAGGATCCATTTCGCCCACGAGAAAAGGGAGAAGAGATTCTTGGTCCAGAAGTACCATATCTTAGTGCCATTGGAGCACTAATGTACCTTGCCAATTGTACACGTCCTGACATTGCATTTTCTGTTAACCTATTGGCAAGACATAGTTCTGCTCCAACTCGAAGGCATTGGACTGGAGTGAAACAAATATTTAGATATCTTCGAGGAACAATGGATATGGGTTTATATTATTCTAGAGACTCGAAAATGGAATTAGTTGGTTATGCAGATGCTGGATACCGGTCTGATCCCCACAAAGGAAGATCACAAACAGGTTACATATTCACATATGGTGATACTGCAATATCTTGGCGATCAACAAAGCAGACTCTTGCAGCAACCTCTTCGAACCATGCTGAACTATTGGCACTTCATGAAACAAGTCGGGAATGTGTATGGCTCAGGTCCCTGGTCCACAACATCCGAGAATCATGTGGTCTTTCAGTCAATAAAGGAAGTCCTACTGTTTTATTCGAAGATAATGAAGCATGTATTACCCAAACTAGAGAAGGCTACATCAAAGGAGACAGGACAAAGCACATTGATCCAAAATTCTTCTTCACCCATGAGCTACAGCAAAGGGGAGAAATTGATGTCTGTCAGATCCGCTCATGTGATAATCCGGCTGATTTATTCACAAAGGCACTTCCTACATCTCCCTTCGAGAAGTTGGTACACAAGATTGGAATGCGTAAACTTCGAGATTTATGGTGATTTCTATAGTCATGCTAAAATGAGGGGGAGACACTTCACTTTAATATATGTACAACACATGTACTCTTTTTCCTTAACTAGGGTTTTTCCCACAGGGTTTTTCCTAGTAAGGTTTTAACGAGGCATGATGTTTGTACGAGTCATCCAAGGGGGAGTGTTATGAAATATGAATAGTTGGATGACTTTCTACCTTTCTATTATTTATGTAAATCATTTAGTTCACCAACCTTTGGCTTTTCAATCCTTTGTAACTTATTTTCTATGACCTATATATAGGGCTTGTGCAAGGTTGTTGGATACATGAATGAATAAAGATGATCTTTATCTCTATTCTCTCTATTCTCTCTATATTATATATAGTCTATTATATTTTTACTACTAAAAAGCAGTAACTAATCAGAATTTTCGAATTAATAGTTCAATTAATCATCTTGACTAATTATAAATTATCCGATTAATCATTATTTCGTACTTTCATTGATTAAACTCGAAAAAAACCAGTATTAAATCAAATAATTAAACTTTTGTAATCGATATGGTAATTTATCTGCATTTTTTAAGTATTAAATTTTTACGATAATTGATGTATAGAACTGCCTGAGAAAAAGTTATCGAACTAATGTGCTTGCTATAGGACTTACATTCTCGCAGTATACCACCATCAATATTAAAATTTATCCGTATTTTAAAAATTTGTTTGTTTTTATTGTAGATCTTAACCAAATTTTTTACTATATATAGTCCAAAAATATACAAGGTGATGATCCTTCGTTTCTAAATTCTTTTGCAAGAGACCATGACTGTTTTTCTTTTCATTTTCACATAATTATTATTTACAACTTGGTCTTTATCACAGGGACATTCTTGATCACTGCTTTATCAGGGCGATAGCCCTCTTCCTCCTTTATTCTTGGTTGTAATTTACAAATTGCTGTGCAGTTGTATCAAATGAAGTGAATTATCATTGTCATTTTGTTTCTCCATTGTTAAATTGTTCGCAGAAATGGAGAAGAATGGCACAATGTTAATGCACAAATATGAGCTTGGAAGATTGTTAGGCCAGGGGACATTTGCCAAGGTCTACCATGCTCGGAACCTCAAAAATGGCCAGAGCGTTGCTGTGAAGATCATTGACAAAGAGAAAGTCCTCAAGGTGGGATTAACGGATCAAATTAAGCGAGAAATCTCTGTTATGAGGCTTGTGAAACATCCTAATGTGGTTCAGCTATTTGAGGTCATGGCTAGCAAGAACAAGATTTATTTTGCCATGGAGTATGTCAAAGGCGGAGAACTTTTCAATAAAATTGCCAAAGGTAGGCTTAAAGAAGATGCTGCACGTAAGTATTTTCAACAATTAATTGCTGCAGTTGATTTCTGTCATAGCAGAGGTGTCTATCACCGTGATCTAAAGCCCGAGAATCTCCTTCTTGATGAATATGGTAATTTAAAAGTCTCGGATTTTGGGTTGAGTGCGTTGCTTGAGTCGAAAAGACAAGATGGAATGTTGCACACAACTTGTGGAACACCAGCTTATGTTGCACCTGAGGTGATTAACAAGAGAGGCTATGACGGGGAAAAGGCTGATATTTGGTCCTGTGGAGTCATTCTTTTTGTTTTACTAGCAGGTTTTCTTCCTTTTACAGATAAAAATCTTATGGAAATGTATAGAAAGATTTGCAAAGGTGAATTCAGATGCCCGCAATGGTTCCCTCTTGAAGTCCGAAAGCTTCTATCAAGAATTCTTGATCCTGATCCAGTCACACGTATCACATTGGAAAAACTGATGGCAAATGCTTGGTTTAAGAAAGGATTTAAACCCATTCCAATTTCGAAGACTAATTGTAATATGCCTAGTAGTAGCACACCGTGCAGCGTTCTTGATTTTCCTGGCATCATTGATTTGGATTCACATGATGATAAAGAGGAAGCTTCAACAAGTTCTTCCATGAGGCCGACACCATTGAATGCTTTCGATCTTATATCTCTCTCACCAGGGTTCGATTTATCAGGATTATTTCAGGATGATAAGATTGAAAGATCACCATCTCGGTTCACATCACAAGAATCTGCATCATCAATAGTGTCAAAGCTGGAAAAAGTCGCAATGACAGAAAATTTTAAGGTCAAGAAGAAAGACGGGAAGGTGAAAATGCAAGGAAGTAAAGAAGGGAGAAAAGGGCAGCTAGCAATTGATGCAGAAATATTCGAAGTAACGCCTTCGTTTCATGTAGTTGAGGTGACCAAAAAAGCCGGTGATACAATGGAATATCTTAAATTTTACAACCAAGATTTGAGGCCTTCTTTAAAAGATATAGTATGGAACTCGGAGGGAAGTGATCAGAAGTTGCCGTAACAGCGTGAACATGAAAGACACCAATTTACCACGACGTCGAGGAGTTTTAAATATGCATGTTATATGCACAATTTAGTTTCATGCTAGTTTGTTCTCTGTGGTTTTGTTTTCTTGTTTTCAGAATTAAATAGTTCCTTAAAAGGCTCCATCATTAAGGCAGAAACGCTAGCAGTTGGTGAGGTTTGTATTGTTTTCTAGGATGATTTCTAACACTATTGTTAGAGTATATTCATAAACATATATGCACTTGCTAGATTTTATCCTTAAAAGGTACTCTTCTCCGAGATAGTAGTGCAAATCGTAAATTGTCAGGAGAAAATTGAGTAATGACGAAAAACTCTGAGGTTGTTCCGAACTGAGATTCAAGAGAAATTCATAAGCAATTCTAGATCAGACTTGAAAAGAATATTACCTTTATAAAAAAACACTGGAAACATTAAAGAAGTAGAAATAGCTAAAATGCCTGACAAAGAAAAATTAGCACTTAATCTCTACACTTGCACACAATCACAAAGATGAATTCCAGATTAACAACTCAAAATCGGAGGGAAAACAACTAGAACAGTGGCTGAAGCTGTTGAAGAGTAGTTGACAGCAGTTTGGCAAAAAATTTGATGTTGAAGCCAGGCAACTGTTTTGACAACTTAGTAGCATCTGATGAAAATTAAGTTTTAGCCAAATGAAACCCGTTTTATCGAATCAAGTCAGCTTGATTCGAATTGAAGCCCTATTAGAAACAGTAACTTGTGCTCTACAGTTCTTAAAAATTATTATTGTAAATCACAAGTTCAGAAATTTAGCAGTGTTAAGATATAGTTCTTAAAAAGTTATGAATTAGGAACTTCTAGAGGATCCTCTTTTGATACCCTCGAAAATTATATAGGGTGTTCTTAATCTTTCCATACAGTTATATACATAGGCAAATACAAATAGTTCAAGTTCTTTGTAGTAGAGCATTTGATCAATAAAAAAAGAATTTTTTTCTGAAACACACTAAATTACTGGATCAACAAATTATGTGCACAACTTGTTGGACGTAGTGTTTAACAATGACGTGATTTTACTAAACTGGCGTCAAGATGAAATGAAAGATAACAATCACTACAATGATAAAACCAAAAATTTGTGTCCTTTAGAGCAAAACTCGCAGTTGAACTCAGTGTTCATGATTCTCGACCATCCCAGGTTTATATATCAAGTTGAGGGGGTGAGGATCCCACGGGTGTTTAACTGTTTTGGCTTTATGACACACACTGCACAAATATAATACTAACAACATCGGTCACACCCGTGTATGAGTCCTTTCCAAATACCCATGTTGTGTATTTGTCCTTTCTCTAAAATTATCAGAACCTGAAAACCTCTGATTAAGTTTGGCGCAGCCTCTGTTAAAAATTTAATAGTACATTATACCCGTATAATCATGCTTAAAGGAAAAGAAGAGGTAAAATGGAAAATGGAAAATAAAATAGTAGATGGAGAACGTAATATCTCAAATGCTGACCTGCTCTGGCACACCGAAAATGGGCAAAAAATCTGCAGTTTGCGACAACAGTAAAGCCATTCTAATGGACTCAGCAATGCATTTGCCGAGCCTGCAATATTGTTCGAATTTGTGTTAAAACTCGTGGGAGAGAAAATTCAAGAAGTTAAGTTACTATCATTCTTTTTCTTGTATGGACTCCTTCAAGACACTTGGTCTAGTATAATGGCAAGACAATCTACAGAAAGCACTTGTTTAATTTATCTTTTCTTTAAGTTACCAACAAGCATGCAAATGAAGACTTCTTATTTTTTTTGAAACTACTTGATGAATATAAATTATAGTAAACCTATTGTGTAGATACCTGTGATATTGGATGCAGAGCTCATTCATCTACTTGGCTCCAGAAACAGATACAAAAGAACTCTACATTAGAATGATTTGTTTGATATGTAAACTTAGTTTTTTATATTGGTAAGTTGCTATCTTGTCTGTTAAATTCATTTCAACTTACTACTATCAATCCTCGATTCCGAAATATTTTAGAGATAAACCAATGTTGTAAATGAATAGAGTTGAATTCGATCAAGTCATAAATTTGAATTTGAAATTCATATCTACAAAAGTTTTATGAACTTGAATTTTGATCGAAAACATGAATTAACTATATTAACATTGACATAATAATTTCAATTTGAACTGGACTCGATTAAATTTGTAAAATACATTCAACACATAACATATATAATAAAAAGACTCACGAGTCGAGCACTTTGAAACTCCAGCTCGCCACACTTATGTTAAACGGTGTACAAACATGAATTCTTGTACAGTTTTTTTTAAATTCTCTTCAAGACAATGATGCTCTGCGACGCACCACAAACAACACTTACAGCAATAAGAGGCATTAGGCACATACTATATCGATCATGTGTTCGAACCAACAAGAAGCACGTATGTGGACTGTGGTTCATGTGCTTCAGGCGACACCTACCTGGTGCCTCTTCCCTGGAACATTTTAGTTTCTTAATCCAACCAGAAGCACGGAAGCATGTTATACTCTTTTGCATTCAGAACTGTACTAGCATATAGTCCTAAATGAGTGAAAAGAAGTCACACAAGATGAGTTCTGAGAAAAGAAGTTTTTATTTCTGTTTCTTTCTCAACTTAAAAACAAGACTATACAGACTAAGCTATATATCTACCAAGGAACTAAAATGTCAACTAAAGAGGACAAAGCTACTGCAACTCCAGCTGCAGGAAAAACAAAAATACAAGGAGACAAATAAGACTAACAGCTATTTCCATATAAGTCACTAAAGGACCGATGCTATTTTCTACACCCCCCCTCAAGTTGGACTTGGTGTGGTAGAGACAAGTCCCAACTTGAAAGATAGAAATTTATGAGGACCTTCTCCCAGGGGTTTCGTCATAATGTCTGCAAGCTGCAAAGAAGATTTGATATAGAACGTAGAAATGAACCCTGCTTGAACTTGTTCCCTGACATAATGACAATCCAGTTTAAGATGTTTAGTGCGTTCATGGAACACTGGATTCTGAGCAATGTGATGAGCTGCTTTGTTGTCACAGAATAGTGGAATGGGTTTAGGAATAGAGACCTGCATGTCTTCGAGAATCCCATCCAACCAGACTAACTCACTAGTAGTATGAGACATGCTTCGGTATTCCGATTCAGCTGATGACTTAGAAACAGTCTTTTGTTTCTTAGTCTTCCATGAAATTAGACTTTCACCCAGGAATATGCAATAACCTGTAAGGGATCTCCCACTGAATGCACAAGTACCCCAATCTGCATCACAAAATCCCGTGATGTTCAAATCAGATGTCGTTGAGTAAAATAGACCCCAATCACTTGTCCCTTTTAAATAACCAATCACATGTAAAGCAGCCTGCAAGTGAGGCTTCCTGGGAGCTTGCATGAATTGACTAAGTTGTTGCACAGAATAAGAAATGTCTGGCCTTGTCAAATTCAAATACAACAACCTACCTATAATTCGCCTGTATTGTTCAGGTTCTGTCAATAACTCTCCTGTATCAGTTGAGAGTTTCAGACCTTTTTGCATTGGAAACTTATTTGGTGTGCATCCACTCATCCCTGCATCCTCCAATAAATCGAGTATATATTTCCTTTGATTCAACATTGTTCCTTGTGAACTTCTGGATACCTCGATTCCCAGAAAGTACCTCATGAGCCCCAAGTCTTTAATAGTAAAAACATTGTCAAGCTCTTGCTTTAAAATCTGTATGTACTCTTCATCATCACCAGTGATGATCAAATCATCAACATATACTAACACCATGATTGTCTTCCCATTTCGAATCTTAGTAAAGAAACAGTGATCTCTCTTGGACTGTGTCATACCAAAATTCTTCAAGAATTTGCACAATTCCATGTTCCATTCCCTCGACGCCTGTTTGAGACCATATATGCTTCTCTTCAATTTGCATACCTGTCCTTGTTTAGCTTTCGTATATCCCTTTGGAGGCCTCATGTACACCTCTTCCTCCAAATATCCATGCAAGAAGGCATTGTTGATGTCAAGTTGATGTAAATTCCAGTCCTTTGTAGTGGCAAGAGCTATAAATGTTCTCACTGTAGTAAATTTTGCTACAGGAGAAAAAGTATCCGTATAATCCTTCCCCTTGATTTGTTTATCTCCTCTAGCCACCACTCTTGCCTTTAGTCTCTCAACTTCACCATTTCGTTTGTACTTTGTTTTAAACACCCATTTGCAGTCAATTGCTTTCTTCCCTTTTGGTAAATCTGTCAACTCCAAAGTTTCATTCTCCTCAAGGGCGCTTAATTCTCGATCCATTGCTTCCACCCAACCTTGTTCTCTAACTGCTTCTTCGTAGTTACATGGTTCTCTTATTTTCATGACATTATTAAGAGAACAAATGTATTCTTCAGAGTAATGTCCAGTGTTGCTCTCACTTAATCCCATTCTTTTGGCTAAGTTAGCTGACCCTCCTTTTCCTGGAATCTTGTAAACAAAATCTTTAAACTTCTCAGGGATGTGTGATGTTCTACTACTCTTCCTTCCTTCTTGTTGTTCACCTGGTATTTCAACCACAATTGGTTCTTGTGATTCCCTTTCTTCCATCACTGTTTCACTGTCATCATGTTCTCTTATCACTTCCTGCTCTTCAGGTTCCATTTGTTGTGTTTCTTCTTCATCTCCTTCATCATTTAATGGTTCATCCTTTTCTGCAATCACAACTTGATTCTCTATCTCACTGTTAAAGTCTCCCAAATTCCCTTTTCTTCCTTCTTTGTTTTCATCTGAAATTAAGAAGGGAAATATCTCTTCCTTGAACACTACATCTCTGCTGACGAAAAACTTTCTATTATGTAAATCAAACACTCTATAACCCTTCTGCTCATTTGCATATCCAACCAGAACACATCTCACTCCCTTTTCACCAAATTTATCCAGCTTCCCATCTATGTTAAAAGCATAACATAAACAACCTATTATCCTTAGGTGTTCATATTCTGGCTTTCTATTCAATAACCTTTCATAAGGTGTTTCCAAACCTATCACTGTACTAGGCATCAAATTAATCAAATGTGTTGCTGCTTTAACACATTCTCCCCATAAATACCTTGGTAGACCAGCATATATCCTTAAAGTTCTTGCAGTTTCTATTAAGTGCCTATGTTTTCTCTCAACTCTTCCATTTTGTTGTGGCACCCCTGCAACACTCCTTTGGTGCACTATTCCTTTTTCATTAAACATCCTCTTGCATTCAGATTTCATCACTTCTGTTCCATTATCACTTCTAATGGTTTTAATCCTCACTTTGAAATGATTTTCAACATAATTAATAAAAGTAAGCAAGATATCTTTAACTTGATCCTTACTTGACACCATGTGAGTCCATGTTGCCCTACTGTAATCATCTAAAATAGTTAAAAAAATAACTTTCTCCAGTGATGCTAGGAACCTTATATGGTCCCCATAAATCCACATGAACAAGATCAAATATGTTTCTGGCAATTGCATTACTAAGCTTGAAAGGGAGTTTATGATGTTTTCCAATACAACATGCATCACAAAAGAAATCATTTAATCCATTGGAATTACAGACTTGAATGTGCTTAATCTTAGAAACAGAGCTATGTCCTAATCTAGCATGTAAAATATTCAATTTTACAGCCTCATTACACATAACTACATTATTATTTTGTCTCCAAAAACTCCTTGCTCCCACTTGATTTTCTTCCTCTTTCACAACTTCTAGTCTATAAAGTCCATTTTCCTCCTTTCCTCTTCCAACTATCTCCTTAGTTGAAGGGTCCTGCAAAATGCAGGTGGTTGGATCAAAATTCACACTGATTTTGCTTGTCTTGATTAATTTACTAACTGAAAGTAAATTGTGATTGAACTCCTCTACATATAGCACATCATATAGGATCAGTTTCTTAGATAGTATTATTTCTCCTATCTTATCTACAATCTTAACACTTCCATTTGGTAAAACCACTTTGAAGTGAGAATTCATGACCCTTAAATTGCAGAAAATATCTTTATTACCACACATGTGATCTGAAGCTCCTGAGTCTATGATCCATGTGTCTTTATCATAGGGTCTATTTAGACTAGCTACATTAGATGCCAGAATTATACCTGCAAAGTTAGCCATCTTGTTGTTGCCTCCTGAAGTCTGTTGATTATTGAACAGCTTCATCATTTCTTGAACCACTGCTGACACTAGCTTTCCATCTGGTTTGCTTTCCTTTCCACTCTCACTTCCACATCCCATTTCCAATGGATCATCCTGTTCATACTCAACTTCTTCTCTTCCCACATTAGCTGCATATTTCTTATTTCCTCCAATTGCCTTTCCTTTTTCCAGGATTTCCAAACCATTCTGGATACCCTATCAGTTTGAAACATTCATCAGCAGTGTGCCCTCTTTTCTTACAGTGATCACACCATTTCTTCATTTTCATTTCCTTGGTCTCTCTTTTTTGTGAACCTAGGAAAAATTTTCCTTGACTCATTTTTGCTGCTGCAAAAGCACTTGCTTCTCCAACATACTGATTCTCAGCAACCTGTTTTTGTTTCTCTGCCTGCTGCACAAGGTGAAAGGCCCTGTTGAGGGTTGGCAATGGCTCCATTGCCATGATGTTTCCTGCAATATTCTCATTCTTCTTGTTCAAACCCATTACAAAGTCTATAACTTTGTTCCTTTCCTGTATTTCTGTGAACTTCTTCAAGAGCTCACATGTGCATTTCTTCATTGCCTCACAAGTACACTCTGGCAATCCCTCCACATCTTGAATCTCATCCCAGATCTGCTTCAGTTTGAAGTAGTATTCAGAAACAAGCATGTTGTCCTGCTCCAAATTTTTAACCTGTTTCTTTAAAGAGTACAGAAGAGGAGCATTAGTCTCTCCATACCTTTCTTTTAGCTCATTCCACAGCCTTTCAACTGAGTCTATATAGGTGAAGCTGTTAGCTATCTTCTCATCCATAGATCTGCACAGCCATCCCATAATCATGTAGTCATTTCTTATCCATAGTGGATATTTTGCATCATCACTTCTTGGCTTTTTGACCTTTCCTTCAAGAAATCCCAGCTTGTTCTTGGACCCCAGGGCAAGTTTTATGCTCCTGCTCCAATTGAGAAAATTCTCACCATTGAAAACAACATTTCCCAATGGTATGTTTGCATTATCTGAGTTCGCCAGGAAGAGTGGATCTGAGTATCCATTCTCACTTCTTGCTTCTTTCTCTTGTGTCATTTCTCTATCCTGTGTTGCTTCTTTCTTCTTTCTCCTGTGTAATTCCAGCAGTTCCAACCATCTTGTTTCTTCAATCTATAATGAAGATAACAAATTCTAATCTTTCAACCTTGTTGCTTTGATACCATGAAAAGAAGTCACACAAGATGAGTTCTGAGAAAAGAAGTTTTTATTTCTATTTCTTTCTCAACTGAAAAACAAGACTATACAGACTAAGCTATATATCTACCAAGGAACTAAAATGTCAACTAAAGAGGACAAAGCTACTGCAACTCCAGCTGCAGGAAAAACAAAAATACAAGGAGACAAATAAGACTAATAGCTATTTCCATATAAGTCACTAAAGGACTGATGCTATTTTCTACAATGAGAATCACATCTTTTCACGAGCATGTACTAGTCCTAAATGAGAATCACATTGCTAGGAGGGATGATGTGTGTCGTGGCTGCAATCAACGCATAGTATCAAGTAGATCATTTATTTATCGTTGCAGCATCATCACCGGAAACACCGATACTAAAGTTAGTGATGTTGATAATAAATTATGTACTAAATTCTTGTTGCACAAAAGTTGTGCAGAATTACCCCATACATTTATCTCTAAAATATTTCTGAATCGAGGATTGATAGCTGTAAGTTGAAATGAATTTAACGGACAAGATAGCAGCAACTCAACAATATTTAAAACTAAGTTTGCATTATCTAACAAATCATTTCAATGTAGGGTGCTTTTGAATCTGTTTCTGGACCAAGTAGATGACTGAGCTCGGCATCCAAATATCACAGGTATCTCCACAGTAGTTTTACTATAATTTATAGTCATCAAGTAGTTTAAAAATAAGAATAAGTCTTCATTTGCTTGCTTGTCGGTACCTTGAATAAACGATAAATTAAACCAGTGTTTTCTGTGGATTCTCTTGCCTCCACACCAAATGTCAGGAGTCCATACAACAAAAAGAATGATAGTAACTTAACTTCCTGTCTTATACTAATAATTATTATTAATTAAATCAGAACGCATAATTCAAGTATAATAATACACGATATGATTCTTTCAATCTTACTACCAATTATTTACTCTTTTATACTTGGTGCCAGACATATCTTTGATGTACATAACTACTATCGTTTCCAGCATGAACATTGCTCCTTATCAAATGACAACCGTCCGTTAAACTTCGTGGCTTCTTTCTACTTGAAAATAACATATCTTAAATTGATTAAATGAGATTAATCGATTCTGATGTTTTTTTTATTTTAATTGTTTAGGAAAATGGACATTATACAAATAACAGCTTACATGGGAGACAAGGACCATGAGAGATACCATTATAACAAACCATTATTCATATTCGAGATCTTCACCTTGTAATGTCAAGAACAATTGCACAAGCTTGATTGAGTTGCACTGTATAGGTTTCTTTTGTTTGTCGCACAAGCCTAATTTATCGTCGCATGATTTGTTATTTTACAGCCGGTATTGTGTTTTTGTGTATCGCATATGAAAACGAATTTGTATCGCATATAAAAACGAATTTGGTATCTCGTGCATTTCACTAGATAGTAACGCATGACAGTCGACAAACATTTGTTCCAAGCTTGTGGCTTCTCGTTTCTCAGAAACACTGGACCATCTTTTTATATAGTCATTTCTTCCATGAAGAAATCATATGCTTGGTTTATCTGTGAAAACAACATGTTGCAGGAAACTAATACCACGAAGCTAAACAGTAATCTGGTACTACAAACCAGTCAGTAGTAATTTAGGATCGAAACAGTGAATTGAGGTTCAGACATCGATATCAAAAAATAAATATTTGACAAATGGTCCACAACAAGCGAGTAGTGGTTTAGGATCGAAACAGTGAATTTAGTTCAGATATCGACCTCAGAAAACAGTAGATTGACAAATGGTCTTTAAACTGCCACCCATTCTTGCAGTGCAAAATTTCCCTGGCATGAAAGCAAATTTGGAACAGTGTCCCACAAGAGGCTGTTAAGGAGGAACCTCAATCGTACAATAAATAATGAATTAAATAAATGGGGGTGGAGGGACTCGAACCTGAGACCCCTCCTAACCGATCTCTGATATCATGTTAAGTAACCAATTCATCTAAAATCTTAAGGTGTCAGAGGAAGGTCCCAACAAGATATTATGCTACAACATATATTATTTAACAGAGGCCATGTAGCCAGTCACTCAACCACAAAATGTATATCTGTCAAGCAACTAACCACGGCCTTCTTGATCCAAATCGTTTAGGTTTCTATCCTTCACATTAATTTTGTTCTGTTTCTTCATTGGTGACTCGTAGTTGATCGTAAGAAGTATCCTTCATTAGACATTTCAGAGAAATGTCTAATGAAGGATACTTAAGGTCTAATGTCTAATGAAGTATCTACATGGTCCTTAAGGTGTTACATCCAAGCTTAAGGAGATAAAGTATCAAACTTGACAACTTAACTGGGGACCAATTCGAGTAGACCACACCAGAGAAATTACAAACATAATTTGCATCGTTCACATTCAAACGTAGAAGTAGGAAAATATAATAAGAATAAAATGCCAAAATGTCAATTACATTTCACCAAGAAACAATAAACACATACTCAGATTGCAAGTACAGGATATCCTCCTAACTTTGACACTAAAAGCTACCACGTTATGGGATTGCAAGTATCAACTGATAACCAAAAAAATTTAATAGAGAGTACAACTCTCGTTCAAATCCCTAGATCAGTTTTTACACCTCACAGAAAATATCTGTATTTTTGTATAAAAAGAAAAAATAAATTGTTACGAAATTCCTCCAACAACATAGGTAAGTAATTTTGTAACCTTCAGCCGCTGTTCATCAACTGTAAAGTTAATATCAACAATAAAATCACATAATGAGCAGCTCTACTCTAGCCGAGCAGTCTGACTGGTCATATGAGTTGAAGAGATTCACAAATAAATCAGTGATATTACCAATAGTATATATCTTGGAGTAGTTTCTGTCCTTCACGTCGATAGTTTTGACTAACTTTGCAAGAAGTATTATTCTTTGAGCAACAACCTTATGCCACGGAACATAATATTAACAATCCAAGTAAGAAGAATGTTCAAAAATAACATCTTAGTACTCTGGCATCAGATGCCACTGGTATAGAATTAAGGACTCCAAGTAAGATTGAAGGCTTTTCATACCGTAGCTTTGATAACATTCTGATCTTCATTCTCATGCTCATTACACCAAGCAATGGTTCTAGTCAACATTTATATTGTGTTTGGCTACTTCAACAGCTGCATTCACCAAAGTTCAGTTACTTTAAGCATTATTATTACACGAAACATGTCCTCTCTGAAATGAATGTGTTTCTTTTACTTTGGTAGCTGCAAACAAATACTAGTACTTAAGAAGCTGGAACGCGAGGCAGAAAGACCCATACAAATCGGAAAATGATTTCTTAATGTCCTCCAATAATTTCAATCAATAGAGTGGATACTAAACCTATAAATCACGTAACTATAATGTAACTACTTACATTATTAACAAAGTAAAAAATCAAAGTTGTGCGGCCTTGCTGATTAGCTTCTGTGTAACTTAATCCTTATGTGCTAAGCTTTTGCTCGTGATAAGACTGATTAGCTTTCACGTAACTTATTTCCTAGGTGTTAAGCTGTTTCTCATGATTGCTTTCCTGTTTTATTTACTCAAACTAAGCTTCCATCAAAAATCGTGTAGCCATGTCAATTAGCACAATCGATGGCTAAATATTTTGTGTAATCCATGCTATAGACTGCAACCACAGAGATGCAATATAATGTGGGTACTTCAAGAGTTATTACTATAACTAAAGGAACTAGAAGCCAACATAGTACATATTTTATATTTTTAAATTTCAGTGATTTCATTTATCACGAAACAGAGTAAACATTACAAGATGCAAACACGTTATGCTCCAATTAAGAGACACAGTAACAGAAACAAAAACAAACAACTATCTATACAGAAATTATAAATACAGAACAAAAAGGAAAGAGAAAAGGCCGTAACCTGTGTCTCTCTATCTCCTATTCAGTGTCTGAGGGCATTTGTGAAGGTTCTGCAGACTCCAACAACAAAAGATTCTGCAATGCCGGCCTCAATTCATGGTCACAAAACTCTTCATATTCTGTTTTGTCTCCGCCCTTTTTCTTCACTTCTACTACGCACAAGCTCGGTGTCAGTTCAAATATCTCAGCAACAATTGTCAAAGGTCCGTTAACCCCCTCCTTAGAACCCTCCATACTCATCCTGCAATCTTTCTTCCTCACCGTAAAACTAACCACCTTCGCAACTTCCTCCAATCTGGATAATATATTAGGCACAGATGCATTTGACACAAACCTTGAATATTTCCCTTCCTCCTCAAACAATCCGGATAAATCAAACCCCGACGACATTGAAATCAAATCAAACGCATTCAAACTAGCCGGTCTAGGCAAACTCAAGAACCTCCTCCTACTCTCCATCTCTGATTCTGACTCAGACATAGAAGTATCTGACATATAATTAATTGCATCATCGACATCCTCTTCAACACTACACAATTTATCATCCTCAATATAAAACTTAATATGCTTAAACCCCTTCTTGAACCATCTATTTTTCATAATCTCCGGAATTGTCATCCTAGTTTCCGGATTAGTATCAAGAATTCTAATCAACAACCGACTCAATTCAGGCGAAAACCATCTAGGACATCTAAATTCCCCTCTATAAATCTTCTTATACATAACCATAATATTTTGATCATGAAAAGGTAAATAACCAGCCATTAACACAAACAATATAATCCCACAAGACCATAAATCAACCTTAGCGGCATCATACCCTTTTCGCCCCAGTACTTCGGGAGCAACATAAGCAGGGGTACCACAAAATGTATGAAACAAACCATCCCCTCTAATTTGTTCCGATATAGCACTAAGTCCAAAATCCGAAACCTTAAGATCACCATTTTCATCTAACAAAATATTTTCAGGTTTCAGATCTCTATGAAAAACGCCACGAGAATGACAAAATCCAATAGCCGAAATTAATTGTTGAAAATACTTTCTAGCAACATCTTCTTTTAATCTACCCTTAGCAACCTTATTAAAAAGTTCCCCACCTCTAACATACTCCATAATGAAAAATATCTTAGATTTAGTAGCCATTACCTCAAACAACTGCACAATATTCGGATGTCTTACACGTCGTAAAATAGAAATCTCACGTTTAATATGCGCGATCAAACCACCCTTAAGAATCTTCTCCTTGTCAATGACCTTGATCGCAACACTTTCATTGGTTTTAATATTTCTTGCATGATAAACCTTTGCAAAAGTGCCGTGGCCAAGGAGTTTTCCTATCTCGTAACGGCCTAACAGGAGGCCTTCGCCTTGTTTTCGTGTCGTGTTTTTGGCGGGAGTGGCAGTGGCTGCCATAGGACGTGAAAATCAAGGTGGATTTTTAAGGTGAAATAGAGGTAAAGAAAGTTGACATGAAGGGAGGGTTTGAAATGTTTTGTTTGAATGTAGTTTCCGATGTTTGTGTTTGATCTCTTCTTGTTGTTGGTGGTGGTGGTTAATGTATCTGTAAAGTAACGACAATTTGAGTGCCAGCAATGTATGTATTTATAGTGGAAAAAGATAACAGACAGGATGTGATAACGCCTACCGTTTATGACAAGTAGAGTGTGTCGGATTGGTGAAGCTCTCTCTCTAGCATTCTGGAACTACAGTATAAAATAATTTATTAAAGTTTAATTTCTATAGAATGCAAAACAATTCTTCTTGGCAAATCTTTTCATGAACATATAAGTCACTTATTTTGAAAAAAACTTCGTATTTACATACTTTTTTTAGAGAAAAATATGTATGGGAAGTTTAATATTCGTTATCTTGCAAAAATAAGTTACTTATTTCATAAAAAAGTACATATTTCCTAACTTTTACTTTTTTCCAAAATAAGTAACTTATTTCTGAAAAATAAAATTTCTCAAACGGAACCCAAGTTATCACTGCAAAATGTTCCTACCCACCGTTCTAACCATTTTTTACGCTTTATGTTTTGGATGTCGTTCCCAATTTTTTTTATTTCTATAATTTTCAATCACAATAAAATTAAAAATCAATTATATCTATTACTTTACTTCACTATATTTAATTTCATTTTTCATTTTAATTAATTTTCTTATTTTTATCGATTACTTTACTTATTATTTTAATCTCCGTATCAAATTTTAACGTAAATAGTAAATAAATGATTACAACGGAAGACGGGAGGAGTACTAAATTTCATCCTGGGACAATCACAATGCAAACAAATAAGTGTAATTAAGATTGATTTAAGATTTTATTTTAAATCCTTAATTTATTCACACTACCAGGTTTTATATATTGGATTGCATAATTTCTTTTTTTTTTTTTTATGAAAGAGTCGGGATTATGAACAACCTACAAAGTAAAATTACTTCTCATGGTAGATAATAAAACATCGGGGGTTGAAAATTCAAGTACTTGTTTTGCTTTCACTATTACATTTATATGGCATAAAGCAATTTTGACTTTGTTTTTCAAGTTAACACCAAATTCTCACAAACAATGTGTAATAATTTCTAACAATTTTCCCTCTCAAGTATCGTCTCGACATTTGTCGAATTTATCTCCAATTTATATGATCTGACTTCTCCTTAATTCATACGAAAATTTATCTACCTACGCAGTAAGTCGTTCGTCCTATGCCTGTTTTCGTACTTATTTTGATAATATTACGGATCACTGTAATTTCAACTTTGATATAACTTTTTGGATAGTCAACAAGCAAATTTAGACTCCATAACTATTATTATATTATTTATTTTACACTTAATTTTGATGTATTTATTTTTGTATAACTTCCAAAAAAATTATAATAATATTGTTATGTCTAAAATCACACTTGAGTTCAATTTAAGACTAGGAAGGTTGCAAGTCCAATCTACAAGATTCAAGTGGGCTAGTGTAAGACTCTTTGATTGGAAAACATATTTGGAGCCGAGGTGAAACGGCTTCAGTTGTTGGTACCGGTTGGCTTCACTGGTTGGCGCTGGATGGCTTCACCGGTTGATGCTGGTAGCATGGACGACCGTTTGGGCAGCAGCGCCAGATTGGTTAAAACATAGTTGACTAAGTTTGTTGGCCTGCTGGTTGGTTTTATATGGGCAACACAAAGCTGGGAGCTGAGCTGGGAGTTCAATATGACTAAGGTAAAAGTCAAAAACGTGCGTACATGTTGGTGATATATTTGTGTGATATATATTGTGTATATTTGCTGGGAAAATACATAAATAGGTGAGGTGAGATAACTACCTTGCAGTTATGGCTCAAGGGATGGTGGAAAATGTAGTTGAAGACATTTCAAATATGGGTAACTATTGGTAACTGCCAAGTAATTGAGTGTTGGGCTCTGATTGGCTTGCTGGTGCATGGGACCAGGCTGGAAAAATAGAGATAGGCATTTATATATGTATTCTTTGTTGGTTGTACAAGTTCATTGTATTTCTGCACTTGTATTATTTTATGCTAGGCAATAGAAAAAAGTCTGTAAGCATAAATTTGGGATGTATCCTTTATATTGTGGGCAATACAAAAGTTAGGCTTGGTACCTGTAAATTGTTGTGTGTGTTTACATTTGCCTGATAATTAGACACACCTGCACACACGTGGTTCTTGTGTTGCGTTTTGGTTTAGTATTCCACTGTGCTAGGTTTAACCGGGTTGCTGGGCGACAACCTCTCAGGAAGGCTACTGTTCCTGGGACGTTCGGGCGACAAGGGCAGGCCGCACATGTCAGGAGTTTAGATTAAAGAAACAATCATGTGATAGCTAGAAAAGTATAGACCAAGTGATATCAATCCATTAACACCTTAGGATCATCCAAAGACAATGGAGGTTGATAAATCTTTTTTAAGTTAGAGGTTCGTCAATAAAGAAATTCACGCGGGTGAACCCCAAATGGGTTTATTTGTACTTTAGACATGAGTATATGAACCCAGGATAGGTTTATCTAGGCATCAGATGCATGTATAGGGACTTGGAAAGACGCATAGAATGGGGGTACATGTATGTGAACCCCTTATAAGTTCATGTTTACCCAGGTTCCTGGCTTCCAGAATCATTGTTTGATAAGGACTCAGCCTCCTTAACTTCATGAACGTGTCTTATCACTTTATAACAACTTATCTGGAAGAATTTACATGGCGATAATAAGATAAATATGTTAGTTGGGAAGATAAATACAATACATATGTGATGTATACACACATATATAGGTAATTACACAATATACATGGTGTATATATACACACAGCTATAAACCGAAAAGCTAGTGCTCATGCAGTGTCTTAAGAAATTTAGGACTCTTCTCCATCAATTGAAATGCTACTCGATCCGCATGGTCAGGAAGATGAGGCTTATCAAAACATGTGGCTGAGCTATCCAGTAAGGAGCCCAAAACCCTATAACTAGACGAGACTTGATTCCTATAAATATAGGATATGTAGGCATTTTGTAAAGGTTGAATATCACTTCATTCTACAAGATTATGTAGAAAAATTGAGCAATACACATCTCTAGCAGCTGGGATCGACTGAGTAGGTATTACTCCATCCTTGTTGTCCGATGACTTTCCAAACTCAATCATAAAAACACCATAGACAATCACCCACTTCGATAGTTGAACCTGTTAGGCCGAATACACAAATAATAATCAACTTTGTATGAGAGATTAACAAGTAAAAGCGTTTATGCACTTAAAAAACTTCTGATATTTCAAACCCTCTTCGTGATGTAAAATATCACAAAGAGCTGCTAGGTTACAATAATGATAATTCGTTATCGATACCCTTCTAGGGTTAACCTATCTGTATTTATATAACATACAGCTACGATACAATCTCTAATTGATATTCCTAATAATCAGCTATACAATGATATCAATTACAGATTGTCACACGTCTCCTATGTCAACTCGATCTCTTTGATAGCTATCCAATCTTCAAAGATATCGCTTCCATAATTAATCTTTAATCACTGTTGAACAGTAGACGCGCTTCCTCCAGACAGAGTTTAACAAACTCTGTCGAGCTTCCAACTGTCAGAGTTTACACAAACTCTGACTACTTCCAGCTAAACTCTGATAACTCCCTGTAACACTTAAACACTGATCAAAACACATCAATTATATTTAACAATCTCCCCCAACTTGTTCATTATCAAAAATGTACAAGTTAATAACAATAATTGATGATGTCAAAACAAATGATAAATACAGTGTTTATACAGATTTAGAGTTTAAGCTTGAAGACTATAGAGAATAAGAAAATTCTTACAGAATTTTAATCTCTAATCATTTCAAGATCTGGCATGGTTCTGAGATAATCAATCAGCAATCTTCTTTCTGCATTTTCAAGTTCAGTCTTCATTGCTTCTTTGATTTCTCTGAGTTGAGGATCACTTTCATCTGTTTGGTAAATAGCAGCCCTAAGATCATAAATCTTGTTTCTTCTCATTTCATTACCCAGTCTGATAAATCTGTCTTTTTCTGCCTGAGTATTGAATTCAAGTACTGTGATTCCCAAATCAGTTTTTAATTTTGCAGTACCTTTCTTCATTTCAATGAGATTGCCTTGATAATCCCTGTACTTAGGAATGTATCTGCTATTGTATTTCTGTCCTCTAATAGCCAGATTCTGAGTCATCTTCTGTCTTAGTACATGAGCAACAGATTGAGTCCTTCGACTATTCACCTTGAGAAGATATAGAACATACTCTAGTTCTTCCCAATATTTCAAGATGATATCATTCTCACCAACTTTGAATACTGTCCCATCAGCCATGAAGTAAAGAAGAAAATCTTTATCTAAACTCTTCTGATAAACCAACTGCACTGATTCCAGTCTATCCAGACTCTCTTGAGGTACACCACGACCTGGAACAGCCAGTGAAGAAGGATCTCTAGGACCAGTATATTGCCTCCTGTCTCTATGTGAGCCTAATCCAGCTTTATTATTTCCAATCTTACCAGATAAAGCTCTTCCATCAGAAATATTCATTGAGACTCCAGATAACTCATTTGGATCAGAAATTGTTCCTTTGCCAAAAACAGATTTCAACTGAGAAGATAGAGGTTTAAACACAACTTGTGTAGCAACAGAGGTTGTATCTTTCTTCTTTGAATCTTCTCCTTCCATAACAATACCTTTCAGCTTGTGTTTAGCTTCAGCTTCTGTTGATTTCTTAGATAAATGTGATCTTTGATCAGCATCAACATTTTCCTTGATTACAACGCCTTTAAGAACAGGCCTAGGAGCTTTTTCTTTTTGTACTTTGTCAGACTTTAAAGCTTTAAGATGTTCTTCATGTAAACTCTTTTCCTCAGCTTCAATGTCTTCAATCGTTACTCCTTCCTCATTCTCTTCAATGAATAACTTAGCAGCCAACTCTTCATCAGTTTGTGGATTTGAAGATAACAGTAAACTCTTGGTCCTTGAAGTTCCTTGAGTATCAGTATTTCTTCCAACAGACTGTGATTTGGATGACTTACTAGTTCTCAGAGTTTGAACCTCCTCAGCCTTTTTCTCTCCTTTGTCTTTGTTACCTGCCCCTCCATCTCCAGAACTATCCCTTCTAACAACTCTCTCCCCCTTTTTGACATCATCAGGCATAAGGATAGAAGTAATTAACTCCAGAGAGGTAGCAATAGAATCAATTTTAGCAGATAAATCAGACTGATTCTCTTCAACTTTACTCAATCTGGCAAGGATATTGTCTTGAGCTTTAGAGAATTTTGTAGTCACTAGTTTGGAATGTGTTTCCATCTTCATCTCTCTAGCTACAACCTCATTTCTCAAAGAAGTGATTGCCAAATTAGTATCATCAAATCGTCTATCCAGAGTTTTAACTTGAACTATAGTTGCTTTCAAGCAAGAAAGAATCTCTGGATTAGAGATAGTATCAGCACTTTGCTTAACAAACGTAGCTGCCCTTCTTGATGGAAAAATACAATCTTCTTTGTACCATTCAGCAGCATTCTTGGCAAATTGTGCTCTTTCAACTTCATGAGAAGAACAAGGTTGAGAAAAAGGTGTATGTTTATCATCAGTTTGTACTGGTGCACTCAGAGAAGTATCAGAGTTTGCACTACTGTCACCTTCAGCTTCAACACTTGTAGCTTTAACTGGTTCATCGTCAGCCATAGATTTAGCAATATCTTCTGTAGGCTTTTGAGGATTTTCTTCATGTTGCTCAGGCTCAGCAACAGGCATTGACTGAGAAGTTACTTTGGTTGCCTGATCAATTTCTTCACCTTCTTCAACAGTGTGGTGAGCATCAGATATTATCTCAGTATGAGATGCCACAACTTCAGAAGGTACAGATGTAAGTTGATCAACTACACCAACATTAGAGATAGGATCAGAAAATGGCATAAATGAATCAGGAACATCATTTATTGGAGAAACACCATCTCTTGCATCCTCTTCCGCAGGCATTTTATCCTCTGCAGGCATTACATCCTCTGCAGGTACTACATCCTCTGCAGGTATTGCATCTGTCTCAATCTCAACAGAAGGTGTTTGCTGTGAAACAACCTCTGGAGCTTCAATATCGTCATCCACAGAATCAGAGAATAACACTTTTCTTCGTTTTGCTAGAGGTACATTATCTGAATCCTCTTCGCTAGTTGGTGGAGTTCGTTCTACCACTGAGAGTGACTTAGATATGTTTGCCCGAGCTTTCATTCTTTTCCCCCTTCTAGTGTAAACAGCTTCAGGAGATTTCCGTTTTGATTTTCTTTGTGTCTCTACTTCCTGCTTTAGACTTGCACGTAGTTTAGTAACTGCCTTCTTAGCTCTTTGCATTTTAGACTGTGATGCTGGTGGAGATTGTGACGAATCAGAGTTTGTGTTTGAAGTGGGTGAAGGTTGCTTTGCAGGTGAGTCAGTGTTTGGTTCTAGTTGAGGTTCATCTTGTTGTGGTGCATCGTGTTGTGGTTCCTGTTGGTCTTGTTGTGGTTCTTGTGGTTGATTTAGAAAATTTCGTAAAGCAAGAGGCATGATAAACTCAGGAAGATTTTCTTTACCAACATCCTTGTTAGTCATATCAGAGAATATGCGCTTATTGACTCTAAAAGGATCAACTGTATCAGTTTCATCAATGTCAAGACCAGGTACACATGCATTGAACAACATTTGACAGAAACGAGCATAATAAACAGTGGTAGTCTCTGACAATTTATCACCTAAATTCATCAAAACATATCTACCAAAATCAAAATTAATACCATAGAGCAAAGAATACCCGATATGGAGACTATCCATTGGAATGGCATCCCAGTTTGTGACTTTCTTCTGGAATGTTCTTGTTATGCAATCAAAGAAGAAATTCCATTCTTTTCTAAGATTTGGTCTTTTTATACTGCCGAGCTTGTCAAGAGATTCCATGTAACCTATCTCTTGTAGCATATCTCTCAGATAACTTTCATTAACCAGAGCATAAGAAGTATGTGTGTCAAAACCCATCGTATCTCGTACAGTCTGTGGAGTAATCACATGGTCTTGATCGTCATAGGTGAAGATAATGGTAGGAGTTCCACTTTCTCCTCCATCCACATAAACTGAGTTCTGCCAGAATGAAGCAATTTGAGACGCAGAAAGAATAGCAGGTCCAGTCAGAGCTTGTCCAATCTCTGAATCCCTCAAAAAGTTCTGCATGAGATGAAACGATTCTGGAACGCGTTCATGATAGAGTGGAGCTTCATAGTTATTAGGAACAAACCGTAAGCCAAGAGCAGTGAATGCTTTAGATGCCATTGAGTTAAGAATTCCCAAGAATTTCCAAACGATATGAATGTAGAAAAAGTGTTTGCGTGAGTGCCCAAGAGAAAAATAAGAAAACTGTGAGAGTAAGAATAAAGCACACTTGTTTGGACACTAAAGTGATTAAATTAATAAAAACTCAATCTCTTATGTAACAAACACTCAAACAGTTCCTTGATTAATGTGTAGTGGGACACGATAATAGGTAAGTGGGACACATTAAAGACGAGTGGGTCATGTGCGCCTATTTTTAAAAAGAGTATATTAAAATTAAAACATTAAAATATTTGATTTTAACAAAAATCAAATAATACTCTTTTAAAAATATCTGGACCCAAGTAAAATCAGAATTTGAAACGTTTACCTGTTGCCTTTAATAACCAGAATACGAAGCGATTAAGGACTTCGTTCTTACCCATCTCTATTTAAGGCCTAGAGACTTGATCAGATTATTTCATTAAACCTTTAACCTTTCAGTCTCCCCTGTAAAATCACAAACCTTTCAAACCAAATACTCTTGAAAAACAATGGCTAACCTTACCATCAAAGAGAAAAACCTTCATCTTGTCGAAAATAGAGACATCTTCAGCTATACTCGTGAAGAGTTTGAAGCGTTTGAGTGGGAAAGGCAGCTTGAGACGCTGTGGCTTCAAATGGATGCTGGTCTGGAAGAGCTCGAGAGAGAGAAACCTGCAAGGGTGATCGACATCGATGCTGCCCTCCAAGCAACATTGGCATGGCTCTCCTCGAAGGCATCCTCATCCACCACCACCAACCATTGTTAATGAATATGTCAGCAAAAATAACCTTATCCCTTCAACTTCCACCCAAATAAAGTGGCAAAGATGGGATCTGGGAGTTTTTGCTAACAATGGAGTGGTGTGGACGGACTTTTTACTTTCCTGTTGAATAGATTAGCAGATAGAGAGAACAAAAATATGTAATATTTGCTTGTAATCTCTTTCTTATTATCAATGAAAATTTTGCTTTTCTAATCATATTCATTGTTTTCTGCAACTGTTATTTGAGTGATATGAACTGTTCTTCAAGAAAATGCATCAAGAAAAGAATATGAAAAACTAATTAAAGTAATCATATAAAGAACACATTCATCAACTATCCACTGAAACAGTTGTCAAAAACCCTACTTACTCCAAGACTTTCAAATTGTCCAAGTGAAAATTTACCTTAGAGTACAAATCACGAATCAACAGCGTTTGTCAATTCTCCAACTTTATCATCGAAACCCTTTCATAAATCGCACAGTTGTGAATATGTGTGTGTGTGAAGCAGAGTTTACTAAGTCAATCTTTAGAGCATCTAATTTTTTTTTTTTTTTTTTTTTTTTTTTTTTTATTCCAGTAATCAGAGGTTGGAACCAGTCACCAAAAATTCAAAAATTTTAGCCCTTATCATTTTGATAAGTTCCTGGGTCATCCCAGTATTTAACTAGTCACCAAAAATCAGAGAATTTTAGCACATATTTTATACCAATAGGTTCCTGGGTCATCCTAGTATCCAACATAATCTCAAAGGAGTATAACAACCTATATACACTTTCTTTGGGGTATTGCAGTAAACATTTTATTTTATCAGAGTATAACTAACAGAGTTTAGAGTTCATCAACATCAGTAGTTCTTCATGAAAGGTAATGCACACAGTATTTATAGACTCAGAGTTTAGGACAGAATAAACTAAGAGATGCTATAAATATGAGCCAGTATCATGCTGTGTTAACTTTCTGCACAATCTAAGATTAGATCTCAATAACTCAGAAAGATTCATGATTAATTGCTGAGAATCATGCTTCATACATATTTCTTCATTGGTGTTTTCATTCAGACAAAAATCAACTCAAAGTTCACAGAGTTTATCAAACTTATTAACAGTGTATGACATATGTACATTCGATATCTCAAAGACTCAATATGCCAAAATAACACTATTCGATATCTCAAGGATTCGATATGTCAAAATAACACTATTCGATATCTCAAGGATTCGCAGAGAAAAGAGCTATTCGAGAAGTGATTCGATGTGTCAAGATAACACTATTCGAGAACTTAGAGTTATCGATCAAGGCAACTCCAGTTCTCGAATCACTCACTTAGTCACTTCTCGAATACATTCTTGAGGACAAAATATGACAGAGTTTAACAGAGTATGCATAACAGAGTTTAATCAACAGAGTTCACTTAGTATTTAACCAATCAGGAAATATGATTAATACATCACATAAGTAAAGTTTGAATCTAACCAACATTTCTAGTCAGAACCAGAGATCATTCCTAGTTCATTAACCAGCCTTGTAAATGTAACTTCACTCAATGGTTTAGTGAAGATATCTGCAAGCTGTTGTTCTGTAGAGACAAAATGTAGTTCAATATTTCCTGCTTCCACATGTTCTCTGATGAAGTGGTACCTTATGCTGATGTGCTTGGTCATTGAATGCTGTACTGGATTACCTGTCATAGCAATAGCACTTTGGTTATCACAGTAAATAGGTATATTACTGTACCTCAATCCATAATCCAGCAATTGATTCTTCATCCATAAGATCTGTGCACAACAGCTACCAGCTGCAATATACTCTGCTTCAGCTGTAGATGTGGAGATTGATTTCTGTTTCTTGCTGTACCAGGAAACAAGTCTGTCACCAAGAAATTGACAACTTCCACTAGTGCTCTTTCTGTCTACCTTACAGCCTGCAAAGTCAGCATCGGAATACCCAAGTAGCTTAAAATCTGATTCTCTGGGGTACCACAGACCTAATGATATGGTGCCCTTGAGATACTTGAAGATTCTTTTCACAGCTGTCAGATGTGGCTCTCTAGGATCTGCCTGAAACCTTGCACAAAGACAGGTTGCATACATGATGTCAGGCCTACTAGCTGTCAAGTATAGAAGAGATCCTATCATGCCCCTGAAGTTTGTCATATCCACTGAAACTCCTGTGTCTTTGTCCAGTTTAGTTGCTGTTGCCATGGGAGTTGATGCAGATGAACAGTCAAGCATACCAAATTTCTTGAGAAGATTTCTGGTGTATTTTTCTTGATTAATGAAAATTCCATCTTCTGTTTGTTTCACCTGTAGGCCTAGAAAGTAACTAAGCTCTCCCATCATGCTCATTTGATATCTGGATTGCATGAGCTTGGCAAACTTCTTACAGAGTTTATCATTAGTAGACCCAAAGATGATGTCATCAACATAAATTTGAACTAAAAGGAGGTCACTTCCTTGGTTGAAATAAAACAGAGTTTTGTCAATTGTACCTCTGTTGAATCCACTTTCGAGAAGAAACTGAGCAAGTGTCTCATACCATGCTCTTGGTGCCTGCTTAAGTCCATATAGTGCCTTATCTAGTCTGTAGACATAATCTGGATATTTGGGGTCCACAAATCCTGGTGGTTGTTCAACAAACACTTCTTCTTCAAGCTTTCCATTCAGAAAAGCACTTTTCACATCCATCTGGAACACTTTGAATTTCTTGTGAGAGGCATATGCTAGAAAAATTCTGATTGCCTCCAATCTTGCTACTGGAGCAAATGTTTCATCATAATCTATTCCTTCTTGCTGTGAATAACCTTTTGCTACCAGTCTAGCCTTGTTCCTTGTGATAACACCTTCACTGTCAGTCTTGTTTCTGAAAACCCATTTAGTACCAACAATAGATCTGTTCTTTGGTCTTGGTACAAGGGTCCAAACTTCATTTCTTTCAAATTCATTTAACTCTTCCTGCATTGCTGTTATCCAGTCTGCATCTTGAAGAGCTTCTTCCACTTTCTTTGGTTCATTTTTAGACAAGAATGCATGAAATAGACATTCACTTGCAGTAGCACTTCTTGTCTTTACTTTTGCATCTGGATCACCAATTATCAAATCAGGTGTATGTGATTTAGTCCATTTCCTAGCAGAAGGCAAATGACTTCTATCAGCATGTGATCCTCCCCCTTGATCCATGCTCTCCTGATTCTGTTGTGATCTATTTTCGTTTTCTGAGACTCCCCCTGAACTTGACTGTCCAGAGTCAGAATTTGAATTTTCAGAGTTTGAAGCATCAGAGTTTGATCCAGATTTTTCAGTTGACTCAGTATCAGTGTTTGAGTCTTCATCTTGATTATGCTCCCCCTCAACTGATTCTCCTCTTTGTTGTGACTGAGAAGTTTCTCCAGAATTTATCAGTAGAGGTTCAGAGTTTGTTTCAACAGAGTCTGTCAGAATTGTTTCATCAGAGTTTCCTTCATCAGAGTTTAAAACTTCATTTTCAAAGTTCAGTTGATCATATTCGTCTTTGTCTTCAAGTCCAGTTATCTTCTTATCATCAAAAGAAACATGTATTGATTCCATGATCACTTTAGTTCTCAGATTGTAAACTCTGAATGCCTTTGTTGATAGTGGATAGCCAACAAAAATTCCTTCATCTGCCTTTAACTCAAACTTGGTCAACTGTTCTGGATGAGTCTTCAAAACGAAACATTTGCACCCGAAAATATGAAAGTATTTCAGGTTAGGCTTCTTTTTCTTCACCATCTCATATGGTGTCTTTCCATGCTTATTGATCAGTGTTGCATTTTGAGTAAAACAAGCAGTTTGAACAGCTTCTGCCCAGAAATAAGTTGGCAATTTTGCTTCATCAAGCATAGTTCTGGCAGCTTCAATTAATGTTCTATTTTTTCCTCTCAACTACACCATTTTGTTGTGGTGTACCAGGTGCTGAAAATTCTTGTTTCACTCCATTGTCCTTGCAGAATTCTTCCATTGTTGCATTTCTGAACTCAGTTCCATTATCACTTCTGATGATTCTCACTTTGTTGCTTGATCCTTTGTCCAGAAGCTTCACATGCTCCATCAGAGTTGATGCTGTTTCATCCTTCTTTGCTAGAAAATACACCCAGGTGAATCTAGTGTATTCATCAACAATGACTAAAGCATATTTCTTCCTTGCAATAGACATAACATTTACTGGACCAAATAGATCAACATGAAGAAGATGATGAGGATCAGTGATAGAAGATTCTGTTTTGCTCTTGAAAGATGACTTCCTTTGTTTAGCCTTCTGACATGAGTCACATAGGCCATCAACATTTAACAGGGTCTTTGGGAGTCCTCTTACAAGATCCTTTCTGATCAATTCATTGATGTTGTTCAAGTTCAAATGTGAGAGTTTCTTGTGCCACTTCCAACTCTCTTCATTAGACATTCTTGTAGACAGGCAAACAGCTTTTCCAACAGAGTCTATCAAAAGCTTGATTTCATAAATGTTGTTTTGCCTGTGACCAACTAGAACAACCTTCCCTGTAGATTTGCTGATTACTTCACAGTATTCAGGTTGAAAATCTACATGATATCCCTTGTCACAGATTTGACTCACAGATAGCAGGTCATGCTTGAGTCCTGGGACATGAGCTACATTGTTGATGATGACATTTCCAAGATTGATATTGCCATATCCCAATGTTCTTCCTATATTGCCATCACCATAGGAAACTTTTGGGCCAGCCTTCTCCTCATATTCTGATAGCAGGGCTTTATTTCCAGTCATGTGTCCTGAACATCCACTGTCCACGACTAGGGTTGCCTCCCTGTTACCCTGCAATCACAAACAATTACTGAGGATTAGTTTTAAGGATCCAGACTTGCTTGGATCCTTTGGCATTCTTAACTTTGTTAGCTTTTGCAGCGGAATTAACATTATCAGAGTTTGAGCTAACAGTATCAGTGTTTGCACTTGCAGTATCAACTTTAACCCATTTTAGATTGGGTTTCAGTTCATAGTAATTATGATAGATAGCATGATATTTTCTGCAAGTATAGATGGAATGCCAAGTGCTTCCACAGTGTGTGCATAGAGTCTGTGGCTTAGTTCTAGCAGAATCCTTCTTTACCTCAGACTTTGTAGGTAAAGAATTTATATTTTTATTTTTCTTGCAGAAATTTGCAAGATGCTTAGTACTACCACAGTTATGACATGTCTTTCTTGGAGCATAACTAGCAAGCATTGGTTTATTTCCTGAAGTAATGCCTACTTTTCCATTTCTGTTCTTGTTTGACACTTTCTTTTTCTCAACAGATTTTAACTCCTTCAATTTATGTTTGAGTTGTTTATCTGTCATTGAACCAATGTTAACCTGATTAACACTAGTTTTTACTGGTTTACTATTGACAGCTTCTTTTTCATTCTCAGACAAAAATTTACTGGTTCCATGAACAAATTTAGTTCTGACTTTAACTTGATTTTGAAATCTAAGTTCGTCTTCCTCATTATAACCTAGACCAACAGTGTCTGTTTGAAAAATCTGTTGAGTGTCCTTTCCAGAATTAGTCCAAGTCCTAATTTTCTTATTTGCTTCCTCCAACTCAGATTCTAGTTGTTTATATTTCTGAAGCAAAATCTGTTCTTTGCAAACAGCATCATCTCTCTCTTTCTGAACTTGTTGCATGTTTTCAAGTTTCTCTTCAACAAGTTTATTTCTCTCTTTAAGTTCAGAATTTTCAGCTTTTATCCTCTCATTTTCTAAAGTCTGATCCCTATAACTTATATGCAATGACTTAAGAAAGATTCTTAATTGAGCAATGTCATCAATATTATAAGCATAGGTAGTTGGAGGTACCTGATTTTCAGAGGATTCTGATTCAGTAGTAGCCATGAGAGCATAGTTCACTTCTTCATCAGAATCTGAAGTATCTGCCCAATCTCTGCCTTTAGTGTAGAGTACCTTTCCAGTTTTACCCTTCTTGCACTCAGGAGCATAGTGACCCATCTCCTTACACTTGTAGCATTGAATTTCAGACTTATCCTTCTTCCCTTTAGAGTCTCTCTTATCAGACTTCCTGTAGCTTTTCCTGTCTTCATTTGAATCCCTAGAAAACCTTTTTCCTTTCTTGAAATTCTTGAAGCCCATTTTCTTGAAAGTTTTCACCATCAGCACAGCCATTTTTCTCATCTCTTCTTCATCATCCTCAGAGTCAGATGATTCAGAAGAGTTTGAATCATAATCTGAGTTTGGTGAATCACTTTCTGAGTGTATGACCAAAGCTTTTCCCTTCATTTTCCTTCTTGATGCCTCTTTCTTCTGAGGCTTCTCTTCAACATTAAGAGCAACTGACTTTCCTTTTCTACTTAATCTCCTGTTTCTCTGCTCCATTTCCAATTCATAAGTTTTGAGCAGTCCATAAATTTCATCAATCTCTGTTTCAGCAAGATCATAGTTATCTCTAATAGTGGTTGTTTTCACATCCCACTTTTCAGGTAGAGAAAGAAGAAACTTGAGATTCGAGTCTTCTAGATCATACTCTTTGTTGACCAATGACAGATCATTAATCAGTTTACAGAATCTATCAAATGTTTCTGTCATGGTCTCTTCAGGTTTAGCCTCAAAATGCTCATACTCTTGTGTGAGTATGTTTCTCCTATTCTTCTTAATAGCTGCAGTTCCTTGACACCTGACTTCAAGTGCATCCCATATCTCTTTTGCAGTGGTGCAGTTAATGACTTTGTTAGACATGACATTGTCTAAGGCACTATGAAGTAAATGCCTAACTTTTGCATCCTTAGCAATTGATGATAGATCTTCAGGAGTCATGTCCTTCTTTTCCTTTGGAACCATTTTTGCTGCTTCACCAGCAACTGCAACAGATAGCTTTGTAGGATTGTGAGGACCTTCATAAATCCTGTCAAGATATTCTGGATCTGTAGCCTCCAGAAACATAGTCATCTTGACCTTCCACGTAGCATACTCTAATGGCCTCAGAATAGGAACCCTGATTGGTTCATAACGACTCACAGTAGTAGGAGCCTTTTCAGAAACAGTAGGTGTTGGTGGAGGAATTTCTGACATGATTATTGTTGTGTTTGGATCTTAACCTGTAATAAAGTAACAGATTGGCTTTGATACCACTTGTTAGGCCGAATACACAAATAATAATCAACTTTGTATGAGAGATTAACAAGTAAAAGCGTTTATGCACTTAAAAAACTTCTGATATTTCAAACCCTCTTCGTGATGTAAAATATCACAAAGAGCTGCTAGGTTACAATAATGATAATTCGTTATCGATACCCTTCTAGGGTTAACCTATCTGTATTTATATAACATACAGCTACGATACAATCTCTAATTGATATTCCTAATAATCAGCTATACAATGATATCAATTACAGATTGTCACACGTCTCCTATGTCAACTCGATCTCTTTGATAGCTATCCAATCTTCAAAGATATCGCTTCCATAATTAATCTTTAATCACTGTTGAACAGTAGACGCGCTTCCTCCAGACAGAGTTTAACAAACTCTGTCGAGCTTCCAACTGTCAGAGTTTACACAAACTCTGACTACTTCCAGCTAAACTCTGATAACTCCCTGTAACACTTAAACACTGATCAAAACACATCAATTATATTTAACAGAACCCACGGGCTGTAAACACGTAAACACATTGTTGTAGCCTATATTCACGCGATTCATCCACAATTCCAGCAACAACCTCCATTAATGTTGTACCAAATTATTCTCACAACAAATACAATTAGCTATATAGGGTCTGGATCATGAGATAACTAAACACTAAAACGAACTGGAGAACCATTGTTAGTCATTAATTACATTTAAATCACAGTTCAGATTTAATTAATTTTTAAGTACAAAATTTTGAAAAGAGTATTGTTGGAAATAAAAAACTAAACTATTAGTTCAATTAATTGAATTAAGGAAATTTAATCAATAACTCATTATTAAAATCTTATATTTTGATTTTTTATCTGACATAATTTTTAACTAATTTTTTTAAATTTTTTCTTGAAAAAATATAATTTATTTTATTAAAATTATTTTACAAAAACAAATTTCCTAAGATAATTTGGTTCTACTGAAGTATCTATTTTATTTCATAGTAAAAATACAGTGTTCTGCTACTGAATTTCAAAAGTAAGTACATGAACTTAAAATTTCTACAATTAAATTTACTTTTTTTACAAAGGTTACAACTGAAATTACTTTTTAACAACATTCTACTACTGAACACTATTATCTAATATTATATTTATAACATAATTTTAATGTTTTACAGTTGAACTTAAAAGTTATGCACCCCAATTTTGAAGTCAAGCACATGAATTCTAAAATTCTGCAGATGAGTTTACTTGTATTTGAATAATTTACTTGAATTTGAATGTTCTGTTACTGAACATTGAAAGGCATATGAATCAGCCTATTTGTAGTTAGAGGATCCTAATCAACTTAAACCAAATTTTAATAAGTAAATATACATATGAACTGTCACAGGAATCTCAAGAAGTATTATCTGTCAGAAGAAAGAAGAAAAGTCAATCTATAGTTTTGATGTCATACACTGGAAGACGATTCAGTTATCTAATCAAGCCCCAGTACAGCATTGAAGTGAATGGATTCATTTGAACAGTGGCAGAGATTTTTCGAATGATAGTTTGAAGATCAGTTACAGTACTAGAGAATTGAGAGAAGAAACAAACCACAACCTAAAGTCAAAAGTGAAGAAGCATCGTTGAAGTTAGTCGTTCATGAACCAGACAGTACATCGAACGTCAACACAAATCAGTGGTAATTCTTTACTACCTTTAGTGGTTTGTAAGAATTAAATTAATTATTTATTGATTTAATTAAATTCATTTGTAATTGATATAAATCATTTAGTTGATTTAATTAAATGAATTAATTCTAGAAGAATTAATTTATTTATTTAAATTAATTATTGTATCAATTAAATATGAATTAGTTAATCATTAATTAATTAAATGGATCAATATGACTTAAAGAAAGAAAAACAGATTAAGTCTTGGAGAAGGAAAAATTCGGTATGACTTAATTTAAGTCTTACCGACAGAAGCTTTCCTGATTTAAGTCTTACTGACCTGATTTAAGTCCTACCGACCTCTGCCAGCTGTTGTAAGTCTTACCGAACTTCTGGTAAGTCTTACCGACACATTTTATGTCTTAATGGAGGTTTGTGTAAGTCTAAATGAAGTAAAATCAAGTCTTGGAAGCAGTTTAAGTCATGCTGGAGCAGTTAAATATCCTATAGAAAGCCAGCAAGACCTGTTACTGATATAAAAGAACAGAACAGACCAGATTAAGTCATAACGGAGAAAACACAGCAGAAACATTTCATCAAGACCAGAATTCTCTCTCTCAAGAACACCAAGAACACCAAAGCTTAAACAATTCCCAGAAATTCAAGTTCTTCATCTTTGTGATATTCTATCCGATAGAACTTGTTTATTTGTGATTCTTGTACTACTAGCGAATTAAGTTTCCTAGTTCTTATCTTGATTATTATTAACTAAATTAGAAAAGTTCATGTCGAATTTTCTAATTAGTTATTAACATCTTGATAAGTTGTTATACTGATTTTGTAACACCACGTCAAGTTAATATACAGTTATATTCAACTTGAAAAATTGTGTTAAATAATTCCGCAGATAAATTTGTCTTTATCAAATTTAATTTAAAGGACAAATTTCGATAAAAAGGTAAAGATTGTATTCAACCCCCCCTTCTACAATCTTATCGGACCTAACAATTGGTATCCGAGCCGATTGATTGATACATAAATCAACGATCCCATTTTACTCGATTAAAAATCATCCCCGAATTTTTTAACTCTCTTAAAAAATTCATCATGTCTTCTAAAGTCGGAACTGTGAAAATTCCCATATATGACAAAAACAGTTATGATATGTGGAAGAACAAAATGTTAATGTTCCTCGAGGTTGCAAATCCTAAATACATGAAAGTCTTATCAGAAGGACCAATAATACCTTTTGGATTAACTCCTGAAGTTGTTACTGATGGAAAAGTTGTTACCCCTGTAAAGCTTGTACAAAAAGATTCTTTTGAATTCACTCTTGCTGAAAGAGAGGAAGCTGGACTTAACATTAATTTAAGACTGATCTTAATAGATTCTCTAGACTCTGTGATGTACAGTCATGTGATTAACTGCAAGACAGCAAAGCACATGTGGGAAACCATTGAAACTGTGAATGAAGGAACAGAGGAAGTTAGGGAGAATCGTCTAGAAATTCTGACATCTGAGTATGAACACTTTCGATCAGCATACAATGAAAGTATTCAAGATGTGTTTGAAAGATATAACAAACTTGTCAACAATTTACAGATGCATGGCAAGTACTACACTCAGAAAGAGATCAACAGAAAATTTCTACTGTCAATGCCTGTTCATCTAGAACATAGGATTACGGCTATCAGAGAGTCGAGGAATCTAAGTGAAATTACTGTAGAAAGACTCTTTGGTGTTTTAAAAACCTATGAACTGGAACAATCTCAACAAAAGGAGATTTATGGAAAAGGAAGAGTTGCTAATACTTCTACAGCTCTTATTGTTGAGAACAAACAGGAAGTGGAAGATAAGGTTATTCAACCTTGTAATGTTGACAGTGGCAAGCTTGAAGTTGAAGTTGGTCAAACGAATGCTAGTCCAGATGAAGGGGACTTCTATTCGTTAGAAGAGCTAGATTAGTTGGAAGATGAGTCCATGGCTTTGTTGGTAAGGAAATTTAGTAACTTCAGATTCAGGAAGAATCCCAAGTTCAGGTACAAATCTAACTATAACAGGTTCCAGAGAGGAGGTTCTTCATCCTCAAGTAACAGAGGAGGTTACAAAACTGGAACAGTTGAAAGAAGTAAAATTAGATGCTACAACTGTAATGAACTTGGACATTTTGCTACTGAATGTCAGAAGCCAAAACAAAACCAAAGAAAAGACTTTGGATCTGAGAAGAAGAAGACAGGTAAAGCCTATGTGGCTGCTGGAAAGAGTTGGGATGATACAGACTCTGAAGATGAAGAGTATGGAAATCTTGCCCTGATGGCAAAATCTGATAACTCCAGTGGTACTTCATCTGAGGTATCTTGTACTGAAACTCAATATATTTATCAACTTACTGATACACTAGGTAATGCTAATAGAGAGATTGAAAGGATCAATTTGTTAAATACAGATCTTAGAAATAAATTATCAGAATTACATGATGTACAAAATTGCCATGTTATACAAAAATCAGAAATAAGAATGCTAAAAGAACTTGAGGGGTCTCTAGTAGTGATAGTGGTTCAACAACGTGAAAAAATAGCTGAACTAGAAATAAAGGTTAGTGCTACTTCTAATTCATGTAAAGTGGCTAAAGAGTTGTTTAACCAACAAGCTATTAATCAAACCGTAGGAATTGGGTTTGATTATAATGAAGCTATTGGACGAAAAAGCATTAATACCCCTAATCGTGTCAGTGCTGTAGAAAGGGGTATACCATTAGTGCTTAAGGGTGTTAATAACCCACTCTTTAAGACATCCATAGCAGAACCTTTGGATACTACATCTTTAATCATTAAGGAAGAGATGCGCATTGAGGATGTAGCTAATGGCGTAGTCTTAGAAAGTAATCAAGTTGTTAAAAATGATAAAGATAGAAAGACTGTGTTTGTAAAGGCAGAAAGAGTTGGTGAGTCTACTAGTTCCTTGAAAACTAGTAGTAGAATTAACAACATGAATAAATGCAACAACATATCTACCATGCATGCTATTCCTGTTATTGATACTGCTCATAAAAAGTGTGATGCTGTTAATTGCATGTCTTGTGCTTTTAATATAATGTCTGCTTACTTTAACGGTAATCATGCATGTGTTGATAAGAATGTTCCTAGACAGCATATGAGCAGAAATAAACATGTTAGATCCAGGACTGAAAAATCACCTAATTCTAAGAATAGGACTCCAAGTCCTTCTCAGGATATGGTGAAGACATGGTTACCCAAGCTGAAACCAAAACAAGTTAAAGCTGTTTACAGGGTTAAATGTCCAGTACCTAAAGAAAATGTTGTTAAAATAAAAAGTGTTGCTTTACCTGATAAAGGTCAATTCTTTAAGTACTCCGGACCCAATCAAATTTGGGTTCCGAAGAAAGTCTAATCAATTTGTCGTTGCAGGGTTGAAACAGGTTGAACGAGTCATGTGGATTCTGGACAGTGGATGTTCAAGGCATATGACCGGAGATAGAGCCCTGCTGACAAATGTGGTGGAGAAGGCCGGCCCAATCGTTACCTTTGGAGATAACAGCAAAGGTAAAACTGATGGATATGGCATATTAGAAGCTGGAAATGTTATCGTTGAAGATGTCTCTTTTGTGAACGGCCTTGAACACAATTTGCTCAGTATTAGTCAATTCTGTGACAAAGGTTATGAAGTTCATTTCAACAAGAAGAATTGTCTAATATCACACAAGAGAAATGAAAGGCCACAGTTGATTGGAGTAAGAAAAGGAAACTTGTACATAGCCAATATGAACTCTGGAAGCACAGAAGAAATTAGATGTTTTTATTCAAAGGCATCCACTGATGAAAGTTGGTTATGGCACAAGAAACTTTCTCACCTAAACTTCAAAACAATGAATTCTCTAGTGAAAAGAGAGTTGGTGAGAGGTTTACCTTCGATTGAATTTACTCAGGAAGGTCTATGTGATGCTTGTCAAAAAGGGAAGTTAAAAAGGGCAACTCACAGGAGCACTAACATATCATCAATAACTGAACCATTACAACTTCTCCATATGGATTTGTTTGGTCCAGTTAGTTTGATGTCTATGTCAAGGAAAAGATATGCTCTAGTGATTGTTGATGATTTCTCAAAATTCACATGGGTACTATTTCTGAACTCAAAAGATGAAACTCCACAACTGGTAGTTGATCACATTAAGTTAATTGAGCTGGATTCTAATCGTTCAGTAAGAGCTATAAGGTCAGACAATGGAACTGAATTCAAGAATGTAGTTCTGAATGACTTTTGCACTGAAAAGGGTATAACTAGACAGTACTCGGCTCCCAGAACTCCTCAACAAAATGGGGTAGTTGAAAGAAAGAATATAACCTTGATTGAAGCTGCACGTACAATGCTAAGTGAATCAAGGCTTCCATTGAGCTTTTGGGCTGAAGCTGTTAACACTGCATGCTATACTCAGAATTGAACACTTATCAATAAAGACTTAATGAAGACACCATATGAAGCTCTACATGACAAGAAACCAACTCTCAAGTACTTCCATGTATTTGGGACAAAATGCTTTGTGCTGAAAGAAGGAGATGATCAAGGTGGTAAATTTGAAGAAAAAGCACATGAAGCAATATTTATTGGTTATACTAGAAGAGCCTACAAGGTGTATCTTATTGATCAACAGAAAACCTTGGAAAGTGTCAATGTTACATTTGATGACACAAAACTCCCAAATATCCAAAATGAAGATCCATCTGAAAAGCTTAAGTTTGATGATATGTCAGACTCAGATTCAGATGATGACAATCAACCTGACGTTGTTGCTGATAATAATAATCCAAATGTTGGTGGTAATGATCAAGGTGATGCTGGTGAAAACAATGATAACTTTCAAGACACCACTGATACTCTTGAACCATCAACAAGTCAAACTGGCAACAACTCAGGGGGAGATAATGAAGGGTCAACAAGTCATACTCAACATCATACTGAAGATCAAGGCGAATCGTCAAGATCAATTCTTCCCAGACAAACTGTTTGGAATAGAGCTCATCCTTTTGAGCTGATTCTTGGTGATCCAGATGTTGGTGTGAAAACAAGAAGAGCTTATCAGAATCAATGTAACTATTCTGGGTTCCTGTCTGTTATGGAACCTAAGAAAGTAGAAGAAGCTCTATCTGATCCTGATTGGGTGATTGCTATGCAAGATGAACTCAATCAATTTAAGCAGCTAGAAGTATGGAAGCTGGTACCCAGACCTAAAGATAGAAAAGTGGTGGACACAAGATGGGTATTCAGAAACAAACTAGATGAAGATGGCACTGTGATAAGAAACAAAGCAAGACTGGTAGCTAAAGGTTATTCTCAAGCTGAAGGCATTGATTATGACGAGACCTATGCTCCAGTGGAAAGACTTGAGGCCATCAGAATATTCTTGGCATTTGCATCGTATTCAAGATTCAAAGTTTATCAAATGGATGTCAAGAGTGCCTTTCTGAATGGTAAGCTAGATGAAGAAGTGTATGTAGAACAGCCCCCTGGTTTTGAAGATCAAGATCATCTGGACTATGTCTACTTTCTTTACAAAGCTATCTATGGTCTTAAGCAAGCCCCAAGAAAATGGTATGACACTCTTTCTGAATTTCTATTAGAAAATGGTTTTATTAGAGGTGTCATAGACAAAACGCTCTTCACTAAAAGACATAAGAATGATATAATACTAGTCCAAGTCTATGTGGACGATATTATATTTGGGTCTACTAATGAGCTTCTGTGCAAGAAGTTTTCTAAGTTAATGCAGGGTAGGTTTGAAATGAGCATGATGGGAGAACTGAAATTCTTTCTTGGATTACAAATAAGTCAGAGACAAGATGGAATATTAATTTGTCAATCCAAGTACATCAAGGAGCTCCTCAAGAAATATCACATGGAGGAGTGCTCATCAGCAAAGACACCATCAACTATAGCTGTCAAAATTGGTTTATGTGAAAGTTCTGCCAAGGTAGATATCACAGGCTATAGAGGTATGATTGGTTCATTGCTTTACCTAACTGCTAGTAGACCAGATATAATGTTTGCCACATGCTTGTGTGCAAGGTTCCAAGCGAACCCTAAAGAAATCCATCTCACTGCTGTCAAAAGAATCTTAAGATATCTAAAGGGTACGCCTAATTTAGGCATCTGGTACCCTAATGAATCTGGTTTTACTTTAATTGGATATACAGATTCTGACTATGCAGGAAGTGTTGTAGACAGGAAAAGCACATCTGGGAGTTGTCAATACCTAGGTGGAAGATTGGTATCCTGGTTCAGTAAGAAACAGCAAACAGTTTCCAACTCTACAGCTGAAGCTGAATATATAGCTGCTGGAAGCTGTTGTGCTCAGATCTTATGGATAAGGAATCAATTAATGGACTATGGCATTGTATTGGAAAATATTCCTATTTTATGTGATAATACAAGTGCCATAGCAATCGCAAGCAATCCTGTGCAGCACTCAAGGACAAAGCACATTGATATAAGGTATCATTTTATAAGAGAGCATGTAATGAATGGTACAGTGGAACTACTATTTGTAGGCTCTAGAGATCAAACTGCAGATATTTTTACTAAGTCGCTTAATGAATCCTCATTCACTAGAATTGTTAGTGAATTGGGTATGTTAAACAGTCCTAGTAATTAATACTGTTAATATCTGAAATTTGATCTTTAATAATTTTGCAAGTGATTATTCTGTGAATATTTATTGTTTGAAATCACTTGTATAATTATTTTACCATCTGATTTTCTTGTTTGTTTAATTATTTTTCACTTTGTTTATTCATATTATTTAATACTTCATACTTCTGTATTTTTAGAATATTTGTATATATTAATTTCTATTTTATTAATTTATCATATGTTTTGTAATGTTTGTCCTGTTAATATTGCTTTGTTTTCATTAATAGGTTAGCATATGGTATGTATAATTATTTTTATTATTTGTTTAATTTTATATAATATTTTTATTATTTTTTATAAGTTAATTGTATATTTTATAGTGTTTTTAATGTTTATTTAAAGTTAATATGACTTAAAATTAGGAAAAATAATCAATATGACTTAATTTAAAATCGGTATGACTTAAACAGATTAAGTCTTACCGAGATTTTAAATCTAAGTCATATTCGCTAGTCAGTATATATTAAGTCTTAATCACCTGTATTTAGTTAAGTCTTAATTACTTATTTTTAAGTCTTGTCTGTATATAAGGTAAGTCTTATTCTTCTATTTTTAGATTAAGTCTTATTCAGAGTTTTAAGTCTTGTTAGTTATTTAGTTAAGTCTTATCGATTATTTAGAATAAGTCATAATAATAACAGTTTTTAAGTCTTGTTAATATTAAGTCTTAATTTAGTCTTAGTTTTAATTAAGTCATAATAGAATATTTTTTTTTTTATTTAAGTCATATTCGAATATAGTATATATACATACCAGTTATGTCTTAATGTAGTTAAGTCTTATTAGATAACTTTTTAAGTCTTATTCGACATGTTAGTATATATATTCAGTAGTTAGATTATGCTAAGTCTTAATTTCATTTTAAGTTATACTCTCAAGTTAAGTCTTAGAGTACCAAATTGATACACACACATATACATACGATACACACACACACTAAGTCGAATTCATGCCCGATTTTCACTAGAATCTAACTGGAATCAAGCTATAAACTCGTTTAATCGATTCCTTGTTCAATTCTCATCAGTTTGATTGCTTAAAATCGAGTTTTGGTTCGGTTTTTGAAATTTTTTATTTTCGAAAAACGATTTCAAGATCTGTTTTTCTGGAAATCTGGGCTTGATTCTTGCAAAACTAAAAATACACGTGTGTTTGTGTGTATACAAGGATCATTGTGTGAATTTTTCAGAATTTTTGAAGAACTTTTAATTATTTCGAATTTTTAATTAATTATTAATTCGAAAAATTAATTTTTAAATTAAAAATTTGTAAAATCTGAAATTTTCAAGGAAATTAAATCTTGATTAAAATGGCTGATCGATTTGAAATTATTAAACATAATTTAATCGGTTGTTTTGATCCAGAAAAATGTTCAGTTGAACGTTTTCGACCGTGGATTCGCTTTTTAAATAAAAATTCACTGGTTCGCAATGCTTTGAGATTGGATGCTCCTCTGAAAATTGAACCTTTGCGAATCATGTGTACTACTGATGTCGTTTCTAATGATAATAGATCATTTGTCTTCTCTGTAGGAGACAATCAGTACACAGTGAATGAAAATACAATAAATACGGTCTTAAATTTTCCAACTGATAATTTCGAAGAATTACCATCAGATCAAGAATTGATAAATTTTTTAAATGGTGTATTCTATCAAGACAGTCCTGATCAAACTGTCTGGAATAAAAAGAACTTCGTTCAGGAATGGGATTATCTGTTTGACACACTAGGTAGAGTCTTTGCCAATACTACTAAAGGGAACTTCGGGGTATTACCATCTTTCTTGCAGCATATTGGATATGCAGTTGCACACAACCGAAGAATTAATATTGGTAGACTACTGTGTGTTCCGATGGTTAGAAGAATCATTAATGCAAAGAAGAATTTTGATAATGGACATAAAGTATCATGTTATTATCCAAGATTCTTGTCATTGATTTTTAATCATCTTGTGGAACTAGAAAACCAAGCCCAATTCCTGAATGGAGAATCACTGGCGTCAGGTAAACCTACTACCAGATTGTTCACTTAGTACAGCAACAAGCCAAAATTCACAAACATACCTGTAGTTGTCACCCAATAGATGTCAAACTATATACAACTACCTGTTATTGAACCTGTACCAGAACCTGAACAACCAGAACAAAACCCTGAACCACCAGTGGAAAACATACTTGTTGATAATGAAAATCAAGGCAATCAACAAGTTGAACCTGCTCAGCAAATTGTTCCTCAGCCAGCTGCTATTGCTGTTGAACATCCAGTGCAAGAAACTGCATCTGTCCCTGAACCTGAATCAGATCAACCCATCTTATCAGAGACTGTTGCGGAATCAGCTGACCAGGTATTGCCTTCTGTTCCTCAAACTACTACTTCTCAATCTATTTCTGGAACCCAAGTGGTTGGTAGGTCTGACCAAGGGGTTGTAAAACCACAACCTCTAACCAAGGTCGTAGAGCCAAACACTCAACCAACAAAACTCATATCTTTTCACTCCAGAAAGAAATTGCAAGTCAAAAGAAGTCGAATCAGTAGTGGCAGTACGAGTGAACCCACAGCTCTGCCTCTAGAAAAGAAAAGTCGAACTCAAACTGAGGCAACTGTAAGCCCGTCTGTATCCTCCCAACAGGATATGGAAATTGATATGGCCGTTACACAGTTACTAGAATCATCTTCTCAACAGGATGATTCTATTGAAATTCGCCATAGGGCCGTGGCACCTTGTAGTGAGTCAAGCACACCTCCCCTATTACTCACAATGGGGGAAGACATACCTTTAGATGAGTCTCAGGACACACTGCAAGGAGAGCACGTAGAAGATGTGACAGTGCCTACCATAGTTACGGTAGAAGAGTCTTCACAGGCTTTAGAGGGAAATCTTGGTTCTCAGCCAACTTTAATAGAACCATCATCTCCCCTCCCAGGACAAACATTCCTGGCTCCCACAAGGGATTTTCCACTCGCAGTTTCGACTGGAGAAGGTGGAAGGCAACTTGATCAATCTACTACTGAAGCAATTCAGCGAACAATTTCAAATGTTCAAGTAGATTTGATTAAGGACAGGGATTTACGAACTCCCATTGCACCACCACTGACCTTCCCAGAGGAGGCTAGGGTGATTTTACATGCAGGTACAAATCTGGAAGCAGCTAAGGAATCTGAGAGGAGTGATGTGAGGAATACCATAAAATTGAGTGAAACACATGCACTTCAGGTGAGTGGATCTCAAAGTGAAAGTCAGGTGAGCGCACACACTGACACATACACTCTCTCATTATTAGAAAAGATAACTGCTTTAGAGAAAGAACTTGCAGTCAGCAAGGCTGAAACAGAAATCCTTAGAGCACAAGTGGGTGAGCGATCTTCTACATCCACCTCTGTCAACAGTCAGCTTGCTGTAATGAAGAAGGACATAAACTACTTAAAGACATCTTTCACCAAGAAGATAGAATCTCTCGAACTTTCTCATGAAAAGGCACTTGATGACTCTGGAGATATTACTGTTGCTCAAGACATGTTAATTTCTGAGATTTCCTTGAAAGTTGATAATCTACAGTCAGAGGTACAGCACAATCAGGAATCTACTGATTCTCGTCTGGACCAGATCGAAAGGCAAAATGCACACCAGGCTAAAGGGTTAAGACATCTGTTTAATCTTGTAAGTCAAAGTCGCAAACCTACAAATGAAGAAATTGAATTCTTTACAAGTAAGGGTGGTGATGATGATGAACAAGATCCTGAAGCTGGGGCAACTGATAAATCTGTAAAGGATTCCTCAACTAAGGGGGAGAAATCAAAGGGGTCACAAGATAAAACTAAAGAAAGAGATGGAGGAGAAGGAAAATCTGGTAAATCTGACCAAGGTGAAGATAAGAGGAAGAAAGTAGTTGAAGAAACTGAAGAAGAAATTCAAGACAAGAACACAGGTTATTATTACATGGGTGAACCGGATAACTTCGATGTTTTTGCTGATATTGAATTCCCTGATCAAGGTGAAGAACTTCCTGAACCTGATCTTAGTCACTGGGAAGATGAAGGACCAGTGATATCTGAATTTGAAGCTCAACAAGCTGAGAAAGAATCTGAAGAATTATTTGCTCAAAGGGAAGCTAATTTGCAAATGAGAGAAGAAAAACTTCAAAAATCTTTAGAGCAAATTGCACGAAATGAAGAACTTCAGAAAGCTGAACAGCAAGCGTTACAAAGATTACATGCTATAAATGTTGAGAAGAGAAAAACATATATCAGACTAAAGAGCGGTGACAAATGGAACGTGCTCAAAGAGCAATTGATTCATCTCAGAGTTGTGATTATGAAGATCGTCGTCTTGGACAAATTCTCGAGGAATTCAAATTGGCAAATCCAATTCATGAAATGTATATAAAGGCCTTACAGGTAGAAGTCATCAGGATAACTACTGCATTTGAACCCAAATCTGATGAACTGGTAATATTTGTAGATTGTCATAAAGTTGGAACATTCAGAGTATCTATTCAGTTCTTTTATGACAGATCACTGACAGAGATATGGGTACTTAGGCCTAAAGTAAGAACATCTGAGCTAGGTGTATTGTTACATGGAAAGTTCAAAGAATTTGCTGAAAGAGCTGGACCTGAAGTGATTAAGGAACCTCCACAAGTAAAATTTCTTAAAGGAGAGGTACTTCACACAATCAATCTTCAGACAGATGAGTTATACGAACATCATGCAAAGCACTTGGTATATGGTGAATATGCTCTCAGAAATCATGGATACTTGACTGAAGAAAAGGTAATAGCTGCAGATCACATTCGTTCCTATGCACAAACGAACATAAAAGATTACAAGAAATTTCAAGGTGAACTGAGAAAGAAGCTTGGAATTCCTTTAGTCTTACCTCAAGGATTGTCATCAAGAAGAGAACGTCTTGTTGATTCTGATCTACATATGAAACTTCAAGTCACAGATGAGCCAGAAGAAGGAGAATTCAGAAGGGAAGACAACTGAAGAAAAAGAATTGCTCTACATGTTATATCTTTAGAGCCTAGATAAATCTTGATAGGAATTTATATCATATGATCAGTCTAGAGGATCATCTATCTTGTATTTATCTTTCATGTTTGAATCTGGCAAATGTTAAATATAAACCAGAACTTTTTTTATATTTACTTAGTATTTAAAGTTTTATCTTTCATTTGGTTAAGTTGGATTAGTTGAGGTATCCTTTAGGAATTTGCTTGTTATTGTCTAACAAACAAATAGGGGGAGATTGAAAGGCATATGAATCAGCCTATTTGTAGTTAGAGGATCCTAATCAACTTAAACCAAATTGTAATAAGTAAATATACATATGAACTGTCACAGGAATCTCAAGAAGTATTATCTGTCAGAAGAAAGAAGAAAAGTCAGTCTATAGTTTTGATGTCATACACTGGAAGACGATTCAGTTATCTGATCAAGCCCCAGTACAGCATTGAAGTGAATGGATTCATTTGAACAGTGACAGAGATTTTTCGAATGATAGTTTGAAGATCAGTTACAGTACAAGAGAATTGAGAGAAGAAACAAACCACAACCTAAAGTCAAAAGTGAAGAAGCATCGTTGAAGTTAGTCGTTCATGAACCAGACAGTACATCGAACGTCAACACAAATCAGTGGTAATTCTTTACTACCTTTAGTGGTTTGTAAGAATTAAATTAATTATTTATTGATTTAATTAAATTCATTTGTAATTGATATAAATCATTTAGTTGATTTAATTAAATGAATTAATTCTAGAAGAATTAATTTATTTATTTAAATTAATTATTGTATCAATTAAATATGAATTAGTTAATCATTAATTAATTAAATGGATCAATATGACTTAAAGAAAGAAAAACAGATTAAGTCTTGGAGAAGGAAAAATTCGGTATGACTTAATTTAAGTCTTACCGACAGAAGCTTTCCTGATTTAAGTCTTACCGACCTGATTTAAGTCCTACCGACCTCTGCCAACTGTTGTAAGTCTTACCGAACTTCTGGTAAGTCTTACCGACACATTTTATGTCTTAATGGAGGTTTGTGTAAGTCTTAATGAAGTAAAATCAAGTCTTGGAAGCAGTTTAAGTCATGCTGGAGCAGTTAAATATCCTATAGAAAGCCAGCAAGACCTGTTACTGATATAAAAGAACAGAACAGACCAGATTAAGTCATAACGGAGAAAACACAGCAGAAACATTTCATCAAGACCAGAATTCTCTCTCTCAAGAACACCAAGAACACCAAAGCTTAAACAATTCCCAGAAATTCAAGTTCTTCATCTTTGTGATATTCTATCCGATAGAACTTGTTTATTTGTGATTCTTGTACTACTAGCGAATTAAGTTTCCTAGTTCTTATCTTGATTATTATTAACTAAATTAGAAAAGTTCATGTCGAATTTTCTAATTAGTTATTAACATCTTGATAAGTTGTTATACTGATTTTGTAACACCACATCAAGTTAATATACAGTTATATTCAACTTGAAAAATTGTGTTAAATAATTCCGCAGATAAATTTGTCTTTATCAAATTTAATTTAAAGGACAAATTTCGATAAAAAGGTAAAGATTGTATTCAACCCCCCCTTCTACAATCTTATCGGACCTAACAAACATTTAATATCATATTATGTTTATATTATAACTTTAATATTTTCACAAAAAATTAATGAAAGTAATGAAAGTTTTGTGATGTTGCTCAATAATTTTGTGATCGATGTTAGTGTATTATTGTAATTGTCAGTCAAATATAAATTGTTTGTAAATTTATATATATATATATATATATTATGTTTTTGAACAATTTTATTCCTAATAAATATATAATAAAATATTTATTATTATGACTTATATGTAAGAATTATTAGAATTTTAAGTTTAAAAGATTTTCAAAAAATATAGGGGGTGTTTGGAAGTTAGAGGTTTGGGGTGAAATTAGAGGTTTGGGATAGATTAGAGGTTTGACCAAATGAAACCTGTGAGTGTTTGGTTGTTAGAGGTTTGAGTTAGAGGTTTGAGATCAAAAAACTAATTTAACTTCTTTCACAAATGATATGTTTTAAAATAATAGAATTAATTAAATACTTATTTAAGTAACAATCTACCTCTCTCACAAGATATAGGATAACTTGTCGAAGGAATTAGGTGTATGTATTAGCCAAGGAAAGTTGTAATTAGATAGTTGTTAGTATTTATTTAAGTTTGACAACAAGCGATTGTTTTATAAGGGTATCATATTAACATCGATTTAAGCGTAATAAGGTAAACTAGGTGATTAAATTTTATCTTTTATTATTTTAAATTTTGATTCGATTTATGCTTATTTTGAGATTTGTTAAAACAAATAATCATTTGTAGAATATGTAAGTCTAATTCTTCAAAAAATATCGATTTTAACATCATTTCTACATCTCTCACAAGATATAGGATAACTTGTCGAAGGAATTAGGTGTATATATCAGCGGAAGGAAAGTTGTAATTAGATTGTTGTTATTTATTTAAGTTTGACAACAAGCGATTGTTTTATAAGGATATCATATTAACATCGATTTAAGAGTAATAAGGTAAATTAAGTGATAAAATTTTATTTTTATTCGATTTATACTTATTTTTAGATTGGTTAAAACAAATACTTATTTGCAGGATTTAGCAAAAAAAAAAAAAAAAACTTATTTGCAGGATATGTAAGTCTAATTCTTCAAAAAATATCGATTTTAACATCATTTCTACCGGAAATGATCATTAAAAATGTGTATATTTTTGTTAATATAATATATGATCTGATAAATTAAACTTTAACTTTGAAATTTTAGAAAAATTATTAACTTAACATAATATCAAAAATTTGATTGTGATAAATTTTAAATTTGAATCATTTCTACTTCCCAAAATTTTTAATTGTTATTTAAAATATTGATATTATAGATGAGTTTTCGATCGGATTATCGAAAAATATATAATATGATAATATCAAAAATGGGACGATTCCAACTTAAAAATTTCACCGGACATCAAACGCAAAAATGAACGAATCACTTAATAATACACTTCTCAAATCTAAAAAAACGAATTTTTGAATATGATGTTATTAATCTAACATCTAGGGCTTGTTTGGATTGGAGGTTAGGTGGGGAAGGGTTGGGATGGGATGGGTTAGGTTGGGTTGGGTTGGGTTGGATTGGGAGGGGTTCAAATTTTACAACCCTTATTTGGGAAAAATAATCAAACAGGCCCCTAGTATCTTGAAATTCGAAATATTGGTAATTTAACTAATTTTTTTTAGATAATTTATAATTAAAATATTTTATAGTGAGTTGTGATACGGATTCGTTAGTGCTGTAGAGGACAGAGGTGCTTCATTCTAGATACTTCCAATTATTTTATATTATCTGATATGCAAGTTTGATCGAGTCGTATGTTTTCCTAGCGGGATAAAAATAACTGATTGAGCAAGCACTACAAAAAAGTAGGGCTAAATTCAATCGAATTAATTCAATCGCGGTTAAATTTGATCATAATCAATCGAATTTAGCACCCGCGGCTAAATTCAACTAATTCCAGTTGAATTTAGCGTCGGTCGAATTTAGTACGGCTAAATTCAACTGCTTAAGGTCGAATTTAGCATCGGTCGAATTTAGTACTTTAACCGAACTCGATCGAATTTAGCAGCCGGGCAAAAAATGCGGGAAATGCCCAGCCAATTTTTCTACCCCACACGGCTAAATTCAACCGAAATCGGTCGAATTTAGAGCTGGTCGAATTTAGCACTTTAACCGAATTCGGTCCAACATATATATTAATTTCATAATTTTCCGGACGAATTTTAGTTTGGCGGAAAATTCATGGATTGGCCGGAATTGGAGTTGTAAAATGTTCTTCGAAATTTTGTTTTAGCTATAATATAGTTCGTTGCTTGGTGATGCTTGTATAATTATTTGGGTTTTTTCATATTTCATTTTATGTTGTCGGATAATGTTTGATTGACCGGAATTTGGGATTTTTTTTTGAACTATTGTTCCTTAAATTCGACTGAATTTGGTCGAATTTAACATATTAAATTCAATCGAATTTGGTCGAATTTAGTGGATTCGGTCGAATTTAGGATATTAATTTAGACCACATTTGGTCTAATTTAGCATATTAAATTCGACCAAATTTGGTTGAATTTAGGATTTCAGGCGCTAAATTTAAAAAAATTTGAAATTTTCACCAAAATTTAAAATTTTCAAAATTTTGAGATTTGGCGTCTAAAGTACTAATTTTGACCAATTTCAGTCGAATTTAACTCTCGACCAATTTCAGTCGAATATAACTTTTGACCAAAGTTGGTCGAATTTAGCATACTAAATTCGATCGATTACTATTTTCGACTCCCTTAAAAACGACCAAAAAAATTTTTTTTTAGCTAAATTCGACCGAAATCGGTTGAATGTAGTCGAATTCGACCGAATTTTTTTGGTCGAATTTATCCTTTCTCTTGTAGTGAAGATTTGTAATTAATTGAGCAATGAATTCATAATTATCACCAACAATGAAATTCAAATCATGGAAGCGACTCATCCTGAAGTGAAAGGCAGAGTGTGTAAACTTGTAACACTATATCTAATGTAACTCAACTAAAGGAAAAGATACTTAACCAGAAGACAATCAAGAACAAGAAGCCACAGAGAAATCAACACTAAATGAAGACAAGGTAATTGATACAATTCAACATGTTAACTATGATCAAGCCAAGAAGAAATCATTGAGAGAAGTTCAAGTCAAAGTTGTTCATGCCTCAGTGATTTGAAAAGCCAAGAATCAAGATCATAACTATCAGTATCAATAAGACCAATTGATTTCAAGTGAACAAGAAGGAAAGCAAAAATTGGAAAGCCACATTATTAATTGAATATGGTAATTTATTCAAGAAGCAAAAACACTATCAAGACTAGTCACTTATGAACCAGACCAGTGCATCAAGTGTCAGGACATTGATAGCAAGTTTATGTCAGTAATAAAGATCCATGTTCAAGAGCTTGGTGAAGAATAAAGAAGACATGAAGATATCACAAGTTCAAGATGTGCATTGAAGTTTCAAGTTGAAGACCAGAATATTTTCTAAGTACTAAATATTCTAGATGACCAAGTAGAATATTTCTAAGTAGAAGTTCTACTTAGAAATTCGAGATGGCTAAGTAGAAATTCTCAAGTAGAAGTTCTACTTAGAAATTCGAGATGGCTAAGTAGAAATTCTCAAGTAGAAGTTCTACTTAGAAATTCGAGATGGCTAAGTAGAAGTTCTACTTAGAGTGCAGCTTCAACATGACACATGGCATCTTCTGATTGACAGATTTCCAAGCTTTCAAGATAAGGCAAGATTTATGTGGACATCATTGGGCCACGTATATCTTAGTCTTTGAAGACTACAGGACATAGATTACATGTAGTATAAATAGAAGTACTTGTGTAATGTTTTAAAGAGAGAGCAATAGTTGAGAGAAACACAAGAAAAAAAGAGAGAGTGCATTCACAGAGCTTAGTATCATTCACTTCTCTCTGAACTTCTGTCATACTTTGTAATGAATGTTGTAGCAACCATTTCAAGTTATATATATAAGAAATATATTCCTTGAATCTGTGTGTTCATTTATTGCATCGTATTTATTGCTTCTCATATTCGAAAAGTTGTATTCACCCCCCCTCTACAACACATTTGGACCTAACAATTGGTATCAGAGCTATGTGTTTAACATACAAAACATAGATCCTTGTGTTTAGTAGAAGAATCGTGAGTTTTCATTTTCTAGATCTACTTTTATAAAATTCTGCAAAAGTGAGCTTTAATTCGTTTGTAGTGAAAACTCATCCGAAAAATTATTTAAATACTTCAGGTGTGATTATTTAGCTTGGGTGTATTTTAATTAATTTTTGTGAATTAGTCTGGGTACTTTGATATTTGGTGTTCTTGAGTGTTCATCATTTGTTCTTATCAAAGAAGACGACCCAACAACTTTTTGATCTCCTTTTCAAACAGATAAATAGTAAAAGAATAAAAAGGTGTTTTTGGATTTTTGATTTGCATTATTCACGGCCGAAAGTATATCAAAACATACTCAGTACCTAGCACGTGGGTTAGGTGGGTTAGGTGAGTAAAGCATCAAAAGTCAAAAAGGTGTTAAAGAGATAATATTGTTTATTCAATATTAAAGTGATCTGCAGCAAAATTATTCTAAGGACAAAAGTTCTACATAGAATTTCTACTTGAGATTTTCTACATAGAATTTCGACTTGGATAACTTCTACTTGGTGAAGTTCGACTTGAGCAAAAATTTCTACTTAGAGAAATTTCGACTTAGGCAAAAGTTCTACATAGAATTTCTACTTGAGATTTTCTACATAGAATTTCGACTTGGATAACTTCTACTTGGTGAAGTTCGACTTGAGCAAAAATTTCTACTTAGAGAAATTTCGACTTAGGCAGAAGTTCTACATATATATTCTACATAGCCTGGTCTTGGGTACTTAGAAACTTTTAGTGACCAGAATTGAAATGGCTCCTAAAAATGCATTCAAGATCCCAATGTTCAACCGAGATCACTATGAAGAATGGGTTTTCAGACTGAGACTCTATTTAGAGACTGTTAACCCTGAATATCTGGAAGTCCTTGACAAGGGTAAATTTGTTCCAATGGTGGTTATTCCTGCGCATACGGAAGGAGGGGTGGTTATAGCACCTCGGTCTGAGCCCAAAAAGGCAGCGGACTTTTCGGATGCTGACAAGGAGCAAATAGCTTGTGATATTGCCGTACGACAAACCTTGATGGAATCTCTTGATCATGAAATGTTCAACATAGTCAAAGGTCTGACTACAGCAAAGAAGATTTGGGACAAGATAGAAGTTGTCATGGAAGGATCTGCAGAGGTTAGAAGCAACAAGACACTCATACTCAAGATGGAGTATGACACCTTTAGAATACAAAAAGGAGAAGGCATAACAGACGTCTATCTAAGATTCAGTCAGTTAGTATTGGATTTGAATCTGAGAGGTGTAACTCTCCCCATGGTTGAGACCAACACGAGATATCTGAGGAACCAGCCAAAGAGCATTGAACATAGGGTCTACGCAATAAGAGAAACCAGAGATTTGCATACAACTTCTCTGGAAGAGTATTATGGAATACTAAAGACCTATGACCTGGAAACACTTCAAGATCAAGCATGGGACAATGATTCAAGAGAAGAGACTGAATTAATAGCTAGATATGAGATTGAGATGGAAGATCGCCAGGATAAATCTGTTGATTCTCGATCTTATCGAAAAGCCGGGCCCAATCAAAGTTGGGTTCCGAAGAATGTCTAATCAATCTGTCATTGCAGGGCGTTAAGCAGAATAGAAATAAAGTTATATGGGTGCTAGACAGTGGAGCATCGAGGCATATGACTGGAAACAAGTCCCTGCTTACAGAGTTGGTTATGAAGGCTGGCCCTTATGTTACCTTTGGAGATGACAGCATAGGTGTGACAAAGGGATATGGCAAACTGAAAACTGGCAATGTCATCATAGAAGATATTTCCTATGTTGAGGGACTGAAGCACAATCCGTTGAGTATCAGCCAATTCTGTGACAAAGGTTATGAAATTGTCTTCAACAAGAAAGGTGTATCAATCACTCACATCAAGGAAGGCTCACTGGCTTTGAGAGGAGTTCGAAAGGCAGATCTTTTTGTTGCAGACATGGATTCAGCAAATCAGAATGAGGTCACATTTTTCTACAGCAAAGCCTCGGATGATGAAAGCTGGTTATGGCACAAAAAGCTATCTCACTTAAACTTCAAAATGATGAATGCTCTCGCGAGGCGAGAATTGGTGAGAGATCTACCTCAAATGGAGTTCGCTCCGAAAGGACTCTGTGAAGCTTGTGAAATGGGAAAGTCGAAGCGAGCATCGCATAAAAGCAAAGAAATTTCTAGTATTACTGAGCCTCTGCAACTTCTTCATATGGATTTGTTTGGCCCAGTGAATGTCCTATCTTTGTCTAGGAAAAGATATGCATTGGTAATCGTGGATGACTTCTCCAAGTATACATGGGTATTGTTCGCAATGACGAAAGACGAAGTACCTTTCTTAATCATTGATCACATCACTCAAATTGAGAATGTTTCAACACTTACTGTGAAGACGATTAGATCAGACAATGGCACTGAATTCAAAAACGCAGTGCTGAATGACTTCTGTGTATCTAAAGGATTACGTCGTCAGTATTCAGCCCCGAGAACTCCACATAAAAATGGAGTAGTTGAAAGGAAGAATAGAACTTTGGTTGAAGCAGCAAGAACTTTGTTGTATGATTCAAAACTTCCTTTGTACTTCTGGGCCGAAGCAGTGAGTACCGCTTGTTACACTCAAAATAGAACCTTGATTATAAAAGATAAAGAAAAAACACCATGTGAATTAATGAACAACAGAAGACCAACAATCAAATACTTTCATGTCTTTGGAGCAAAATGCTATTTACTTATAGATGATGAAAATCTAGGCAAGTTTGCAGCAAAAGCTCGTGAAGGAATCTTTGTTGGTTATTCCACAGATGTGGTGGCAGCTTATAGAGTGTTCTTAGTGAATGATCGAAAAGTGACTGAAAGCTACAACGTCAGATGCGACGATACCAAACTCCCATCAATTTCTAGAGATTCTAGTGAACCTGAGTCCCTAAAATTTCAGAATCTGGACTTAGATGAACTTGAAGATGAACCTGAGTTAGTTGTCCCATTAAATGTTCCAAGTGTACGTGAAGAACCTGAGTCTAGTGAACAATCTAATTCTACAAGATCAGAAGATACTTCTTCAGTACGAACCGGCAATAACTCAGGGGGAGTAAATAGCAGCTCAAGGACAACTGTTCAAGGCTCGAGACGAGTTGACAGTAGTTCTGTAGGAGCTGGCACTAACTCAGGGGGAGTTAGTGAGAATAATCAAAGTAGTCAGCACCACAACTCAGAAAGTCAAGCTGAATCATCAAGACAATTTCCAGGAGAACGGGTATGGAATAGAGATCATCCGTTTGAATTAATTATTGGTGATCCAGATGCTGGTGTGACTACTAGAAGAACTGCAAGAGCTGATCTGGCTAATATTTCCTTATATTTTGGGTTCTTATCCAAGCTTGAACCTAAAGAAATAGAAGAAGCTCTTGGTGATGCTGATTGGGTGATTGCAATGCAAGAGGAACTCAATCAGTTTGAAAGGCAGAAAGTTTGGAAACTGGTACCCCGACCAAAGAACATATCAGTAATTGGAGCTAGGTGGGTATTCAGAAATAAACTGGATGAAAACAGACTTGTAACACGAAACAAGGCTCGTTTGGTTGCAAAAGGTTATTCTCAGCGAGAAGGAATTGATTATGATGAAACCTATGCACCAGTTGCAAGACTTGAGGCAGTCAGGATGTTCTTGGCATTTGCAGCACATAAGAACTTCAAGGTTTTCCAGATGGATGTGAAAAGTGCCTTCCTGAACGGAGAGTTAGAAGAAGAAGTGTATCTGGAACAGCCGCCTGGCTTCGTTGATCCAGAACATGTAGATTTTGTGTATCTTCTCTTCAAATCTGTCTATGGCCTCAAGCAATCCCCAAGGCGATGGTATGAAACCCTATCCTTATTCTTAATTGAAAATGGTTTTACTAGGGGAGTAATTGATAAAACATTATTCTATAAAAATGTAAGAAATGACTTAATACTTGTTCAAGTCTATGTGGACGATATTATTTTTGGGTCATCAAATCAGCGCTTGTGCGAGAAATTTGCCAAGCTAATGCAGGAAAAATATGAGATGAGCATGATGGGAGAGCTGTCCTTCTTCCTTGGATTATAGATCAGTCAGAGAAAAGATGGTATCTTTATCTGTCAATCCAAGTACGTCAGAGATTTACTCAAGAAGTATAATCTAGAAGATGCATCAGCAGCTAAGACTCCCATGGCAACAGCCACGAAGCTTGATGAAGACAAATCAGGTAAACCAGTTGACATCACAAGCTATCGAGGTATGATTGGCTCACTCCTCTATTTAACTGCAAGTAGACCCGATATAATGTTCGCAACTTGTTTATGTGCAAGGTTCCAAGCGGATCCTAGAGAATCACATCTCGTAGCCGTCAAGAGAATTTTTAGGTATCTCAAGGGCACACCAAATCTAGGGATTTGGTACCCAAGAGATACAGGTTTTAATCTAATTGGCTATTCGGATTCAGACTATGCAGGTTGCAGGATTGATAGGAAAAGCACATCTGGTGCTTGCCAATTTCTTGGCAGAAGATTGGTGTCCTGGCAAAGTAAAAAGCAACATACAGTATCTACTTCTACTACTGAAGCTGAGTACATTGCTGCTGGAAGCTGTGTAGCTCAAATACTGTGGATGAGGAACCAATTGAAGGATTATGGCATGGAGCACAAGAAAATTCCAATTATGTGTGACAACACAAGTGCCATTGCCATAACCAACAATCCTGTAGATCACTCAAGAACCAAGCACATCGACATCAGGTATCACTTCATAAGAGAACATGTCGATGAGGGGACTGTGGAGCTACATTTTGTGCCCACAATGCAACAAATTGCAGATATATTCACCAAACCTCTTGATGAAGTAACATTCAATAGATTGGTTGGTGAATTGGGAATGCTTAACACAAGTTAGTAAAGCCTTCTATCTGTAAAATCCAGGTTTATGTTTGTATGTGCAAGCTACTTAATTATTATGTGCTTAGACTTTAAAATGCCTAATTAATGATTGTTATAGTTTGCATAAATTCATTGTGTTTCAAGTGTCTTTTATAGCACAAATCTGTGAATTTATGCTTGTCAGATTGCATGATCATAGGGGGAGTTAAATTCATAATATTCTAAATTTTACATGATTTTTAGATGAATTTACCTATGATTTTCATGTAATTAGAGGCCTTAGAATTGAATATCTTCAAAATTTCGAGTTAGTTTCTATCTCGAAACTCATCTAGAAATTCGACTTGAATTTCGACTTAAGCTGTCAGAGTGAAGTTTTGAAAATTCTAAGTCTGGGAAGAATTTCGAGTTGTCTATCTCGAAATTCATCTCGAAATTCGACTTTGAGTTCGACTTCGAGTTACTAGTGTGCCTAGTTCTATCTTCAAAATATTCGAGATAAAGTCTATCTCGAATTTTATCTCAAAGGTTGAGATGAGGTTTCCATTAAGGGAATATTTTGAAAAGAACTGAGAATAACTTCGAGTTAGTCTATCTCGAAACTCAACTCGAATTTCGACTTGATGTTCGAGATAGAGTTCTCAGTTGCTTAAAGGGAATTTTTGAGTTAATCCTAACTCGAAACTTATCTCGAAGGTTGAGATTAGGTTTCCATTCAAGGGATATTTTGGAAAGAATTGAGAATAACTTCGAGTTAGTCTCTATCTCGAAACTCAACTCGAATTTCGACTTGATGTTCGAGATAGAGTTAAAACTTCTAACTCGAAACGTATCTCGAATTTCCCTGTTTTTTTTACTGGAAGGGAATTTTCCAAGTTTACAAGTCAATCAAGTTCGAGATAAGATTTCCCTGTAGTCTTTGCTGTAAAATTGGTTAAAGTGCTTATTTGTGCTTATTTGTTCGAGTTAACCTCTATCTCGAACTTCATCTCGAAGTTCGACTTGATGTTCGAGATAGAGTTCGACTTAGGTGTTCCCTGTATGGACTTAGTATTTTTCACTCTTTTTTAACAGGGACACTTTTGTCATTTCACAATCATCTATATATATATACATCTCTAACTCGATGCATCATTCACTTTACCTAATTTCTTTTTTACAGCAGCCGCTTCACAAAAACAAGGCGATTTCACAAATTACATACCACTAATCCATGTTTTTGTGATTAAACTCATACTAATCACGAATTACTGCCAATTTCTTGACTACTATTGTCTGTGTTATCATTAATCTTTGTGTTGGTGTGTTTTGTAACCACTCATATACACGCGCATATACATACACACGAACATCAAGTGTTTGTGTAATTGTTCAAAACACGATTTCCATATTCTCGATCTATATCCATACACGATTTCACTGGTATACACACACGAATATACATCTTCATTGAATATTCAGATTTAGTAATTGGCCACTGTTCATATCCCGTAGTTTAATTTCTCAGATTGCTTTTTGGTATTCTCGATAAATTGAAAGGGATAAAACTGTTAATTCGTAAATTACTTGTTTTTCAAATTAAAAATTTCACATCTCTTAAAGAAAAACATTTAATTAAAATGGCTCACCAATTTTCACTTGCTAAAAACAATTTTTATAATATTTCTACGGAAATTGGTGATCAACTCCCGCGCTTTAAGTTTTGGATACGATTTCTTAATTTGTACTCCAAGGCTAGCTGTGCTTTTACTGCTAAAACTACACTAGTACATGATGCTTTACAGCAATTATGGACTAGTGCGGTTACTTTTGGGAGCAAAACAACCCCCTACGGTTTCAGGTTTACCTTAGCGGGTCAAGAATATGAGGTGACTGAAGAAATTGTCAACAGGGTTCTGGGATTCCCAATCAAAGATGCTTATGATGCAGAACCTACAGCGGCACAACGCCTCACATTCTTTGAAGAAATAAGATGTTATCCTCCGACTGGCCGGATCACTGGAAACATCCAAAAACAATTCTTTCATGTGGAATGGAATTATTTTTTCGAGGCCATCACAAGATGTTTTCGGGCACGCGAAAAAGATTTTCATCAAATTCCAATTCCAATGCAAACCTTTGTAGTTGCCCTAGCAAGAGAACTGGATATAAATTATGGACGCATAGTTCTCTCTGAGATAGTGGCTACAATGGGATCTCCTGCAAGCAGAGACCTCACTACAACTGATGTTGTCTGCTGGTTTCCTCGGTTCCTACAAATGCTGATTAATGATTTAATACCGAAGGATGCTCATGCTGTTAGACAGGGATTTGCCAGAAGCCCAACATCTGCACCGCTAGGGATGGGCACTAAGTCACTTTCAACCATTGCTAATCAGGATAAACATCAAGGTAAACCGATGTCAATTCCTGAAAATATTCAACTGTGGCTTACATATGATGCAGGAGTTACCAATTTGGAGGAATCATCGCAAGTTTCATCATATGCTCAGAATCCGTCTGCTCATGCTGAGGCATTTGAAGAGATTCCTGATGAGCAAAGCGATGATGAACAAGGTAATGAATCAGGTAATCTCTCCCTGCATGCTATTCATTCCTCTTCCTATGTATCTGATTCCGAGACCCAAGAGACTGCTAACCCGCAGGATCTATCCCAGGGTGAGAGCTATATTTCTGAGTCTGACACACATTCTTATTCTCTTTCACCCCTGTTAACGGAAGTCAGAAAGCCAGCACATGTATATGTAGGAAATGATGAGGAGGGTGACCCCGAAGAGCAGCATCTTATTCGAAAGAAAGCCAAAATTTTTCATGTTGCTACTTCAAAAGTCCAGTCAAACCCTAGTGTGTCACACGCAACCACTCCACCTCACGAGAGTGGTTCTCCCCTTAAACAATCTGCACATAGGGATTTTGGTGAGGATTATGTACCTTTTGAAGATACTGTTGCTTCAAAAGGACATGAAGTTTTAATAACTTCAGTCGTACTTTCACCGGTACGTATTGATGCTGCAAAGAGGATCGGTTCTGATGTTGTACAAGAATACTTTGCAGCCTCTCAGCCTGAGATTCCAACTCAGGACAGAACAGACATAGATCCCATAACTGCCAATTATATTGCTTATCCAATTTCTGCAGGTACTGCTTCATACTTTGGATCAATCATTGAAGACATACACGAGCGTGAGACAGGGAGTGTGTGTGAGAGGTTAGGGAGAGAGGGACCTTCATTTTTAAGGCCCGAAACCGAGCGCCAAATACTAACAGAACGAGTATTAGAGCGAGGTCACCTAAACCAAACACCGTCCCTTAACATTGAAAATCTTGATACACGTATGACTTCTATGGAAAATCAAATGAAGCAGTTCGGGCAGACGATGGGGCAGTTAGGGATTAACATTGGAAACAATCAAAGGGCTCTTGATGACTACGCAACACAAATGGCAAGTCAAGCTACGGCTTTTGATGCTTTGACAGACAAGGTCAATGACTTGGGCCATGCTGGTGGTGTCTTGGGAAGCACTCTTAATGAAAGGATGGGGGCAATGGAGTCTACAATGCATATAATGGCCATGGAGATCAGTAGAATGATGTTCGCAGTCAGGAGTTTTGTGCCCCCGGAGTGTTTCGAGTCGCAACAACCTCCCCCCGATGCTGGTGCAGGTGGTGCTAGTGGAGCGGGAGCCTCCGGTTCTGGTTTTGGAGGTTCTTATGCTGCTGGTGGATTTCCGGAGCAAGGTGGTGTTCAGGATAAATCACCTAAGGGGGAGAGTGGAAAGGAGACGAGACAGCAGGCAGTTCACATCGAAGAAATTGAAGAACATGCTGATCTTGTCAAGGAAATAGAAATTGAGTCGTCTGTTGATGAAGAGGCTCTGAGGAGGAAAAAGGGTAAGGCAATGATGGTTGAGCAAGATGAGCCATTCGTTGACCTCAGTCATCAGGAAACAGTACAGGAGGTACTTGACTCAGATTCTGATATGGAAGACGTACCTTTGGCACATGCTATAAAGAGATCTTTGAAGGAACAAGGTGGAGGTGCTGGGATGTCTTCCGGAATGCCTGAAGAAATTCCTGTTGATGAGGAAACCCTTAAAGCTCAACAGTTAGCCTTGGAACAAGCTCAGTTCCATAAAATGAAGATGATGCAAGAACGTGCATCATCTTCATTTTATGTCAAGTGCATAAAAAGCTCATAAAATGAAGATGATGCAAGAACGTGCATCAAGTGTCAGGACATTGATAGCAAGTTTATGTCAGTAATAAAGATCCATGTTCAAGAGCTTGGTGAAGAATAAAGAGGACATGAAGATATCACAAGTTCAAGATGTGCATTGAAGTTTCAAGTTGAAGACCAGAATATTTTCTAAGTACTAAATATTCTAGATGAACAAGTAGAATATTTCTAAGTAGAAGTTCTACTTAGAAATTTGAGATGGCTAAGTAGAAATTCTCAAGTAGAAGTTCTACTTAGAAATTCGAGATGGCTAAGTAGAAATTCTCAAGTAGAAGTTCTACTTAGAGTGCAGCTTCAACATGACACATGCCATCTTCTGATTGGCAGATTTCCAAGCTTTCAAGATAAGGCAAGATTTATGTGGACATCATTGGGCCACGTATATCTTAGTCTTTGAAGACTACAGGACATAGATTACATGTAGTATAAATAGAAGTACTTGTGTAATGTTTTAAAGAGAGAGCAATAGTTGAGAGAAACACAAGAAAAAGAGAGAGAGAGTGCATTCACAGAGCTTAGTATCATTCACTTCTCTCTGAACTTCTGTCATACTTTGTAATGAATGTTGTAGCAACCATTTCAAGTTATATATATAAGAAATATATTCCTTGAATCTGTGTGTTCATTTATTGCATCGTATTTATTACTTCTCATATTCGAAAAGTTGTATTCGCCCCCTTCTACAACACATTTGGACATAACATGAAGTCTTGAAGTTCGATTTGCTTGACAAGAAGTTGTAAATCACATATTCGAAAAACCGTCCTCGAGTTTCCTTTGAAGAAGATATTCTAATCGAAATAGTTACACAAATGGTTGAATATGAATTATTATATTTTGCTGACATGGATGAATATGAATTATTTAATCAACCCAATTTACAAATTTGTATAGATGTTTAATTCTAATTCTAGATAGAATTGGTGTTATTCTATTTTGCTTGGTTGGATCGGATGTCAAACTTGTGGAGCGTTAATGGTTATGCATGCCAATTACATTTTTAATACTATATTGAAATTGTTTACCAATTCAAAATATTGAAGTTCCACAATCTTCCGGCACTTGCCACCTCGGTCCGTTCTAGTTCAACAACAATTTTCCATGGTCAGTGAAGTCGATTTCTTTTACACTTACGGTATTTAGACATCCCTATAAATCTTAAATAGAAAAAGGGTTTTATTGAATACTTTTTTTATAATTTTCTTGGAATTACAGGATATTCACAATATTTTTATTTAAAAAAATCGTAAAAAAACATTGAACAAAACTCATTTTATTCTTAATAAGATGCTTATTATTTATATTAAACTGATATTGTATTATTTTTAAATTAATAATTTAAGTAAACTTACTTTAAGCTTTCAAGTCAACCATAAGTGTTATGAAGTGACCTCTCATTAATTTGGAAATAGAGATAAGAATGAACTAATCTATTTTCAATGTTGACTAAAGAAACCTTGTGAGTGTGAAATTACTAGAATTAATAATTTCAAAGAGCAATAAATTATCTACTAAGGACCGGTGCATGCCACCATCATAGTTAGCTGGAACTGCAAACAAAATATAAATTAATTTAATAGTAATAATTAAGTGTTTTATGAGAAGTAATTATTGAGCCTGTTTGGTTCTCCTTATTTTATAAAAATAAGAATTTATTTTGAAATTTTTTTTGGAATACTTAACATTAGTTTTTTAATTTTCTAATAATAATTTTTTAATATATTACTATACAGAATAAAAACTACTCAAGACATTATGTTAAAATTTACTACTATCGTTGTTACACTCAAACTGACGAGTTACTTTATTTTTTTAATTAAATGGACCAATTTTCAATTCATACTACACACCTAATATATATGTTAAATAGATCAGCAAAAAAATGTAAAAAAAATATTGGAAAAAAATTGTCATTTCATACAACTTTTAGATCTGTCAATATATGAATCAATAATTTTGTAATATCTGATTCCATTTAACTTAACCAAAACAAATTAACGATATCAATTTAAGTGAAGATAAATGAAATATATGTACCTAGCACTTTTTTTTTTTTTTTTTTGAGAAATATATGTACCTAGCACTTGATTTGTAACTTATATTCCAACATACGTTGCAATTAATTCATTGTTGTACATTATTTAATGCGCAAAGTGGTCATTCTCATTTTTAAGAATAAAAAGAAATTTTAAGCGTGTACTTAAGAAAGTAGTGAATTGCAAAGTAACGAGATATTTGGTTTGAATTTTATTTGTTTATTTATACTAAATGGTGGTCCTTTTCTTATTTTGAAAAGAAAATGGTGGTCCTAACTCCTACAGTACCACATTTGAGATGTCACGCTACTTATCTCTTTCGTATAACTTGTAAGAACCGTAGAAATTTAACAACGTGATACGTATCAATGGGATGATTCAAGGTGCTTTTCTTTTGTTTGAAAGAAGATGATGTATATATAGTATGAGTATGAGTTATGAGCATATAACTTAACACCTTACCACGGCACTAGGGATGGCAAAAAAAATCGATCCGATGGATACCCGATCCAATTCGACCCGATTGGATCTTACCGAACCCGATTTTTTGGATTTGGATTTGGATTTGGATTTGATTTTTAAACCCGAAAGAGTTTGGATTTGGATTTGGATATTAACTATATCCAACCCGATCCAAACCCGAAACCCGAAAACCCGATCCAAACCCGATCCAAACCCGAAACCCGAAAAAAACCCGATATATATATATTATATATATAAATATATATATATATATATATATATATATATATATATATATATATATATATATATATATATATATATATATTCATATATACATATATAATCTTAAAAAAATACATATTTATTTTTATGTTTTTGGAATCTGAATATTTATTTGTAATTGTAATTTTATTTTTTATGAAATTTTTATGTAATTCGGGTTTGGATAAACCCGAACCCGATCCAAACCCGATGGATCGGGTTTGGATTTTGAATTTCCAGATCCGATTGGATTTGGATCGGGTTTGGATTTGGATTTCAGATTCGGGTTTGGATTTGGATATCACAGGTATCCAACCCGATCCAACCCGTTGCCATCCCTACACGGCACGTATATTTAGAATATTGCTGATTGCTCGTTCTGATCAAATATGGTGTCCGACTGGTAAAAGTGAAACAAATATTTATTGTGTGTCATATAATGAAAGAGTCTCACTGTTGGACATCTAATTTCACATTAATAATATTGTTCGCTTTAGATCAAGTTCGTATGAATTTGTTTTTGGCACATTCAAGATCTTATACTAATGGAATTAACACTCACTTATCACTTTAGATAGAGTTTACATGAATTTGTTTTTGATTGTTCTATATACAAGAGAATTATCACTTATCTCCTTGATGTGTTACTTGGATTGACACCACCCAACACTCACTTAAATCTATCTTTAGAGAATTTTGATAAACCAATTTTTGAAGAGGAAAAACAAGCATAGTACAAACATATAAGCTAACAGTATTAAATTGGGTATCATATTTTTTTTCTAGTCTAGGTGATATGATATGTAGTATGGACTATTTTGATTAGTATCCTTAATGTGATATTCATATTTTAAAAGGGCATGGAGTTTCTAAAGCACACTATAGAGAAGTTCTCTATTAGTGCACCTTAAATCTTGTATTTTATTATTATTTTTGATAATCCAACCGTACGGATGAAAAGTTTATGTCAAAATAACATTGTATACAAATTTTTATTATATTTGAAATAGTGGAGCATCACTTTTATAATAATACTATTTTCTATATATATTCAACGACACAGATTTATCATAATCTTATTGCTATAAATTTATAGTTCCAAATAATTAAATTACACGAAAATTTGTACATTCACATATTTTTGTATGAATTTAACATTCGTACGGTTGGATTGTTCAAATAATAAATAATTTATCATAATTTAAACCGCACTAATAGAGAACTTCTCTATTGTGTGCTTTAGATACTCTTTTCCCATTTTTAAAATTGTACCAATTCCAGAGGGGGAAAAATGAATCAAATTAAACATGGGCACTGCGTTTGAAGGGAACCGAACTCGCAACTTTCCCCCAACACAACAATAGAACAAATACAGTAATTGACATCCTTGAAACTTGTTAAACATGACTAGCATTACTCCTTTAAAAAGCCCCAATAATTTTTTGGCCCACGGGCCTGTATACCAATCCATTAAGTTTGGTATGTAACTACAAGTCTACAAATATTTACGAACTCAATTTGAGGTGATTTACATTTTCATGAAGCCCAACAATGTCCAAATTAGACACATTAATATTGAAAAATGACAATTAATGAAGTCCTCAATTTTTTTTAAATATGCGAAATGTACATAAATTTAACTAACTAGGAACTCTACTGTTAGATATAGAAATTTTAAAATTTTGCGAGATGCACAGGCAAAATAAAATATAATTTATGTGATTTTCTACGTTGAAATTTTATAAACAAAATTAATTAAATATTAAGAAACATGTAAATTTCATGTTATAATCGTTGAAACCGAATCATGTCTAAAAGGACCACAATGAGTCCTTGACCAATCCAGTCCAGTCCATGTGTAATGCCGTTTGTACACTGTGGATGAAGGTGAATAATATAAAAATAATATAAATTTTTTAATTGGGTTTAATCAAAATACACATTTAAAGAAGTGTTGGTAAATTTTTATCATTGTAATATTTAAAGCACAGTTGGATATTCATGTTGCGCATTCTTGAAATGGGTTCACGTTATGAATAGTTTTTTATGATACCCAACTCACAAATGAGTATCATAAAAAAATAAATTTTTTTAAAAATATATATTTATGAAATGGGTATTTTATACAAATGAGATACTCAATTCACATATATGTATCCCAATTGTTAAATAACTATTATTTTTTTATTAACTTTGATTAAAAAATTGTTATTTTTTCTTGTCTGTACTGCAAATTTACAATACACTCTTGACTTGTTACTATATCAGTGTCCACATTTTCCTCTGATTTGGTTTGTATTGTCAAAAAGCTACAAATGTATATAGACTTGCATAATCTTCCCCACATGTATATGTATTATGTGAAAATCAATGTGATTTGTCACGAAAATAGATGTGAAATATGGGCTTCTGGATGACTACATATCCCACCCATGTTATCTTATAATAATGATTTGGTAAATCATGCAGTGGATACTTTAATTATATTACCACATCTATCATCTGAAATTATTATTGAAATATTTAAAGTGGCATTACCAAAATATTCTTGAAGTGCGCCTCTAGGTTTGGTTCCGTGAGGAATTCTTTCAGAGCACTACATATATTTTAAAACAAATTATAACAATGGTGAATAATTTATTATAATGATCATCTTTTTTTTTGTCAGATTTATAATGGTAATCTTGGGTTACACTTTCTTTATAAAGCAAACATCAGTGGCGGACCTAGGCAAAAATTGTTGTCCAGCGGAATTTGTAAGGGTCCCGCGCGAAGCGCGAAAATTTTTTGAAAAGGTAAAAATGTAGCCTAAAGGAATCAAACCTTGGCCATCTATGAGAGAATTCTGCACGATATAAATAGTCCATATGTAGTAGTAATATATAGATATTAGATATAAGCAAAAAATTAAGACGATTGTTATTTCTGGGAGTCGAACACAGGTCTCCCCACTTGAAAAACAACTACAAGACCAGCTGAGCTAACATAATATCAAGTTAAAACCTATACTATGTGGGTTATATTGCCACCCAACAACAGAACTTTTTGATTTTCTACCCAGCAGAAAAAAAAAAAATTTGTTGAAAATTCTGAATTTTTCCCAGCGGAAGCTGGGTCCGCTACCCTTTAGATTCGCCTCGGGCAAACATAGATCTGAGGAGTGTTGAATTTTATATTTTGAAGGAGTGTATACAATCATAGAGTCGAATTCTATATTTTGTGCAAATTATGTATAATGTATTAGAAAATGTCGAACTGGTTTCAAAGAAATGATCTTTACGTACATCTGTACCATGTAAAGAAATGTATCAAATGCACCAACAAGCTTCGACTAAAATTAGAGGACCATAATGCTTAACAAAAAAAAAATAAAAAATTAGTATGGACAAGTATGGTCTTAAGGTTATACTAGACTTTCCCTGGTTCGCTATTTTCTTTTTCAATACTACCTTTTCATTTCTGGCTATAAATTATATTTTGCAATATCACCTTTCTCAAATATCCTCTTAGTTTTTCTTTAAGAACCCTGTTACAGTCTTTACTTCCCCCAAAAGTACCATGAACTGGAAAGTTCTTTGATTAATGATATTTCTGTTACAAAACTCATGTTAAGCCAAAAACAAGTATACTTGCAGGAGCCAAGAAGAGTGACCACTAAAGATTACAAGAAAATGAAGCTAATGTTCTCGAAATACATGATTTTCTTCTCCTATATAATCTTAGTAGAATCTACATGCAACATCACCACAGACCAAGATCTGCTTGACAAGGCCTTCAGCTCCGTCGCTGGTTATAATTCCTCTTGGTTTATATCGCGTGATCTGAACTGTGCAAGCCCAAATATTTTAACCACCATAAATCTCTCGTCAAGAAATCTAAGTGGCTCTGTTTCGTGGAAGTTTCTCAAGAACATGTCCCATCTTCAGTCAATTGATTTCTCCAACAATTCCATCGAGGGTCATGTTCCTAGTTGGTTTTGGTCTATACCAACCCTAGTTGAAATCAACCTATCCAAGAACATGCTAGTAGGTACCGTTGGATTCAGAATGGGTTCATATTTTGGTCAATTTTCATCAATGAGAGCCCTTAATTTGTCCCAAAATAGGTTCACAAACTTGGCGAATCTTTCCATTTTTCCAAAGCTCATAACACTTGACCTTTCACATAACAAACTCCAAATCTTGCCTCCTGGTCTCAACATGCTGAAAAATCTACAACATCTTGATATCTCAAAGTGTAACATTTCAGGTAACTTAAATGCAATTTCGAGTTTCCACTCATTACGTTACTTGGATGTTTCGATAAACCATTTGTATGGTAAATTTCCTTCTGATTTTCCTTCACTTTCTGACCTCAAATTCTTGAACATTTCATTAAACAATTTTACTGGCCATTTGACTTCAGTCAATATCCAAGAATTTGGCCACTCTGCCTTTATCCATGCCGGAAAATTCAACGTAACTAGAGTACCACATTCAATACCATTCCCACCGCATAAAAGAAGGCAGAAATCGAAACACAAACATTTGGCTCTAGCCATATCAATTTCATCCATAATCTTTTTCATGGCCTTGCTTATATACATTTTGTGTATATTAAAAAAGAGAAAACTGGCCAAGAAAAACAAGTGGGAAATCCCCAAACCAACTCAGATATTTTCTAATGGAGAATTATCAGGGCCTTTTTCATTTGAAACAGAGTCAGGGACCTCATGGGTTGCTGATATTGTGGAACCAGCTTCAGCACCTATAGTAATGTTTGAAAAGCCATTGATGAACTATCTCACCTTCATGGACTTGCTTGCTGCCACGTCACATTTTGGGAGAGAGTCGTTGTTAGCAGAGGGCAGGTGTGGGCCTGTTTACAGAGCTGTCCTGCCAGGTGAACTCCATGTAGCAATCAAGGTGTTAGAGAGCCACAGGGAGGTTGATTGTGATGAAATGAAAGTAATCTTTGATGACGTCTCAAGGCTTAAACATCGAAATCTGTTGCCTATCTCCGGTTACTGTATTGCAGGTACATTTCTCTGGTAGCCTATTTAAATTTTTTAGGCCTGATATTCAGGGTCTTTTGGATGTTTTAGAAGATATTAATTAGAGTGTTTAATTGGATCAATTATAATGGCTTTGCAGGACGTACAAGACATTAGCAATAAGTTTCTTGATGAAGTATCTGGAATTGTTATTAAATTGTTTCATACACTTGTTTCAGGTAACGAGAAGTTAGTGTTGTACGAGTTTATGTCCAATGGTAACCTCCATCAATGGCTCCATGAGCTACCAGCAGGTGAAACCAACGTAGAAGACTGGAGCACAGACACTTGGGAGCACATCAATGAAATCGAAACCACAGCCCGCATTTCATCCCCCGACAAAATGGAGTGGCTCACACGCCACCGCATCGCAGTAGGGATCGCCCGTGGACTCGCTTACCTCCACCATGGCTGCTCTAAGCCCGTGGTGCATGGCCACTTAGTCATGTCCAATATCTTACTCTCTGATGACTTGCAGCCCAAAATTGCTGACTTTGGATTAGGTCTAGATGGGGTCAGTGGGTCCCTCGAGGCTGACGTGTATGATTTTGGTAAAGTGTTGATCGAGTTGTTGACTGGTCAACTCAGTTCGGAGGAACATGTAGATGAAGTGAGGAGATTGGTTAAAGAAGGACTTGGAGTAAATGTGTTGGACTCGAGATTGAGACTCGGGAGTGAGTCACTGAGTGAGATGGTGGAGTGTCTACGAGTTGGGTACTTGTGCACGGCGAAGGTGTCTTGGAAAAGACCTACCATGCAACAAGTTTTAGGTCTGTTAAAGAATGTACACTAAAATTCTCTTCTTTTCGTAACAAAGAGCATGCAGTTTGGAGTTCAAATGTGTATGGTTTTTAGTTTCTGAGTGACAAACTGCATCATCATTCTGTAGCGATTGTGCTGTGTTTACTTCTTAAATTTCTTTTAAATTAATTTTGTTAGCTTGATCCCCTTAATTGGTTCTTAAATATTTTTCTTCTAATATGACAGTAACATGTAAAGATTTTTACTAGGGTAGAGGGGAGATACTAATAGAGTCGTATATACAACTTTTTTGAACACTGACCGATCTGATTCATGGTGCTTTTTAATTGGGACTCTGTCAGAAATGGGCTTGCAAAACCCTAATAACTTGGCATACATTGTCAGCTTTTTACTGATCAATTTTAATAATTGTAAATTCATCAACTTTACCAATATATTGAAAAAATGGATAAATATTAAATGTATCTTTGATAGTCCCATTAGCTATAATTATACATAATGTGAACGAGTATGCAAAATTTGTTGTATTCATGCGAGTCATCTGTATATATCCATCTCATCTTCAGCGAAAATGGTTCCCCCAACTACTTCACTGCCACCAATTCTTTTTGTTAAGCATAATAAAGACATTTACTAAAAAAATTTTAATAAACGACAAAGGAAAAATTTACATAGACAAATCTATACTCTATATTAATGTGCAAAACCATGTTTTAATAGTATATAAATCTATACTATTATATAAAAGTCGAAACATTAAAAGTTTTGGTACCTGTTTTTTGGTACATAGTGAATTTATTTATTTACCCTTCATTATAAAGAAAAATATATATGATATATATACTATTAAAACTCCTAAAATAAATAATAACATAATAAAATTATTGGTAAGTACTCGATTGCCTTTTTTCACATTTACTTTAATTGAAGATATTACTTTTTATTAACATCGAAAAACACCAATCGTATCATATCTTCCAATCATTAATATTTCCTTTCGAATTAAAACACGTTACCTTTTTATTTACAACTAATCTTACAATCATTAATATATATATCTTTTGGTACGTAGTGAATTTACTTTTTACCCTTCATTATAAAGAATATATATATAATATCCACACTATTAAAATTCCTAAAATAAATAATAACATAATATAAATTAATGGTAAGTAGTTAATTGCCTTTTTTCACATTTATTTTTAATTGAATATATTACCTTTTATTAACACCTAAAAACATCAATCGTATCATATCTTCCAATCATTAATATTTTCTTTCGAATTAAAACACGTTATTTTTTATTTAAAATTAATCTTACAATCATTAATATATACCTGAAAATATAACATCATATTTTTCAATTATTAAAATATATTAAAAATATGTATACGTTGTTTATAATAAGGAAACATTAGCCGAAACATTAAAAATTTTGGCACCTATTTTTTGGTATATGTTTTTTAGTATTTCGTGAATTTACTTATTTAACCTTTATTATAAAGAAAAATATATACAATATCTATACTATTAAAACACCTAAAATAAATAATAACATAATATAATTATGGTAATTAGTCGATTGTCTTTTTTACATTTACTTTTAGTTGAAGATATTACCTTTTATAAACATCTAAAAACATCAATCATATCATATTTTCCAATCATATTATATCTAGCAATAATTTTTTTTTGGTACGTAGTGAATTTACTTATTTACCCTTCATTTTAAAGAAAAATATAGGGAAATTGTTAATGGTACCCTTTTAGAATTGGCTTTTCTAAATGGTACACAAAATAGTTTTGGCTTCCGAATGGTACCATTATACTATTATGTCATTTTCTGTAGTACCCCTACTGTTAACCTCCGTTAGTCAAACGTTATATTTTGGGTAGCAGTTGTAAAAGACAATTCTAGGAGGGTACCATTGATAATTTTTCTTAAATATATTATTCTGATTTTTTTTTTGATCCTATTATTCTAAAAATTTAGATATATATACGTATTAGACTAAATATCAGTTCTTAAAGTCGGGTTGGATTAAAATGAGGGAAATTTGATTGAGTGAAATTTGGGATAATCAAATTCAGTATAATTGGGTTCAAAAATCGAGTATCATCTCTAACTAAACAACGAAGAATCTCATTTGTTTTAATCCGAGTGCATCTTCTCATTACTCTACTCCCTCCGTCCCACCCATTTCTTTACATATTTTCAGTACTGCTTGTCACGCATTTTAATGTGTATATAAAGTATAGTTACATAACTTATTTCTAAAATTTTATTTTTTTGAAAAAAAATTTAAACATTAAATTTTTATTCAGAAGAAAAAAAAATAAAAATAGATTATGGAACTATATTTTATAAGAGCCTTAAAATACGTGCCGAGCCCTCTGTCCCAACCGTAAACAATTCGTTGGGACAGAGGGAGTATTTATCTTCCATCTTCTCAGTACTCTATTTATCTTCGATCATCACATAAATACGAAGAGGCAATTTTTAGAATAATAAGATAAAAAAATAAGAATAATATATTTAAGAGAAATTATCAATGATACCCTCCTAGAATTGCCTTTTACAAATGGTACCCAAAATATAACATTTAACTAACGGAAGTTAATGGTAGGGGTACTACAGAAAATGACATAATAGTATAATGGTACCATTCGGAATCAAAAACTATTTTGTGTACCATTCAGAAAAGCCAATTTTAAGAGAGTACCATTAAGAATTTCCCAAAAATATATATGATATCTATATTATTAAAACTCCTATTATAAAATAAATAATAACATAATATAAATTAATAACACCTAAAAATATCAATCATATCGTATCTTCCAATCATATTATATCTAGCAATAATTAATATATACCCAAAAATATCGCATCATATCTTCTAATCACTAACAAAATATAATAAAAATTCGTATACAACGAATAATGACCATTAAATTTTTAGTAAAAAATCAAAAGCGTTAGATGTAATGATTAAATATATTATATTCAAGGTTCGAATTCTATCAACGACATATTTATTTTAAAATTTTATAATATAAGTTTTAAACCATGCATATCATTAATTAAATTTATATTAAATTATTAATATTAAATTTAAAATAAAATATTGTAAATAATAATTATATAAAAATATAATTATAACATAAAAAAATTTATTACATATCAAAAAAAATTCGTACATCGCACGGGTTATAAGCTAGTATATGATAGTACTAAAATAGCAAAATAACAAATTATCGAAGTACCAAATTTGGTTATCACTTAACTCGGGTTCGATTCCTTTCAAATACATAATTATACAAGATTTATTTATTTAATTTAATTTCTTTAATTTCACCCCGTGTTCATTTCCCTATAACCCCATAATTAAATAGCGTTTATTTGTTATATGCTTTTATCATTCAATTCTTTACAAGTTTGTATTTAAATAAACTTATTAATTATATTTATTTATTTATTTATCTATTTTAATTTTTTTAATTTCACCCGTATGCAATTCCCTATAATTACATAATTTAATAGTATTTATTTATTATATGTTTTTATCATTCAAATTTTTACAAATACATATTAAAATAATATTCATTAATTATATTTATTATCGATAATTTACACGTGCCCGCCCGTCCCGTGCTTCGCACGGGTTACCGGCTAGCATATATAAAATGGATATTACATAAAAAATAATTATGTACTACATTCCCTTGTTTAATTAGAAATATACATTTTATTTATTTTTCTTGCTTTTAAATTTTTTTCGTAACATAGTAGATTGTGTTCAAATTAGCCTTTAAATTATTTGATTATTCTTCTTATTAATTGTATGTTCTTTTTTCAAAAAAATCTTCAAAGTGTTCATAATATATATCAGTCTTAAATTTGGAATGTTATATGCTATAGCTCTTCATATTTCGATGGTGAAGGTGTTCGACTTATTAAATCTTTTTCAAACTCACGACGAAATTGGGTTACATTCACCATAATTCCGGCCAATTCTTCGTGTAAATAATTAATTTGTACAAAGTATATACTTTGATGATTGAAACAGAATTTTTATAACTTTTATGACCATTGTGTATATACCTGTAAACTTGAATGCCATGTATAATAAATTTTAAATCGCTAATATCTTTAGACAACAAAGATAAATTAAATGTCAAAGTGTTAAAATTATGTGGCAAATGGAAAACTATTTATAATATCACTACAAGAGACAGAGTCTTTTCCGACCGTTATAAATCCGATCAACTTTTTACTGGAGCCAAACCCGACCGTTTTGTCCGACGGTCGGATTTAATTTTAAACCCGACCAATTAAACCGACCAACAGGTCTTGTGGAGCCCACTTTTGTTGACTGACGGACCACGTCAGTATAATCCGACCATTAAAACCGACCAATCTTATTAGCGGAGCCCACACGAATACTAAAGAATAAAACCGACCATTACTTCCGACCAATAGGTCTTGTGGAGCCCAATTTTGTTGACTGACGGGCCACGTCAGTCTAATCCGACAAATAAAGCCGGCCAATCTTATTAGTGGAGCCCACACGAATACTAAAGAATAAAACCGACCATTACTTCCGACCGTAATTTCTGGCCTTTCCACGTCAGACTAACCCGACCGTTAGGACGGTCGGGTTTATGCGATACTTAAATATTTTTTGTAGTTCCCCGTTTTATTTTTATACCGTTATCTCTACACCTCTCTCCATTAATTAACCTTATCCTCTTGTAATTCCTCTCTCTGGCCGGTAACTCATCTCTCTCGTAACTCCTCTCTCTGGCCGGTAACTCATCGCTCTCTCTCTGGTAACTCATCTCTCTCTGTTGTACACACACGCACTGTATCTATATATTCGATTTGGGCTTTTAACTTTATGGATTTATGAATTTTGGGCTAGTAAATTGATTCTCTATTATATGATTTTGTATGTTGGATTTCTTGGTTCAAATTATGTTCGATTATATGATTTTGTATATCGGATTTCTTGGTTCGAATTATGTTCGATTATATGAGATAGTATGTTGGATTTCTTGGTTCGAATTGATGGATTCAAATTTATTTTCGATTATAGGATTTTGTTTGTTGGATTTGTTGGTTCGACTTGACAAATTCGAATTTATGTTCGATTTTTATGTAATTTTGTTGTTCATTCTCTTTTTTTGAATATATAGAGATGGATGGTCAAAATTACCTCTTTCCACGTTTATGCGCCTAGTCCATCCCAGCGGATATACACCGCCGATTAATGTATGCATTTGAATATATAGATATGTATGACACCTCTTTTTTTCGTAGAGAATACCACCGCCGATTTTAATACTTTTTGGAGCTGAGATGCCAGAAACAGTTATATTCGAGCTTCATAACGGTGAGAAGACCCATGTGAGATTCGATCGGGAGGATGGGATTTTTAAAAACATATTGGAATTTTTTAAAGAAATTTCGGAGCAACTATGGTATATGCGCCGTGTTTACCTACAAGGGCAACGGGATCCTTATGGTAAATGTTTTGAATGAATATCTGACAGAGGTTGAGTATGATCCCCCGACCTATGGTAATTTTTCTATCATTTATCCTTTGTTATATATATATATATATATATATATATATATATATATATATATATATATATAACTATCAATTAGTAATTAACTTTACTTTCATTGAGTAATTTTTTTTTAATTTTTAGATAAACTTACCATGGTTGGATGTAAGGCTTTTTCAATATGTAAGACTAAAGATGTAGCAGAAAGGGGTTATGTAGTAAGTTCACATTATCTTACTTTTAATGTAATATACGTAATACAATTTTCATCTTTTTTGATATAATTTTGGTTGACCATATACATATGTACAAATCCAGGCCCTCTCCCCGGCTTTTTTTAAGCGATTTGCTCATCTTCTACCTTCTGAAATTACCGTTACTTTACCAAATGGCCAAACCTTCATTGGATGTTACTCACCGGAAAGCAAGATTTCTGGCTTGAGGTTTTTTGAGGATGGAGACATTATAGTGCTTACTTATCTTGGTGATGGGCGATTTGAAGCAATTTTATTTGGTCCAAGCCTCGTGGAGAAATCATATTCTGTTAATGAATTTGAAATAGGAATTGTACCATCACATCTCCTGAATTATTGTTATGGAATTGTAAGTTTTTGTTTGTTTTATATTAAAATTTTTATGATTTAATTATTTAGCAAAAAAAGATTTATAATTTTGCAATTGTTTAACCTGTGATTAATGTGTAGGAGCTAGCAGCAAAGTTCAAATCAGTAACGGAGAAGTGGCATCACGGTGATGTCTTGGAAATTAAGGATGAGCTTAACAATAAAACGTGGCACTTACAAGTTAAGGGGACCGCTCGACGAATAAGTCACAAATATCGCCAATGCCACTCTAGAAATGCAAAGGAACCCGAAAATGGGGTCACAAGCATTTTCTAATGCTATTGTTGGTGAGGTAACTCGATTGGTTGGAGAAATCCTCCAATCGATTTATAACAAATATGAAAATGAAAATACGGAGGTAAATAAATATAAGAATTTTTCAAGTCACATTTTAGCTTAGTTATTATTATAAATGTTAGTGTAGTTTTGAATATATATTAAGTCTCGTCTACTCTTATATGTAGGCGATAAGGAGGGCTGAAGGTGGTGCCGATGATGGGGGGAGGACGATGGAGGAGAGGGACATGATAATAAAGAAGATGATGGAGGATACGATGCTTTTGAAGAGGAGGGTAATGGAGAAGAGGGTAATGGAGAAGAGGAAGAGGGTAATGGAGGAGAGGAAGAGGAAGAGGGTAATGGAGGAGAGCAAGAGGGTAATGAAGGGTCTGATAATGACCAAGAGTAGCCGGTTGTTAGGTTTATAAAAAATTGCATGTAAATTAAGTTTGCTATATTTTGGAAAAATCGTGGTTTAATGTTAATGTATGTATTTGGTTTTGATGGATTATACTCGTGGTTCAATGTAAAATTGATGGTTATGTACTTGTTTTGTTGGTACTACTTTTGCTTGAATCTTATAGGTAATATTGCACAGGGGAACCAGAACTGCAGCTAAAAAAAATAAATTGCAGACTAAAACCGACCATTTAATCCGACTAATTAACTAAAACCGACCGTTTTTTACCATTCGTGTGCCCGGCAAACCGACCGAATTATGAATAAACCCGACCGTCTTCATGTTAACCGACCGAAGTCATAATTGTGATGGTCGGTTATATTTGGTCGAATTATAATCCCTCTGATCAAAATCCGACCACTGTGGTCGGCGATTAAACCGACCAGTTAAAACCGACCAATATTTAAGATTCATTTTATGTAGAACCCGACCACTTTCATAATTGTTTTAGTCGGTTGTATTTAGTCGGTTTAATTGGTCTCTGGAATAAATCCGACCATTATGGTCGGATACTAACCCGACCATTAAAACCGACAAAAACAGGTCAAAATACGTAGGCAGTGACGTGGCACTGAAGTGGGGCCGCCACGTCAGTGGGTCCCACCTACGTGTCACTGTTGTGGGTCCGCACGTCATGTGAGGCCCATGACACGTGGCGCTGAAAGCCATTCCTTGGTTAATGGAAGTCAACGATAAAACCGACCATTATTGTACAAACCCGACTAGGTTTTACCCGACTGTTAAAGTCAAAACCGACCGTTACTGTACTAAATCCGAACGTTTAAACGGTCGGAAATGACTCTATTTCTTGTAGTGTATGTAAACTTGGTGTTATAGATAGCTAGTGTTTAAATATTAAATTTTGCTGGGTTTATGTTCACAATGACATTATAACATATTAAATCGATTTCCATGCATCAAGATAATTGAGATTTAAATGAAATATTTTTTAGAGTAAATTGTAGTTTGATGGCCTGAACTAAAAATTTTTTGCACTTTAATGGATTCGCAAATATGGTACCAAAATAATTAATTTTAAAGCAATTTGGGGGCTCCGCTCAAATCGAACTAACAGAACTAACGCCATCTAAAAAAGTAGGGGCAATCTCATCTTTTAACAATAATTTAGTATTTCCCTCCAATAATACATATATTATTGTCACTCACCAACTGTTTGATGAAATGCTGAAGATTGAATATTGTCCCTTTTGTTTGCTGCAAGATAGCTTCGAAATAAGAATATTTTTTCGCGGACCACTTGCATCAAGCTTTGTTCCGGTAGAGTAGGTGAGAGTCTGATGGGCAGTAAGAATGGGTAGCCACTGCATTGAGGAGAAAGGGTGGATTTGCAGCGGTGGTGAGGATGGAGATGGCGCGACTACGTTGGACAATACTTAAAATAAATCAATACCTGTAGTTATCAAATTCGAAAACAAGATAAAGATTATGAATATACTTAAATTTTAGTTTATTAGTGTTGACCGTGTGGATGTGGTATTGTGGTGCTTAAATTAGTAGAGTATATTATAGGGAGTGTTTGGGGAGTGTTTGCAGGTGAGAGAGAGAGAGAGAGAAAGAGAGAGAGAGAGAGGTTGGGATGAAGGGAGGAGGCGGGGTGGATGGAGTTGAAGTTGAAGTACAGTGATAGTGAACAGCGGCTGCGGAGGTGAGATGGATGGGTGGCAGTGATTGTAGAAGGAGATGGGGTGGGGCTGTAGTGTGGTTGGCGTTGGAGGAAGGGGTGAACGGATTAAAAGGGGAGGAAGGTGTTGGTGGTGAATGCGGGAGGCTGCAAGCGGTGGTGACGGTTGAAGTTAGTGGGTTGCGGTGGTGAAGGAATTGAACAGAGGTGGGTTGGTAGTGGTTTGCAGGTGGCAAAAATGGAGGGGTGGAGAAGAAGACCGGAAGAATGAGAGAGGGATGATGAATAAATAATATATGTATAGATATATATACACAGCCCGGGATAGTAAACAGACCAAATTACCCTTCATTTAATTGACGGAGTTAAATGATTTGAGGCAGAGCCCCCAAGTCGCTTTAAAATTAATTGTTCTGGTACCATATTTGCGAATTGGATACATCGACCATCAAAGTGCAAAAAAAATTTAGTTCAGGCCACCAAACTGCAATTTACTCTATTTTTTATTATAATATTTAAAATATTAAACATTAAACATAAATTTGGATGGTTAGAGTTGAAGAAGTGTTCGATCCAAATTTGGATCAAATATTAATCCAAATTTGGACCAAACTATTAGAAATGTCTTCAAAATTTCTTACTCAAAGATCACGATTCCCCAAACTATTAAAAATGCCCTAAAAATGAGTAGGGATCCTCTGTCCCCTTCTCCATGTACCCTTCTGTGTCACTGTACTTTTTAGTATTAAAAGAGTGCCCCTAGCAAGACCCATTTTAATGAAAATAATATTTTTATTTTTCTTAAAATGGCCCCGCCAGGGGCACTCTTTTAATACTAAAAGAGCAGGAAACACAAGGGGACAGATGATCTGGGCTCCCTCAAAACTTCCTACTCAAAGGTCACTAGTGACTCACTATTCCCAAGTCAGAGATGGAAAGGATAAAGGGTTTAGATATAGTATATAAAAGCTAGACCAAATGTAAAAATTGATTTAATAGGGTATAGATGCTGTGTCTGGCCATAAAAATCCCAAACACTACTCCTTTTGTTTCAATTTGATAATTAATTTTTTTTTAAAAAAATTGTTTCAAAATAATTATTTCATTTCTACTTTCAAGATGATTTTTTTATAGAATTTTTATTTTCAACATTGATTTTACATACTTATTTTTCTGATCATTATAATAAATATGGACACATAGAATTAAATCAACAATATTTGAGTTTCTTAATATATTTATTTTTTGAAAGTAAATTATTAAGGATTCTTCTAGTGTGTGTCTAAGGGCACTCTAATAAATATTTTTTTATAAATTGACTAATTTTTTTTTTGTTGGGATTTTTGTGCATACAAAAAACCCATTATTAAACTAATCACAAAATTTCTAGTGTGTGCCTAATTTCAATTAAATTTCTATTGTGTTTTCTTGAATACATATTAAAAAAATCCAATTACTAATTTAAAACCAATTGAATATCATATCTTTTGTGCTGTTTTTTTTTTTTGACAAAATGAGGATTTGCATTAATTCAAAGAAGCATTATACATAAGGTTCTCCAACACTAACTGTGGAGGAGATGAAAAATCACGAAAACAATCAACCATACAAGGTACCCTTGCTAACAAGTGGGCTACTATGTTGGCTTGTTTTCTTACATAGGAGACACTAAAATCTGGACGTTCTCTCAATAAATCCCGACATTCATGGATCATGATACCCACCTCTAAATAGTTTATACTGCTGCTGCTTAAGGCTTGTACCAGTAGCATAGAGTCAGTCTCGAAGGTGACATTTGATACGTTCAACTCACCAGCCCATCTTAAAGCTGCCACCATGCCTCTAAATTCACCTTCAAAAGCTGTCACTTCTCCTCTTAGTCTTAACACTCTAGCACTGCCAAACCCTCCCTGATGATTTCGAAGTACCATACCACAACTGAAATCTTGCAATCCCATAATGACAGAGGCATCTACATTAATCTTATAGCTACCTTCCTCTGGTGGACTCCATTTCACTACACTTTGTCTCTGATCGTTCACCTTTCTTTTATCATTATTCCCTCTCAACTTCTGAGCTTCTCTCCACTGCATAATCTGTTTTGCACTCCACTGCATTGCTATGTCTGGTGTCAATGATTTTTGCTCCCATACCTTCAAATTTCTAGCCGTCCAGATGCCCCACATCACTGTAGCCATACTGACTGCCTTCTCTTGATCGAGGATAGCTAAACACTGCAGGACCCATTCATCACATGACTCGACATTATCATTATTAAGATTCAGTCCCAGAGCAGACCAGCAATCCTTCGCAAATTTGAAGTCGAGAAAGATATGAGCTAGATGTTCTATGTCGACCTCACACATAGGACATATTATTGTCGTGTTAACACCCCGTCCTCTCAAGACATTATGAACTGGAATATTATTCCTACATAGACGCCATAAAAACACTTTCACCTTTGGAGGTACTTCCAGATTCCATAGCTTTAACCACCCTTTGTGCACTGATCCCTGCCTGCATTCACTTAAATTGTTGTGCCAATATCTGTATCAAGATTTAACCGTATACTTACAATCTGTAGTGTGCATCCAAGCCATATGATCAGGAACCTGATTTCTTGGAACAGGAATTGCTAAAATAGCATTAGCATCACAATTTATAAATAAATTTTTGACCATATTAGTGTTCCATTTACTTTCACCAGGAATGAACAGATCACACGCTCTGATCCCCTGTAAATTGGTAGCATACATACCTTCCACCTTATAATTTTCTTTCCCTCTAATCCAAGGATCCTCGAAAGGTCGAATCATCTTTCCATCTCCTAGTACCCATTTATATCAATTTTTCAATGCTTCCTTTGCTTTCCATAACCCAGCCCAAACGAAACTCACTCCCCCCTATGCCTGCTACTGTAATAACGTGCCTTAAAGACCCTAGAAACCAGTGAACTAGGATTGTTTATTAAATTCTAGCACTGCTTACCAAGTAGGGCTAAGTTAAATCCATACAAATCTCTGAACCCCAGTCCTCCCATACTCTTTGACATGCTCATGTTTGTCCAAGAGAGCCATTTTATTCCTTTCCTACCGTTATTCTTCGAACCCCACCAGAAGCTGTTCATCATTCTCTCTAATTCAGTACACAGCGATTTAGGAAGCAAAAAGCAAGACATGGCATAAGATGGTACTGCTTGAGCCACGTTTCTCAGCAAAACACCCTTCCCCGCTTTCGACAAGCATTTTGAGCTCCACCCCTGGATTTTATTCCACAAGCGATCCTTCAGGTAATTAAACACTTTTTTCTTAGATCTGCAAATGAGCGAAAGCAAACCTAAGTATTTACCTTCACTCAGATCATTGTGCACCTCCAGGATACTCTTTAACTCTTCTTGCTTATCCGTTCTAACATTCGCACTAAAAAAGATTCCTGATTTCTGGAAGTTTATAGCTTGACCTGACTGTGCTTCATATTTCTACAGAATCAACTTAATCGCCCTGACTTCCTCTGTTATTGCTTTACAAAAGATGAAGCTATCATCTGCAAATAAAAGATGGGTAATTGCTGGAGCATGTTCATGAATACGACACCATTTAATTTGACCTTCCTCTGCAGCATTTCTTATAGACCTCGACAATCCTTCAACACAAAGAAAAAACAAATACGGAGATAGGGGATCGCCTTGGCGTAATCCTCTTAACGGTTTTACTAGACCTACATGAGATCCATTAAAATTAATAGTGTAAGATACCGTTGAAACACATAACATAACCCATGAAATCCATTTCTTATGAAATCCCATCTGCAGCATTTGATGTTTTAGAAACCACCAACAGACTCTGTCATAGGCTTTACTAACAACTAATTTCAGTGCCACTTCTCCTTTTTCTCCTCTTTTTTTCTGATTCATATAGTGCAGCATCTCAAAAGCTAATAGGACATTATCTGTTATGTTTCTATCGGGAACAAATGCAGATTGATTTTCAGTAATGATACCTGGTAAAAGATCTCGAAGACGATTAGACAGCACCTTAGCAATTATCTTGTATAAAACATTGCATAGAGCGATAGGACGAAGATCTTTCATCGCGTCTGCATTCTCCTTTTTAAGGATTAGAACCACAACAGTGCCATTCAGATTTGCAGGAAATGTCATCTCCTGAAGCCACCTTTTACAGCTCAAAAAAACTTCTTTTCCTAAGAGGTTCTAGAAATTTTGATAGAATGCCGGGTTGAGGCCATCTGGACCCGCACTCTTATCCGGGTGCATCTGTTTAACTGCCTCAGAGAATTCCTCGAATGTGAAATCTTCCACCAACCTTGAATTCTGATCTTCAGTGATTATTGCATCGTACTGATATGAGTCACCTTCTTCTATCTCCTCACTTTGGCCAAACAACTACTGAAAATATTCTTTGACTATTCTGCACATTCCATCATGATCCGTTATTTCATCTCCAGCATCATTTTTCAACTTCACAATAGCGCTCTTCTTTTTCCTGGTTGTTGCAAAAGCATGAAAAAATTTAGAGTTAGCATCTCCTTCTAGTAACCAAAATGACTTAGCTCTTTGTTTCCAATAAGCTTCCTAAAAAACCAATAACTCCTCTAGCTTGCTTTTTTCCTCGAAATACTTTTTTGTTTGGCTCTCATCAGTGCAAGCTTCGTATAAACCGAGAATCTCTTTTTGCTTCTTTATTTTCTCTCTAAATTTATTAAAGAATCTACGGCCCCATTTCTCCATGAAACTAGACAGCTCCAAAAGCTTAGGCAGAAAATGAATTGGAGCTATACTTTGCCAATACTTTGTTACCTCCTCATGAAACTCTCTCCTTGAGCCAAGTATTTTCAAAACGGAATCTAAACTTTTTCCTTGAGTGCTCTATACTGTAGAACTCTACTCAAATTGGATCGTGGTCTGAGTAAATTGTATGATGCACTGTCAACTTACTTAACGGGTAAAGTTGACACCAAGAACTTGAAGCAAACGCACGATCAATTCTCTCTCGAACCCAATCAACCGACCCAGGTACGAATGTACTCAGAACCACGACGCAGGTACGGGAAGCTGAAGCTTGGAGTCTGAGAGAGGCGTTGGATTGGACGAGGCGCTGGCGAACAACAAAATGTATCTTTGAGTCCGATGCTAAGTTATTAGTTGATGCTTTTAACAGAGATAGAGGTAGAACTATTTTCGATACTATTGTGGAGGATTGTAGTGAGATTATTAAACACTTTGAGGAAGTGTTAATGGTTTTTGTGAGTCGATTTGCGAATAGTGTAGCCCATTTGTTAGCATCAACTTAATCGCCCTGACTTCCTCTGTTATTGCTTTACAAAAGATGAAGCTATCATCTGCAAATAAAAGATGGGTAATTGCTGGAGCATGTTCATGAATACGACACCATTTAATTTGACCTTCCTCTGCAGCATTTCTTATAGACCTCGACAATCCTTCAACACAAAGAAAAAACAAATACGGAGATAGGGGATCGCCTTGGCGTAATCCTCTTAACGGTTTTACTAGACCTACATGAGATCCATTAAAATTAATAGTGTAAGATACCGTTGAAACACATAACATAACCCATGAAATCCATTTCTTATGAAATCCCATCTGCAGCATTTGATGTTTTAGAAACCACCAACAGACTCTATCATAGGCTTTACTAACAACTAATTTCAGTGCCACTTCTCCTTCTTCTCCTCTTTTTTTCTGATTCATATAGTGCAGCATCTCAAAAGCTAATAGGACATTATCTGTTATGTTTCTATCGGGAACAAATGCAGATTGATTTTCAGTAATGATACCTGGTAAAAGATCTCGAAGACGATTAGACAGCACCTTAGCAATTATCTTGTATAAAACATTGCATAGAGCGATAGGACGAAGATCTTTCATCGCGTCTGCATTCTCCTTTTTAAGGATTAGAACCACAACAGTGCCATTCAGATTTGCAGGAAATGTCATCTCCTGAAGCCACCTTTTACAGCTCAAAAAAACTTCTTTTCCTAAGAGGTTCTAGAAATTTTGATAGAATGCCGGGTTGAGGCCATCTGGACCCGCACTCTTATCCGGGTGCATCTGTTTAACTGCCTCAGAGAATTCCTCGAATGTGAAATCTTCCACCAACCTTGAATTCTGATCTTCAGTGATTATTGCATCGTACTGATATGAGTCACCTTCTTCTATCTTCTCACTTTGGCCAAACAACTACTGAAAATATTCTTTGACTATTCTGCACATTCCATCATGATCCGTTATTTCATCTCCAGCATCATTTTTCAACTTCACAATAGCGGTCTTCTTTTTCCTGGTTGTTGCAAAAGCATGAAAAAATTTAGAGTTAGCATCTCCTTCTAGTAACCAAAATGACTTAGCTCTTTGTTTCCAATAAGCTTCCTCAAAAACCAATAACTCCTCTAGCTTGCTTTTTTCCTCGAAATACTTTTTTGTTTGGCTCTCATCAGTGCAAGCTTCGTGTAAACCGAGAATCTCTTTTTGCTTCTTTATTTTCTCTCTAAATTTATTAAAGAATCTACGGCCCCATTTCTCCATGAAACTAGACAGCTCCAAAAGCTTAGGCAGAAAATGAATTGGAGCTATACTTTGCCAATACTTTGTTACCTCCTCATGAAACTCTTTCTCCTTGAGCCAAGTATTTTCAAAACGGAATCTAAACTTTTTCCTTGAGTGCTCTATACTGTAGAACTCTACTCAAATTGGATCGTGGTCTGAGTAAATTGTATGATGCACTGTCAACTTACTTAACGGGTAAAGTTGACACCAAGAACTTGAAGCAAACGCACGATCAATTCTCTCTCGAACCCAATCAACCGACCCCCTACTTTTCTCCCACGTAAACTTGCCACCCATTAGATCCAGCTCCACTAACTCACACTCCTCTATTGTCATCCTAAACCCATCTAGTAAAGCCTGAGGATGTTTATGAATTCCTTTTTTATCCTCCTCCTTTAGCATGTCATTGAAATCAGCAAATGGAAACCATGGAAGTGAAGATTGACTGGCTAAATTTTTAATGAGCTCCCACGAGTCCTTTCTACGCGTTCTCTCAAGAAAACCGTAAAATCCAGTTAGCCTCCAAGATGGAATATTATTCTTCAACATATGCATATCTATAAAATTATCATCTGCTTAATTACCTCACATTGAACTGTTCTATCCCAAAGCATAGCTAGGCCTCCACTTCTTCCCCGATTATCTACTGCCCAGAAATTATCAAAGCCCAATTTTGTACACAACTTCTTTATTCTCTCTTTATTAGTCAACATTTCTATCAAAAATAAAATGTTGGGTTTATGAGACTTCACTAAGTCCCCCAAGGCACGAACTGCACGGGAGTTCCCCAACCCCCTGCAGTTCCAACTTATGGCATTCATTGCTGTTGGCTAGCTTGCTGAGCAAGCGTAGCCAATTCATTTTTAGAAGACGATGAACAATCCATTTTAGAAAGCTCACCATCAGGTTGAACAGTCTGCTTCTCCTTCTCTGACATAGCTTTAAAACCCCCTTCTATATCCATTACCTCATACAGACTTGGGCTTCCTCTCATACGTTTCCTGTCTGCTAGTTCAAGCCCAATTAGCTCATCATTTTCTGGCCCATTTGCATAATTTAAATCTGCATTATCCGCCTTATATCTCGTTAATTTATTCTCCACCTTTTTTGGATATTCTTCAGTTACGCTAATTTGCAACTGTGCACGTGAATCTCTCCTCTGAACCAACTGACTCTCTGAATTAACGCACCTGTTATCCCCTGGAAGCATGCTACCGTTGACTCTACCTTGCCTCTCCTCCCACGCCGTATCGCCGTCTTCACGCAACCACTTGCTTTTGGCCTGACTTGCAAGCTTCTTTGGTTGAGCTCTTAACCAGCTTCCCCATTCTTTATCCACAGCATCCTTCTCCCGATTCAGAAATATGCTACAATAACGTTCGGTATGTGACATGATGCCATAGGTAAAGCAAAAATCCCCGAGATGCTCATACTTGCAAGACACTATCACCTCTGATCCATTTCTCCTTATTATCTTCTTCTTACGTTTTAATGGCTTTCTTACATCCAGCTTCACCTTGATTCTCATGTACTCACGCCATAAACTAGCATTATTCTTGTGATCATACTCAAGGAATTCTCCGAAAAAAACACCCAGTTGTTTCCCTACTAATTCTGTCATAAACCCAGTTGGGAGATCATGAATCTGTAACCACATGTTTATATGCCACAGTGGTACATTCAAAGGTTCTTCCCCCATCGGCACCTCTGCAAGAACCAGCATTGCATTATCAAACGACCACGGTCCTTCTTTTAACACCCAATTCATGTCCTCTTTGTGATAAAATTGAAAAAAAGAACACACCCTATTCAATTTCCTTGATGTTAATTCTCATTGCAGGACGCCATAAATCAGCCAATTTAGTTTTCATGGCCCGAACATTGATGTTTCTTTCTGCCAGGAACCTTCCAACAACACACAATTCATATTTGTTAATTTCCTCTTCAGTTTCTCCTTCCAACACAACCGCTTCATTTTCTTCCTCTTCTATATCCAGACTTGACAACTGTTTATTTAAATCAGCAACACGAGACATGATTCTGATAATAAGGCTCACACAATTCAGATTTCAATGATATGAAATTGAATAGAGAGAAAACTAAGAACTCTCACATGTCATGTCATGGAGAGAAAAAAGGATTTAGTTGGAGTTTATTGATTTGGGTCTGAATTATATCTTTTGTGCCGTTTATTCATCTTTTATCAACTTCCAAAGTCCAAAGATAGTCCATCCCCCAAGGTTTAATAATATGAATATCTCTCGATGTTTCTTTGACTTAAAAGTATGTACATATATATTTTAGAAAATATTAGGTAAGAAAAATCAAGTAATTGTCACCTCATGCGGGTGGAATAAAGTAATTGTCACCTCATGCGAGTGGGAGACAAAGGTATATATGCATTGGATATTAAAGTGAGAAACAGGGTATATGGGGGATTCATGATGCACAATTGTGTAGTGATGTTTCGAAAGGATTTGAAACATATATACCTATACAAGATCGATATGATTATGTAAGACATGTATTATTATTTATTTGATAATTGTTCTTTTTTTTTTTTTGCTAAATACTAATTGTTCTTTCTACTTGTGCAGGTCCTTTAGTTTGGCGCTCGATCAAAATATTAATAAGATTCAGAACTACAAAGGTGACACCCAGTTAAACTGTGCTCGAGAATATGTCATCCAACAATGATAATATGGTTGTATCAAAGATGCAAGAATGTGACCTTAAAAGTAAAAGTTTGATGTCAACCTAAGGTAAATTGTGTTTTGGAACATGAAGGAGCAATCTCAACAAAGTGTTATTTTGGGCAATCCTATTATGTTCATTATTATGTAAGAAAGATACGGTAAGCACTTTGATTTGTTTGTTTTTTAAGTTCGTTGCTTATTCTTCATGTAAACAGTATAAGTATAGAACACATAATGCCTTTAGAATCTTCACATAAATCATAATTAAATTCTAGACAACACTACAGGACTACACTAGCTGTTGATTAGTATATATTTTTCTTAAGCATGTTGGTTTAATTTGTTTCACATTATATTATGTTATATCTTATAATTTGATTTCAAATACTATAGTCAAGTACGATTAAAGTGTTTATGTGTTGTTTTTTTTTTATTTTTGCAATGTGATATAGGTCATGTATATCATTTCATGCATACAATGGAAGGGAGCTGTTTTTTTTTTTTTTCTAGAAACCTTCACCTGTAATGGATGTAGAGTTGAACGTTCCGTACAGTCATAGTTTCATTAAACTGTTAGTATGATGAAAATGCAAACTTGGTACTTTTTTTTAGTTTTTCAAAATTTCTATTCACAATGTAAATTTTCCCACTTTTTCTGACCTTAGCTATTGTAGAAGGCTTATAAAGTACTTAAATACAAAAATATCGTGAGCCAAAATGGTGGTCCATGTCTTGCACCATAGTTATAATAGAAAAAACATATACTTAAAAAGCAGATCAAGATGCATAGTTGATCCTAATAGTAATTAAAATTAGGGTCATTAAAAATGTTACATTTATTCATCGAATTACAGGTCTGACATTGAAGTTAGGTCGACGTCTATATCAACAACATATAGTTGATGCATTTTTCATTATTGAATAGTACGTCCAAATTACATTGGCACACACCAAAATTCAGTGTATGCGGAATTGTACAACAAAATACTTTATGTTGCAAGACTTTCAAGTTGAAATTGGATCAATTCTTGAAAGTTGTACGCGATAAAAATTTCTCCAACTGAAAATGACTTAGATAATACCTTACAATTATGATTTATCTTACAAGTATGATTTAGTTTAATGAAGCTTGCCACATGCACACACGTTATTCTGGATTCATTTTGAGATTCTTGACAGAAATGAAGATCCCTTTGGATATGAAGAGGTTAAGCAATAGACCCTGAGGTCACAAGTTTTGAAAGAAATTGCATGAAAGCTGTTAAAACAACCTGTTCGCGTCTCTTTCCCGAAGAGGTGACTTAACTTTACAACTTTTATAATGTGTCATTTTTTTTTAATAATTGCTCAATGTTATATTTCAATGTTCGTGTTGCTTTCTGGTTTGTTAAGCTGCACTTGGGATTTTTGGTTTTCACATTTCACAGAAATCCACCATTGCAGAGATTGTCGATACATTTGAAAATGTTTAGTCAGTGATATATCGGGCATATTTCAATTACTTTCAAATATGTTACTTAAATCAATATAATTAACTTAATCTAAATTTTAAATGGTATCCATTTTGCTCACTTAAAAGTGTAGTTGAAATACACAAAATTGAAAATTCTAATTTGACACTTGTACAAAGATTAAATGCGGAGTAGTTTTTTTAAACAAAAGAGAATTCTTAATTAACACCAAAGAGAATCATATATAAGCATCTTCAACAATGATACGTGGATTTACACAAGAAAAGAAAAGAAACATTACATATACACTAATAAAAATTCCATGTATCCCTCAATCCTTCTTCTCATAAGACGACGGAAATACACACTCTCCGTAACCTGTAACATTAAAGAATATTAAAAAATTGGTCAACGATCAGATTTAGATTGTTTTTATAAAAAAAAAAAAGGAGAATTAATGTCAGAAAAACAATCAAATGCTTACTCGGATCACTTGTAGATATAACACCACTCCCACCAAAATCACAGTCCCATGTGTTTGAACCTTTACTTTGATAGTAAAGATTCATAACAACCGATGCATAGTTTGCAGGATCCTCGGGAAGGTAGCAAGCACCTCCCCTCTGGATGGGACTCCAGTCGACGTAGTTGCATGCAAAATTGATATTTTGGATTATCACCTGGAGCGGGATCCCTGGCTTAACCAAACACCAGGTAGGCTGCTCATAACAAAACAATGTTAAGTTTGAAACTTATCAATTTAGTTGTTTCAAAACCTGAGACCTATCATGTATATGCAAATTGATATGTTAAAAGTTATGTGAATTTGTCAAAACATTAATCTACAGTACAGCGGAAGAAGACGAAGCTTATTGATTAAGTGGATGTAAATAGCTGAATTGAGAAATACAGAGCAATGTGTGTTTGTCGACAGGAGAAGAAGAACAGAACAGAGCCACATTTCCAAGTTCTAACTAACTCATACCAAACTAAGTCAACAAGGTCAACGTTTTGACTATATATTAACTTGTCGTATGACTAACAGAATTTACTGTTGACAGAATTTATTCCTCAATACAAATGATATATATTCCCGAATTTGTATGTATATACAAATGATATGTACACGAAAATTATGTTGCGTTCAAAAGGCTTAAAAATGTGTGCCAAAAAGTCAAACTACCAATATTTCAAAACAGAGGGAGTATGTGAATTTGGCAAAACATTAATCTACGCGGGTGTATGAGTTTCATAATGTCATATGGGCCATAAGCCCAATCCGACTTATCATCAAGTACCGTTTGGGTAATCTGTAACTTATATTCTACTACTTTACTAGTTTAAGTTTAAAGCAATGTATAATTTTTCTAAATTTTATTATTTTTATTTTGATATTTATATTTTCTTAAAATTATTTTTATTTTATTTAATATTATTTACAAAATTCATACTGTATTGTACTAATATTAATTATTTATGTTTTGATGTACTCTAAAAAAATATATGAATATTTTTTAATAGTCTCATGATCCAACCAACCAGTCATCAATTTTTTTAAAATTTCAATTTTAATAATATGATATAATATATATAGATGATTTAGGTATAAATAAATTTTAGTTAGAACTATAATCTAACATGATGAATTTGGAATCATATTACTTTTTTTTTAAATGTAAGTATAAGCAAATTTAGTTAGGCCTATAATAATATTTTCTATACTTATAATCTATAATTTATTACAGAAATTTTACTAAGTTAATAATAAATTAATACAAACACTTAAGTAACCTATAAATTTTAATTTGCTTATCATTTGTCTAACACTAATCTACTTTAACTAAAAAATTACTTTCTTATCAGTAGCGAGAATGTATAAAAAATACCTGTACGGGCGCCGGCGCAGGAGCCTTAGTCGCTTTGTGGTGAACGAGATTGACATCTAAAAATTTCAAGAAAAAAAAAATGTTAGAACAAAAGAAATTATTTGTCAAAAAATAAAATACAAAATATATTAATAAAATGCAAATTTCTTACAAAGCACTGCTGCTAGCACTCCTACTGCTAGGAGGAGAGATAAAACTGTGAGCGCCATGAGTTTATATTCATAAAACTTTTTATTTCCCGCCATAAATTAATTTCGTTGTTATCATATAAGCCTGAGAATGAGAGAATATATATAAAAGTAACTCGTGGGCTTTTGCAAACCTAAGACTTTGACAATGCAAGAGAATAACTAAATCAGTTGGAGAAAAGAATTGAAGCCGGGTTTGCTGTCTTGTTAGAAAGAAAGAATCACCGACATCAAAGTGGAATAAAATTCTCGTTAGCTAAAACTAGCACATTGACACCAAAAGAAGTTGATTCAACTCGGACGCAGGACAGTACAATCCAAGAAAACAAATTCACGAGTACCTGAGTTAATTATGAGGATTCCATTTCCAGCCTTCGCAAATCAGAACCGAGTCAGTACAGAATCAAGATGACTGACATTTCATATCTTATGTCATGCATTAAATTTATTTTTTTCATCTAAGATAACGTCTATAAATTGTGTAATACTTAAAAAAAACCCACACGTAAATTACTAGAACCTATAAATAGGTTTTACAAATAAATTAAAATAGAAACCATGTAAAGACAAAGGTTAATGAATATGAATGTACTTTTTTTGCATTTCAATTACCATCTCTATTAGTTTTAATTACCTCATTGAAATGGGGTACACTAACTTTCCGTGTTAACAAATTGTACGTATTACTATATCTTTACAACATACAAACTTGTTTTAAACTATATCTATCTTTAATACCAAGATTTTTAATACTCCGTCAGGTTGCAGAGACAGTGCACCAGCCACAGAAGAGACGTCAGAAATTCTCTTGAGTGTATATTTTGGCCGTGACTTGTAAATTGACATTTCCCTTTAACTTAAGATAGGGATAGCCGGATAGGATGAGTGTTGTTCGTTGCTTAAGATCATTTTCAACCAATTCATATGAATATAGCAGACAGTAGAAATCATTGGGGTTTCTGCCAAAGCATTGTCTAATATGGATTAAGGTAAGCAATTAGATGATCAGAGTTGTTTAAGTCCTAGAAATACTTCTTATAGTTATACATATTGCTACCAACCAAACTAGAACCACAATTGGCAACATCAAATATTTACATCAATATAGTTAAACTGGCAACAAGAACCACACGTTTAACTGACATCGACCAATTTTAATACATCAAATATCATCTTAAAATTTATAGAGTATATCAAAATATAAGACTAATCCTCAAAAACCATCCCCAACACTCAAACCAAATACTCCCAGTCGACTATATATAGTGTTGGACCATGAAGTCCAATGGATTAGTTTGAATGTTGGACTATGAAGCCCAATGAATTAGTTTGTATTAGATATAAATGGGTTGACTTACATTGTATTAGGCCCATTAAACATTGTAATTGTATTATGGTCTTGAACCCAATAGTGTAAACTTAGGGAACAAGTAAATTAGGTATAAGGGGACCCACAATGGAACCCTATAAATACAACCTTTTGTCCCACTTATAAAGTGGTTGGCAATTTGAGAATATAGAGATAATCTCTTATTTGTATAGAGAGAAACACTAGCTTAATAAAACACCTCTTTTAGTATTTGATCTCCTTCTTCCTATTGTTATGATTATTATTATGATTATCGATTATAATCCCCACTATTAGTCTCCGAATAAATAACTCTCTATCATTTGACGCTAGAAGGAACTCTCTATTTTGAAATTCCAACGAAAAATGGATGTTGACGATCCGGTAGTAGAAAGAATCGGAACAAACAATAATAGCCCCTTGAGTTGGGGACCAAACGATACCTCCTTTGAAGCCAGGACAATTATTTCCTCCGATTGAAGAAGAAGCAGGTAGATCCCAGCGACCCACCAAAATAGTCCACACCCATAAAAGTCAGACAGTGCAGCCTGACACCCGTACGAGAATCACAACAGCAGCAGGGAAAAAGGTGCTCCCTAGTGATATGCGTTTGCATCTCCAAAAAGTTCGAAGGCAAAACATGGTCGACAACGAGGAGGATTATAGCGAGTCAGATGAGGAGTTATTTGCTTTGGAAAGACATAATAAAATCTTAGAAGCAAAGTTAGTACGACATCGAGAGATCCGTCATCTACGACTTGAATTATCGCAAGCTTTTTAATATGTATGTCTTGCACTTTTCAACCCTATAAACTAATTGAGTAATTTATTGTGTGTTAAAATTTTAATGAAAATGCCAAAACACTATACAGAATATAATGACTTGATCAGTTCAAAATAACAGAGAATATTAGATCAGTAAACCTTGAATAATTAAATGTAGTTCATGTGGCATTGTTCATAGATATGTATGGATATTTCTTCTATTCATGTTGATGTCTAAAGACTGCATGTTGATGTCTAAGATCTTGCAAATATTCAGAACTATGTTTATTTGCCTAGTAAAGCACAAAGTAACTAGAGATAGCTTCAGTGACTTTTCAAGTCTAACGAGACTTGTGATCATAATAAGTTGTCTGATTGAGGTGCTTTACTAGAGGTATAAAAAAAAACTCTTCTTAAAAGTACAAACAAACTTTTTAAATAATTATATTCCTCAAGCTGATAATATACCTAATATATTGCCCATGCTAGATGTTTACTTGTATTTTACTAGTATACTACCCATAAATATTTGACTGGGGAAGCTAGAATGGACAGGTAAACTCTTGGCTAAATTTATTTTTTGCGACTTTCACTAGTCATTTAGTTTTTTCTTTATAATTATAGTATTATAACCTCTGGTGTCCTTATGTAAAAAAATGGCCATATCTGCTTTAAATTAAATAGATAAATTACAAATAGTGTAAAAGTTGCAATATTTTAGTGTAATGGGTTGGAGATGGTCTTTGTATCCAGGTCATCCAGGATGGGGGATACTACTCAGAACAGTAGAAAGGGCTACTGGAGACTGGAGATTAGTAGTCATTCACGATTTATAGATTAACAATCCCAGAGATTGATTACATTAGTAAAATTTAATTATATGATTATTTAAATGAAATAATTAAAACCCTATATTATATTTTAATCATATACTTAACATATATTAGTAAAATTTATGTTTTAATCATATACTTAAAACCCTAATGCTTAAATATATTGATGTAGTACAACTTTAATCCAAGGCGATCTATAAAAATGGCATATTCTTAAGGATTTGGAATTTGTAGTTCTTATGTTGCAAGCTACTGCATTATTTTAGTTCATTTTTATAGATTGTTTAGGTGTAGAAATGTATTATAGTTGACTTGTACTCCGTCAAGTGTTTGTGTCCCTAAAGATGAGCATTGGTTGATTGCGTAATATTGATAACTTTTCAGTTTCTGCTTGTTTTTGGTTGAACGCAACTTCATAATTAGCATTTAAAACTTGATTATATCTTAATTATCATGTTTTTAGTATATAAAAGTCTTAATAAGAATTGACATGGAAGAAAACTCCAAGGTCCCGTTTGAGTAGCATTTAAGCTTCTAATTAGTTCAACCACACACAAGCCACAGCACACACCAATGGGCTAAACTCCCTTTTTATTTTTTTCTGAACAAGACTGTCCTCTTGGCAAAAGACGCTTCAGCAATGCCGGATAACATCTTGAGAGACTTATTCCTATATTTGGAACGTTGACTTGGTGTATAAGACTCCCGTATTAGTAGAACACGAAAAACATCTTTAGAGTGTATTTTAAATTTGAAACTATTACCGGGCGGATAACAAGTATCCCTCACTATAATCTTTACGATTTCAGATTTATTTTGTGCGTAAAATAAATTGATGATTCATTTTAGCAATAAATTGAGTGTAATTTTGTGCTCACTTCTGAGTGCAGACTGTCTATTTTGAATTCATCTAAATCTATCAAGTTTAATATCTGCATGTTTGTAATTTTACATCTGGCAGAATAGATTTCCTAATAAGAATTGACATAGAAAGTGACTCCCAGGTCCCAGACTCCCAGCCGATCACATAAAAACGTCTAGCATTTAATCCAGTTACACATAAATAAAAGTGAACGAACTTTAAACTTTGACGTGAACAAGACTCTCGGCACAAGATTCTTGCAATATTGCTTCCAAAATTATATCCTAAGTTGCCGAGTTGAAGTGTAAAGTGCACAATACTCTCGTATCATTGCAAGAATCTTATTCATTTAATAAACTTAACGTCGGCACGACCAAATCCTTCCCTCCCCAACCCCTATTCACTTATGTATTATATAGTTTATGTGATGGAAGATGAGAACCATGTACTTAAGTGAACTGACTCTTAAGGCCAAGCCTATAAATAGATTCTATGTGGAAATATAATCTCCATTCGATTTGTTAAATGTTAAAAATAAAAATTTTAATTAGGTTAAGTGACTGTTGCAAACAAAAACTTATGCTCATGCATGATTGCATGAATTAAAAGACAATGCAGTGCGTGGAGTGAAATGCAATCCAAGTCCACAATCATAGAAAAGATTGTTATCCTAATAAGTCATACTACAAAAATACTAATATCATAATTATTATTCAAAAAAATTATTAATTAGGTCAAAGTGGTATGTACCAGTGAGAAAACTTAATCGGTCGCTAAAAGCGATTGTTGTTATAAATTTTTAACTACGGTCGTTGTTAGGCGTTTTTCTTGTAATGTTTAAAATACCTAAATGTATAAATAAGCATACAATAACAATATCAATTATTAAATAGTTTTGATTGAAATATTTTGTCAGGTTATCAGTTGGAAGTAGCACCAAATACACAAGAAAAAGAGTTGTGAGCAGGTAGCAATTTTTCCCCTCCATACATAATTTAAGTGGCTAGTACTGTCATGCCCCTTCTTATCTGTCAAGGATACACTGTATGTATCTTCAGGCCGTAAATTCCAGAAAAGGACTCATTCTTAACACGTGAATCTAGTGCAAACCTTTAGTCTTGTTCCACTATATTACAAAGTATAATTAACATTCTGATTTGAAGGTTTGTATTTTGTATTGAGCTTCTTCCCAAAGCCCAGAAGCATAACACGTAGCCTTCTGGGCCAGAAATGTCTTTTATTTCTGTGGTATTAGCCCAACATTTTTTCATTGCAACTTCCAATAAACATACAGAGGCGGATCCTACGAGGGGCAAGGGGGACATCGGACCCCCATTAAATTTCAAAAAAAAAAATTTATAGTTATATATTTATACACATAAATTATATAAATTAAAATTGACCCCCCCTTAATTTTCAAAAAAAAATTTGACCCTACTTAATATGATTTGATACTACAATTTCTTTTTATCTAAAAGGCATTCCTGAGATTTTGCTCAAAAGATGGTTGAAAAACTTAAAGATATTGAATTTTCTTGGGTTTATATGTTGATAAAATTGGTACTGATTCTACGAGTTGCAACTGCAACAGTTGAGAGGGAATTTTCTGCTATGAAGCTAGTTAAAACTACGCTTCGGAATAGAATGGGAGATATTTGGTTGAATGATTGTTTGATAACATATATTGAGAGGGATGTTTTTCAGAAAATTGAAAATGAAGAATCATGAAAAGATTTCAGAAAATGAAGGATAGGTTGATGATCTTATGAAGGTAAAAAAAAATTAGTATACGATTATTTGCTTCTATATGTGCTGCTTTAAATTTGCCAATTTTTTTTATATCCGATCCCCTTAAGTTGGGAGCTGGATCCCAACTTACCTGATAGCGATCTATAATATTTTTCCGCAATAATCATATACTTAAAACCCTAATGCTTAAATATATGTTAAATATATGTTTTTAAAACCCTAATGCTTAAATAATATACTTAAATTTTTGGGCAAACACTCGTATTAAAATACATTTGATCAAATCTCTAATTTAATTCAAATCCCTAAATTTATATCAAAGCTATAATTTTCAAATTATAAAAATGTAGTTTGCGTATACAGTAGAACTAAATAAATTCTAAGATAACCATATACTTAAATAAATTTTATTAATAAATTTTTTGCCCACTAAAATTATATCAAAACAGTTAATGTCAAACGGAAATTTAATTATTATAAAATTTAAGCATATATTCATAAAATAAATTTTATTAATAAATTTTTTGCCCACTAAAATTTTATAATATCTTATAAACTTTTTATTTCCCGCCATAAATTAATTTCGTTGTTATCATATAAGCCTGAGAATGAGAGAATATATATAAAAGTAACTCGTGGGCTTTTGCAAACCTAAGACTTTGACAATGCAAGAGAATAACTAAATCAGTTGGAGAAAAGAATTGAAGCCGGGTTTGCTGTCTTGTTAGAAAGAAAGAATCACCGACATCAAAGTGGAATAAAATTCTCGTTAGCTAAAACTAGCACATTGACACCAAAAGAAGTTGATTCAACTCGGACGCAGGACAGTACAATCCAAGAAAACAAATTCACGAGTACCTGAGTTAATTATGAGGATTCCATTTCCAGCCTTCGCAAATCAGAACCGAGTCAGTACAGAATCAAGATGACTGACATTTCATATCTTATGTCATGCATTAAATTTATTTTTTTCATCTAAGATAACGTCTATAAATTGTGTAATACTTAAAAAAAACCCACACGTAAATTACTAGAACCTATAAATAGGTTTTACAAATAAATTAAAATAGAAACCATGTAAAGACAAAGGTTAATGAATATGAATGTACTTTTTTTGCATTTCAATTACCATCTCTATTAGTTTTAATTACCTCATTGAAATGGGGTACACTAACTTTCCGTGTTAACAAATTGTACGTATTACTATATCTTTACAACATACAAACTTGTTTTAAACTATATCTATCTTTAATACCAAGATTTTTAATACTCCGTCAGGTTGCAGAGACAGTGCACCAGCCACAGAAGAGACGTCAGAAATTCTCTTGAGTGTATATTTTGGCCGTGACTTGTAAATTGACATTTCCCTTTAACTTAAGATAGGGATAGCCGGATAGGATGAGTGTTGTTCGTTGCTTAAGATCATTTTCAACCAATTCATATGAATATAGCAGACAGTAGAAATCATTGGGGTTTCTGCCAAAGCATTGTCTAATATGGATTAAGGTAAGCAATTAGATGATCAGAGTTGTTTAAGTCCTAGAAATACTTCTTATAGTTATACATATTGCTACCAACCAAACTAGAACCACAATTGGCAACATCAAATATTTACATCAATATAGTTAAACTGGCAACAAGAACCACACGTTTAACTGACATCGACCAATTTTAATACATCAAATATCATCTTAAAATTTATAGAGTATATCAAAATATAAGACTAATCCTCAAAAACCATCCCCAACACTCAAACCAAATACTCCCAGTCGACTATATATAGTGTTGGACCATGAAGTCCAATGGATTAGTTTGAATGTTGGACTATGAAGCCCAATGAATTAGTTTGTATTAGATATAAATGGGTTGACTTACATTGTATTAGGCCCATTAAACATTGTAATTGTATTATGGTCTTGAACCCAATAGTGTAAACTTAGGGAACAAGTAAATTAGGTATAAGGGGACCCACAATGGAACCCTATAAATACAACCTTTTGTCCCACTTATAAAGTGGTTGGCAATTTGAGAATATAGAGATAATCTCTTATTTGTATAGAGAGAAACACTAGCTTAATAAAACACCTCTTTTAGTATTTGATCTCCTTCTTCCTATTGTTATGATTATTATTATGATTATCGATTATAATCCCCACTATTAGTCTCCGAATAAATAACTCTCTATCATTTGACGCTAGAAGGAACTCTCTATTTCGAAATTCCAACGAAAAATGGATGTTGACGATCCGGTAGTAGAAAGAATCGGAACAAACAATAATAGCCCCTTGAGTTGGGGACCAAACGATACCTCCTTTGAAGCCAGGACAATTATTTCCTCCGATTGAAGAAGAAGCAGGTGGATCCCAGCGACCCACCAAAATAGTCCACACCCATAAAAGTCAGACAGTGCAGCCTGACACCCGTACGAGAATCACAACAGCAGCAGGGAAAAAGGTGCTCCCTAGTGATATGCGTTTGCATCTCCAAAAAGTTCGAAGGCAAAACATGGTCGACAACGAGGAGGATTATAGCGAGTCAGATGAGGAGTTATTTGCTTTGGAAAGACATAATAAAATCTTAGAAGCAAAGTTAGTACGACATCGAGAGATCCGTCATCTACGACTTGAATTATCGCAAGCTTCAATCTCTGCCCATGACAACAACCCCAAGGCCGGAGGCGAGGATAAAGAAGAACAAGATGAAGGGTATGATGACGACGAATCTACAGAATCAATCCATTCGTGACCACCTCCGCGCAAACGACGAACATCGTCTGCGAGCGAGTCGTCATGGCGTAGTGAGTCAAGCAAGTCCTTTCGTTCGGAAGATATCGCCAAAATTCGAGAGGACCTCGAAGCATGCAGAACTTTCATGCCCTCGTTAGATCATTTTGATGGTACTTTAGATCCTAATGGATTTTTCAACACATTTGATGGCCGCATGGCATTTTTTGGACATTTCGAAGTAGCGAGATGCCAGTTCTTCTCAATTTGTTTACAAGGTACAGCTCTCCGCTGGTATAACAACCTCCCTCCTCGTTCTATAAACTCTTGGCAATCATTAAAGACCAAGTTCCAAGCGCGATTTTCTAGTAATTACAAGGGTTGCAATACTGCTTCATTGATGACAATTCGACAATGATACAATGAATCTTTGCGCACCTTTTTGACTCGATTTCGAGCCGAGGTTGCCGACATCCCAAATCTTATCGAGGAACTTATTATCAATTACTTGGCCGCTGGCATTGACAAACATCCTCATGCAACTTTATTAGAGGAGTTTTTCGAGAAAAATCCAAGAACATTACAAACAGCCTTCCAGATTGTGGAGCATCGAATGACCTTGCAGGAGGCAGTCGGTAGTATCCAATCACCCCAGAATCATTGCAGCGAGATCGAAGCAGGAGTCCTCGACGGCGATCGCCGAGGACAAGCTATAAGAGAAGTTACGATTCATATTCAAAGATAAAAGACCTTCGTATTCCTCACAGTCCTCGCAACTCGCGAGGAGAAAAATCAGATCTCCCGGCTAGAACATGGAAACCTCGAGATAAACAGGAAAAGGAATTCACAAAGCTCACTGTCGATAAGGCAACGATCTTGTTAGGAATAATTCATAAGTTGTGATGTTAAGAATAGAATTTTGCTAATACTTCTTGTATATCCTGATCTTATAAAGGATTTAGCACTTTGTATAGGATATATGTGTTAGACAGTAATCTATAAAGTTTAGTCAGGAACAGTGCCTCAGAGACTACATGTCAGGAACAGTGTATCGGGGACTACATGTCAGGAACAGAGGAGCAGATCCTAATACAGTAAGTTAGATCCTGATCAAATACTGATGGGATAATCAGATCCTGATGCAATGGGAAATCCTGATATCAGTCGTGTTACTGTTGATGTCATTATGGATGCTACAGAAACTGGCAAGTGCTATAAAACAGGATCTTTGGTTTGGAAAACAAGCAAGAAGATATCGTGAAGGAAACGAATTCTCTATTGATGGAAACTATCAACTGGACGGCAGAACATTATCATAGATAGATTATAATTCTATTATTAGTTGATAGGTAGCATTATAAATACTCTCTCTATATCATTGTAAAAAGAGAGTGAGTTCGTAAGATTTGTATTCGAGAGTTCGAAACAAACAGAGAGAGAGATTTGTATTATCAGTAGCTGGTAAAGGTATTGTACACCTTTGGTAGAGTTTGTATTTGATTATTTTAATATAAACAAAGTTTGATTCGTTCGTTTATTCTTGTTCATATAATCAAGCAAAAATCAGACACGATTATATAACTTGTATTCAACCCCCCCTTCTACAAGTTATTCGAGTTAACAATTGGTATCAGAGCAGGTTGATTTCGAATAATCATAAAGATCTGCAATCATGCCTGGTTACAAGGATGGTAATACTAAGATCCCTATGCTCAAGAGAAACGAATATACTCTATGGGAAGTGAAGATGTTGCATCACCTGGAAGCAACAGATCTTGATTATCTTGACAGAATCAGAGATGGGCCTTTTGTTCTAACAAGGCTTGTTCCTCAAGCAACTGTCGAAGGAAAAGTTGTTCCAGAACATGCAGCAGAGAAGCCTAAATCTGAATGGACAGATAAGGAAAAGGGGAACGTTCTTAAGGATGCTAAAGTGAGAAACATACTATTCAACAGTCTTGATTCTGTTCTCACTAACTATGTTCTCTCTTGTAAAACTGCTAAGGAGATATGGGACAATCTAAAGGTTCACTGTGAAGGAACGAAACCTGTCAGGAAGAATATGAGGACGCTTCTCATACAACAGTATGAGTACTTTGAATCCAAGTCTGGTGAGTCACTTACTGACACCTTTGATAGGTTTACTAAACTCATCAATGAGATGGCCATGCATGGTAAATATTATGACTTGGAGGATATGAATACGAAGTTCATGAAAGCTCCTCCTGATTTCTACAATGAGAAGATATCTTCAATTGAGGAAGCTAATGATCTTGATGAGATATCATTAGAAGCAGTTTATGGAAAATTGAGAGCTTATGAACTTGACAGGCAGCAGAAAAAGAGCAGGAGTGAAGAAAAGATGAAAACTGTTGCACTCACTGCTCAATCTGAATCAAAGAAGCTTTTAGAAGAAAAGTCTGAATCTACTGAACGAGACTTGAGGAAGAAGAAGAGCAAAGAAATTTCTGAGTCAGAGACTGAGGATATAGACTCTGAAGATAATGATTCTGAATCAGAGATGCAAGAACTCTTTGCTATATTTGCTAAAGCTTTCAAGAAAGGAAGATTCAACAGGAGAAGATTTAGCAAAGGCTCTTTTCAGAAGAAAGAGGAGAAGAAGAATGACAAAGGCAAGAGTACAATTATCGAGATTGATAAAGCCAAGATCAAGTGCTTTAACTGCAGTGAGCTTGGACACTTTGCTAGTGAATGCAAGAAGCCTAAGAATTCAGGGAAGGGTAATGCACCCATGGTCACACAGAAGGATTGGGCAGACTCCATTGATTCTGAAGATGAATTGGATTATGACAACATTGCATTGATGGCAAGTGCTTCAGACAAGCCTGGATCTCCAAAGAAAACTTCTTCATCTTCTGTTAAGGTATCACTTCACTCTCTTGATTCGTTTGATAGCTTAGATTCTGATGATATTAGATCTATTCATGTTGAGTTTAAGAATCTTATGACTAATTTCAAAATTCTTGCTAGTGAAAAAGATGAACTCAAGGCTAAGAATGATGAATTAGTTAGTAGAAATAATTTTCTTGAATCCGAGTTAATTCAAATAGAAGAATATAAGTTAAGTTCTGATAAAGCTAAGCATGATTATGGTGTTATTCTTGAGGCTTATGACTATGTCAGAAAAGAACTAGAGGAAGAGAGAGATGTGATTAAAACCATTAACAATTCTGGTAAAAAGACTCAAGAAATCATTGAAAATCAAATTCTGGGTAAAGTTAATGGTTCAGGTTTTGATAAGGCTAGGCAAGAAGATACAGTAGCTATTGTCAATGATGATAGTAAAACTGAAGCTAGCACATCTAAGTCTGAAGGTAAGAAGATAGTTTCTGAACCTAAACATGTTAAATTTGTTTATTCTAAAGGTACCCCAGTTGTGCACAAAAGAATTAACAATAGCAATTCAGATGAGAGAGTGTTAGAAAAACCTAAGAATGTCAACATAGGTTTTCTGTCTAAGTCTCAATTGAAACAGAGACTAGAAAGTATTTTAGAGTCTAGCAAGATTAGAAGAAATAGGAATGGAAAAGAAGGTATTAACAAACAGAATAATTACAAGAATGTACCTGATGCACCTAGGAAGAAATGCTATAAATGTGGAAATCATAATCATTTAGCCCTAGACCGCAATCAAAAACCTTCTTGGAAAACTGAGTCCAGATTCCCCAAGACTTAGAGAATTCAATACCAACCACAAGAACCCTGTTATCATTGTGGTAGTTTACTTCATTCCATTTATATGTGTAAGGAATATCATGAACTGTATTATGACTATTATTCTCTGAAATCTGAAACTCCTAGTCACAAACAGTTTGTGAAATCTAAGTCTAAGGTTGACTTCGAAACAGGTAAATCAAAAGCAAAATCTTCAAAGCCTGTTGGTTCAAAAGTTAGTAAGAAAGGATCCAATCAAAGTTGGGTCCTAAAAAATTCTAACTAGCTACTTTTTGTTTGCAGGGTACTGGAAAGAAGCATTCAATTATCTTGGACAGTGGATGCTCTGGACATATGACTGGAAAGAAGTCCCTGCTTACAAAGTTTGAGAGGAAAGCTGGCCCAGTAATATCCTTTGGAGATGGCAACAAAGGAGAAACTCTGGGATATGGTTCAATTATTTTGGGGAATGTCATCATAGAAAATGTAGCACTGGTTGAAGGCTTGAAACACACACTTTTAAACATAAGTCAACTGGGTGATAAGGGTTACCAATCAATCTTTGACAGTAAGGGATGCAAAATCTTGAATATGAAGAATGAAGACATTGTTATGACTGGTCAGAGACATGGTAACATATATGAAGCCAGCTTGAGTGACCCATCTAAAGGAACTGTCAGATGTCTTTACAGCAAGGCATCCAATGATGAAAGCTGGAACTGGCACAAGAAGCTCTCACATCTTAATTTCAAGAAGCTTAATCAACTTGTTAAGCATCATCTGGTGAGAGCCTACCTCAGGCAAACTATGTGCAAGATGGACTTTGTGATGCTTGTCAGCTTGGTAAACAAAGAAGAACCACTTTCAAGAGCAAGACAGAAAATTCAATTACTGAACCATTTCACATGCTGCATCTTGATTTATTTGGTCCAGTAAACATAATGTCTATCAATAAGAAAAAATATGCTCTAGTTATAGTGGATGACTACACAAGGTTCACATGGGTATTCTTTCTACACAACAAGGATGAAGCTCCTCAGCAAATCATTGAACTTGTCAAGAATATTCAAAATAGCTCTGAGTACAAGGTCAAAGTGCTCAGAAGTGACAATGGTACAGAATTTAAGAATTCTACAATGGAGGAATATTGTGCAGACAGTGGAATTACTCAATAGTTTTCTGCAACTGGAACACCTCAGCAGAATGGTGTAGTGGAAAGAAAGAACAGAACTCTCATAGAGGAAGCAAGAACCATGCTTGCAGACGCAAAGCTTCCAACCTATTTCTGGGCAGAAGCTATCAACACTGCATGTTTCACTCAAAACTGTACCTTGGTAAATGTTCATGGCAAGACTCCCTATGAGATGATCAAAGGAAAGAAACCAAGTGTGAAATATTTTCACATCTTTGGATGCAAATGCTATGTCCTGAAAGTTCATCCAGAACAACTTGGAAAATTTGAAGCCAAATCGGATGAAGCAATCTTTCTAGGATATTCAGCATCAAAGGCCTTCAAAGTATACAGTCTCAGAACTCACATTGTTATGGAATCAATTCACGTTGCATTTGATGATAAGAAGTTTGGAATTTTGCAAATTGATGAAAGTCATGACAATTTGGAATTTGAAAATCTTAAGTATTCTGAGATTCCCTCCAGCGATGATAAAGGTTCTCCAGAGGAAATCTCTATTGCTTCTCAAAGGAATGCTACTGTTGAGGGGGAGCAATTCAATCAAGGAGAACACAGGACTGGTCAGGATCAGACTAGTCTTTCGGAGTCTACTTCATCAGGAACTGATCCTTCAGAGTCTAATGAAGGAAGATCAGAAACTAGCAGCAGTATTGAATCCACTGATTCTACTGATCAAGGGGGAGCTTTTGAAGGCAGAGAAAGTTCTTCTACAAGAAATACCACTAACTTAGGGGGAGAGTCTAGCAGGAACCTACCACCTGTTAGAAAATGGACAAGGGATCATACTGAGGATTTGATTATTGGTGATCCATAGTGGTGTTCGAACTAGAAGATCAATTCAAAATGAATGCTTGTACAGTTGTTTTCTCTCAAAGAATGAACCTAAGAAGGTTGAAGAAGCCTTACAGGATCCTGATTGGGTAATAGCAATGCAGGAAGAATTGAATGAGTTTGAGAGGAACAAAGTTTGGAAACTAGTACCAAGACCTAAAGATAGATCTATTGTTGGTGCTAAATGGGTTTTCAGAAACAAGCTAGATGAATCTGGTATGATTGTAAGAAACAAAGCAAGATTGGTGGCCAAGGTTTATTCTCAGGAAGAAGGAATTGACTATGATGAAACCTTTGCACCTGTAGCAAGATTGGAAGCAATCAGAATGTTTCTTGCCTTTGCAGCTCATTCAAAATTCAAGGTATACCAGATGGATGTAAAGAGTGCTTTTCTAAATGGCAAGCTTGATGAGGAAGTGTATGTGGAACAACCATCTGGTTTTGTTGATCAAAAGTTTCCAAATCATGTCTACAAACTTGACAAGGCACTCTATGGACAGTAGCAGGCACCAAGAGCATGGTATGAGACTTTGTCTAAATTTCTTCTTAAAAATGGCTTCACAATTGACAAAACTCTATTCTTTAGAAAGATAAAAGGTGATTTGCTTTTAGTTCAAGTTTATGTTGATGATATTATATTTGGTTCTACTAATGAAAAGTTATGTGCTAAGTTTAGCAAGCTTATGCAGTCTAAGTATCAGATGAGCATGATGGGTGAACTAAATTATTTTTTAGGCTTGCAAGTCAAACAAACTGAGACTGGTATTTTCATTAATCAGTCAAAGTATTTCAAAGATCTTTTAAAAAGGTTTGACTTTCAAAATTGTGCAATTGCAAAGACACCCATGGCAACAGCCACTAAGCTAGACTCTGATCCTAAGGGAAAGAGTGTTGATAACACTAGCTATAGAGGCATGATAGGTTCACTGTTATATCTAACTGCAAGTAGACTAGATATAATGTTCTCTACCTGTTTATGTGCTAGATTCCAAAGTGATCCTAAGGAATCTCATTTAATTGCTGTGAAGAGAATTTTTAGATATCTCAAAGGAACTCCAAATCTTGGTTTGTGGTATCCAAGAGAATCTGATTTCTCCCTAATTGGCTATTCAAACTCTGATTATGCAGGGTGTAAAATAGACAGGAAAAGCACTACAGGTACATGTCAATTCTTGGGAAACAGATTGATTTCTTGGGCAAGCAAGAAGCAGCAATCAGTTTCAACCTCAACTGCAGAAGCTGAATACATTGCAGCAGGCAGTTGTTGTGCTCAACTGCTTTGGATAAGAAATCAGTTGATGGATTATGGTATGACACTTAGTAATATTCCTATGTTTTGTGATAATACTAGTGCTATCAAAATTGCAAAAAATCCAGTTCAACACTCAAGGACTAAGCACATTGATATCAGGTATCATTTTATTAGAGAACATATTGAAAATGGTACTGTGGAACTTCACTTTGTTCCTACTGACAAACAAGTTGCTGATATTCTAACTAAACCACTTGATGAGGCTACATTCATTAGATTGGTTAGTGAGTTAGGAATGTTAAATTTTTAGATCTTTAACATCTGCACGAGTAGCAAGGTATGTTGTTTCAGCTTATAGAATTCATATTTTGTCAGGATCTATACTTGATGGTTAAATGCTTAAGCTGTAACACTTTACTTTGATAAATTACAGTATGATAGACTTGTTAATAAACATCAGGATTGCTATCAGTATGCTGACATCATCAGTATTGACATCAGGATTGTATCGTCAGTATAAGGATTGTGAAATTTGTGTGTCTTACTGTTTCCAATTCTGAAGTTCATGTTATTTATTGGTTCAATTCTGAGTTTTGTTAAGTCTATGTTAGCAAGTGTTATTACATACATACTGATAATTTATGTCATTATTCATGTGAGTCAATAAACAACGATAGACAAGTAGATATTAAGAAAACTTGGATTTTCATTAATCAAAAGCATTACATACATGAAAATGAAATACAATTCTTCTTTTGTCTAACTACTACTGATAATTCTGTTCTTGTCTAAAGTTGTTGCTACTTCAATTCTCAACGATCGACTTCAGGACAAAGAGCATCTCAAGAATGAATTCCTTGTCTGGGCGACTTGAATGAAAGCAGCTGACTCATCTTCATGGTTATTGAAGAAGATGAATTGCATCTCCATCAAGATCAACCTCAGACTCTTCACCAAATTCTTCATCCTCAAGGAGTGAAGAGATTAGAGGAGGATTGTATCCAACTGGTAGATGTTTTAGAGGAGATTTGAGGAAATCATCTAGGTTAAGATCAACCATATCTGACTTGATGAGAAAAGTCATCTCTTCTAAGAGATAGTTCACTTGCTCCTGATCATCAAGAGTAAAGAACTTCTCAGTGGTAATGAACCAAAAGCTAGGGTTCATATGAAGATTTGGGTTGAAAGCCATGATGGAAAGAGAAAAGAATGAAAAGGTTTTGGAGAATAGCATAAGGCGTCGGTTTCTTTTATAGAAAGACGTGGAAAGCTGAACAGTCATTTGGGAGATATCAATGCATTCATTAATAATTATGTGTGACTGTATTTCTTGTATTTTCAAGAAATATTGAATGAATTTAACCAATTGATTTTGTTATTTCTTTTACAGGTAAAAGAATATGCCACGTGGAAACTCCATTTAGTCTCTGGAATCAGGATGATATTGATCAGGAATACGAGTGTGTTCACATCAGGATTAGTAATTCTTTTTATTCAGAAATCACATTGAATCGTGTGATTATCCTGATGAAAAGATCACATCAGGAAAAGGAAGCTGATCAGTATTGATTTTTATCTTGATTTTACCTTAACTTATTTACTTGAAATTATTTTTGGATTTTATTTTCCAAAAGTCATAGGTAACTGCATTTTTCAGGGACTGACACCTGTCAACCTACGTGTCAACGTGGGATAATGGGTCTGAAGGATTTTTGAAATATAATTATTTTGACACTCTAATCGTGTAATTGCTTTCTCTAATTTCATTCTCTAAAGCAAAAAACACTCTCGAGTTCTCAAAATCACTAATAAATTTCAAAAATTTCTTAAGTTCTTTTCAGATCAAAATGGCAACTCAAAGAAGACTACCCAAATCAGTAGCTTTCAAGTTTGGTGACTTTGATTTTATGATGAATAATCATGTTGCAGCTATCACCAACAAGGAAGGGGTGTCAACTAATTTTCACCCGATAATGGACTTTATGGCGAAAGGACCATTAAGCTATGCCTTGACAGTATCTCCACAAATTAATCAAGTAGCTGTTTCACAAGATTGGGAGAATGCTGAGGTAATTGATTCTACTCAGAGTCAATCAGGTAAGATTGTTCTAAACTTAGGACAAGACTCATTTGATCTTACTGAATCTATTGTTAATTCAGTACTTTGCTTACCTGTTAGTACAAATTTTGAGAATGTACCATCTGATGATGATGTGAGAAATATGTTATGTAAATTATGTTATGATGGACTTCTAGATAACATGAGCCAGTTAAATAGATCTTTTCTTATGAAAGAATGGTCTTTCTTCTTTGATCAAATTGCTAAATGTTTTACTGATAAATGTAGTTCTTTTCAACAAATTACTGCTGTTACATCATATGTTGCATATGCCTTGCTTTATAACAGAGTAATTAATTTTGGTCACATTATCTTAAGTCAGATGTGTATTAAACTTGGGTCAAGAGATCACGACAGGAATATGGTTTATTATCACAGATTCATGCAACTGTTTATTAACCATTTTCTTCTTATGTCAGATGTGTAGAAAGTATTGTGTTTCTTCTTATGTACAGCAAAAGAGAATTTTCTCTGACATTACAAAGAAGGACAGTGAAAAGAATCTAGATGAAATACTTGTGTTACACTATCCAAATCATGTTCAGGTAATTCTAAGAACTCATCTTCCTACTATCTATAATTCTTCTTTCTTTGGTGGTGAAATGACTCAGGAATCTCAATTGGAGGAGAACCCCCCTGTGTCTACCCAAGTAGCCAAAAACATTACAGTCTCTAAAACAATTCTAGAACCAAATTTTGATCCACAGCCTATTGTTTCAAAGAAGCCAACATCTGGTGTTTCTCAAAAGACATCAGTTGTAAGGAAGAGAAGATTTGTTATTTCAAGTAGTAGTTCTAGTGAAGTTGATGATAATATATCTCTTGCTGAGAGAGCAGAATTGAAGGCTGCAATTCAACTTTCTAAGCTAGGACAAAGAGATGGAACACCTAGTCACAGCCAGGCTGCAGTCTCTCAAAAGGCCGTAGTTCTTAAAAAGGGAAAACAGTTACTGGATACTGTCTCTCAAAAGACTGTGTCTATTGAAAAAGGATCTCATCCCAAGATCACTTCTGTGTCTACACCTCTTGAGTCTTCTCAAGACAAATTTGTTGCTCACTATACTAGGAGAACAAGGAGAAAGATTCATTTGTCACCTACACACACAGTGTCAAGTCCAACTAACATTATGCAGGTCTCTACAAATAATGCTATATCCATGTCAGTATCTGGCAAGAGAGATTTGGATCTTGATTCTTCATGGGAAACTACATTGACATACAGACTGGCTATGGAACTTATTTCTCTGAAAGTGAAGCTTTCCAGGTCTGTTCTAAATTTTTTGATTGAAAGAGTTCCTAAACTTTCATATCCTAAAGAATATGGACTGTTACATCAAAGGCTTGATTTAATGAAATCATACTTCTATGTATCACTCAGAAAGAAGTTACACAAGAAATTTGGACTTCCTAATCATGTTGCACTTCAATCACTTCATGCATATCTATTTGACAAGGATGTCATTGTTGAAGATGCTTCAGCTTAAGGTGAACAAGAGGAGGTAGTTGATAGAGGGAAGCAGTCAACAAAAGATACTATTGCACCAGTGGTGAATAGTAGAATAGATCATATCACAGTCACTGCAACACAAGAACCATCTAGTCAGAGGTTGGATGACTCAGGAACTATGATTGATGATGCTGAAAGGTCTTCTGTGATGACTGAAATTGCAAGTGAGAAACCCTATGATATGGGAGGAATGACTTTGATTGATTTTTCTGAAGATCAAACCAATATTGTTCTTTCAGAGTCTATCCACCTTGAGGGTGTGTCTCAGCAACCAACACTTAAAGATGGTGGCATATTAGCTATGGTGTCTAATAAAGTATTACTGAAGACATCAGAGTCTAGTGTAAAACCTGAAAGTGGTATACTGGACCCTGTAATTTCTGGAAAGAAAGTAGATGTTTGTAAGGGTTCAGAGACTATAGCAGCTCACTCCTTGGAGAAAACCTCAAGCCCCATGCCATATGAGGAACCTCTCTCCATGTGAGTTCAGGTATAAAAACTTCTTTTAACCCCTATTTTTCTGTAGGTCTTGAGAGCACTAATCCAAATTTGAGTGATACACTTGAAAAGATGGATATAGATCCACACACAGAGAGGCTGGCTCCTGACCAGGTAAAAGGAGAGGTAGAAAGAGTGTTGACTTTAGATAGTCAAAGTGAGAATGAGAGTATGGATGATCAACTCCATAGTGAGGGAGAGAAAATTAGAAAACCACCATCGTTTGATTTATGGGATCAGGTTTTTCCTGAATCTTGGTCTGAAAATCTTGGTATGGATGCTGGTACTTATTCTTTTATCAAGATGTATGAGAAGCATGACTTAGCACTTCACAATGCAAAGCCAGAAGTTAAAGCTCAGAAACAGAAAGAAAGGCTTGCAGAGATCATTAACAGAAGAGGTGAAAGGCTAAGACAAACTTCTACTCAACCAGTACCAGAAGAAATTCCTAATGATCCTAGTATTCCTTTGTTTGTACTTCCAATTTCAGCTAGAATTGCGACATCAACAATATCTGATCAATCTAAGGAGGAGTCAGGATTTGTAGATGTTAGTACACAGAATACTGGTGAAGGACAGGATGATCTTACTTCAGCTCCAGATCAGAAAAATGAAGATGTTTGTACTTCTACTCAACTATTATTACTTGAATATCATTCTCAACAGGCAACTTCTTCTACAATACTCGAAGATAAGGTTCTTTCTGCATCTGAATCTGAAGATACAGCAAGCACTTCCAATATTGAAGTCAATTCTGAAATTCTTACGGACATTCAGAAATCTCAAAGTGATATTCAATCGAGACTTCAAATTCTTGAAAATAACGAAGTCACTATCATGGACAATCGAGCAGTTTTGATGAATCTCATTTGTTCTGTTACTGAATCTCTTGGAATTCATGTTGCTGATGTCAAAAAGGGGGAGATAAAGACAATTCAGAAACAACAACAACAACAACAACAGACTGGGGGAGATAAACAGACTGGGAACAGAAACAAGGGTGACAAAGTTAGTAAATTTCATCATGGAAGTGGTAAAGGAAAAGAAGCATCAAATAGTTGAATTCTTTCTTCTAAGTACTAGATACATGTCTACATCTGAAGAAGAAGGTACTTAACTTCATGATCTTGAATCCATAAATTCTATTCTGGTTGTATTGTTATATGTTTTGACATCTACAACTTAGATTTATGCCTCAGATTCTAAAGCATAAATAGGGGGAGATTGTTAGGAATAATTCATAAGTTGTGATGTTAAGAATAGAATTTTGCTAATACTTCTTGTATATCCTGATCTTATAAAGGATTTAGCACTTTGTATAGGATATATGTGTTAGACAATAATCTGTAGAGTTTAGTCAGGAACAGTGCGTCAGAGAAAACATGTCAGGAACAGTGTATCGGGGACTACATGTCAGGAATAGAGGAGCAGATCCTGATACAGTAAGTCAGATCCTGATCAAATACTGATGGGATAATCAGATCTCAATGCAATGGGAAATCCTGATATCAGTCGTGTTACTGATGATGTTATTATGGATGCTACAGAAACTGGCAAGTGCTATAAAACAGGATCTTTGGTTTGGAAAACAAGCAAGAAGATATCGTGAAGGAAACGAATTCTCTATTGATCTAAACTATCAACTGGACGGCAGAACATTGTCATAGATATATTATAATTCTGTTATTAGTTGATAGGTTGCATTATAAATACTCTCTCTATATCATTGTAAAAAGAGAGTGAGTTCGTAAGATTTGTATTCGAGAGTTCGAAACAAACAGAGAGAGAGATTTGTATTGTCAGCAGCTGCTAAAGGTATTGTACACCTTTGGTAGAGTTTGTATTTGATTATTTTAATATAAACAAAGTTTTATTCATTCATTTATTCTTGTTCATATAATCAAGCAAAAATCAGACACGATTATATAACTTGTATTCAACCCCCCCTTCTACAAGTTATTCGAGTTAACAGATCCTAGCCATTCCAAAATCAGAAGCTGACTATCGGCCACCAAGACCAATGAAGCCAGGACGACCTCCGAGTTCTCGTTTCTGTGAATATCATGAGGATACTGGGCATACAACGGAACAATGCTTCCAACTAAGCAACCTCATTGAGTTCAAGCTCAAACGAGGACAACTGACTCATTACATCGATCACGATGCCACAAAACAGAATAATCGCCCCCATGACAAATATCGCGTCATTGACGTCATAGCAGGAGGGCTTGCCGCAGGAGGCACATCAAACAATTCTAAAAATCTATATGATAGGGAAGTTTTTAACATAAATCCCGAGGCCCCCAAGCGCCCTCGACTCAATACTACTCCAACTATCTCATTCTTCGATGAAGATTACCCTTCGGGGATGATTGAATCTCATCAGGATGCTCTTGTCATCACTGCCAAAATAGGCACAAACACGGTAAAGAAAATACTCATTGATAATGGCAGCTCAGTTGATATAATATATCATAATGCTTTTGCAAGAATGGATCTCGGTGATCGAAAATTAGAAAATGTAAACATGCCTCTGTACGGCTTCACCGAGAATGAGGTCAAGGTCGTTGGCACCATCGACCTCCCCGTCCTCTTCGGATCCCTCCCGTGCCAGACCTGGCAGGTAGTCAAGTTCCACGTTGTCAATACAAACTCCAGCTACAATGCCATCCTCGGCAGGACGACCCTCACGGCTCTCAAAGCCATTACTTCTATCCCTCACCTTAAAATGAAATTTCCCACGGAACTCAGAGTGGGGGAGGTCGTGGGTGACCAACATGCAGCTCGCCAGTGCTACCTATCTACGATACTTCCTAAAACAAAACGTGTTGATGACGCATTAATTAACCAAGTTGTTGAAATGGATCCTCGAGCTATCATGGAATCTTCAGTAGAACACAATTCTATACCCATAGAAGAAACGGTCGAGATTGAGGTGGAAGAAGGCAATCCCGACAAAGTAACCAAAATCGGTAAACACCTCGAAGGCGATCTCCGCCAGCAGATCATTAATCTTATCCGTGAGTATGCCGACATTTTTGCGTGGGATCCAAAGGATATGCTAGGTATACCCGAGATGATAGTTCGTCACTCACTTCATGTCAAACCAGGAGTACGCTCAGTAAAACAAAAGAAGCGAGTGTTTTCAGAAGAAAAAACCAAGGTAATTGACGCCGAGATCGATAGGCTCCTCGAGGCGGGGTTCATCGAGCCCGTGCAATTCCCTGAATGGATCGCCAACGCAGTGTTGGTGAAGAAAAGCAATAGGAAATGGAGGATGTGCGTTGATTACTCCGATCTCAATCGAGCATGTCCTAAGGACTTCTATCCATTACCAAACATTGATCAACTCGTTGATGCTACCACTGGCCATGAGCTCCTATCATTCATGGACGAATTCTCGGGATACAATCAAATAAAAATGGATAGTCAAGACTGGGATAAGATAGCTTTTATCACCCACAGAGGCGTCTTTGCATACAAAAATATGCCCTTTGGTCTCATCAACGCAGGAGCAACGTTTCAACAAATGATGGACACGATTTTTGCCTCGAAAATCGGGCGAAACCTTCAGGTCTATGTTGACGACCTTATCGCGAAATCCAAAAAATCTGTAGATCACGCAAAAGATCTAAATGAAACTTTTGATAATGTTCGACGCCATAACATGCGTCTGAATCCTGCTAAATGCTCCTTCGGGATGACCTCGGGAAAATTTCTCGGGTTTCTCTTGACCTAGAGAGGTATCAAGGCCGAACCGAATCAAATCAAGGCTATCGTGAACATGAAAGACCCTTCTACTCTAAATGAGTTGCAGACACTAACGGGTTACATAGCTGCCCTACGAAGATTCATTCCACAATCATCTAGGCGATGTGCCCCCTTCTTTGAAGCCATTAAAAGTGACTCGAAAAAGTCAAAAATTGAATGGAATAATGAATGCAAAAAGGGACTTGATGAGTTATTGAAATTTTTAAGCTCACCACCGATCTTGACACAAGCTCAACCACGAGAGCCCTTACGATTGTATCTGTCCGCATGTGAAACCAATGTCGCCGCAGTATTGACTAAACCATCTCAAGGAAACGAGATGCCCGTATATTACATTAGTCATACCCTGCGTGACGCGGAAACCCGATACCCTCAAGTTGAAAAGCTGGTATACGCCTTAGTCATGGCAAGTCACAAACTCAGGCATTATTTTCAAGGAAGAGAAATCCAAGTCATGACTAATCAGCCGTTAAAGCAAATACTTCATAAGCCCGATATGACAGGGCGACTCGTCGCATGGACGATAGAATTGAGTCAATTCATTAAACCAGAGACTCTAAAGCTCGATGACGAACAATCTCAGTCACGACCCTGGACTCTCTACGTCGATGGGTCATCGACTTTGAAGACAAGCGGAGCAGGGGTTATATTGATCAGCCCAGAGGGATTCAAAGTACAACAAGCAATCACTTTTGGCTTTCAAGCTACAAATAATGAAGCCGAATACGAGGCAATGATTGCTGGCTTAAGCCTCGCATTAGGACTCGAAGTCGACATCGTTGACATCTTTAGTGATTCACAGCTTGTGGTTAAGCAAATTACGAGAGATTTCCAAACCCACAATGAAAGAATGGCTGCCTATTTGACGACAAGCCCAGATTCTCCTGGCAAGATTTATCTCGTGGAAACTAACAAACGTCGACAAAACCGAGAATCAATAGGCAGATGCTTTATCCAAAATAGCATCCTCTTCGATAATCACGAATGGTGAGGTCGTATATGTACAAACACTTCAATCTCCAACAATCAAACTGCCAATAATACATAACATCTCATTGAAGCCTTACTGGAGAATCCCATTTCTCGATTATATCATCAAAAATCAATTACCCGAGAATAAGAATGAGGCAAGATCATTGATGTACAAGGCAAGAAATTATTGTGTCAAAGACGCAAAATTGTACAGGAGAGCATTAACAGAACCTCTACTTCGTTGTCTCGCACTCGAGAAGGCTGAATTGGATATATTTGAAGTTCATATGGGATTTCTTGCCTCATAAATGTAAACAAATATAAGACGAGTCTTATATTTGTTTACATTTATTTTGAGCTAGTAACGGGTAGTTACGCACCAAGACAAATATTTGTAGGATTGTAAAGGCTTCTCCGCCTACTAAAGGAGCGAGTTTATTTTTAAGGGTAAAATCTCGATTCTGGAGAGGAGCTCGGGGAACGGAGTAGGGGTGAGCGGATCCATTAGGGGTTGCGCCATCGCGAACCAGGATAAAATCTCCTGTGTGGTATTTACTTTCCTTGTCTTTTATTTCCGCACATAAACTGCTAATGACTCGGTAAAATATTTTAAAACGGGAAAAATATTTTAAAATGCCATAATAATTTTTAAATTGGATATTAAGCTATTCAACCCCCCTTCTAGCTTAAAATAGACCTCACACGGGACCTAACACCAAGAAAATAAGTTAATTCACCCATCATACTCATTTCATATCTACTTTGCATGAGTTTGGCAAATCTCTTGCAAAGTTTCTCATCTGTAGACCAAAATATTATATCATCTACATAAATTTGGACGAGTATCATAGAGCCATTGACATTTCTATAAAATAGAGTTTTATCAACAGTACCTCGAATGAAGTGATTCTCTATAAGGAACTGTGAGAGTGTGTCATACCAAGCTCTAGGTGCTTGCTTCAGGCCATAGAGTGCCTTGAGTAGAAAGAACATATATTCTGGAAAGTCTGGATCTTCAAAACCATGCGGTTGACGAACATACACCTCCTCCTCCAGAATACCATTCAGAAATGCACTCTTGACATCCATTTGATAGACTTTGAAATTGGCATGCGCTGCATAGGCCAGAAAGATCCTTATTGCTTCTAACCTTGCCACTGGTGCAAAGGTTTCTTCAAAGTCAATTCCTTCCTCTTGACAGTAGCATTTAGCCACTAATCTAGCTTTATTCCTTATGACTATGCCATTCTCATCCATCTTGTTCTTGAATACCCACTTAGTGCCAATCACTAATTTGTCTTTAGTTTTGGGTACAAGTTTCCATACTTCATTTCTTTCAAACTGGTTTAACTCTTCTTGTATTGCTAGAACCCAGTCTGGATCCATAAGAGCATCTTCAACTCTCTTAGGTTCCTCTTTGGATAGAAAACTGCTATATAAGCATTCTTCTTGAGTTGCTCTTCTGGTTTGGACCTTTGCATTAGGATCTCCAATGATAAGCTCAAATGGATGATCCCTGGTTCATTTTCTTTATGGTGGTAAGTTTGACCTTGATGAAATGGCTTCATTTTCTCTGTATTGATCATTGTGACTTGTTGTTGAGTTTGACTGTAAGAAACTCCCCCTGAGTGTATGGCCCTCGAGATTGATGGAGTTCTTGCAGATTCATCAACAGATGCTTCTCTTTGATTTTCTACAGATGCTTCAAATTGATTTCCAACTGATGGTGTAAGTTGCTCTTCAACAAGTGGTTCATTCAACACTTCAACTGGTGATCCTTGTCTGTTTCTCACACCATTTGATCTCCATTCTTCATCATCATCTTCACTTTCTTCACCACTTCTCTCATTCTCAAATGAGAGAGACTCATGAGAACCTTCATCTACTAGACCAGATATTTTCTTGTCATCAAAGACAACATGTATGGACTCCATTACAATGTTTAGTCTTAGGTTGTAGATTATGTAGGATTTTCCAGCTGAGTATCCAACAAAGATAGCTTCATCTGCCTTTGAATAAAATTTTCCAAGATGCTCACCATGATTTTTCAGTACAAAGCATTTACATCCAAAGACATGCAGAAAGTTGATTGTTGGTTTTTTGCCTTTGAAAAGTTGATAAGGTGTCATGCCTTTTGCTTAATTGACAAAAGAAATATTCTGAGTGTAGCATGCAGTGTTTATAGCTTCTGCCCAGAAGTATGTTGGTAGCATAGACTCTTCAAGCATTGTTCTTGCAGCTTCAATTAGAGTTCTGTTCTTTCTTTCCACTACACCATTTTGTTGAGGAGTTCTTGGTGTAGAGAATTCTTGGATAATTCCTTCTTCACAAAACTCTCTTATTACAGAATTCTTGAACTCAGTTCCATTGTCACTTCTGATTCTCCTTACTTTGAGTAAAGTATTATTGTTGACTATCTTGATGTGATTTATAATGACTTTACCCGCCTCATCCTTAGAGTGCCAAAAGAATGTCCAAGAGAATTTTTAGAAATCATCAATAATCATAAGATAGTATTTCTTCTTTGAGATTGACAACACATTGACTGGTCCAAAGAGATCCATGTGAACTAGTTGCAAGGATTGATCAATTGATGACATTGACTTTGATTTGAAAGAGGCCTTCTTCTGCTTCCCTTTCTAGAATGCATCACACAATCCATCCTTGGAGTAATCCAATTTTGGAATACCTCTAACCAAATTCTTCTTTACCAACTCATTCATTACTTTAAAATTCAAGTAAGACAGTCTTTTATGCCAAAGCCAACCTTCTTCTACACTTGCCTTGCTGAGAAGACATGTAGTCATGTTTGCATTTGTTGAATTGAAGTCAGCAATGTACACATTTCCTCTTCTATCTCCTATCAACACTACCTTGTTGTCACTTTTCTTGAAAATGACACAAGCTTCAGATGTGAACCAGACATTTTGGCCTTTATCACACAGTTGACTGACACTTAGCAAGTTATGCTTAAGTCCATCAACTAGTGCTACTTCTTCAATGACAACATTCCCTTGTGAAATCAAGCCATATCCTCTAGTATATCCTTTGCTGTTTCTCCAAAGGTAATGCTAGGGCCAGCTCTCTCCTCAAGCTTAGTGAGCAGGGTAGAATCTCCAGTCATATGCCTAGAACAACCACTATCCAGATACCAAAGATTCTTTCTATTTCCCTGCACACATCAAAACAAAATCAAGTTAATTTTGGTACCCAAGTTTTCTTGGGTCCTGCCTTGTTAGCCAATTTCTTATCCTTCAAATCCCTTTTAATCGAAAGTTTAGATTGAGTTAAATCAATTTTGACTTTAGGTTTGGGCCTTTGAGAGACAGAATTTGATACTTACTTATATTTGTTAGGCATAGTCTGTGCAAACATGTTATTCATCATCCATGGCATCTGTGGTATATTGAAAGCATTGTAGTATGGATTATGCATGAATGGCATGTTAGCATATTGACTAGATGCATGAGCAGAGGGAGCATACATATTTGGCATAACATTCACAGCAGGCACAAGCATAGGCATGTTAGGCATCAAAGGATTTTTCAAAGCTTTGCAGTTGGTAGATAAATGATTAATACTTCCACACTTTACACATTCTTTCCTAGGAGCATATTTATCAGGTGTGTAATTGTTGTGTTTGTTAATCCCTACCTTACCACACCTGACTTAACATTTTCTAGCTTGTCCTTCAATTGCTTGTGGGACAAGTTGCCTATGTTTCTTTTCTTAACTGATTCAGTATTGCTACATTCTCCATTAAAAAAGTTCTTATTGACAGGCCCATATTTTTTATTCAATTTAGTTAAAGTTGCTTTGCTAACAGGCTTAAGTCTCAAATAACATTCTTTTTCGACTAAATCATTGTCTGAAGTAACTTCCCTATCAACATCTAACTTAGCTTCTGCTAATTTGCAGAAAGAATCAATTCCTTGAACATTACAAATTTCCTCAGTTATAACTGTTGATCCTTTCCATTTAGCAATCAGACTCTGTTCCTCTACTAACTATTTCTTTAAAACTTCCTCTCTCTTTATAGCCTCAATCATTTTATTTTTAGCATCCAAGCAATCTCTTCTCATATTTCCAAACTCAATTAACTGTGTTTCTATTAAAGTATTCCTATCACTTAATTTTTCATTAAGGTCTTTAATCCTCTTGTTCTCTCTGTTAAGTGATTTCAAGGTAACATGCATGTTGTACAATTAAATAGACATTTCATCAATTGTGCTAGCACATTCATCTTTAGAAAGATCAGTTAAGACTGTAGAGAATACCTGGTTGCTTGCTTAGCTAGCTTCTTCATCAGTTTCGTTTGCCATGAGTGCAAGATTAACAAACTCCTCTTCTACATCTGAGTCACCTACAGCTGCCCAATCATCATCTCTAGATACAAATGCTCTTTCCTTTTGCTTGAGAAGATCAAAGTATTTCTTTTTGTAATCAATAGTCTCGAACTGTTTCTTCTCTTTCTCAGCTTTGGATTTTCTGCATTCATTGGCAAAGTGACCAGCAATTCCATAGCTATAGCATTTGATCTTTGATCTTTCAACCACATCCTTGTTCGGTTGATAGCTTTTCTTGAATTGCCCGGCTCCTGTTGGATTCTTCTTGAATCTTAGCTTCGAAAATCTCTTTGATAGAAATGCCAAATATTCATCCAGATCAGTAGACTCGTCTCCACTGGATGCATCAAGTTCTTCAATCATCTTGCCCTTGCCCTTGCTAGCTTCTACTTCACCTTCACAAGTTTTTGAACTTAGTGTGGCTTCTACACTCTTCATTTTTCCACCACCTTGGATTGTTGGATTGTTGGCCATCAAGGCTATAGCTCCACTCTTCTTCTGGCTCTTTCCTACTTCCTCATCTTGCTGCATTTCAAGCTCATATGTTTTTAGGATGCCATACAGTCTCTCAAGTGTAAAACTTTTGTAATCTTGGGAGTTTCTCAACGAGACTGTAACTGGCTTCTATTCCATAGGAAGAGATCTCAGAAATTTTAAGTTGGAGTCTTTGACTTCATATGTTCTCCCATACAACTTCAGGCCATTCAGTAGTTTCTGAAATCTACTGAATATATTTGTTAAATTTTCACCAGAATTATGGTGGAAGTGTTCATGCTGTTGTATGAGGAGTTGCATCTTGTTCTCTCTGACCTACTCAGTTCCTTCACAGATGGTTTGGATAATGTCCCACACTTGCTTAGCAGTGGTGCAGTTAATGACATTATCAAACATATCTTGATCGATTCCATTGAACAAAATGTTCATGGTCTTCCTATCTTTGTGAATCTCCTCCAATTCTTCATCTTTGTACTCAGCTTGATTCTTTGGAATAGGCCTTCCAGCAGCTACAGTGCCAGCATCTTGACCAATCCCAGAGTTGGCCTTCATTGGAACATGAGGTCCTTTCTCTATGCAATCTACATAGCCTTCATCGATGGCTGAGAGATGAAGGTGCATTTTTACTTTCCAATGAAAGTAATTATCTTTGTCAAGCATTGGAATCTTCACACCTATATCCTTCCTTCCCATGGTTTTGATCTTTATACTTCTTGTATGCTAGAAGTTTGCTCTGATACCAATTGTTAGGTCCCGAAGTATCGTAGAAGGGGGGGTTGAATACGATACTACCAAAAAAATAATTTCGAGAATATATCTTTATTGATAATAAACTCGAAGGGTGTTACAACTTCTAATCCAATAGATTAGCTTCAAAACCAGAACACTCCTAAGAATAATTTATGTACGAGGACCTTCTACCCGACACTTCCTAAAAGCGGGCTAAGCCGGCTTCCCTACTAGATGGACTGTCTAGCAGCTTACATAGAGAAGATATAAGAGAGAGAAGAGAGAGTTGTGTGTTGAGGTGTATTTTGAAATGAAATACAACAGGTATATTTATAGGCTATAGAAAGTTACTATACTGTACTATGCTGTACTATTCCAACAACCACAAAAGCGTGTCTGTTGAAAATATTTTGGACGTGGGCCCCACCTGCATAGTACTATTCCACCAACCACAAAAACGTGTCTGTTGAAAATATTTTGGACGTGGGCCCCACCTGCATAGTAACCACTATTTGCACAGTACCTGCATAGTAACTATGCATAGTAACTGTACATAGTAACCGTGCATAGTAACGTTGCATAGTATTACTATTCTTTCTCTCTTCTGTTTATTCTGCTGTTTTAATTCATCTCAGAAAATAATCCAAGTACCAGATTAATTTAATTATTTTGTTATAAATAATTAATAAATCTGTTACTTATTTAATTTTCAGAGTAAATTAATTTTTGACAATACCTTGAGATATTATGTTTGTCCTTGATCGTCAATAGGCTTTAGCAATTCTTTCTGTGAATTAATGTGTTGATCCTTCTCGTATGTGCTGACACTTAGTGCACTGGTCTGGTTCACAAGTGACTAGCACTGATCTTGATCTTCACACCTTCGTTACATTCCAATTGATTAGCCTTCAGCAGTATCTTAAAATAATATAAATACATGGAATCTTTTAGCCCTTCAACTGAATCATCTGTACATCTTATTCTATCACTAAGGCTTGATCATGTTAATGAACTTCTTTCAGCGACTTGATCCTTGTCGGTGCATGTTCTTCAAATTTCACGATCCCTGTATAGAGTTAATATTATTTATCTTTTATCCTAGTTTAGTTATATATGTCCTCTATTACATATTACATTACATTATGCTTTACAGAATCCTCTAAACCCTCATCCTTAATAGGCATTTTCTCTAGATTTCTATCGCTAGGTGTATGAGAAGAAGAAGACGAGAATGATATTTCCCTCATAACGAAATATAATACAACTAATCGATATGAAAACGCATAAAAAGCAAAAGAAGAGCAAGAAATTAAAAGCAGTTGAATGTACCTGGTAATAAGTATAAAATCCTTTAGAGAGGATTTACCCGCAACCTTGAAGTTATAAACTTGGGATACGAACCGCTCCAGTAATAATTCACAGCCTGAACGCCCAAAATTAGTGTATTTATATATAAAAAAATCACTTACCTCATTTTATCTTATTCTCTTAACAGGTATCAAAAAAGAAGGGATCTAAAAGATACCCTCCTCACTAGGGGGACAAATGTTGGACCATGATGCCCAATGGATTAGTTTGAATGTTGGACCGTGAAGCCCAATGGATTAGTTTGTATTAGATAAACGGGTTGACTTAGATTGTACTAGGCCCATTAAACATTGTAATTGTATTAAGGCCTTGAAGCCCATTAGTGTAAACTTAGGGAACAAGTAAATTAGGTATAAGGGGACCCATAAGGGAACCCCTATAAATACAACCTTTTGTCCCACTTGTAAAGTGGTTGGCAATTTGAGAATAGAGAGAAAATCTCTTATTTGTATAGAGAGAAACACTTGATTAATAAAACTCCTCTTTTAGTATTTGATCTCCTTCTTCCTATTGTTATGATTATTATTATGATTATCGATTATAATCCCCATTATTAGTCTCTGAATAATTAACTCTCTATCATATAGTTTGTACAAAAACCATAAAGGACAGAAAAGGGAACAGGGGAAACTCACTCTACAGAACACAAAAACAAAAATAAAACAAAAAGGGAGGACTGTGTAAACGGATCAACAGCAAAATGTTTCCACTGTTAAGAACCTAACTAACATGGCCAGGCTCCTGCGATTATTTTTGGTCTGAAAGGTTGTAAAAGTACTTCTAGGATCAGTGCTTTGCATTCTTCAGTCCAGTACTTCTATCTTCTCTTTCTGCATTATAATGTAAAAAATGTTATGCAACATTCATTAGCAATAACTGGAAGTTCAAATCAAGAGTAAAGATTGGTTTATGGCTAAATCGAATTCACATGTCCTCAAATGTTTTTCATAACTGCCAGAAGTTTTTTCGTAGTTGGTTCACAGGGGCAGTGACCAATGTACGTGACTGTTAAATGAAAAAAACTAAGTTTAACATTATCCATTATTTCAATAGCACCGAGATCATCTTGGCCCTACTCCATTCAATACCCATGTTTTATTTCAGAAGTTGGCTCTCATCACCGACATGTTTAGTGCTTAGTATAACGTGACTTTTTGTTTCCACAATATGACAGTCCAACGACAAGCTAATTTTTGATCCTGCATGAACTTGTACCGTACCAGGTTGACAGCTTCTTTATTAAAACAAACACACTTAGATTAATTTGCAACATTTTCCACCTTAATCTAAGCTTGTTTCTGCAGATTCTTAACATAGCCCATTTGGCTTTCAAATGTTGTGTTCTACAACACATTTATCATCCCATTTAGCTTTTAACTTCTCCGCACTCAGATAAGATTTACATAATCAGCCCGTACGGCTTTTCCTGCCTTCCACTCTTCCTGAGTAGACAACGTTTGTGATAGAGTAAAATGAGAAACATAACAAACTTGATTGATTTGCTAATATAGAAAATCTTTGATTAAATTATTCAGGATGATTACAAGGATATAAATACATAAATGTATGCCATAAACAACAAGTCTATAAACTTGGTAAACTTCCTAGTTTTTCTCCTGCAAGGTTATTCATTTACTGATCATATGTAACTACCTAAAATGACTGAGTCTTCTCCAACAAAGTTCACACACATCACGCTGATTTTATTCTGAAATAAACAAAGCAAACAAATAATTATGTTTAGATTAATAATAATCCAACATACTCCCCCTTAATCTAAACACTCTCCAGATTTTTAACTCCCAATAAACTTCTCATCCACTCAAACTTGGTCGCTGCTAAAGCCTTGGTTAATATATCAGCCCTTTGCATTTGCAGCTCATTAAAAATTCAAGGTATACCAGATGGATAAAGAGTGCTTTTCTAAATGGCAAACTTGATGAGGAAGTGTATTTGGAACAACCACCTGGTTTTGTTGATCCAAAGTTTCCAAATCATGTCTACAAACTTGACAAGGTACTCTATGGACTAAAGCAGGCACCAAGAGCATGGTATGAGACTTTGTCTAAATTTCTTCTTGAAAATGGCTTCACAAGAGGTATAATTGACAAAACTTTATTCTTTAGATAGATAAAAGGTGATTTGCTTTTAGTTCAAGTTTATGTTGATGATATTATATTTGGTTCTACTAATGAAAATCTATGTGCTAAGTTTAGCAAGCTTATGCAGTCTAAGTATCAGATGAGCATGATGGGTGAACTAAATTACTTTTTAGGCTTGCAGGTCAAACAGACTGAGACTGGTATTTTCATTAATCAGTCAAAGTATATCAAAAATCTTTTAAAAATGTGACTTTCAAAATTGTGCAATTGCAAAGACACCCATGGCAACAGCCACTAAGCTAGACTCTGATCCTAAGGGAAAGAGTGTTGATAACACTAGCTATAGAGGCATGATAGGTTCACTGTTATATCTAACTGCAAGTAGACCTGATATAATGTTCTCTACCGGTTTATGTGCTAGATTCCAAAGTGATCCTAAGGAATCTCATTTAATTGCTGTGAAGAGAATTTTTAGATATCTCAAGGGAACTCCAAATCTTGGTTTATGGTATCCAAGAGAATCTGATTTCTCCCTAATTGGCTATTCAGACTCTGATTATGCAGGGTGTAAAATAGACAGGAAAAGCACTATAGGTACATGTCAATTCTTGAGAAACAGATTGATTTCTTGGGCAAGCAAGAAGCAGCAATCAGTTTCAACCTCAACTGCAGAAGCTGAATACATTGCAGCAGGCAGTTGTTGTGCTCAACTCCTTTGGATAAAAAATCAGTTGATGGATTATGGTATGACACTTAGTAATATTCCTATGTTTTGTGATAATACTAGTGCTATCAAAATTGCAGAAATTCCTGTTCAACACTCAAGGACTAAGCACATTGATGTCAGGTATCATTTTATTAGAGAACATATTGAAAATGGAACTGTGGAACTTCATTTTGTTCCTACTGACAAACAGCTTGCAGATATTCTAACTAAATCACTTGATGAGGCTACATTCATTAGATTGGTTAGTGAGTTAGGAATGTTAAATTTTTAGATCTTTAACATCTGCACAAGTAGCAAGGTATGTTGTTTCAGCTTATAGACTTGATATCCTTGTCAGGATCAATACTTGATTGTTAAATGCTTAAGCTATAACATTTTATCTTGATAAATTTCAGTATGATAGACTTATTAATAAAACATCAGGATCAGGATTGCTATTAGAATGCTGACGTCATCAGTATTGACATCAGGATTGTATCGTCAGTATCAGGATTGTGAAATTTGTGTGTCTTACTGTTTCAAATTCTGAAGTTCATGTTATTTAGTGGTTCAATTCTGAGTTTTGTTAAGTCTATGTTAGCAAGTTTTATTACATGCATACTGATAATTTATAACATTATTCATGTCAGTCAATAAACAACGATAGACAAGTAGATAATAAGAAAACTTGTATTTTCATTAATCAAAAGCATTACATACATGAAAATGAAATACAATTTTTTTTGTCTAACTACTACTAATTCTATTCTTGTCTAAAGCTGTTACTGTTTCAATTCTCAACGTTCAACTTCAGGACAAGGAGCATCTCAAAATTGGATTCCTTGTCTGGGCGACTTGAATGAAAGCAGCTGACTCATCTTCATGCTTATTGAAGAAGATGAATAGCATCTCCATCAAGATCAACCTCAGACTCTTCGCCAAATTCTTCATCCTCAAGGTGTGAAGAGATTAGAGGAGGATTGTATCCAACTGGTAGATGTTTTAGAGGAGATTCGTGGAAATTATCTGGGTTAAGACCAACCATATCTGACTCAATGAGAAAAGTCATCTTTTCTAAGAGATAGTTTACTTGCTCCTGATCATTAAGAGTAAAGAACTTCTCAGTGGTAATGAACCAAAAGTTAGGGTTCATATGAAGATTTGGGTTGGAAGTCATGATGGAAAGAGAAAAGAATGAAAAGGTTTTGGAGAATGGCATAAGACGTCGGTTTCTTTTATAGAAAGAGATGAAAAGCTGAACTGTCATTTGGGAAATATCAATGCAGACAGTCATAATTATGTGTGACTATATTTCTTGTATTTTCAAGAAATATTGAACGAATTTAACCAATTGATTTTGTTCAGATTTTATTTATTTCTTTTATAGGTAAAAGAAAATGCCATGTGGAAACTTCATTTAGTCTCTGGAATCAGGATGATATTGATCAGGAATACAAGTATGTTCACATCAGGATTAGTAATTCTTTTTATTCAGAAATCACATTGAATCGTGTGATTATCCTAATGAGAAGATCACATCAGGAAAAGGAAGCTAATCAGTATTGATTTTTATCTTGATTTTACCTTGATTTATTTACTTGAAATTATTTTTGGATTTTATTTTCCAAAAGTCGTGGGTAACTGCATTTTTCAGGGACTGACACCTGTCAACCTACGTGTCAACGTGGGATAATGGGTCTGAAGGATTTTTGAAATATAATTATTTTGACACTCTAATCGTGTAATTGCTTTCTCTAATTTCATTCTCTAAAGCAAAAACACTCTCGAGTTCTCAAAATCACTAATCAATTTCAAAGATATCTTAAGTTCTTTTCAGATCAAAATGGCAACTCAAAGAAGACTACCCAAATCAGTAGCTTTCAAGTTTGGTGACTTTGATTTTATGATGAACAATCATATTGCAGCTATCACCAACAAGGAAGGGGTGTCAACTGATTTTCACCCGTTAATGGACTTTATGGCGAAAGGACCATTAAGCTATGCCTTGACAGCATCTCCACAAATTAATCAAGTAGCTGTTTCACAAGCTTGGGAGAATGCTGAGGTAATTGACTCTACTCGGAGTCAATCAGGTAAGATTGTTCTACACTTAGGACAAGACTCATTTGATCTTACTGAATCTGTTGTTAATTCAGTACTTCGCTTACCTGTTAGTACGAATTTTGAGAATGTACCATCTGATGATGATGTGGGAACTATGTTATCTAAATTAGGTTATGATGGACCTCTAGATAACATGAGCCAGTTAAATAGATCCTTTCTTAGGAAAGAATGTTCTTTCTTCTTTGATCAAATTGCTAAATGTTTTACTGGTAAATGTAGTTCTTTTCAACAAATTACTGCTGTTACATCACATATTGCATATGGCTTGCTTTATAACAGAGTAATTAATTTTGGTCACATTATCTTAAATCAGATGTGTATTAAACTTGGGTCAAGAGATCATGACAGGAATATGGTTTATTATCACAGATTCATGCAACTGTTTATTAACCATTTCATTCCAGATGTTGAAGCTAGATTTGGTAGAGAATATTGTGTTTCTTCTTATGTACAGCAAAAGAGAATTTTCTCTGACATTACAAAGAAGGACAGTGAAAAGAATCTTAGTGAAATACCTGCATTACACTATCCAAATCATGTTCAGGTACTTCTAAGAACTCATCTTCCTACTATCTATAATTCTTCTTTCTTTGGTGGTGAAATGACTCAGGAATCTCAGTTGGAGGAGAACCCCCTGTGTCTACCCAAGTAGCCAAAAACATTGTAGTCTCTGAAACAATTCTAGAACCAAACTTTGATCCACAGCCTATTGTTTCAAAGAAGCCAACCTCTGGTGTTTCTCAAAAGACATCAGTTGTAAGGAAGAGAAGATTTGTCATTTCAAGTAGTAGTTCTAGTGAAGATGATGATAATATATCTCTTGCTGAGAGAACAGAATTGAAGGCTGCAATTCAACTTTCTAAGCTAGGACAAAGAGATGGAACACCTAGTCACAGCCAGGCTACAGTCTCCCAAATGGCTGTAGTTCTTAAAAAGAGAAAATAGTTACTGAATACTATCTCTCAAAAGACTGTGTCTATTGAAAAAAGATCTCATCCCAAGATCACTTCTGTGTCTACACCTCTTGAGTCTTCTCAAGACAAATCTGTTGCTCACTATACTAGGAGAACAAGGAGAAAGATTCATTTGTCACCTACACACGCAGTGTCAAGTCCAACTAATATTATGCAGGTCTCTACAAATAAGGCTATATCCATGTCAGTATCTGACAAGAGAGATCTGGATCTTGATTTTTCATGGGAAACAACATTGACATACAGACTGGCTATGGAACTTATTTCTCTAAAAGTGAAGCTTTCCAGGCCTGTTCTAGATTTTCTAACTAAAAGAGTTCCTAAACTTTCATTTCCTGAAGAATATGGATTGTTACATCAAAGACTTGATTTAATGAAGACGTACTTCTATGTATCAGTCCGAAAGGAATTACACAAGAAATTTGGACTTCCTAAGCATGTTGCACTTCAATCACTTCATGCATATCTATTTGACAAGGATGTCATTGTTGAAGATGTTTCAGCTCAAGGTGAACAAGAGGAGGTAGTTGATAGAGGGAAGCAGTCAACAGAAGATATTATTGCACCAGTGGTGAATAGTGGAATAGATCAGATCACAGTCACTACAACCCAAGAACCATCTAGTCAGAGGTTGGATGACTCAGGAACTGTGATGGCTAATGCTGGAAGTTCTTCTGTGATGGCTGAAATTGCAAGTGAGAGACCCTATGATATGGGAGGAATGACTTTGATTGATTTTCCTGAAGATCAAACCAATATTGTTCTTTCAGAGTCTATCCACCTTGAGGGTGTGTCTCAGCAACCAACACTTAAAGACGATGACATACTAGCTATGATGTCTAATGAAGTATTACTGAAGACATCAGAGTCTAGTGTAAAACCTGAAAGTGGTATACTGGAGCCTGTAGTTTCTGGAAAGAAAGTAGATGTTTGTAAGGGTTCAGAGACTATAGCAGCTCACTCCTTGGAGAAAACCTCAAGCCCCATTCCATATGAGGAACCCTCTCTCCATGTGAGTTCAGGTATAAAAACTTCTTCTAACCCCTATTTTTCTGTAGGTCATGAGTGCACTTATCCAAATTTGAGTGATACACTTGAAAAAATGGATATAGATCCACACAGAGAGAGGCTGGCTCCTGACTAGACAAAAGGAGAGGTAGAAAGAGTGTTGACTTTAGATAGTCAAAGTGAGAATGAGGGTATGGATTATCAACTCCGTAGTGAGGGAGAGAAAATTAGGAAACCACCATCGTTTGATTTATGGGATCAGGTTTTTCCTGAATCTTGGTCTGAAAATCTTGGTATGGATGCTAGTACTTATTCTTTTATCAAGATGTATGAGAAGCATGACTTAGCACATCACAATGTAAAGCCAGAAGTTAAAGCTCAGAAACAGAAAGAAAGGCTTGCAGGAATCATTAACAGAAGAGGTGAAAGGCTAAGACAAACTTCTACTCAACCAATACCAGAAGATATTCCTAATGATCCTAGTATTCCTTTGTATGTACTTCCAATTTCAGCTAGAATTGAGACATCAATAGTATCTGATCAATCTAAGGAGGAGTCGGGATTTGTAGGTGTTAGTACACAGAATACTGGTGTAGGACAGGATGATCATACTTCAGCTCCAGATCAGAGAGATGAAGATGTTTGTATTTCTACTCAAGTATTATTACTTGAATATCATTCTAAATAGGCAACTTCTTCTACAAGACTTGAAGATAAAGTTCTTTCTGCATCTGAATCTGAAGATACAACAAGCACTTCCAACATTGAAGTCAATTCTGAAATTTTACGAAACATTCAGAAATCTCAAAGTGATATTCAATCGAGACTTCAAATTCTTGAAGAAAACCAAGTCACTATTATGGATAATCAAGCAGTTCTGATGAATCTCATTTGTTCTGTTACTGAATCTATTGGAATTGATGTTGCTGATGTCAAAAAGGGGGAGATAAAGACAATTCAGAAACAACAACAACAACAACAACAACAACAACAACAACAACAGACTGGGGGAGATAAACAGACTAGGAGCAGAATTATGGGTGACAGAGTTGGTAAATTTCATCATGGAAGTGGTAAAGGAAAAGAAGCATCAAATAGTTGAGTTCTTTCTTCTAAGTACTAGATACATGTCTACATCTGAAGAAGGAGGTACTTAACTTCATGATCTTAAATTCAAAAATTCTATTCTGGTTGTATTGTTATATGTTTTGACATCTACAACTTAGATTTATGCTTCAGATTCTAAAGCATAAATAGGGGGAGATTGTTAGGAATAATTCATAAGTTTTGATGTTGAGAATAGAATTTTGCTAATACTTCTTGTATATCCTGATCTTATAAAGGATTTAGCACTTTGTATAGGATATATGTGTTAGACAGTAATCTGTGGAGGTTAGTCAGGAACAGTGCGTCAGAGACTACATTTCAGGAACTAAGAGCAGATCCTGATACAGCAAGTCAGATCCTGATAAAATTCTGATGGGATGATCAGATCCTAATGCAATGGGAAATCCTGATATCAGTCGTGTTACTGATGATGTCATTATGGATGCTACAGAAACTAGCAAGTGCTATAAAACAGAATCGTTGTTTTGAAAAACAAGCAAGAAGATATCGTGAAGGAAACGAATTCTCTATTGATAGAAACTATCAACTGGACGGCAGAACATTGTCATGGATAGATTATAATCCTGTTATTAGTTGATAGGTAGCATTATAAATACTCTCTCTATATTATTGTAAAAAGAGTGAATTGAGAAATATAGAGTGCATATCGTGTGAAGCTCTGTATAAGGTTTGTATTCGAGAGTTCGAAACAAACACAGAGAGAGATTTGTATTGCCAGCAGCTGCTAAAGGTATTGTACACCTTTGGTAGAGTTTGTATTTGATTTATTTTAATACAAACAAAGTTTGATTCATTCGTTTGTTCTTGTTCATCTAATCAAGCAAAAATCAGACACGATTATAAAACTTGTATTCAACCCCCCTTCTACAAGTTATTCGAGTTAACATTAATTTTCTAATTTAATCGAATTAGAACAAGTTTGATTTTTGAGAATTTGGATTTTTTTTACTAAATTAATTTTCTAAAAGAGAATTTAAACTAAATAATTACAAAAATAAAATTTAATTTTTAAAAGAAAACTAAATTTTATTCTAAAACTAATCTAGTTAATTAAAAGTAAAATGAAGAAAAACTAAATTATTTTAAATTTAAATTAAAACTAAATTTTATTTTCAAGTGGAACGGAAAAGAAAACACTAAAACAAACTGGTCGAACTCAGTACATCAATTCGGAACTTAAAAAAATGATTAACTCAGCTATCAAACATTAAAAACAGAGCGCATAAACTATGTGACTCTCCACAGGCAACTCAGCCACTTAATTACCAAAGATTCAAGCCATAACCAGTAAGTCACAACAAAAACGAAGTAACTTAGCAGCTAAAGTTCTCATAACTCAAAATAAATACAAACTACAACTACAACTCAGCATAAAAACTCAGCTGCATCGATCAAAAACTCAGCAAATGCAGTAAAAGATTTCGAAACCAATAGCTACAACTCAGACAAAACGCAGTTCAAAAGCAAGCTAAATGAACTATGGACACGCAGTATTTAAACCACAAAACCAGTAAAACGAACGACTAAACCAACATTCTTATACAAACAGCGAAGACTCAATGAAAGTGAACTCAAAGCAACGAAAACTCAGCTGAATCTTACCAACACAAACGCAAAACGAAGCTCAAGAAACAAACTCAGTCTTAACAGCAACTCGGAAATTAAAAAAAAACGAACAGCTGTAACCTTAACAAAACGTTAATTTGACAAACACTAATTACTCTAACTCAGCTACGAGCAATTGCAAGTTGCAGACAGTCGACGAACCCAGCCTCAAGAACTCGAATAGCACAGCATATTAAAGAACTTGGAAAACATCTCGGAAACAACTACAAAACTCAGCACAAATCATAACCAGAATAAAAACGTAGCAAAGAACCATCAGCCATTCATAAACGAGATTAAAAACAAACTCAGAAGTAATGCAAAACAAAAAAAAATGAAAAGAGGGATAAGGGAATGGGACTGAACGAATTGTAGAATGAAAGGGGAGAGGAGGGTGATGTGGTGGCTGGAGAAAATTAAACGGAAAAAGGAAAGGAGGAAGGGGGAACTGGATTTCTGGTTCGTGAAATTGAGAGAGATCGGGAGAGATTGTTTTTGTTTTTGTGGGGATAGAAAAAAAACGAGATCGAAGAGGAAAAAGTAAGCTGGGTTTGTGTCAAAATCAAAACATACTGCTTCGAATTAGTAAAATTAAACAAAGCAACAATTTGCTGAAAATTAATTAACTACTATTTTTGTAATTTTTTTAAAAAAAAACTAAATATGGAAATTAAAAAAAATCAACTACGAATTTAAAATTAAACTACACTAAAACGATGATTTATAATTAAATGGCCCACAATAAAATGGATTTTTAAAGGGGCATACTACGAATTAAAGACTAAGAACACGAAATTAGAGTTTCGTTACTTTCAATCCCGAGTGGTTAGCAACGGATTTACGAAAATAACGAAACAAGGCAACAATAACGAAAGAGTAAGACAAGAAATTAAAGGAAATGAAATTGCATTAAAATTAAAAAAAAAAGTGTTTACAAAATTTGAAACTAAAAAAAATACAAGAAATTAAATCTACCCTAAAATCTAAGTTACTAAATACAAGGGGGCTGAGGGGGTATTTATAGGATAGGAATTAGGGTTAAGGGGGGTGTTGGGTAAATCCCCACCATACATTTGTTGTGTGTGGTGGTGAAATCCTAGCCATCTATTTGTTTCTTTCCCCCTTAAGCTTTGAAGAGTTGATCTTGGCCATACACTTATGTAGTGTGTTGGGATGATCTCCACCTTCCACTTGTCTTGAAATATTCCTTTTGCTCCAAGCTCCTAATTCTTTTCCTTCTTTCATTTTTGGTCCTTTTTCTTCCTCTTTTCCATTCCTTGCTATTTATTTATTTATTTTGCCATTTCTTTATTTATTTACGAATTTCTTGAAATGCAACAAAATAATTTATTAAAATACGAGTTCAAGCAATAAATAGGTAATAAAAATATGCAAAAATATGCACTTATCATACCTATCTTTTGCTCGTCCTCGAGTAAAAGAAAAAGAAAATCTAGATAAAAAGTCCTATACTCCTTTTCGTAGGTATGACGGTTGCATTTGGCATATGCAACAAGCCCTTTAAATCCCTAGGCAGCCCTAGTGGACGAGTGAGGTCTCGTGAGGGCCTATAGTGAATGTACCCATAAAATCCATCTAGCTTGTATAAAAGATTACATGGCAATGCACACCACACATACAAGTCCTCTCATGATACATCAATTAAAGAATCAAAATGAAGTTGCAAAGTCTTGGTGTGGAAAGTGCAAGGATTCACATAGTCTACTTAAAGAAGCATGCACGAGTGATTACAAGATCATGTCAAGTGCAAAAATTATTGGAAACCATGCTAAGTCTACAAGAGCACACCTTACAGTCAAAACTTGAGATCTCATATGCAAAACAAGCAATACCTCACATTTCACTCATAAAAGAATATTCACTCAAAAACAAGGGTAAGTGTATCACTCAATTCCAACAAAATCAAAAGCATGCTTGACACTTGGTATCATTCTAACTTAAACACAACATACATCAATGATGACAATCAAAAGGTCTTTATTTTAGTTGTAATGGGGCTAGGGACAGGGTATGTCAAGTAAGACCAAAATAAGGTGAAGTGTCGAAAGCTAGTAGTCACCATGAAAATCGTGCACAACACCAAACTTCCTTCCCACACAATTATTTTTTTTATTTTTAACAAAAAGACTTTACTATTCGAATAAAGGAGGATTACAAAAACATAAGTATGCTCTCATATATATATATATATATATATATATATATATATATATATTTCTATTTTTTTCATTTTTTTATTATATTATTTTTTTATAAGAGCTAAGATAAATATAAGCAACCGTAATCCTCCTTTAGATTTGAAAATCGACTAACTAGGTAATAAAACATATATTTCCTCAAAAGTTATGAACAAAAGTATACCCATCTCACACACCTTATTACTCCCTCAAGTTCCTACTAGCCTTTGACAAATTGGGATCAAGTATACGTAAGGCTGTACAAGAAAAAGGTCTTAGGTGAGTAATGTGGTGTGTCACCGAAAGAATTTGATTAAGCTCAAAGGGGTAACTAATTGATCACATAAGAATGGTGTGGATATTTTGGAAATATGGGTTATTCCTAAATGCCTTTATCATCTTATCATCAATCAATGTCATGTGTTACAAGAAAGAACTCAAACAAGTGCTAGCAATGCAAATGACAAGTGGACACTCAAGCAAAAGAATATAAATACAAAAGATGTGCATATAGGCTCAAAACTCACTTGGTGTGGTAGAACATAATCAATCTCAAGTAAAGGTATCCTCAATGCACCTACTTGTACTCAAAGCATGAAAATCAAATCATCTTACACCTAATCTGTAATAACCCAAACTTTAGAAAGGCTACAGTGCCTAAATGAATAGTGATCTTGAGGAATCCAGGGAAATGGTGTGTAGGTACTCTATATTAGGGATGGAAAATGAGTAAACAGAAACCATATTAGTGTTGTACATTGAAAATAAGTGACTCGAAATGACGATGGATTTTAGAAATTCCTGAATTTTGATTTTGAGGATTTTGAGCTCGAACGAACTTTTATATCTTGGATATTAAGGAGTATAGAAATACTAAAGGAGTTATATATTGAGGAATTAGTAAATTTAAGTTAAACCAAGGGATTATTAAGTTAAGAGAATACCAAAGGAAATTGGATTTGTAAATGATTTCGAAAACCACTGAGATAATGAGGTATACTCGAAACGAACCACGATTAGACAAGTATGGAAACCAAGCAACCAAGATTAGTAATTTAACAAGGATGCATACCACATTATGATTATCCAAGGTTAGTAGCATAATACTTAGAAAATAAGGAAATGAGAATATGAACTCATCCTAATGACCTCACTAATGACCTCACATTCCACTAACTCAAAATTAAGGCCAAATTAGTCTTTAAACCATGGGATTTTTCTACTAAACTCTAGAACTCTAAAGATTGGATGACAAGATGAGATAGGATCAAAACAAACAAAAAGAAACTCTCCCCCATTTCCAAAAGCTCCATTCGAATTTTACAAAAAAAAAAGAGAAAACAAAAATCAAAACCCTAGCTCTCTTCAATATTAAATCAAGGGATAAATCATGGGTGTTCTTGGAGGTTAGGAAGGATCATATACAAAGTTTCAAAGCCAATCATCATCATCTTCATAGGTAATAAAATCATTCAAGTACTTGATGAATAGTAGTGAATAGTAGAATCTTAGAACTAACTTTGTTTTTATGGATCTTTTAGTTGATTCAAGCTAAGATAATGTTGTTTAAGGATATACCAAGGTTTATTAAGGATCTTTAAAGCTTCAAGAAGGTATAAACACTCTTTCCCTTTTTATGTTATGATAGATATTGTTGGTTTAGTGATTAAGTGGTGTAAAGATTAAGATTATGATGTTATATGTGTTTGTAAGTGGTTTGAGTTAAATATGGAAGTGTTTTGGATTGTAACCATGGCTGGTAATGAAGACCACATGGTGTAGGTGATGATTATGGTGTTTGATAATTGATTTGGAGGAGTTGGATTTATGGAAAGTACGAAAATATAGCCGTTATAATGTCCGTTTTTCGTTAGAACTACAAACTGCCCTGTTTTGTGACCCATGTATTCGTACGGTACCTCACTGCCTAGGTTACCAATTGACCATGAAATGATAGAGCTTAGTTCATAGATCGTTTTGATATAAGGTACGTTAAAATCTGATGAACGGTTTAGGAGAAAAGTCAGTTTTAGTGAAAGACGTTCGAAAACCGAGAAACCGTAAATGTATCAAACTTGAGGTTACAATTACCATACTTTAACTTTGTTAAAAGTCACGAAATTTTGGGATATGGTAGTAGTGTGGTCAAAGAACTATTTCCAGTTGACCTTACATTAAAATTCGAAATTTAAAAATTATAAGAAATTCTGCAGTCGAGTGTGGTCGTTAAGGGAAATGGTGAAAACCCCTGAAACTTCGATTTAGGTTATAAATGGTTAAGTTCTTGAACCTTTGGGGTAATAGGAATACGTTAAATATATATTAAAGTTTCAAAGGTAATGTTATACAAGAGTGTAGTGAGTAAGAGATGTGGTTCTAACGACGGTCCTTTTGTGTTTATAGAAACTCCGGAAGAGGGACGAGCCATACCGTCAGGATACCGAAACCGAGGCAAGATTTCTTCTATCCCTACTTGTAAAACTACTTATCTTTACAAAGAAACTTGATTTCATGGAATATATATGTGATGCTATTATTACTATATGGTGAAGAAATTTGTCTTCCTTGAGTATTGATATTGAAAAGAAGGGCATACGAAAATGTATATGAATATGGATATGAGTATGAGATGGATATGTATAGAGATGATTATGCATGAAGTGAACATGCCTTATAATTAAAAGTAAATAAAAGAATGGTATCAGTTGTTATCTAGGGTTATATGATGTATAATATTTTGCTAAAGATATTCTTTCCAAATATCAGTGGTTTAATAAATAATAATTGATTATTATTTACTACTCTTAAAATAGATGGAATATTTTATGAATATAAAAGTATATTTAATTTCTGAATATGAAAGAGAGGTCTGGATCATAATCAAAGCAATATGATATATATATATATATATATATATATTTTATAGAAGTAATGTGCGAGAATGGAACTGATATGAGAGAATGAGATGTGGAAATGAAAGAGAGAAAATGGAAATGTGGAATGATATTTTGAAAAGGGATTAATGATGTGATAAAAAGGGGGATTGCAACAGACTTGCGTAAGTGGCTGTGTCAGGGCTGTGTGCGACACAGTCCAGCATTTATTATTTTTATTACGGCACGAAGATGCCAAGGGAGGATGTTAGCAGGTGGCCTTCCTCCAGGGATGATCTTCATTCCTTCTACCGGCAGTAAAAAGAGAGCAGGTACGATTAGGAGACTGATCATCGTCCTAACGTATCAGGCGACAGCAGATATCCCCAATGTTTTTGAAAAGAAAGTGTAGACAATGGTTTTCAGATTTCTATACTGAAAACAGAATAATGATATGAGATGATGGAATTATGGTTACAGATGAAGAAAAAACTGATATTATATTATTTCAGATTTCTATACTGAAAACAGAATAACGATATGAGATGATGGAATTATGGTTGCAGATGAAGAAAAACTGATATTATATTAATTTAGATTTCTGTCTTATAACAGTAAGTGGATGATGTATTATTAAATAAGAGCTTTATTCTTCCTTAAGGATTTTAATTGTTTTTCTGCTATTATATATGCATATACATATATGTATACCTGTTCACATTCTAAATTCTAGGTTACAATATTATCTTGCTGAGCTATTATAGCTCACTCTTGCTACTTATGTATATAGCAGCTAGGTCCCATGCCGATACTACACTACTACAAATTTGCACTTGCATAGCGTTTTTTTTAACACTTGCATAGTGCTTTTGAGCGCTATGTAAGGCGGCGCTATGCAAGTTCATTTCACTTGCGTAGCTTTTTTTTTTGGTGCTCTCCAAGTATATTACTTCAATAGCGCTTCTGGAAATGCTATGCAAGAAAACGTTGTCCAAGTGCATTTTCTTCTTAGATAGCACTTTCACAAACGTTATTGGAGCTTTTTTGACTTAAAAACAACATCACTTACATAACATTTTGAGAAACGCTATAGTAGCTTTACATTTTAAAAAAATAATTATTTAATTAATTTTTGTCATTTTCTAACCTGCAATATTCTTTAAAAAAATCAAAAATCATAGATACAATAAAAATTTGAAAATTCCAACTAACATCCCAAAATAAACTAGACTATCAACTTAAAATACTTCCATATAAATAAATAAAAATTTCAAATATCAACAACGCACATGAACCTTATAAACAAGGTCACTACCTACAAATCAAATAATCATCATCTATTGGTATACATAATAAACCTAAATTATTGCAACTACATATTACAATACAATATGGAAAACTACTCCATCGACAATTTGTCTTTAAGGAATGAGTTGTCCCAATATTAATTCCAGAAGCGAACCTGCTTATTTTCAAGTAGCACAACTTGGCCTTTGCTTCAGCAACTTCATTCATACCCATTTCTGTACATTTCTTTTTCTTGCTCTTTCTTATTGAGGACTTTGCAGTTGCTCCATTAACATCCTCCTCTACACCTGCAACTTGAAATCAGCCAGGATAAGGACAAGTTAGCAGGACAACCAAGACAACAAATGACAAGATAAGATGCGCAGAGATAATTAAGAGAAGCATATGCATTTTTAATTAGTTGAATAAGTTTAAAAGTTAAGAACCTTTAATTGCATGAAGCAGAAAATTCTTGACAACCACCCTTCCCCGCAGAAATGCAAAAGCAGACATGACAAAATCACGGGGTAAAGACCTGATCATAGTTGAGTAGTGTAGAATCAACTGGATGACTAGCTGCAATGAATAAGTAATGATATAAAAAGAAGAGGTAAAATAAATTGATTATGTAAACTCTCTCAAATTCGAATATAACAATTATCCAGTCTTATTTTTAACGCAAGTGCAAACTGCGTAGTTGCCACAGCTGCAACCTCCTATTTCAGCAATCAAGGGAACAAACTGAAATTGCAAATTTCTGGATAACTTAAAGAGTTTTCAGCTTTAAAAGATCACACAAATAAAATGTACAGAAAAAGAAACTTGCACACATATCAATTACTTTAAAAGATCACACAAAGACCATAGAAATACCTATCTTTTCCTTTAATGGTGCAAGAGACTGATCACCCAGGCAATAACGTAGCAGGGCAAAATGAAGCAAACAGTTCGTAGCAAGATAAACTGTAAATACAAATACATTGGCATATAATCCTTAGAATCATGTAAGTAATGGTTGAAGATGCTGAATCTGTAGCTTACAAAAAGGGTACTTACAAGAAGAAAAAAAACGAGATGTCCACAATTCAAATTGGCCACCTGCAATGAAAGAAAAAAAATGAGATGTCCGCAATTAAAAGAAGAGAAACACAAAATCGTACAGATCACTACTAGCTCTCTACATTTATGTATAGCTATGGATGATTTTTTTAACTGATTTTTCTGCTAAAATATAATTGAAATATAATTGTACCTATTTTGTGAGATTTTGTAATTCAAAGTTCTTCTCAACAATACTGTATTTGTAGGTGTTCAAGTATCAAAGTTTATTCGGAGTTACACAGGTAACTTTTTGTTTAATCAGTTTGTTAAAATGTGTCAAGTTCAGGAAAAAAAGACTTGGCATGTAATATGAAATACAAATATATCCATGTCAACAAGTTAATGGGATACTTTGTGCTGAACAGATAATAAGATTTGAAAAAGTAGACATGATAAAATCACAGACATGATAAAATCACGGGGTAAAGACCTGATCATAGTTGAGAGGTGTATAATCGGCTGGATGACTAGCTGCAACAGTCCCAACAAGGATACCAAAATAATTAATTAAAACGATGTTATATCGATGCCAACTCCACCACAACTTTTGGATGCCATAAATTATAAAATATAATACAATCATAAAATATAGGCCAGCGCTGCCAACAAGGGATTCTTTTGTTATTGAGTGTAGATTATTTTCACAATTGAACAATTGAAAAAAACCAACTTAAGAGACTATAAATAACTAGTACTCTTCTTAAGATTTAATCAGACTTACTGATAGGAAAGTTCCAAGAAACAAATATAAGTATGATGCCTAGAGGTTCTGGCAGCACTTCTGCTCTTGATGGAAAAAACAACAACGGTAATTGACTCTGGCAAAAGAAGCAAAGATGGTTAGTGAATATGAATAGATTTCTTCAATAAAATTTTTGCAAGACACCAGTGTAACTGTGCTGTGAAACTAAGTATTTGGATATAATGTATTTGGCATGCTCAACTAGGTGTTATTCCCAAAGTGTAACTCCAATATCAACTGAGCTCTAATACAATGTTAAACTAACAACTTTCCTGTAATTGCATAGTACTTCCAAATGTGCTTAATTATATTATATAACTTTTTATTTCACATAGAAGTGAAGAACCACTACCAAAGTAATTAGTCTATTAAATTTAAGAGGACAAGGCTTGTGTAGCAGCTTTCTTCACTACTCCAATCTACAGAAAATGAATTCCCAACAGAGAGTTATTGTCTGATTATACATAGTATATAAAAAAATGTAGAAAACAGAGTGAGGCAGAAAATTAGACTCACCTAATACTACTTCAAAAATGTACTACTTGATTATAGTTAAAAGTTCACAAACATTTAAATACTTGATCGAATAGTCATATTCAACTACACATGGATAAAATATCGAAGAACAAAGAAGCAATTGAAATCACTTACTTCATCACGATAAACTTCAATGGGGTGTTTCCCGAGATCATGCTGAAGCGCTTGAAAGATTTGGTCCTCATTTTCATTAAGAAGTCTGATGAAACCCAATTCAAGAAATTAATAATAATAACTAACAACAATTAAGATAATTCAAGAATTGAAGAAAGAATAAGAGAGCATACCTTTCCAGATTTAGAAAAAGAAAAAGAGAGTGGAGAGTCAGTTGAATCAGAAGAAGATTGATGATTCTTGAGCTTTTCAATGCAACCCATGTCTAAACAACCAAGACTCATATTATATGTATCAATGTATGAACAATCTAAATCAGACACTGTATCTATTTAATATATACAAGACAATCAAGAAAGAATGTAAGTAACTGGTCAATCAAAGCATACTAGCACTAGAGAGGAACTTGAGAAATACTAAGAGAGAGAGAGATTCCCAAAAACCCTCCGCCAATTTGCTTGAGAGAGAGGTTGAGAGAGATTCCCAAAACCCCCCGACAATTTGCTTGGCGTCCGTGTGGAGAAAGTTCGACAATGGAGAACTACCAGCGTCACGATTGCTATTGTACGAATGAGATGTTCAATTGAGATCTGCAGATGCTCAATGAAGACGATGGAGTCAAAGAGGTAGAAGAGGCTGTTTTAAGGATTGAGGAATTAATTTGGTCGATAAATCAATTATAAAAATAAAATATAACTTAGAAAATGGTAACTACAATAACGGTAAGGAAAAACGCTATGGAAGGGGAATCTACTATAACGCTCCACCCATAAATGTTCTGTTAGTGTATTTTTTAAAATTTTGATTTATTTTTACTTTTTTATATAATATCTTGCATAGCATTTTTAATGAAAACGTTATGTAAGTGACACACTTACCTAACACTTCTCCAAAAACGCTATGCAAGTATTGTTTTCTAAGTTTAATTTTGTAGTAGTGCTACGTACCACACCCCGCAAGAGGGTAAGGGAAAGGCGACCTTTTGAGCGAGTGCTGGCGACCATCCCCGAGGTAGTGACAAGCGAAGGGGATAAGTATACTTATGTAAATTAAGTGTGTAAGTTGTAATAAACTTTGGTTGTTGAAATGCTTCATGTAGAAGCTTTGTTCAGCAATGTACTTAGTAAAATTCTGGGCTTGTAATAACTGTTAATTTTAAACTTTTAAATATTGTGGATGTTGT